>OY829916.1:10667469-11867469 GCA_963691935.1 Nephrotoma guestfalica | reverse complement strand
ATTCACTACACTAAAAATAAACAAATTTTATTATAATTCATTTTTAAATTAGTTATTAACACGTTATATATATTATAATATTTATTTATAACGCATTTTTATCACATTAAGTTTTAATTTTTCACTTCACAGAGAAAGACAAAAACGCGTCTTTGTTCTACGACGATCAATCCTCTTTCCACGCGGATATAAACCGTATCGTAAAAAAATAAGAAAGGGCTTAGGGACCACGCCCATGCTCCACCGTGGGATAATACGGGAATAATCAAGAGTTCACAAATCGAATAACCTGTGTGAGCGCAATTGCCGCTACACCAACGAAGACCGAATAATTTGTGTGAGTGCAGTTGCCGCCACACCAAGGAGGGCCAAATAATTTGTGAGAGCAGTCGCGGCCGCACCAACGAGGGTGAATAATTTGTGTGGGCGCAGACGCCAGCACACCAACGAGGACGAATAATTGTGTGAGCGCCGAGGTAGCCGCGCCAACGAGGGAGAATGATTGTGGGGGCGCAGACGCCGCCGCACCAACGAGGGACGATTTCATACGGGTGAGCGTAAAGAACCGCTGTACCCACATCAATCAGCAAAGGGGATACACTATAATCTAATGATGTACGGAGTTCAACAAAAAACAAGCGTAAATATTAAAAAATTAAAAATTATTTGTCTTAACGTAATATAACGTAGTATCAATATTTTTTTATTTTTAAAATCTAACAAACACATTTCAAAAAAAATGTTATTATATTTACATACATCTTTAAAAACCTTACTGATTCCGAACGGATAAAATTTATTGTCACAGATTCAGTAAGTTTCGGTTATTTTGCGTTAATGATGTAATTTTGAGTAGATTGACTTAGGTTGATGCCATATGTCGTCTTATTCGCCTGCAATCCAGGTTCGATTACGAGGTTCCTCCATTAACCGGGCTTCCCATATGCAAATTACCGTTAGTTTCTTGTTAGGCATATTGTTCCCATTCATAATCGTACGTCTACTTGTATTTCGGAATTGTCGATTGACAATTCGTAGAGTATGTAGAAAATTCGTAGACAATGTAGATTATTGTTTTTTGATGTTTTCTTCATTTTTTCAGTATGAGGGTGCCAGCCAACTCACAGTTTTCCATTTCAAATTGCGAACTTCTAATGTTGTGCAAGTTAGAAATCAATTTTTACAAATCAAATAAGTTAGATTAGATTGCCATCGATCTGACAATAATTGCCTATTTCAGGACAGAGATTTTGTACGAAATTCTTATGAGAATTTGTGTACGTATACGGTGTATAATATTCACTTTTAATATGTGTGCTGTCATTTTCTATCTTTGTGTGTGTCAAATTCTCATGAAGTTTCGCCAAAATGTTGACTCGATTTTATAAATGTGCATTATCGGTTGAAAAAAATACATGTGGATTCGCCAAAATGTTGACGCTTCATAAGAATTTTGCAGGCAGTGTAAAGGTTGAGATAAGTTCAACAAGGTACAATCGTTCGATCTGCTTTCAGTTCATTTAAGTATCAAATATTATCCAAGCCACGGTAACCAACGCCAATTAAAGATCCCACTTCAAAGAACAAACAGCTGTTTCAAACCACGTAAGCCATGGTGACAACAAATGGGGGCACATTTGGAAAGTTTGTTGTTGTCTGAAAATTTACAAACTTTTGAGATAATTTTCATTAATAAGTCAAAATCATCAAAAAAACACTTAATTACTTTCTCAGACTTTTTTAAAACGTAGATTTTAAAATATACGTCACCAATTTGACTTCAGCTAGAGTAAGCTCCCACAAATAAGTATTATGGAGAAGAAAAGCATACAACTACGGCTTGGGATACTTAGAAAAACATACATATAATACATCATGGTCTGCTTACCACCAGGACCATGGAATAACAGAGCAAGGGCTCTACTTACCCTGCTATCGAAATGCTTTTATTCTTTGTTTTGGTCAATTGATCACGGGGCAATCGATTCAGCATCCTAATTGGTGGCTTTTAGCCGGTATCTGAAGTTTGATTTTTTGTCATGTGTTTATCATCAGTAATCACATCGTGATTACAAACACCATTGGGTAGTCAGTTTAATATGAAATACCTATTCGATGAGTTCTTCAATTCAACTTTCATTCACAAATTTAATCAAAATAAACAGCACTAGTATGTGTGGATAGAGGATAATCAGGTCTATCTAAATTGATATGTGCTATTCCAATAAAATCGTTTTAGGCTCGTTTTCCATGTTTGTTTATTAACTTTTCAATCAGTTCTGGGGCCGAAGCACTGCCAACTCTCGCGGTTCGCTTTAATTTTCCTACCTTACGCAGTAGCCAAATCTAGGACGTACTGCTACAGATCCGATTTGCATAGAACAATCTGCGCATTGCATAGCTCCATGTCAGCCTATAGTAGTGACAAGGAAGATGGGTCCGCCCATAAGTTCTGCACTCCGACAGGGGGTAATAGTTGTTTTCATTTTGATCTCTATCGGAATTCGAATCCGGTACCTACCGATCCAAACGCAAAAGATCAACCCACTGTGCCGTTTGGTCGATAAGGTCTTTCTAGATATTTTATATTATTCATATAATATTGTGAATGGAATTGCTCACACGTCATACAAATTAACATTAATGTCAGATATGTCTTAGCATAATCACTAGTACATTTGAACAGGGTACACTCAGACCTCTCTAAATTGTCATGTGTTATTCAAATAAAAATGGTTGAACCCGTCTGATAATTTTCTAGATATCATTTATTATTTATATAATATTGCGAATAGAACACATCACATTAATTAACAGAACTCTCCGACGACGTCCAACTATTTTTATTGGAATAACGCATAGCAATTTAGTTAGGAATGTGTGTTTGTAATTTTTATGACGTGTGAGCATAGAAAATCCTCAAACGAGCCCAACAATTTGAGTTGGAATAGCACATACCAATTTAGATATGCCTATAAGTGTTCTCGATTATTCGAATAATATTTGATATCTAGAAAAACCTCAAACAAGTCCAACCTTATTTATTCATACCACTAAATCATGTTAAATCGGACTAAATCATACCAATTTAGAGAGGTGTCCTTATGCCGTGACTTCACTGAGATTTATGTTAACTTGTATGACGTGTGAATAATTTCTCTCGCAATAGTATACTCAAGTGGGCAAAAACATTGTAAGTATACTGTGGGAAAAAAATAGTAAGACTTTGTTCATAATTTTAACATTTATTTCTCCAAATCTATTTCGTCCTCCTCAAAGTAATCCCACCCGGCCTCAATACACTTGTGTCAACGTTTTTTCCAATCCTCGAAACAGTTGTTAAAGTCAATTTCCGGAATAGCCTCACGTTTAATCTCTTCAATTGACTCAAAACGGTTTCCCCGGAGCGGTCGTTTGAGTTTTCTGAACAGCCAGAAGTCACACGGAGTTAAATCAGGCGAATACGGTGGTTGCGGAACGATATGGACGGAATTTTTCGCGAAATGATCTTTCAAAATGGTTTTCACTGATCCTTCCGATATTTTAACGATGCCAGTAAGGTCTCTGACTGTTAATCTTCGATTCTCGACGCACCAATTCCTTGATTTTATTAACGTGTTGATCATCAGTTGATGTTGATGGCCGTCCTAGACGTGGTTTGTCGTCAACACGTTCTCGACCCACTTTGAACAATTTGTACCAATCAAAAACACTTGCTCGCGACATACAATTGTCACCGAAGGCCTTTGCGACATTCTGAACGTTTCGGCACCACAAAATTGATTCCGCACACAAAATTTAATGGATCTTCTTTGTTGAATTATTATTTTTTTCGTTTGTGTCGTACACAAATGCACATTTAACAAATAAAATATTTTTTATGAAATTCTGCATTGGCATAGAGAGATATATATTAAATAGCTAATTCGAACCTTATTATAACTGGGTGTGCAAATCAGAAATTTATTATTCATGTACATCAACATTGTCGGAAAGATTCTTTGTTTATGATTCTCTGTGATATAATTTCAAATCAGTACTCGTGGCAGCATCCTAAATTTCATGTAGAAAACTACCATTGTATTACTAGATAAGATTTTCTTATGCAATGAGTATAGTAAAGAAAACCCAGAAGATATTAGCGTCTTGAAATAATATTTCTGAATTCTAATTATAGTTGGTATCAAATATGTCAAGATATATTTTGACGTGGCCAAATAAAATGTTCATCGATAATCATAACGCCGTACGATTCTAAATTCGCAGTCATGAAAGAAATTCTCTGTGCAATGCCGACTGCTATCATAAAATAAACAAGTATATAAGAAAAAGCAGGAAATATTACATTTTATGAGCCAGTGCGAAGCTAACGCCGTTCCAAATATATTAGTTTTCGGTACTTTATTTATTTATTTATTTAAAGAAATCTATTCTGTGATTTACATGTATGATTTCAGAATTTAATTTAAAACAAAAATATTAAAAAAATCAAGCAAAGAAAATTAAAACATAGAAATATAAATCAAATCTTGATTTAACAATTAAAAATTTAAAGAATAATTCTTAAGTATATTTTTGAACTTGTCCTTTGATAAATTAAAGTCAAATAGGTCGTCGACGATGTTGAACGATTTAGACGCCCTATTAATGGGGTTATTTTCTCCATAGTTTGTGTAATAGTGTTCTAATGCTAAAAACTCATGGTTTCGAAATGTTCTGCAAGGTACATGAATTGATATGTTTTCCAAAATGTATGCTGAATCAATGTGACCAAGCAAAACGTTACCAATGAAAGCCGCACCTAAGAGAAGTCGTCTATTTGCAAGCTTACATATTTTGTAATCCGTGCATTTTGTTGCGTATGGAGGTAATCGAGCCACATTTTCATGGAATGGTAAATTGTGGTCGTAATTCCAATCACTTTTCTTTAACAAGAAAATCAGAAACTTCTTTTGAATGCTTTTCAATTCTTTTAATGTGTACAGCATAGTATGGATTCCAGACCGGTACAGCGTATTCCAGTTGAGATCGAACGTAAGCGAAATAGAGTGAACATAAGGTTTGCATATCTTTAAATTCACCAGTCCACCTTTTAACAAATCCAAACATGGCATTAGCTCTCGCAATACAATTTTCAATATGCCTATTGAAACTGGCATTCTCGACAAATGTAACACCTAGATCTATGATCTCATTAACTCTTTGCAATATTTCGTTGTTGACTTTGTAGGAAGTAATTAGCGGATTTATCTTACGATGGAAACACATGATCTTGCATTTCTTAATATTTAAGTAAAGCGAGTTTCGATCACACCACTCACTTAATCTATCGATGTCTTCTTGAAGTTTCTTCGTATCTAGCATTCCATTAACAGTTCGAAAAAATTTCACGTCATCAGCAAATATGAGCACGTTTGAGTTTTTGATTATCTCGGTTATTTGATCTATCACAACAATAAATATGCACGGCCCGATGTGAGATCCTTGGGGAACACCAGACGTAATTTTAATAACGTTTGATTTCTCATTTCCCATTATTACATATTGTCGCCGGTTTGATAGATAGGACTTTAACCAATTTATGTAATCGAGTGAAAACCCAAATGCGAATAAACTCCGGAGTGCTTTTTGATGGCAGATGGAATCAAATGCTTTACTGAAATCCGTGTACGCTACATCAACTTGATGATGGTTTTCTATCTCATTAATTATTCTACCGGTGAATTCAACCAGATTAATTGATGTGGATCGGCCAGGCATAAACCCATGCTGGTTTATTGATATATGACGTGCAATTGTGGATTTAAAGTTGCTGCATAAAACTAATTCTAACAATTTTGGAATTGATGATGTAGTTGATATTCCTCTGTAGCATATAACGTCATCTCGTTTGCCCGATTTAAAAATTGGTGTAATTTTTAAAATTATCCAGTTTTCGGGAAACACCTCCGTTGCTCAAGGAGTGGTTAAATAGGTAACATAATGGAATTGCTAAAATGTCAGCGTACTCCTTCAGAATAGAAGAGGGTATATTGTCAAGGCCACAACCGTCTCCAAATCCCGTTAGAGCCGATAAAATGTTATCCTCATATATAACAGGAGGAGTTATTGTTACGTTGGTATTGCTGGGTTGTTCGTACAATCCACTAGTAACGCTTGGTTTATAGACTGATTGGAAAAACTTCGCAAACATGTCAGCTATGTCTTTAGAATTAGAGGAGCTGGTATTGTTATATGTCATGTTTGCAGGGTATCCGTCAATTTCGCGATTATTCCAACAATTATTTCCCAAATTGTTTTCGATTTACTTTGATTTTTCCTTGAATTTGATCGAGATACAACCTGTATTTTTATTTGAAGTAAATTTCAAATTCGTTACTATGTTGTAGAAACATTGTTTTGTCGGCTTCTAACCCGCTTTTCAACATTTTGGCATACGCTTTCGACTTCCGATTTTATAGGTTAACTAGTCTATCATCGAACCACTGAGGATGAGCATTTTGTGGTTTACAGCACATAGGTACATAAAGTTCGAAGCATTGCTGCATAAAATCATTAAATTTATCAACATTTTCGTTTATATCATTGGAATTGAGAGTTGTTTGCCAGTTGATGGATTCTAGGTAACTTGGTAACCCCGCACAGTTTGTTTTTTGAAGTTGTATTTGATTGGTTGTAGGTGTTCCGAACTCGCCATTAAATTAGTTGTCAAATACGATGTCTAAAGATTTGTGATTGATATCATTTATGACAAAATTTAACACGGATTCTGAAATTTTGAAAGTGTCAATGTCGTTGCTGAAGACAAGATCCAGTAATCTATCACGATTATTAGTAATTGTGTTTATCTGGTTCAAATTATAATCAAGCATGGCGTCCTCAAATAAAGATTCAGCATCTGCTGTTATATTGTATGGAAAAATACAATTTAGTTGCGGGTCCAGATTCCATATTATATTCGGAAGGTTAAAATCACCAAGCACAAGAACTAAATGTGACGAGTTTGCTGTATTAATAACTTCATCAATCGCATCGATGCAAGTTGCGTAATGATCACTATTTAATTGAGGTGGTATATACGCTGCGTAAATGAATAGATTGCTTTGGTTAATTTTGATTTTTACACTAATTTGTTCGACTCTCGATGGGGCTAAAGTTACTGGAACATTCCAGAGTTTACGTAGCACTGCAATCAGTACTACACATTACGCGACTGATAGCAGTACAATCAGTACTACACATTACGCGACACAGCATGAAATAGTTTATTTTATTTATGAAAAATATTTCAAAGCAGAAATACTAGATTTACTTTTACCGCTGTACGTACAAAACAAATAATTTTTTTTGTTATATTTCATTCGGTTCGATCTTCGTTTTGTTTTTTCTGATGATCGGTTTGTGTGGTTTATAAAAAATTTAAAGAATATCAGAATGAGATATGTAGTGAATAGTAGAGAATGAGATATGTAGAGAATATACCAAAACTGTGTGAAACCGGTGAAGAAATGACTGATGGCTGGACTATAGATAGAATAAAAAGAATAACGTAAGAGAGCGAAAGAGAGGATTTACATGCAATCGACTATACTGAGAATAATAAATATAAAAAGAATAACAGAAATTGCGTTTAATTTTTTTTCATTTTTGCTGTCACTTAAAAAGAATAACCGAGCGATAATTTTCGCCCAAGAATAAAAAACTTAATAACTACAACAACAAAACTCAAATAAATTTTAGTGCGTTGAATATAATGTGCATATTTACTTTTTTATATAAGGGAATTTTAAATTATTCGTGTGTTTTATCTTTTCTATTTATAAAATATTCATGTATGCATATGCTAATATGAATATAATATCAGAAATAATTTGCAATACACTGTAGAATTGTATTTTTCTAAACCTAACCTAAAAAAATACTTTATCGAATTGTGGTGATTTAAATCGCATATAAACAATTTTTATAATTTTAAAAACATATATTTGTTGATATAAATACGTTTATACTCAAAAATATTGTAGTTTCATTCATAATTGTAGGAAATATATCACAAAAATATATGAATGAACTTAATATTTCAAGTCATCTATGGCCGTAACGTCAAATTGGAATAATAATTTGTTGTCTTCGTTTCTTACGTTATTCTTTTTATTCTTTTTATTCTATCTATAGTTCCCACTTGAGTCATGAGTTTTCATGACTCAGTCATTTCTTCACCGGTTATGATGGGATGGGGTATACTAGATGAAAATAGGATTCTTAATTGATTTTGGGAAGTTCTGAAATATGGCCACCTGGGACGAAACTCAGCCATTTCTTAACCTATTATAATAGGATTGGGTATGTTGGATGGAAGTGAGATTCTTAAACGATTTTGGGAAGGAATTCTGAAATATGGCCACCTGGGACGAAACTCAGACATTTCTGAGGATTGAGTATACTGGATGGAGATGGGATTCGTAATTGATTTTGGGATGAAATTCTGGAATATGGCCACGAAACTCGGTATTAAGCAAGCATTTTTCTTGAAGCAAGCGGCTCGTAATGCTAACAAGTTTCTGGTAATACTGAACATCTATCACCAGTACGTAACAACTTATAGCGTTTGGATGCGTAGCACTTCGATAAATTTTGATAATAAATAAATAAAAAACTTTACATTTAATTTTAAATTAAATTTTATTTCTTGCAAATAATTTTTTTTATTGTTGGTGAGTGATGATGTGCGGCGGCGTGTTGCTCCGGTAAAAATCCAAATTGAATAGAAAGAATGAATTTCTTCTTCCATCCAAAAACTCAAAAAGTCCAAAACCGGATTTTCTGGTTTTTACATTTAATTGCTGTGCACAATATATTTTGGTGCACCCGTTTTGAACATATGTTTTATGAAACATAATTGTTTACCATGCCATCTATTGTGCAATGGCATGGTAGTGTGTAAGTGCGTTTTACTTGATTTTGGTTTTGCAAAATCAATACGATTTGTATGCATCTCTAAATGATATGATTGTAGAGGTACATATTGTATTTAGATGTTATGTAACCAAAATATAATTTTTCAATTCTATTTTGCTTACACCAATTTTGTTATGTACAAGTTGTTATGTACTTTATTTGCGTAAACAAGATTGTTGTACATTTGGAATAATTCTTTAAATGGAGAATTGTCCATTTATAAAGAATTCTGTTTACGGAGGATTGTCCGTTGAGAATGATTGTGCGGAGTTTCTTATAGTTGAAGAAACTACCCGCTACAAACTCGTACACTAGGTTGAGCGGCAGGCCAACTTCATACTCTCACATAAAATTACGTTATGAACCCTACTCCGATAAATTTATAGTATTCTTATCAACAACGGCCTAGAAAACTGTTCACGGGAACATGGAATATGATGCCTTCTAAGACCATGACATTTTCAGAACCTTTCGAACCAAGCAAAAATGTACACCTTTGAGGTACTTGCAATACAATAACTTAATTCATATGGCCATATTCCAGAAATTTTTCCAAAAATTATTTAGTAATCTCATTTCACCCACAATGTCCAATTTCTGTCCTAGTTTGCCATATTCCAGAACTTCTTCCAAAAACATTTAAAAATCCCATTTCTATCAAGCATACTCAATCCCATCATTATCGGCTAAGAAATGTCTAAGTTCCATCCAAGACGGCCATATTTCAGAACTTCTTCCAAAACCTGTTTATGAATCTCAGTTTCATCCAACAAACAAAATCCCATCATAGTCGGTTGAGAACTGGTCGCGTTCCGTTCCAGGTAGTCTAATTCCAGAACTTCTTCCAAAAATCAATTAAGAATCCCATTTCCATCCAGCATACCCAATCCCATCATAATCGGTTAAGAAATGGCTGAGTTCCGTCCCAGGTAGTCATATTCCAGAACTTCTTCCCAAAATCACTTAAGAATCACATTTACATCCAGCATACTCAATCCCATCATAATAGGTTAAGAATTGATCGAGTTCCGTGCCTAGTGGCCATATTTCAGAATTCCTTCCAAAAATCATTTAAGAATCCCATTTCCATCCAGTATAAACAATCCCAACATAATCGGCTAAGAAATGCCTGACTTTCCCAGATTAAATTCGATCGAATCGATTAAATTAAAAAACATTCGGATTTAACGGACACCCCCAGTTAGTCCGTTAAATTGAGCGTTTGCTGTATTTTTTTGGTGTGTACAGCCAACAATATAAATGTTTATTTTTGGGTTTGATTATTTTTTCGTAAATATAAAAAACTATTTCGTTCTGTGTCGCTTGACGTGTAATTTTAATATTGCCCGCAAAATTTATATTGGCGCTATTCCAGTTTTTTTGATGTTCACGCTAGACTTTTCTTATAGTCCATATTCTCTGCTGTCATGTACGTATTCAAAACGAATACTGAATCCACCTGTATTACCTAAGTTCCACCCATTTCTTTCAAGCAAAAGAGCGGTATGCAGATTCGGCGGCCACACGAATGGGTTCTGTGTTCAATCGAATATCATTACCTATATAAATATTAGGGTATTTGACTGGTTTTTTCGGAATAAAATTTGTACAGTGTGTCCATAAATTTGTGCTTTGACATTTTATTGCGTGGCGATGATATTGTTCATTGAAGTTTCGTGGCTCGAAGTAGTTTAATTTGAAAGCTCTGTATTTGGATTTAAAATTTAACTGTGTTAGCTCTAATTTATAATATAGTTTATTGGCTTTTTCGAATATTTTAAAATTGTAGTAACACCAGCTAACGTTTCAGAAGAAGTATTCTTTTTTTCTTATTATTCCGCTTTTCGAGAATAGCACCACATATTACATTCATAGAAGTACTTCATTGTCAATTTAAAATTTAGGTCCGAATATTTTAATGTGAGGTAGAAGTGAAGCGAAATGGTTCTATTAATAAACGAATTCAGAAAAATGTGCTTATTGCTACCAGAAACAATAATTTTTCACACTGTCTACATTCCCTACATTGTTGACGTCAATTTTTTTAATTGTCTATATATATTTTCTAGACGTGCAGAATATTAATTATCTTCGCGGTGTAGACAATATGCCATAGTGCTGTTCCCATTACCTATAATCATTTTGAACCGGAAATTCAATAATAAAATGTTTTCAGTTTTTGCGAGAATCCCTGATAGTTAGTTAGCCTTACTGATTTTAAACGGATAAAATTCATTGTCACAGATTCAGTGAGTTCCGGTTATTGTGCGTTAATGCTTTAATTTTGAGTATAGATTCGTTAAAGTTTGTGCAATATGTCGTCTTATTCGCCTGCAATCCAGGTTCGATTAGAAAATGTGATCGTTGATTTCAAAATACGATATTTATTTATTTGTTTACGATAAAAAATTTGTAGGAACCACACACCCCTATTTGAGCGTTAGGCTCATTTATATAGAGGTGTGTAAGAAGCCTATTATATTATTACAAAATGCGCGGTTAATGGAAGAATTGCACTTTGAAATCGGTGGCCACATTTTGTAATCGAACCTGGATTGCAGAGGAAGCAGACGACATATTGCACCAACTTAAATGAATCTCTACTCAAAATTACATCATTAACGCAAAATAACCGAAACTTATTGAATTTGTGGCTCTTGACCTTAAATTCATTATAAAATAACCGGTATACCTAAGTTAAATTAATTAGAAATAAGATATTCAAAAATCCAAGGACACTGAAACAATCAATGTTTATTCGACAGAAAAGTCAAAGCAACAAACTTCAAATAACCGCACTTCCCATATTATTCTCGAGTATTTTATAATTTTACAAGACAGAAAAATAAACCAATTAGTTCAAAATTGCGTCAAAACGAGACTATTTGACGGTTTTCTGTCTCATTGCGCAAAATGTAATAAAACACTTATATTTACTTAAAATGTATTGAATTTGTTTTTATTAAAAATTTGTTTTATTTGAAAATTAATAATTATTTTTATTACAGATATTGGTAACAACGAGTGCCGAACCCAAAACCGCAGTTTGTTAAGGACGCGCCATTTAAAAAAAATCAAGATATTCTATTTAAATCTTATTGTTATATACTCTACATTTGCATTTAATAAAAAAATTTATCTAACAACCAAATTAAAGTGTTTAATTTAGCGAGTGTCGAACCAGAACCCGCAAGCTAGAAGGCAAGACTCTTACCCATCACACCATGAAATATCATACACACAACATTCTTTTATAAAATACAAACGTTTTGGTTATTTTGTATGTAAACTACTACTGCGACATCTTAAGTCCAATAGCGCAAACATATTGTTACGTTTTCGCCTTGTCACTCAAGGTTCGAATCACTGGATTGTGAATAAATACAACTGCTTCAAATTTGAACACACACAGTTTATTTACACAACACAATTTATTATACAACACAAAATTAACAATTAATTATTACTACAATAACACACTTTAATATTCACTTTAATAATCTTTCTATTTAATCTTCACTGTATCACGTTTAAAATAAAACTCAGCATTCCACGTCAACGCGCGCCTTTATATACCAAAACATTTGTTTCTAGAATAATCCCAAATGTTGTCCAAAATTTATACGAGAACATTCTAGCAAATACGTTAGTATACAAATAGCGCCTAAATGTTGATCCATGCCAAATTAAAATTGAACAACTTATTAAAATAACTTATTCTACTCTAAACTAGATGTCACCGTAACACTACCCCTCACTCAAGCCTGTTCGTCCCGAACAGGATCCAAATCACCTCCTCTGTAGAGCGCCAAACGCTCTAAATGCACCACCTTTGGTTTACCTCTCCGTCCTTTCCGAATGCGATAAACCACGTCGTTCATCCTTTTAATGACAGTGTAAGGTCCTTCCCATGTAGGTTGCAACTTCGGTGATAATCCCTTCTTCCGTTGTGGGTTGTGAAGCCATACCAATTGCCCTTCCTCGAAGCCTTGATTATTTGCTCGTATGTCATATCGAGCCTTCATTCGATCACTTGATATCCGAATTTTCTCCCGTACAAATTGATGTATCTCATTAAGTTCTTCTTTCATCCGGTCGACGTAATCCTGTCCGCATAGAGCCGCTGATGGAACTGCTCCAAACTTTAAATCTCCCGGTAGTCGCAGATTGTTCCCAAATATTGTTTTAGCTGGTGTCACTCCTGTTGTGTCATGTACCGCTGATCGGTAAGCCATCAGGAACATCGGTATATGTCGATCCCAGTTGCGTTGGTTCTTTTCCACAATCTTTGCTAGATATTCCTCCAATGTGCCATTGAATCTTTCCACCATACCGTCCGACTGCGGGTGTAGAGGCGTCGTTCGCGTTTTATTGATGCCAAGCATCTGACATATCTCCTGAAATACCACCGATTCGAAATTCCTTCCTTGATCCGTGTGAATTTCCATCGGTACACCAAATCTGCTAATCCAGTTGTTCACCACGGCATCAGCTATTGTTGTTGTCTCTTGATTGGGTATGGGATACACTTCTGGCCATTTGCTGAAATAATCCATGATTACTAGCACATATTTATTTCCGCTCTCGGTGGTCGGAAATGGCCCTGCCACATCCATTGCAATTCTCTCGAATGGTGCCCCGACATTATATTGTTTCATGGTTCCACGGCTTTTTCGTGCTGGTCCCTTTACTGCCGCACATTGATCACATCTTTGACACCATTCCACTACTGACTGTCTACATCCAGACCAGTAGAACCGTTGGCGAATTTTGGCTAGTGTTTTATTAATCCCTAGGTGACCTCCACTTGCTCCTCCATGATACTCTTTGAGGATTTCCGCAATCCGACCTTTTGGAACCACCACCAACAATTGTTTTACTTTACCATCCGTGCTTTCCCAATTTCTCTTTAAACATCCATTTTCCATGTGGAGGCTGTCCCATTGAGCCCAATAAGATTTTACGATGGGGGTTTTGTCGGCTATCTCGCTCCATGTGGGCCGGTGTTCCTTTTCCTTATGTTCCATGATGAATGCCAGATCAGCATCCCGTAATTGCTCCTTCCTGATCATTTCTCTGGCTCCGTCCTCCGCTTCATTGGTTTCCACAACCCACAACCTGGGTGACCCAAAACCGCCCTCCAATCTTGCCCATACTATTGTCTCTGAGTTCGGTGGCAGCTTCTCCCGATGATCCATTATAATTTGCCTGGTCGTTTCTCCTATAGTGCTAACGTGAAGTGGCAACTCGATATTATCGTAGGTTAATACACCTTGTCCAACATCCACCACGAATCCATTCGTTCTCATGAAGTCCATCCCCAAGATGACTTCATCTACAATATCTGCCACCAGCACCTCGTGTTGAAAATGGTTTCGCCCAATCCTTATTTTCACAACCTTTTTACCTTTTATTGCTGAATTTTCTCCAGTTGCCGTTCGTAATTTCATTCCATTGGCTGGTTTTACAATTCCATCGATAATATCTTGACGAACAATCGTATGAGTTGCTCCCGTATCCAGCGTAATCATGCAGTTCTTCCCATCAATATCGGCTTTAATTGTCAAGCTGTCACCGCCTCTTGCTACTCTCGAAACATGGATGGAGGTTATGGGGCAATCGGTTGTAGGAGTCAGCTTCTGCCCCTTCAAGCTGACTCTTTTTAGTTTAACGACTCCGCTGTCGTCTGACCCTCCTTTTCTGGCCTCTGTCTGCTCTTCGTTTGGTCTACGCTTCATGGGAGATGGCGATCTTCCTCGTTTCTTCTTAATCTCCCAGCAGTCCCGTGAAATGTGACCCATCCTATCACATGCCCAGCATTTAATTTTGCCACTTCCCTTTCTGAACCTTGGCGGAGCCCGCTCGGTGTCTATTCTGGAATCGATCTCCACTCGGCGAATTTTTATTGCAGGCTTGACGATGGCCTGAGCAGTTTCGTTTGTTAACGCACAAGCGATGGTTTCCGCGAAAGTTGCCTTAGGTGACAACATCACCGCTCTGCGTGTCTCAGGATCTCGAATGCCGTCGATGAATGCATCTATTTTGATTCGCTCCATATAATCGGCCGACATACTTGAATGTGCCAGTTGAGCAAGCCGCTCAATTGCCGATGAATAATCCTGTAGCGATTCTCCTCCTCTTTGATATCGACCCTTCAATTCCATGCGATAGATTTCTCTTTTGTGGTCACTTCCGTACTTTCGATCCAGCGCCTTCATAATGCCGACGTAACTATTGCGTTCTTGCTCCGGAATTGTTTGTAATGTTTCCGCCGCTTCACCTTTAAGAGCCACAATTAATGCGCCAACACGATGCTCTTCATTCCATTGATTTTGCTTAATCACCGTTTCGAATTGGAACTTAAAAATACTGAAGGATGTTGTTCCATCAAATGTTGGTGGTTTTAACTTAACAGCGGTTACTGTCTGGATTACTTGATGTGTTGTTCCATTTGACTTGACATCTTCAAGCCCCTTCTCAAGACGTTGCACTTCGGTTCGTAGATCTTGTTTAACCGTTTCAATTTTTTGTTGAACCTCCCCTTTAATATTTCGAATTTCTGTGTGTAACTCTGTTTGCCGTTTCTCCACTTCGCCGTGTAGTGTAGCAGATAATTCCAGAAACTTCTCGTCCATTTTCTTTTGGCCATCTTCTATTTGGTGTTTAATATCCGCGCCTTGTTGCTTCATTTGTAGTTTAATTTCCGACTGTTGTCCCATCATTTGATTCATAGCAGCCATCAACTGCGATAAATTGAAATTTCCAAATTGATCTTTTGTTGTTTCGGCCACCGTTTGAGCGTCCTCTGCTTTGTTGTCTACAGTAGTCTCGTCCATTTTATCCTCCTCAAAATGATACACGTCCGGATCTAAACCTTCCTTCTGCATAGCCTCACGTAGTCGCTCCACTAAATTAGCTTTTGAGCCTTCACTGGCCAAACCTCGCTGTTTCAGTTGCTTCTTTAATTGCAGAAGCTTTAAATCGTAGAGAATCATTTTTCTTATTATTCACAATCCCACCGCTGTCACCAATTGTTACGTTTTCGCCTTGTCACTCAAGGTTCGAATCACTGGATTGTGAATAAATACAACTGCTTCAAATTTGAACACACACAGTTTATTTACACAACACAATTTATTATACAACACAAAATTAACAATTAATTATTACTACAATAACACACTTTAATATTCACTTTAATAATCTTTCTATTTAATCTTCACTGTATCACGTTTAAAATAAAACTCAGCATTCCACGTCAACGCGCGCCTTTATATACCAAAACATTTGTTTCTAGAATAATCCCAAATGTTGTCCAAAATTTATACGAGAACATTCTAGCAAATACGTTAGTATACAAATAGCGCCTAAATGTTGATCCATGCCAAATTAAAATTGAACAACTTATTAAAATAACTTATTCTACTCTAAACTAGATGTCACCGTAACAATATAATAAATTCAAGGTGCGACATCTTAAGTCCAATAGCGCAAATATATTACAAATTCATGGTGCGACATCTTAAGTCCAATAGCGCAAACATATAATAAATTCAAGGTGCGACATCTTAAGTCCAATAGCGCAAATATATAATAAATTCAAGGTGCGACATCTTAAGTCCAATAGCGCAAATATATTATAAATTGCACACCGATTTATGTTTATGTGCGCCTATTACACGAAAAAAAATTCGAGTATTTTTCGATTTTTTTTTAAGACAATGCAATTCGGATTTATTTTTATGTGCGCCTGTTAAACGAAGAACCAAGTTTCGAGTATTTTTCGATTTTTTTTTAAGACAATGCAATTCGGATTTATATTTATGTGCGCCTGTTAAACGAAAAAATAAATTTCAAGTATTTTATGATTTTTTTAGGCAAAAATAAAACAATAAATTAATGACGTCAAAATTTGATTATTTAACGGGTTTTTTTCAAATTGCGCAATATAAACCATAAAATACTCAATATTTACTGCTTCATGTAATAGGCACACATAAAAATAAATCGACATGCATTTTGAATTTATTATATATTTACGTTCGTGGGCTTAAGAGTCGCAGTAGAAGCTTTCATACAAAGTAGCATAAACGTTAATTTTTGTATTTTAAATAATGATGGTGTTTGTATGGTGCTACGTGGTGTGAAGGTTAAGTGTCATGCCTTTCAACTTGCGGTTCCTGGTTCGAGGCTCACATTCGCGTTGGAGCTAATATTTATTTTCATAAAATACAACAATTTAATTAAATTATTAATAATACAATGAAAATTTTAAATAAAAACCAATTCAAAGCAAGTTTAATTAAATTATAAGCGTTTTATTATATATTTATTGCGCAATTTGAAAAAAAACCGTTAAATAATCAAATTTTGACGTCATTAATTTATTGTTTTATTTTTGCCTAAAAAAATCATAAAATACTTGAAATTTATTTTTTCGTTTAACAGGCGCACATAAATATAAATCCGAATTGCAGCATTCTGTCTGAAAAAAAAATCGAAAAATACTCGAAATTTGGTTCTTCGTTTAACAGGCGCACATAAAAATAAATCCGAATTGCATTGTCTTAAAAAAAAATACTCGAATTTTTTTTTCGTGTAATAGGCGCACATAAACATAAATCGGTGTGCAATTTATAATATATTTGCGCTATTGGACTTAAGATGTCGCACCTTGAATTTATTATATATTTGCGCTATTGGACTTAAGATGTCGCACCTTGAATTTATAATATATTTGTACTCGAATTTTTTTTTCGTGTAATAGGCGCACATAAACATAAATCGGTGTGCAATTTATAATATATTTGCGCTATTGGACTTAAGATGTCGCACCTTGAATTTATAATATATTTGCGCTATTGGACTTAAGATGTCGCACCTTGAATTTATTATATGTTTGCGCTATTGGACTTAAGATGTCGCACCATGAATTTATAATATATTTGCGCTATTGGACTTAAGATGTCGCACCTTGAATTTATTATATGTTTGCGCTATTGGACTTAAGATGTCGCAGTAGTAGTTTACATACAAAATAACCAAAACGTTTGTATTTTATAAAAGAATGTTGTGTGTATGATATTTCATGGTGTGATGGGTAAGAGTCTTGCCTTCTAGCTTGCGGTTTCTGGTTCGACACTCGCTAAATTAAACACTTTAATTTGATTGTTAGATAAATTTTTTTATTAAATGCAAATGTAGAGTATATACAATAAGATTTAAATAGAATATCTTGATTTTTTTTAAATGGCGCGTCCTTAACAAACTGCGGTTTTGGGTTCGGCACTCGTTGTTACCAATATCTGTAATAAAAATAATTATTAATTTTCAAATAAAACAAATTTTTAATAAAAACAAATTCAATACATTTTAAGTAAATATAAGTGTTTTATTACATTTTGCGCAATGAGACAGAAAACCGTCAAATAGTCTCGTTTTGACGCAATTTTGAACTAATTGGTTTATTTTTCTGTCTTGTAAAATTATAAAATACTCGAGAATAATATGGGAAGTGCGGTTATTTGAAGTTTGTTGCTTTGACTTTTCTGTCGAATAAACATTGATTGTTTCAGTGTCCTTGGATTTTTGAATATCTTATTTCTAATTAATTTAACTTAGGTATACCGGTTATTTTATAATGAATTTAAGGTCAAGAGCCATTATAAAACCAGGCACCATAACACGTATATTTGAATAAGCAGTCGAACGGGAGGAATATCAAGTTTCTTCAAAATAACCAGAAGATGTTCATTATTATAACAAGTAAGAAGACCCAAAATCAAAAGAATATCGAATTTACAACTTTAAAGAAAACGTCATTTTGTAATAATATAATAGGGTTCTTACACACCTCTATATGAATGAGCCTAACGCTCAAATAGAGGTGTGTGGTTCATACAAATTTTTTATCGTAAACAAATAAATAAATATCGTATTTTGAAATCAACGATCACATTTTCTAATCGAACCTGGATTGCAGGCGAATAAGACGACATATTGCACAAACTTTAACGAATCTATACTCAAAATTACATCATTAACGCAAAATAACCGAAACTTATTGAATTTGTGGCAATAAATTTTATCCGTTCAAAATCAGTAAGGCTAACCATCAGGGATTTTCGCAAAAAACTGAAAACTTTTTGTTGTTGAAATTCGGGTTCAAAATGATTATAGACAATAGCAATAATATGTTTAGCAGGAAACTAACGATAATTTGCATATGGAAAGCGCGGTAGATTGCGGAGAAAGCAGACGACATATTGCACCAACTTAAACGAATCTCTACTCAAAATTACATCATTAACGCAAAATAACCGAAACTTATTGAATTTGTGGCAATAAATTTTATCCGTTCAAAATCAGTAAGGCTAACCATCAGGGATTCTCGCAAAAAACTGAAAACTTTTTGTTGTTGAAATTCGGTTTCAAAATGATTATAGGTAATAGCAATAATATGTTTAGCAGAAAACTAACGATAATTTGCATATGGAAAGCCCGGTTAATGGAAGAATTGCACTTTGAAATCGGTGGCCACATATTGTAATCGAACCTGGATTGCAGAGGAAGCAGACGACATATTGCACCAACTTAAACGAATCTCTACTCAAAATTACATCATTAACGCAAAATAACCGAAACTTATTGAATTTGTGGCAATAAATTTTATCCGTTCAAAATCAGTAAGGCTAGCCATCAGGGATTCTCGCAAAAAACTGAAAACTTTTTGTTGTTGAAATTCGGGTTCAAAATGATTATAGGTAATAGCAATAATATGTTTAGCAGGAAACCAACGATAATTTGCATATGGAAAGCGCGGTTAATGGAAGAATTGCACTTTGAAATCGGTGGCCACATTTTGTAATCGAACCTGGATTGCAGAGGAAGCAGACGACATATTGCACCAACTTAAACGAATCTCTACTCAAAATTACATCATTAACGCAAAATAACCGAAACTTATTGAATTTGTGGCAATAAATTTTATCCGTTCAAAATCAGTAAGGCTAGCCATCAGGGATTTTCGCAAACAACTGAAAACTTTTTGTTGTTGAAATTCGGGTTCAAAATGATTATAGGTAATAGCAATAATATGTTTAGCAGGAAACCAACGATAATCTGCATATGGAAAGCGCGGTTAATGGAAGAATTGCATTTTGAAATCGGTGGCCACATTTTGTAATCGAACCTGGATTGCAGAGAAAGCAGACGACATATTGCACCAACTCAAACGAATCTCTACTCAAAATTACATCATTAACGCAAAATAACCGAAACTTATTGAATTTGTGGCAATAAATTTTATCCGTTCAAAATCAGTAAGGCTAGCCATCAGGGATTTTCGCAAAAAACTGAAAACTTTTTGTTGTTGAAATTCGGGTTCAAAATGATTATAGGTAATAGCAATAATATGTTTAGCAGGAAACTAACGATAATTTGCATATGGAAAGCGCGGTTAATGGAAGAATTGCACTTTGAAATCGGTGGCCACATTTTGTAATCGAACCTGGATTGCAGAGAAAGCAGACGACATATTGCACCAACTTAAACGAATTTCTACTCAAAATTACATCATTAACGCAAAATAACCGAAACTTATTGAATTTGTGGCAATAAATTTTATCCGTTCAAAATCAGTAAGGCTAGCCATCAGGGATTTTCGCAAACAACTGAAAACTTTTTGTTGTTGAAATTCGGGTTCAAAATGATTATAGGTAATAGCAATAATATGTTTAGCAGGAAACTAACGATAATTTGCATATGGAAAGCGCGGTTAATGGAAGAATTGCACTTTGAAATCGGTGGCCACATTTTGTAATCGAACCTGGATTGCAGAGGAAGCAGACGACATATTGCACCAACTTAAATGAATCTCTACTCAAAATTACATCATTAACGCAAAATAACCGAAACTTATTGAATTTGTGGCAATAAATTTTATCCGTTCAAAATCAGTAAGGCTCACCATCAGGGATTTTCGCAATAAACTGAAAACTTTTTGTTGTTGAAATTCGGGTTCAAAATGATTATAGGTAATAGCAATAATATGTTTAGCAGGAAACTAACGATAATTTGCATATGGAAAGCGCGGTTAATGGAAAAATTGCATTTTGAAATCGGTGGCCACATTTTGTAATCGAACCTGGATTGCAGAGGAAGCAGACGACATATTGCACCAACTTAAACGAATCTCTACTCAAAATTACATCATTAACGCAAAATAACCGAAACTTATTGAATTTGTGGCAATAAATTGTATCCGTTCAAAATCAGTAAGGCTAACTAACCATCAGGGATTCTCGCAAAAAACTGAAAACTTTTTGTTGTTGAAATTCGGGTTCAAAATGATTATAGGTAATAACAATAATATGTTTAGCAGGAAACTAACGATAATTTGCATATGGAAAGCGCGGTTAATGAAAGAATTGCACTTTGAAATCGGTGGCCACATGTTGTAATCGAACCTGGATTGCAGAGGAAGCAGACGACATATTGCACCAACTTAAACGAATCTCTACTCAAAATTACATCATTAACGCAAAATAACCGAAACTTATTGAATTTGTGGCAATAAATTTTATCCGTTCAAAATCAGTAAGGCTAACTAACCATCAGGGATTCTCGCAAAAAACTGAAAACTTTTTGTTGTTGAAATTCGGGTTCAAAATGATTATAGGTAATAACAATAATATGTTTAGCAGGAAACTAACGATAATTTGCATATGGAAAGCGCGGTTAATGAAAGAATTGCACTTTGAAATCGGTGGCCACATGTTGTAATCGAACCTGGATTGCAGAGGAAGCAGACGACATATTGCACCAACTTAAACGAATCTCTACTCAAAATTACATCATTAACGCAAAATAACCGAAACTTATTGAATTTGTGGCAATAAATTTTATCCGTTCAAAATCAGTAAGGCTAACTAACCATCAGGGATTCTCGCAAAAAACTGAAAACTTTTTGTTGTTGAAATTCGGGTTCAAAATGATTATAGGTAATAGCAATAATATGTTTAGCAGGAAACTAACGATAATTTGCATATGGAAAGCGCGGTTAATGGAAAAATTGCACTTTGAAATCGGTGGCCACATGTTGTAATCGAACCTGGATTGCAGAGGAAGCGGACGACATATTGCACCAACTTAAACGAATCTCTACTCAAAATTACATCATTAACGCAAAATAACCGAAACTTATTGAATTTGTGGCAATAAATTTTATCCGTTCAAAATCAGTAAGGCTAGCCATCAGGGATTTTCGCAAAAAACTGAAAACTTTTTGTTGTTGAAATTCGGGTTCAAAATGATTATAGGTAATAGCAATAATACGTTTAGCAGGAAACTAACGATAATTTGCATATGGAAAGCGCGGTTATTCAAAAAATTGCATTTTGAAATCGGTGGCCACATTTTGTAATCGAACCTGGATTGCAGAGGAAGCAGACGACATATTGCACCAACTTAAACGAATCTCTACTCAAAATTACATCATTAACGCAAAATAACCGAAGCTTATTGAATTTGTGGCAATAAATTGTATCCGTTCAAAATCAGTAAGGCTAACCATCAGGGATTCTCGCAAAAAACTGAAAACTTTTTGTTGTTGAAATTCGGGTTCAAAATGATTATAGGTAATAGCAATAATATGTTTAGCAGGAAACTAACGATAATTTGCATATGGAAAGCGTGGTTAATGGAAGAATTGCACTTTGAAATCGGTGGCCACATGTTGTAATCGAACCTGGATTGCAGAGGAAGCAGACGACATATTGCACCAACTTAAACGAATCTCTACTCAAAATTACATCATTAACGCAAAATAACCGAAACTTATTGAATTTGTGGCAATAAATTTTATCCGTTCAAAATCAGTAAGGCTAACTAACCATCAGGGATTCTCGCAAAAAACTGAAAACTTTTGTTGTTGAAATTCGGGTTCAAAATGATTATAGGTAATAACAATAATATGTTTAGCAGGAAACTAACGATAATTTGCATATGGAAAGCGCGGTTAATGGAAGAATTGCATTTTGAAATCGGTGGCCACATGTTGTAATCGAACCTGGATTGCAGAGGAAGCAGACGACATATTGCACCAACTTAAACGAATCTCTACTCAAAATTACATCATTAACGCAAAATAACCGAAACTTATTGGATTTGTGGCAATAAATTTTATCCGTTCAAAATCAGTAAGGCATCAGGGATTTTCGCAAAAAACTGAAAACATTTTGTTGTTGAAATAGCAATAATATGTTTAGCAGGAAACTAACGATAATTTGCATATGGAAAGCGCGGTTAATTGTAGAATTGCATTTTGAAATCGGTGGCCACATTTTGTAATCGAACCTGGATTGCAGAGGAAGCAGACGATATATTGCACCAACTTAAACGAATCTCTACTCAAAATTACATCATTAACGCAAAATAACCGAAACTTATTGGATTTGTGGCAATAAATTTTATCCGTTCAAAATCAGTAAGGCTAACTAACCATCAGGGATTCTCGCAAAAAACTGAAAACTTTTTGTTGTTGAAATTCGGGTTCAAAATTATTATAGGTAATAAGGCTAGCCATCAGGGATTTTCGCAAAAAACTGAAAACTTTTTGTTGTTGAAATTCGGGTTCAAAATGATTATAGGTAATAGCAATAATATGTTTAGCAGAAAACTAACGATAATTTGCATATGGAAAGCGCGGTTAATGGAAGAATTGCATTTTGAAAACGGTGGCCACATGTTGTAATCGAACCTGGATTGGAGAGGAAGCAGACGACATATTGCACCAACTTAAACGAATCTCTACTCAAAATTACATCATTAACGCAAAATAACCGAAACTTATTGAATTTGTGGCAATAAATTTTATCCGTTCAAAATCAGTAAGGCTCACCATCAGGGATTTTCGCAAAAAACTGAAAAATTTTGTTGTTGAAATTCGGGTTCAAAATGATTATAGGTAATAGCAATAATATGTTTAGCAGGAAACCAACGATAATTTGCATATGGAAAGCGCGGTTAATGGAAGAATTGCATTTTGAAATCGGTGGCCACATTTTGTAATCGAACCTGGATTGCAGAGGAAGCAGACGACATATTGCACCAACTTAAACGAATCTCTACTCAAAATTACATCATTAACGCAAAATAACCGAAACTTATTGAATTTGTGGCAATAAATTTTATCCGTTCAAAATCAGTAAGGCTAGCCATCAGGGATTTTCGCAAAAAACTGAAAACTTTTTGTTGTTGAAATTCGGGTTCAAAATGATTATAGGTAATAGTAATAATATGTTTAGCAGAAAACTAACGATAATTTGCATATGGAAAGCGCGGTTAATGGAAGAATTGCATTTTGAAAACGGTGGCCACATGTTGTAATCGAACCTGGATTGCAGAGGAAGCAGACGACATATTGCACCAACTTAAACGAATCTCTACTCAAAATTACATCATTAACGCAAAATAACCGAAACTTATTGAATTTGTGGCAATAAATTTTATCCGTTCAAAATCAGTAAGGCTAGCCATCAGGGATTTTCGCAAAAAACTGAAAACTTTTTGTTGTTGAAATTCGGGTTCAAAATGATTATAGGTAATAGTAATAATATGTTTAGCAGAAAACTAACGATAATTTGCATATGGAAAGCGCGGTTAATGGAAGAATTGCATTTTGAAATCGGTGGCCACATTTTGTAATCGAACCTGGATTGCAGAGAAAGCAGACGACATATTGCACCAACTTAAACGAATCTCTACTCAAAATTACATCATTAACGCAAAATAACCGAAACTTATTGAATTTGTGGCAATAAATTTTATCCGTTCAAAATCAGTAAGGCTAGCCATCAGGGATTTTCGCAAAAAACTGAAAACTTTTTGTTGTTGAAATTCGGGTTCAAAATGATTATAGGTAATAGTAATAATATGTTTAGCAGAAAACTAACGATAATTTGCATATGGAAAGCGCGGTTAATGGAAGAATTGCATTTTGAAAACGGTGGCCACATGTTGTAATCGAACCTGGATTGCAGAGGAAGCAGACGACATATTGCACCAACTTAAACGAATCTCTACTCAAAATTACATCATTAACGCAAAATAACCGAAACTTATTGAATTTGTGGCAATAAATTTTATCCGTTCAAAATCAGTAAGGCTAGCCATCAGGGATTTTCGCAAAAAACTGAAAACTTTTTGTTGTTGAAATTCGGGTTCAAAATGATTATAGGTAATAGTAATAATATGTTTAGCAGAAAACTAACGATAATTTGCATATGGAAAGCGCGGTTAATGGAAGAATTGCATTTTGAAATCGGTGGCCACATTTTGTAATCGAACCTGGATTGCAGAGAAAGCAGACGACATATTGCACCAACTTAAACGAATCTCTACTCAAAATTACATCATTAACGCAAAATAACCGAAACTTATTGAATTTGTGGCAATAAATTTTATCCGTTCAAAATCAGTAAGGCTAACTAACCATCAGGGATTCTCGCAAAAAACTGAAAACTTTTTGTTGTTGAAATTCGGGTTCAAAATGATTATAGGTAATAACAATAATATGTTTAGCAGGAAACTAACGATAATTTGCATATGGAAAGCGCGGTTAATGGAAGAATTGCATTTTGAAATCGGTGGCCACATGTTGTAATCGAACCTGGATTGCAGAGGAAGCAGACGACATATTGCACCAACTTAAACGAATCTCTACTCAAAATTACATCATTAACGCAAAATAACCGAAACTTATTGAATTTGTGGCAATAAATTTTATCCGTTCAAAATCAGTAAGGCTAGCCATCAGGGATTTTCGCAAAAAACTGAAAACTTTTTGTTGTTGAAATTCGGGTTCAAAATGATTATAGGTAATAGTAATAATATGTTTAGCAGAAAACTAACGATAATTTGCATATGGAAAGCGCGGTTAATGGAAGAATTGCATTTTGAAAACGGTGGCCACATGTTGTAATCGAACCTGGATTGCAGAGGAAGCAGACGACATATTGCACCAACTTAAACGAATCTCTACTCAAAATTACATCATTAACGCAAAATAACCGAAACTTATTGAATTTGTGGCAATAAATTTTATCCGTTCAAAATCAGTAAGGCTAACCATCAGGGATTCTCGCAAAAAACTGAAAACTTTTTGCTGGTGAAATTCGGGTTCAAAATGATTATAGGTAATAGCAATAATATGTTTAGCAAGAAACAAACGATAATTTGCATATGGAAAGCGCGGTTAATGGAAGAATTGCATTTTGAAATCGGTGGCCACATTTTGTAATCGAACCTGGATTGCAGAGAAAGCAGACGACATATTGCACCAACTTAAACGAATCTCTACTCAAAATTACATCATTAACGCAAAATAACCGAAACTTATTGAATTAGTGGCAATAAATTTTATCCGTTCAAAATCAGTAAGGCTAACTAACCATCAGGGATTTTCGCAAAAAACTGAAAACTTTTTGTTGTTGAAATTCGGGTTCAAAATGATTATAGGTAATAGCAATAATATGTCTAGCAGAAAACTAACGATAATTTGCATATGGAAAGCGCGGTTAATGGAAGAATTGCATTTTGAAAACGGTGGCCACATGTTGTAATCGAACCTGGATTGCAGAGGAAGCAGACGACATATTGCACCAACTTAAACGAATCGCTACTCAAAATTACATCATTAACGCAAAATCACCGAAACTTATTGAACTTGTGGCAATAAATTTTATCCGTTCAAAATCAGTAAGGCTAACCATCAGGGATTCTCGCAAAAAACTGAAAACTTTTTGCTGTTGAAATTCGGGTTCAAAATGATTATAGGTAATAGCAATAATATGTTTAGCAGGAAACCAACGATAATTTGCATATGGAAAGCGCGGTTAATGGAAGAATTGCATTTTGAAATCGGTGGCCACATTTTGTAATCGAACCTGGATTGCAGAGAAAGCAGACGACATATTGCACCAACTTAAACGAATCTCTACTCAAAATTACATCATTAACGCAAAATAACCGAAACTTATTGAATTTGTGGCAATAAATTTTATCCGTTCAAAATCAGTAAGGCTAACCATCAGGGATTCTCGCAAAAAACTGAAAACTTTTTGCTGTTGAAATTCGGGTTCAAAATGATTATAGGTAATAACAATAATATGTTTAGCAGGAAACTAACGATAATTTGCATATGGAAAGCGCGGTTAATGGAAGAATTGCACTTTGAAATCGGTGGCCACATGTTGTAATCGAACCTGGATTGCAGAGGAAGCAGACGACATATTGCACCAACTTAAACGAATCTCTACTCAAAATTACATCATTAACGCAAAATAACCGAAACTTATTGAATTTGTGGCAATAAATTTTATCCGTTCAAAATCAGTAAGGCTAGCCATCAGGGATTTTCGCAAAAAACTGAAAACTTTTTGTTGTTGAAATTCGTGTTCAAATGATTATAGGCAATAGCAATAATATGTTTAGCAGAAAACTAACGATAATTTGCATATGGAAAGCGCGGTTAATGGAAGAATTGCACTTTGAAATCGGTGGCCACATTTTGTAATCGAACCTGGATTGCAGAGGAAGCAGACGACATATTGCACCAACTTAAACGAATCTCTACTCAAAATTACATCATTAACGCAAAATAACCGAAACTTATTGAATTTGTGGCAATAAATTGTATCCGTTCAAAATCAGTAAGGCTAACTAACCATCAGGGATTCTCGCAAAAAACTGAAAACTTTTTGTTGTTGAAATTCGGGTTCAAAATGATTATAGGTAATAGCAATAATATGTTTAGCAGGAAACTAACGATAATTTGCATATGGAAAGCGCGGTTAATGGAAGAATTGCACTTTGAAATCGGTGGCCACATGTTGTAATCGAACCTGGATTGCAGAGGAAGCAGACGACATATTGCACCAACTTAAACGAATCGCTACTCAAAATTACATCATTAACGCAAAATCACCGAAACTTATTGAACTTGTGGCAATAAATTTTATCCGTTCAAAATCAGTAAGGCTAACCATCAGGGATTCTCGCAAAAAACTGAAAACTTTTTGCTGTTGAAATTCGGGTTCAAAATGATTATAGGTAATAGCAATAATATGTTTAGCAGGAAACCAACGATAATTTGCATATGGAAAGCGCGGTTAATGGAAGAATTGCATTTTGAAATCGGTGGCCACATTTTGTAATCGAACCTGGATTGCAGAGAAAGCAGACGACATATTGCACCAACTTAAACGAATCTCTACTCAAAATTACATCATTAACGCAAAATAACCGAAACTTATTGAATTTGTGGCAATAAATTTTATCCGTTCAAAATCAGTAAGGCTAACCATCAGGGATTCTCGCAAAAAACTGAAAACTTTTTGCTGTTGAAATTCGGGTTCAAAATGATTATAGGTAATAACAATAATATGTTTAGCAGGAAACTAACGATAATTTGCATATGGAAAGCACGGTTAATGGAAAAATTGCATTTTGAAATCGGTGGCCACATTTTGTAATCGAACCTGGATTGCAGAGGAAGCAGACGACATATTGCACCAACTTAAACGAATCTCTACTCAAAATTACATCATTAACGCAAAATAACCGAAACTTATTGAATTTGTGGCAATAAATTTTATCCGTTCAAAATCAGTAAGGCTAACTAACCATCAGGGATTTTCGCAAAAAACTGAAAACTTTTTGTTGTTGAAATTCGTGTTCAAAATGATTATAGGTAATAGCAATAATATGTTTAGCAGGAAACTAACGATAATTTGCATATGGAAAGCGCGGTTAATGGAAAAATTGCATTTTGAAATCGGTGGCCACATTTTGTAATCGAACCTGGATTGCAGAGGAAGCAGACGACATATTGCACCAACTTAAACGAATCTCTACTCAAAATTACATCATTAACGCAAAATAACCGAAACTTATTGAATTTGTGGCAATAAATTTTATCCGTTCAAAATCAGTAAGGCTAACCATCAGGGATTCTCGCAAAAAACTGAAAACTTTTTGCTGTTGAAATTCGGGTTCAAAATGATTATAGGTAATAACAATAATATGTTTAGCAGGAAACTAACGATAATTTGCATATGGAAAGCACGGTTAATGGAAAAATTGCATTTTGAAATCGGTGGCCACATTTTGTAATCGAACCTGGATTGCAGAGGAAGCAGACGACATATTGCACCAACTTAAACGAATCTCTACTCAAAATTACATCATTAACGCAAAATAACCGAAACTTATTGAATTTGTGGCAATAAATTTTATCCGTTCAAAATCAGTAAGGCTAACTAACCATCAGGGATTTTCGCAAAAAACTGAAAACTTTTTGTTGTTGAAATTCGTGTTCAAACTGATTATAGGTAATAACAATAATATGTTTAGCAGGAAACTAACGATAATTTGCATATGGAAAGCGCGGTTAATGGAAAAATTGCATTTTGAAATCGGTGGCCACATTTTGTAATCGAACCTGGATTGCAGAGGAAGCAGACGACATATTGCACCAACTTAAACGAATCTCTACTCAAAATTACATCATTAACGCAAAATAACCGAAACTTATTGAATTTGTGGCAATAAATTGTATCCGTTCAAAATCAGTAAGGCTAACTAACCATCAGGGATTCTCGCAAAAAACTGAAAACTTTTTGTTGTTGAAATTCGGGTTCAAAATGATTATAGGTAATAGCAATAATATGTTTAGCAGGAAACTAACGATAATTTGCATATGGAAAGCGCGGTTAATGGAAGAATTGCACTTTGAAATCGGTGGCCACATGTTGTAATCGAACCTGGATTGCAGAGGAAGCGGACGACATATTGCACCAACTTAAACGAATCTCTACTCAAAATTACATCATTAACGCAAAATAACCGAAACTTATTGAATTTGTGGCAATAAATTTTATCCGTTCAAAATCAGTAAGGCTAACTAACCATCAGGGATTTTCGCAAAAAACTGAAAACTTTTTGTTGTTGAAATTCGGGTTCAAAATGATTATAGGTAATAACAATAATATGTTTAGCAGGAAACTAACGATAATTTGCATATGGAAAGCGCGGTTAATGGAAGAATTGCATTTTGAAAACGGTGGCCACATGTTGTAATCGAACCTGGATTGCAGAGGAAGCAGACGACATATTGCACCAACTTAAACGAATCTCTACTCAAAATTACATCATTAACGCAAAATAACCGAAACTTATTGAATTTGTGGCAATAAATTTTATCCGTTCAAAATCAGTAAGGCTAACCATCAGGGATTTTCGCAAACAACTGAAAACTTTTTGTTGTTGAAATTCGGGTTCAAAATGATTATAGGTAATAGCAATAATATGTTTAGCAGGAAACTAACGATAATTTGCATATGGAAAGCGCGGTTAATGGAAGAATTGCACTTTGAAATCGGTGGCCACATGTTGTAATCGAACCTGGATTGCAGAGGAAGCAGACGACATATTGCACCAACTTAAACGAATCTCTACTCAAAATTACATCATTAACGCAAAATAACCGAAACTTATTGAATTTGTGGCAATAAATTTTATCCGTTCAAAATCAGTAAGGCTAGCCATCAGGGATTTTCGCAAAAAACTGAAAACTTTTTGTTGTTGGAATTCGGGTTCAAAATGATTATAGGTAATAGCAATAATATGTTTAGCAGGAAACTAACGATAATTTGCATATGGAAAGCGCGGTTAATGGAAGAATTGCATTTTGAAAACGGTGGCCACATGTTGTAATCGAACCTGGATTGCAGAGGAAGCAGACGACATATTGCACCAACTTAAACGAATCTCTACTCAAAATTACATCATTAACGCAAAATAACCGAAACTTATTGAATTTGTGGCAATAAATTTTATCCGTTCAAAATCAGTAAGGCTAACCATCAGGGATTTTCGCAAACAACTGAAAACTTTTTGTTGTTGAAATTCGGGTTCAAAATGATTATAGGTAATAGCAATAATATGTTTAGCAGGAAACTAACGATAATTTGCATATGGAAAGCGCGGTTAATGGAAGAATTGCACTTTGAAATCGGTGGCCACATGTTGTAATCGAACCTGGATTGCAGAGGAAGCGGACGACATATTGCACCAACTTAAACGAATCTCTACTCAAAATTACATCATTAACGCAAAATAACCGAAACTTATTGAATTTGTGGCAATAAATTTTATCCGTTCAAAATCAGTAAGGCTAACTAACCATCAGGGATTTTCGCAAAAAACTGAAAACTTTTTGTTGTTGAAATTCGGGTTCAAAATGATTATAGGTAATAACAATAATATGTTTAGCAGGAAACTAACGATAATTTGCATATGGAAAGCGCGGTTAATGGAAGAATTGCATTTTGAAAACGGTGGCCACATGTTGTAATCGAACCTGGATTGCAGAGGAAGCAGACGACATATTGCACCAACTTAAACGAATCTCTACTCAAAATTACATCATTAACGCAAAATAACCGAAACTTATTGAATTTGTGGCAATAAATTTTATCCGTTCAAAATCAGTAAGGCTAACCATCAGGGATTTTCGCAAACAACTGAAAACTTTTTGTTGTTGAAATTCGGGTTCAAAATGATTATAGGTATTAGCAATAATATGTTTAGCAGGAAACTAACGATAATTTGCATATGGAAAGCGCGGTTAATGGAAAAATTGCACTTTGAAATCGGTGGCCACATTTTGTAATCGAACCTGGATTGCAGAGGAAGCAGACGACATATTGCACCAACTTAAACGAATCTCTACTCAAAATTACATCATTAACGCAAAATAACCGAAACTTATTGAATTTGTGGCAATAAATTTTATCCGTTCAAAATCAGTAAGGCTAACTAACCATCAGGGATTTTCGCAAAAAACTGAAAACTTTTTGTTGTTGAAATTCGGGTTCAAAATGATTATAGGTAATAGCAATAATATGTTTAGCAGGAAACTAACGATAATTTGCATATGGAAAGCGCGGTTAATGGAAGAATTGCACTTTGAAATCGGTGGCCACATGTTGTAATCGAACCTGGATTGCAGAGGAAGCAGACGACATATTGCACCAACTTAAACGAATCTCTACTCAAAATTACATCATTAACGCAAAATAACCGAAACTTATTGAATTTGTGGCAATAAATTTTATCCGTTCAAAATCAGTAAGGCTAACTAACCATCAGGGATTCTCGCAAAAAACTGAAAACTTTTTGTTGTTGAAATTCGGGTTCAAAATGATTATAGGTAATAACAATAATATGTTTAGCAGGAAACTAACGATAATTTGCATATGGAAAGCGCGGTTAATGGAAGAATTGCACTTTGAAATCGGTGGCCACATGTTGTAATCGAACCTGGATTGCAGAGGAAGCAGACGACATATTGCACCAACTTAAACGAATCTCTACTCAAAATTACATCATTAACGCAAAATAACCGAAACTTATTGAATTTGTGGCAATAAATTTTATCCGTTCAAAATCAGTAAGGCTAGCCATCAGGGATTTTCGCAAAAAACTGAAAACTTTTTGTTGTTGAAATTCGGGTTCAAAATGATTATAGGTAATAGCAATAATATGTTTAGCAGGAAACTAACGATAATTTGCATATGGAAAGCGCGGTTAATGGAAGAATTGCACTTTGAAATCGGTGGCCACATGTTGTAATCGAACCTGGATTGCAGAGGAAGCGGACGACATATTGCACCAACTTAAACGAATCTCTACTCAAAATTACATCATTAACGCAAAATAACCGAAACTTATTGAATTTGTGGCAATAAATTTTATCCGTTCAAAATCAGTAAGGCTAGCGCCATCAGGGATTCTCGCAAAAAACTGAAAACTTTTTGCTGTTGAAATTCGGGTTCAAAATGATTATAGGTAATAACAATAATATCTTTAGCAGGAAACTAACGATAATTTGCATATGGAAAGCGCGGTTAATGGAAGAATTGCACTTTGAAATCGGTGGCCACATGTTGTAATCGAACCTGGATTGCAGAGAAAGCAGACGACATATTGCACCAACTTAAACGAATCTCTACTTAAAATTACATCATTAACGCAAAATAACCGAAATTTATTGAATTTGTGGCAATAAATTTTATCCGTTCAAAATCAGTAAGGCTAACCATCAGGGATTCTCGCAAAAAACTGAAAACTTTTTGTTGTTGAAATTCGGGTTCAAAATGATTATAGGTAATAGCAATAATATGTTTAGCAGGAAACTAACGATAATTTGCATATGGAAAGCGCGGTTAATGGAAAAATTGCATTTTGAAATCGGTGGCCACATGTTGTAATCGAACCTGGATTGCAGAGGAAGCAGACGACATATTGCACCAACTTAAACGAATCTCTACTCAAAATTACATCATTAACGCAAAATAACCGAAACTTATTGAATTTGTGGCAATAAATTTTATCCGTTCAAAATCAGTAAGGCTAGCGCCATCAGGGATTCTCGCAAAAAACTGAAAACTTTTTGTTCTTGAAATTCGGGTTCAAAATGATTATAGGTAATAGCAATAATATGTTTAGCAGAAAACTAACGATAATTTGCATATGGAAAGCGCGGTTAATGGAAGAATTGCACTTTGAAATCGGTGGCCACATGTTGTAATCGAACCTGGATTGCAGAGGAAGCAGACGACATATTGCACCAACTTAAACGAATCTCTACTCAAAATTACATCATTAACGCAAAATAACCGAAACTTATTGAATTTGTGGCAATAAATTGTATCCGTTCAAAATCAGTAAGGCTAGCCATCAGGGATTCTCGCAAAAAACTGAAAACTTTTTGTTGTTGAAATTCGGGTTCAAAATGATTATAGGTAATAGCAATAATATGTTTAGCAGGAAACTAACGATAATTTGCATATGGAAAGCGCGGTTAATGGAAGAATTGCACTTTGAAATCGGTGGCCACATGTTGTAATCGAACCTGGATTGCAGAGGAAGCAGACGACATATTGCACCAACTTAAACGAATCTCTACTCAAAATTACATCATTAACGCAAAATAACCGAAACTTATTGAATTTGTGGCAATAAATTGTATCCGTTCAAAATCAGTAAGGCTAACCATCAGGGATTCTCGCAAAAAACTGAAAACTTTTTGTTGTTGAAATTCGGGTTCAAAATGATTATAGGTAATAGCAATAATATGTTTAGCAGGAAACTAACGATAATTTGCATATGGAAAGCGCGGTTAATGGAAGAATTGCACTTTGAAATCGGTGGCCACATGTTGTAATCGAACCTGGATTGCAGAGGAAGCAGACGACATATTGCACCAACTTAAACGAATCTCTACTCAAAATTACATCATTAACGCAAAATAACCGAAACTTATTGAATTTGTGGCAATAAATTTTATCCGTTCAAAATCAGTAAGGCTAACCATCAGGGATTCTCGCAAAAAACTGAAAACTTTTTGTTCTTGAAATTCGGGTTCAAAATGATTATAGGTAATAGCAATAATATGTTTAGCAGGAAACTAACGATAATTTGCATATGGAAAGCGCGGTTAATGGAAGAATTGCACTTTGAAATCGGTGGCCACATGTTGTAATCGAACCTGGATTGCAGAGGAAGCAGACGACATATTGCACCAACTTAAACGAATCTCTACTCAAAATTACATCATTAACGCAAAATAACCGAAACTTATAGAATTTGTGGCAATAAATTTTATCCGTTCAAAATCAGTAAGGCTAACTAACCATCAGGGATTTTCGCAAAAAACTGAAAACTTTTTGTTGTTGAAATTCGGGTTCAAAATGATTATAGGTAATATCAATAATATGTTTAGCAGGAAACTAACGATAATTTGCATATGGAAAGCGCGGTTAATGGAAGAATTGCACTTTGAAATCGGTGGCCACATATTGTAATCGAACCTGGATTGCAGAGGAAGCAGACGACATATTGCACCAACTTAAACGAATCTCTACTCAAAATTACATCATTAACGCAAAATAACCGAAACTTATTGAATTTGTGGCAATAAATTTTATCCGTTCAAAATCAGTAAGGCTAACTAACCATCAGGGATTCTCGCAAAAAACTGAAAACTTTTTGTTGTTGAAATTCGGGTTCAAAATGATTATAGGTAATAACAATAATATGTTTAGCAGGAAACTAACGATAATTTGCATATGGAAAGCGCGGTTAATGGAAGAATTGCACTTTGAAATCGGTGGCCACATGTTGTAATCGAACCTAGATTGCAGAGGAAGCAGACGACATATTGCACCAACTTAAACGAATCTCTACTCAAAATTACATCATTAACGCAAAATAACCGAAACTTATTGAATTTGTGGCAATAAATTTTATCCGTTCAAAATCAGTAAGGCTAGCCATCAGGGATTTTCGCAAAAAACTGAAAACTTTTTGTTCTTGAAATTCGGGTTCAAAATGATTATAGGTAATAGCAATAATATGTTTAGCAGGAAACTAACGATAATTTGCATATGGAAAGCGCGGTTAATGGAAGAATTGCACTTTGAAATCGGTGGCCACATGTTGTAATCGAACCTGGATTGCAGAGGAAGCGGACGACATATTGCACCAACTCAAACGAATCTCTACTCAAAATTACATCATTAACGCAAAATAACCGAAACTTATTGAATTTGTGGCAATAAATTTTATCCGTTCAAAATCAGTAAGGCTAGCGCCATCAGGGATTCTCGCAAAAAACTGAAAACTTTTTGCTGTTGAAATTCGGGTTCAAAATGATTATAGGTAATAGCAATAATATGTTTAGCAGGAAACTAACGATAATTTGCATATGGAAAGCATGCGCGTGAAATATTTCCTAAACCTATCCTAAGTGTAAAAATTTTTTAGGAAAGGTTTAGGAAATATTTCACACTCCTGTACACAGCCGTGAAATATTTCCTAAACAAATCCTATGTATGCTAGTGTTAGTAATATCAAGTAATAACAACATAAAAGCAAACATTTAGGCGAAACCATATTTTAAAGAAATTCCTATCTAAACAAAAATATCCAAATTAGCAGTTACAAACGAATTAAAAAATTTAATTAAATAAATAGAATTAGAAATAGAAAAATTTAAATAAGCAAATTCAGAAGGAAATTTTGACAAGCACTCATCAATTTCATTATGTACTCGGCTAGCCCTGAAATAGTGGAACTATTACACCCAGATATAAGATTCGATTGTACTTTAGACAGAATTCACACTATTCCTCTAAATCGGAACTAATCAATTTTGTCATAGTTCTGTCATGGGCAAATATGGGCCCGAAACGTGTGATTTTTGATTTATAGTGTTTTTGCTATTCAACCGATTACTAATCGAGATTTTGGCCAGTTCTCATCAATCCCGTTATGTTTCCCAGGAAGATCTATTAAATGCCAATGCACACGAGAAATTTTAGAATTTTGTCATAGTTCTGGCATGGGCAAATATGGCCCCGAAACGTGTGAGTTTTGATTTACAATATTTTGATATTCAAACGATTACTAATCGAGATTTTGGCCGGTTCTCATCGATCCCGTTATGTTTCCCAGGAAGATCTATTAAATGCCAATGCACACGAGGAATTTCAGAATTTTGTCATAGTTCTGGCATGGGCAAATATGGCCCCGAAACGTGTGAGTTTTGATTTACAATATTTTGATATTCAAACGATTACTACTCGAGATTTTGGCCGGTTCTCATCGATCCCGTTATGTTTCCCAGGAAGATCTATTAAATGCCAATGCACACGAGAAATTTTAGAATTTTGTCATAGTTCTGGCATGGGCAAATATGGCCCCGAAACGTGTGAGTTTTGATTTACAATATTTTGATATTTAAACGATTACTAATCGAGATTTGATCGTAATCGTTGATAGTAATTGTTTGAATAGCAAAAACACTAAAAATCCTAACTCACAAGTTTCGGGGCCATATTTGCCCATGCCAGAACTATGACAAAATTCTAAAATTTCTCGTGTGCATTGGCATTTAATAGACCTTCCTGGGAAACATAAAGGAATCGATGAGAACCGGCAAAATCTCGATTAGTAATCGTTTGAATATCAAAATATTGTAAATCAAAACTCACACGTTTCGGGGTCATATTTGCCCATGCCAGAACTATGACAAAATTCTGAAATTCCTCGTGTGCATTGGCATTTAATAGATCTTCCTGGGAAACATAACGGGATCGATGAGAACCGGCCAAAATCTCGAGTAGTAATCGTTTGAATAGCAAAAACACTAAAAATCCTAACTCACAAGTTTCGGGGCCATATTTGCTCATGCCAGAACTATGACAAAATTCTAAAATTTCTCGTGTGCATTGCCATTTAATAGATCTTCCTGGGAAACATAACGGGATCGATGAGAACCGGCCAAAATCTCGAGTAGTAATCGTTGGAATAGCAAAAACACTAAAAATCCTAACTCACAAGTTTCGGGGCCATATTTGCTCATGCCAGAACTATGACAAAATTCTAAAATTTCTCGTGTGCATTGGCATTTAATAGATCTTCCTGGGAAACATAACGGGATCGATGAGAACCGGCCAAAATCTCGAGTAGTAATCGTTTGAATAGCAAAAACACTAAAAATCCTAACTCACAAGTTTCGGGGCCATATTTGCTCATGCCAGAACTATGAAAAAATTCTAAAATTTCTCGTGTGCATTGGCATTTAATAGACCTTCCTGGGAAACATAACGGGATCGATGAGAACCGGCCAAAATCTCGATTAGTAATCGTTTGAATAGCAAAAACACTAAAAATCCTAACTCACAGGTTTCGGGGCCATATTTGCCCATGCCAGAACTATGACAAAATTCTGAAATTCCTCGTGTGCATTGGCATTTAATAGATCTTCCTGGGAAACATAACGGGATCGATGAGAACCGGCCAAAATCTCGATTAGTAATCGTTTGAATATCAAAATATTGTAAATCAAAACTCACACGTTTCGGGGCCATATTTGCCCATGCCAGAACTATGACAAAATTCTGAAATTCCTCGTGTGCATTGGCATTTAATAGATCTTCCTGGGAAACATAACGGGATCGATGAGAACCGGCCAAAATCTCGAGTAGTAATCGTTTGAATAGCAAAATATTGTAAATTACAACTCACACGATTCGGGGCCATATTTGCCCATGCCAGAACTATGACAAAATTCTAAAATTTCTCGTGTGCATTGGCATTTAATAGACCTTCCTGGGAAACATAGCGGGATTGATGAGAACCGGCCAAAATCTCGAGTAGTAATCGTTTGAATATCAAAATATTGTAAATCAAAACTTACACGTTTCGGGGCCATATTTGCCCATGCCAGAACTATGACAAAATTCTGAAATTCCTCGTGTGCATTGGCATTTAATAGATCTTCCTGGGAAACATAATGGGATCGATGAGAACCGGCCAAAATCTTGAGTAGTAATCGTTTGAATATCAAAATATTGTAAATCAAAACTCACACGTTTCGGGGCCATATTTGCCCATGCCAGAACTATGACAAAATTCTGAAATTTCTCGTGTGCATTGGCATTTAATAGATCTTCCTGGGAAACATAACGGGATCGATGAGAACCGGCCAAAATCTCGAGTAGTAATCGTTTGAATAGCAAAAACACCAAAAACCAAAACTCACACGTTTCGGGGCCATATTTGCCCATGCCAGAACTATGACAAAATTCTAAAATTTCTCGTGTGCATTGGCATTTAATAGACCTTCCTGGGAAACATAACGGGATCGATGAGAACCGGCCAAAATCTCGATTAGTAATCGTTTGAATAGCAAAAACACTAAAAATCCTAACTCACAGGTTTCGGGGCCATATTTGCCCATGCCAGAACTATGACAAAATTCTGAAATTCCTCGTGTGCATTGGCATTTAATAGATCTTCCTGGGAAACATAACGGGATCGATGAGAACCGGCCAAAATCTCGATTAGTAATCGTTTGAATATCAAAATATTGTAAATCAAAACTCACACGTTTCGGGGCCATATTTTCCCATGCCAGAACTATGACAAAATTCTAAAATTTCTCGTGTGCATTGGCATTTAATAGATTTTCCTAGGAAACATAACGGGATCTATGAGAACAGGCCAAAATCTCGAGTAGTAATCGTTTGAATATCAAAATATTGTAAATCAAAACTTACACTTTTCGGGGCCATATTTGCCCATGCCAGAACTATGACAAAATTCTGAAATTCCTCGTGTGCATTGGCATTTAATAGATCTTCCTGGGAAACATAATGGGATCGATGAGAACCGGCCAAAATCTCGAGTAGTAATCGTTTGAATATCAAAATATTGTAAATCAAAACTCACACGTTTCGGGGCCATATTTGCCCATGCCAGAACTATGACAAAATTCTGAAATTTCTCGTGTGCATTGGCATTTAATAGATCTTCCTGGGAAACATAACGGGATCGATGAGAACCGGCCAAAATCTCGAGTAGTAATCGTTTGAATAGCAAAAACACCAAAAATCAAAACTCACACTTTTCGGGGCCATATTTGCCCATGCCAGAACTATGACAAAATTCTGAAATTCCTCGTGTGCATTGGCATTTAATAGATCTTCCTGGTAAACATAACGGGATCGATGAGAACCGGCCAAAATCTCGATTAGTAATCGTTTGAATAGCAATATATTGTGCAATATAGCATATTTAGCAAAAATACAAAGATGGAGTCATCTGTGTAGACGCTTTTATTTGGTCTCTTAAAATTAAATTTTTTAATCTAATTTATAAGTTGTAAATACTTTTATAAATGTTTCAAGTGCTTTTATAAGATATACACGGAATATATAATATATAAATTAGTGGATATGCTGTTCTAATAAGACTGTTCTGATGATATTTTGTTTACTTAAATGTGCTTAGTGCCATTTCGATTTGCATTTTACAGTACTTTATTTTTTTTGCTTTTTGTGATCATTAATATGAAATTAAAGTTTATTGTGGCATAATCCAATCATCAAATACATTAAAACTATCATAATTTTATATTTTATGTGATCTGTGCTTCCTATTAAAACACAATCGATATATTATAAAAACATAAAGTGTGGTGTGTAAATTGCATCATTTTACGGTACAATCGATAGATTACCTACAGTTAATTTTATAATCAAACAGTTTTTCGTTTCACCTGACTTGGTGTGTGGTGTATATCAAAACTCATCTGTTTGAACCATGCCACTTAATAGTAATTCCGCAAAAAACATACCTAGCTTCGCGGATGAATTTGATGGTTTTGCCAGAAATGTCAAGCAAGACTTACTTAAATGTATTGACTCACATTTGAGTGATTTCAAGAATCAAATTGAAGTTATTATCGCTAAAATCAATGAGCAGGGTGACGAAATTGTACGTCTAAGTGAAAGGATTGATTATCTAGAGACCGAACAAAGATCCTGTGATATAGTAATTACGCAAGTTCCTGTTTTAACTAACGAAGTTGTTGCTGATGTTGTCGCTAAAATTAGTAATTCAATCAATTTCAACTGTAACGACCACAGTTTTTCTGCATTCCGGACTAAAAGTAAAACTTCGATGAGCAGTGGTAAAACGTCATCGAGCAGTAGTGCCCCTCCGATAATAATCAAATTTGCACTGAAAGCATCGGCTATCGAATTTTTTAACCAGTACAAGGTTAAACAATCATTATCATTAAAGGATATTGGTATGAATTCATCGACACGAATTTACATAAATAGAGGCTTAACAACTAAAACTAAATTGATATTCGGCGAGGCCAAGAAAATCTACAAATCTGGAGGTATTTATAAAACTTTCATTAAATCGGGAGTTGTATACATTCTAAAAACTAAGACGTCAGTGCCAACTTCAGTGAGTAGTATACAACAATTGAGAATTATGGTTGACAATGAATATTACACTCACCCATCTTCACATCTATCTTCGGCCAGTATTCCTGTTCCAGCTATGCTACTTGAAGGTGATGATGTCATCACAAATACTAACCAACGTGGTTACACAACCAGATCGAAAACATCATCTACTACCTCTACGTAACAACGTCGGAACATTATTTATGGAAGTTCCTTCTACTGTGCAGTGAAGTGTTATTGTAATAATGCATTAATCGTGAATGAATGTCCCGTGACGTCAACCTCTTTTTATTTTTCAATACAATATTTTCATTCAATAAATTGTGACGTCGATCTCTTTTAATTTTCTATTTAATTTTTTTATTTTTATTCTCAGTACGGTTATTTAACGTAAATTGACACTCATATTATAGTAGCTTACTGGTTTAAATATTAAATATTATCATTCTATAAAGATGTTATCTTTTGTTTTGGTGGCGGGAATTGGCGCATGAATTATTAATCATGTATTTTGTACAACGTTTTAATTTAATTGCGTTTATTTGAATTAATTACAACTTTCTCTTACATTTGTTTTATGAGACCAGAATAATAATTTTTGCAAATTTAATGATTATATATAGTTTTAGTAAGTTAGTTCCTAGTGTTAGAGTTACCTATGGTGTGTGCAGCGACAGGCTATTCATTAATTTCATTTTGATTTATATGTTTCTTATATATCTCATTTTTTCCGAAACATACTGGGATGTTACATGAATCATCTACGTGTTAATTCACATGCTTCCTCCTCAATAGTAAACAATGTGGTTCTCAAATCTTCAATTAACAGGTACACAGGTCTGAATTTTTCTTTTCTAAACACTCGTAGTATTCTTCATAAGATTGATGAAATTAGAGAGTTAGTGTGCGGTGTAAAACTTGACATTCTCTGCTTTGTTGAGACATGGCTCCATGATCGCATTCCGGATGCTTCAATTTGTCTTTCTGGATACAATATGTTGCGATTGGACCGAAATTTGGATTCAATAAAAAAGGGAGGTGGAATCTGCGTTTTCCTGAAATCAGGCATTCGATATAAACTGGTACATGGTCATTGTGCAGCTAATTTGGAGGTAATTCTCATAGAACTATTACTCGGAGCAACTAAGGTGTTGTTGGTTGTTGCATATAGACCGCCGAATAGACGTTTCCTTGAAGATTTTGGGACCTTCTTGCAAAATTATAGTGTTAACTATAAAGATGTTGTACTGTGCGGTGATTTCAATTGTGACCTTAAAACAACTAAATCGACAACGAAAAAATTTAAAAGGTTACTAACTGAATACTCTCTCACTCCCGTGAACACCGAGCCAACATTTTTCACGTCACACTCCAGTTCATTATTGGACTGTATTATTTCTAATACGGATAAAATTGTATTTCATAACCAAATCTCGGTTGGATTTAGTGATCACGATCTTCTTTACTTTTCCTATGACATTAAACATGAGAGATCTATTCCTAAAATCTCATTTCGCGACTATAATAGCATTAACTCATCAGATTTGCTTGATAAATGTAATAACTTAAACTGGAGCATGGTTTATAATTTTAACAACCCTGTTGATAAAGTAGAATACTTTACAGAACTAGTTGTAGACTTGTTTGAGGAATTTGTGTCACTAAGGACTATATCACCCAAACCTAAACAGCCGCCTTGGTTCAATGATGAGATCAGGGATACCATAAATTTCAGGGATTTTATTTTACGTCAGTGGAAGCGTACAAGAAGAATTGAACTGTACCAAGAATATAAAGCTGTACGAAATAAGAGTAACAATATTATAAAACGCGCGAAGTCCAATTATTTTTCATCTATATTGCACCCATCTCTTCCTTCAAAAGTGTTTTGGAAAAATTTGAAATCTGTTGGTTCCTTTCTTTCATCCAACGAAAAACCATCTACGCAATTTTCACCAAGTGAGTTCAATAATTACTTTTCTCATATCAGTGCACGTTCAGCGGGGTTACCAACCGTTGATGTTCTAATGAACTCTAGTTCGATGGAAGGTAACTTTAGTTTTAATAACATCGATATCACTGACCTTATGGATGCTTTGGATTCCGTTAAATCAAACGCTGTCGGAGTTGACGAAATACCAATTAAGTTCGTTAAACTTATTTTACCAAAGGTTGATTGCTACTTACTACATATTTTTAATAGCCTAATAACATTTTCTATCTTTCCTGAGAAATGGAAGCAATCAATCATTATTCCCATTCCTAAGAATAAAAATCCCAAATGCTTATCTGATTTTCGCCCTATTAGTCTGCTTCCCGCTTTGTCTAAAGTCTTTGAAAAAATACTGCAATCACAAATATTAACTTACGTTGAATCGGAAAATTTACTATCAAAGTACCAGTCTGCTTACAGACGTCATTTCAGCACTAATAGTGCTTTACTACACATCAATGACGACATCCGCAGGGCCATAGATAAGGGTTATCTTTGTACGCTGGTTCTTCTAGACTTTAGTAAAGCTTTCGATAAAATTGATCATTCAATTTTGGTTAGCAAACTTCGTAACAGTTTTAAGTTCTCAATGTCGGCTTGTCGTTTGGTTTTGTCATATCTATCAAATCGATCACAATTCGTTAGATCTAATTCAGGAATTTCTAGCTCTTGTTATACTAATTGCGGTGTTCCCCAGGGATCGGTATTAGGTCCTTTTCTATTCATGATGTATATAAACGACCTACCTGCTGTTATCACTCAATGCAAATATCACCTTTTCGCTGATGACCTGCAAATTTATAGATTTTGTAGGCCCAACGAGATAACAAATTCTATTGGAACTGTTAATTCCGATATCGAATTGATTACGAAATGGTCTATAGAAAATTATCTTGAACTTAATGGTGGAAAAACCAAATCTATTATTATATCTTCTACAATTCGTGATACGCACTACCTAAAATCAGTGTACTTGGAGAGGAAGTAGATTTCTCTGATTCTGTGAATAATTTAGGCTTAACTTTTGACAAATGCTTATGCTGGAGTTACCACATCGAAACAGTTTGTAATCGAGTGATTTCTTTATTAAGAATGTTATGGGCTACCACGAAGTGCTTTAATACCAATCTTAGACTCCAATTGGTGAAATCTTACATCCTTCCACATTTTTTGTACGGAGATATTGTCTTCTTTGTATTAAAGAAGAAGTACTTTAATGAACTTCGATTGATATTTAATTCTTGTGTGAGATACGTATACGGGCTAAGAAAGTACGACCATCTCTCGAATTTTAATAATTCATTACTTGGTTGTTCTCTTGATGAATTCTATGAGTTTCGAGTTTGTTTATACATTTTCAAGTTCTTAAAGTATAAACAGCCCACCTATATTGTTGAGAAATTAGTTTCGTCTTCCAATCGTCATATTCATCTTTTGACTCCGGCTATTAATAAATGTAATCTGATGAATTCATCATTCTTTGTGAGGGGAGTTAGCATGTGGAATTCGTTAAGTAATGACGTCAAGAAATCTAAATCTCCTGCCGTGTTTCGGAAAAAATACTTTTCTTCAGCTTAATAATATCAAAATTCTATTTTTCTTCTTTTGCCAATTTCAAGTTTTGAATCGCTAATATGTCGCTGTACACCTATAGGTTAATTTAATAAATAAAATTTGTAATAGATTAGAATAAAGTAGTTTGCCACTAATGTAATAAGTTCATATGAACTTCAAACATTTATATTAAAATAAATAAATAAATAAATAAATAAATCACAACTCACACGTTTCGGGGCCATATTTGCCCATGCTTTACATGCGATGTAACTTAAAAGCATAATGAGATTAATGACCAATTCGCTAAATTTTGACTTGTATATCTATGAAATCTAGAAAATTCAGCAAACTTTAATTTAACTTTAATTTTATATTTACGATGTATAATGTTTTACTTCATATTATTAATTGTTAAATAATTTATGGCATTTTAATCGTACTGGTAGGATAAATTAGTTATATATTAAATTAAATTTTATAATATTATAATATATTATAATATTAAATTTTATGTAATAAAATTATAAAATATGTAAACTTTTGTGTGGTATATTTGGAATTATTTTAAAAATTTATTTACGCCTAAATGTTTTCTTTTTCTGTATTTAATCACTAATACACATACACAATTTTTACTTAGGATTTTTTTAGGAAATATTTCACACCAGTTGGAAAGCGCGGTTAATGGAAGAATTGCATTTTGAAATCGGTGGCCACATGTTGTAATCGAACCTGGATTGCAGAGGAAGCGGACGACATATTGCACCAACTTAAACGAATCTCTACTCAAAATTACATCATTAACGCAAAATAACCGAAACTTATTGAATTTGTGGCAATAAATTTTATCCGTTCAAAATCAGTAAGGCTAGCCATCAGGGATTCTCGCAAAAAACTGAAAACTTTTTGCTGTTGAAATTCGGGTTCAAAATGATTATAGGTAATAGCAATAATATGTTTAGCAGGAAACTAACGATAATTTGCATATGGAAAGCGCGGTTAATGGAAGAATTGCACTTTGAAATCGGTGGCCACATGTTGTAATCGAACCTGGATTGCAGAGGAAGCAGACGACATATTGCACCAACTTAAACGAATCTCTACTCAAAATTACATCATTAACGCAAAATAACCGAAACTTATTGAATTTGTGGCAATAAATTGTATCCGTTCAAAATCAGTAAGGCTAGCCATCAGGGATTTTCGCAAAAAACTGAAAACTTTTTGTTGTTGAAATTCGGGTTCAAAATGATTATAGGTAATAGCAATAATATGTTTAGCAGGAAACTAACGATAATTTGCATATGGAAAGCGCGGTTAATGGAAGAATTGCACTTTGAAATCGGTGGCCACATGTTGTAATCGAACCTGGATTGCAGAGGAAGCAGACGACATATTGCACCAACTTAAACGAATCTCTACTCAAAATTACATCATTAACGCAAAATCACCGAAACTTATTGAATTTGTGGCAATAAATTGTATCCGTTCAAAATCAGTAAGGCTAACCATCAGGGATTCTCGCAAAAAACTGAAAACTTTTTGTTCTTGAAATTCGGGTTCAAAATGATTATAGGTAATAGCAATAATATGTTTAGCAGGAAACTAACGATAATTTGCATATGGAAAGCGCGGTTAATGGAAGAATTGCACTTTGAAATCGGTGGCCACATGTTGTAATCGAACCTGGATTGCAGAGGAAGCAGACGACATATTGCACCAACTTAAACGAATCTCTACTCAAAATTACATCATTAACGCAAAATAACCGAAACTTATTGAATTTGTGGCAATAAATTTTATCCGTTCAAAATCAGTAAGGCTAACTAACCATCAGGGATTCTCGCAAAAAACTGAAAACTTTTTGTTGTTGAAATTCGGGTTCAAAATGATTATAGGTAATAACAATAATATGTTTAGCAGGAAACTAACGATAATTTGCATATGGAAAGCGCGGTTAATGGAAGAATTGCACTTTGAAATCGGTGGCCACATGTTGTAATCGAACCTGGATTGCAGAGGAAGCAGACGACATATTGCACCAACTTAAACGAATCTCTACTCAAAATTACATCATTAACGCAAAATCACCGAAACTTATTGAATTTGTGGCAATAAATTGTATCCGTTCAAAATCAGTAAGGCTAACCATCAGGGATTCTCGCAAAAAACTGAAAACTTTTTGTTGTTGAAATTCGGGTTCAAAATGATTATAGGTAATAACAATAATATGTTTAGCAGGAAACTAACGATAATTTGCATATGGAAAGCGCGGTTAATGGAAGAATTGCACTTTGAAATCGGTGGCCACATGTTGTAATCGAACCTGGATTGCAGAGGAAGCAGACGACATATTGCACCAACTTAAACGAATCTCTACTCAAAATTACATCATTAACGCAAAATCACCGAAACTTATTGAATTTGTGGCAATAAATTGTATCCGTTCAAAATCAGTAAGGCTAACCATCAGGGATTCTCGCAAAAAACTGAAAACTTTTTGTTGTTGAAATTCGGGTTCAAAATGATTATAGGTAATAGCAATAATATGTTTAGCAGGAAACTAACGATAATTTGCATATGGAAAGCGCGGTTAATGGAAGAATTGCACTTTGAAATCGGTGGCCACATTTTGTAATCGAACCTGGATTGCAGAGGAAGCAGACGACATATTGCACCAACTTAAACGAATCTCTACTCAAAATTACATCATTAACGCAAAATAACCGAAACTTATTGAATTTGTGGCAATAAATTTTATCCGTTCAAAATCAGTAAGGCTAACTAACCATCAGGGATTTTCGCAAAAAACTGAAAACTTTTTGTTGTTGAAATTCGGGTTCAAAATGATTATAGGTAATAGCAATAATATGTTTAGCAGGAAACTAACGATAATTTGCATATGGAAAGCGCGGTTAATGGAAAAATTGCATTTTGAAATCGGTGGCCACATTTTGTAATCGAACCTGGATTGCAGAGGAAGCAGACGACATATTGCACCAACTTAAACGAATCTCTACTCAAAATTACATCATTAACGCAAAATAACCGAAACTTATTGAATTTGTGGCAATAAATTTTATCCGTTCAAAATCAGTAAGGCTAACTAACCATCAGGGATTTTCGCAAAAAACTGAAAACTTTTTGTTGTTGAAATTCGGGTTCAAAATGATTATAGGTAATAGCAATAATATGTTTAGCAGGAAACTAACGATAATTTGCATATGGAAAGCGCGGTTAATGGAAGAATTGCACTTTGAAATCGGTGGCCACATGTTGTAATCGAACCTGGATTGCAGAGGAAGCAGACGACATATTGCACCAACTTAAACGAATCTCTACTCAAAATTACATCATTAACGCAAAATCACCGAAACTTATTGAATTTGTGGCAATAAATTGTATCCGTTCAAAATCAGTAAGGCTAACCATCAGGGATTCTCGCAAAAAACTGAAAACTTTTTGTTGTTGAAATTCGGGTTCAAAATGATTATAGGTAATAGCAATAATATGTTTAGCAGGAAACTAACGATAATTTGCATATGGAAAGCGCGGTTAATGGAAGAATTGCACTTTGAAATCGGTGGCCACATTTTGTAATCGAACCTGGATTGCAGAGGAAGCAGACGACATATTGCACCAACTTAAACGAATCTCTACTCAAAATTACATCATTAACGCAAAATAACCGAAACTTATTGAATTTGTGGCAATAAATTTTATCCGTTCAAAATCAGTAAGGCTAACTAACCATCAGGGATTTTCGCAAAAAACTGAAAACTTTTTGTTGTTGAAATTCGGGTTCAAAATGATTATAGGTAATAGCAATAATATGTTTAGCAGGAAACTAACGATAATTTGCATATGGAAAGCGCGGTTAATGGAAAAATTGCATTTTGAAATCGGTGGCCACATTTTGTAATCGAACCTGGATTGCAGAGGAAGCAGACGACATATTGCACCAACTTAAACGAATCTCTACTCAAAATTACATCATTAACGCAAAATAACCGAAACTTATTGAATTTGTGGCAATAAATTTTATCCGTTCAAAATCAGTAAGGCTAACTAACCATCAGGGATTTTCGCAAAAAACTGAAAACTTTTTGTTGTTGAAATTCGGGTTCAAAATGATTATAGGTAATAGCAATAATATGTTTAGCAGGAAACTAACGATAATTTGCATATGGAAAGCGCGGTTAATGGAAAAATTGCACTTTGAAATCGGTGGCCACATTTTGTAATCGAACCTGGATTGCAGAGGAAGCAGACGACATATTGCACCAACTTAAACGAATCTCTACTCAAAATTACATCATTAACGCAAAATAACCGAAACTTATTGAATTTGTGGCAATAAATTTTATCCGTTCAAAATCAGTAAGGCTAACCATCAGGGATTCTCGCAAAAAACTGAAAACTTTTTGCTGTTGAAATTCGGGTTCAAAATGATTATAGGTAATAACAATAATATGTTTAGCAGGAAACCAACGATAATTTGCATATGGAAAGCGCGGTTAATGGAAGAATTGCACTTTGAAATCGGTGGCCACATGTTGTAATCGAACCTGGATTGCAGAGGAAGCAGACGACATATTGCACCAACTTAAACGAATCTCTACTCAAAATTACATCATTAACGCAAAATCACCGAAACTTATTGAATTTGTGGCAATAAATTGTATCCGTTCAAAATCAGTAAGGCTACCCATCAGGGATTCTCGCAAAAAACTGAAAACTTTTTGTTGTTGAAATTCGGGTTCAAAATGATTATAGGTAATAGCAATAATATGTTTAGCAGGAAACTAACGATAATTTGCATATGGAAAGCGCGGTTAATGGAAGAATTGCACTTTGAAATCGGTGGCCACATGTTGTAATCGAACCTGGATTGCAGAGGAAGCAGACGACATATTGCACCAACTTAAACGAATCTCTACTCAAAATTACATCATTAACGCAAAATAACCGAAACTTATTGAATTTGTGGCAATAAATTTTATCCGTTCAAAATCAGTAAGGCTAGCCATCAGGGATTTTCGCAAAAAACTGAAAACTTTTTGTTGTTGAAATTCGGGTTCAAAATGATTATAGGTAATAGCAATAATATGTTTAGCAGAAAACTAACGATAATTTGCATATGGAAAGCGCGGTTAATGGAAGAATTGCATTTTGAAATCGGTGGCCACATTTTGTAATCGAACCTGGATTGCAGAGGAAGCAGACGACATATTGCACCAACTTAAACGAATCTCTACTCAAAATTACATCATTAACGCAAAATAACCGAAACTTATTGAATTTGTGGCAATAAATTTTATCCGTTCAAAATCAGTAAGGCTAGCCATCAGGGATTTTCGCAATAAACTGAAAACTTTTTGTTGTTGAAATTCGGGTTCAAAATGATTATAGGTAATAGCAATAATATGTTTAGCAGGAAACTAACGATAATTTGCATATGGAAAGCGCGGTTAATGGAAGAATTGCACTTTGAAATCGGTGGCCACATTTTGTAATCGAACCTGGATTGCAGAGGAAGCAGACGACATATTGCACCAACTTAAACGAATCTATATTCAAAATTACATCATTAACGCAAAATAACCGAAACTTAATGAATTTGTGGCAATAAATTTTATCCGTTCAAAATCAGTAAGGCTAACTAACCATCAGGGATTTTCGCAAAAAACTGAAAACTTTTTGTTGTTGAAATTCGGGTTCAAAATGATTATAGGTAATAACAATAATATGTTTAGCAGGAAACTAACGATAATTTGCATATGGAAAGCGCGGTTAATGGAAGAATTGCACTTTGAAATCGGTGGCCACATGTTGTAATCGAACCTGGATTGCAGAGGAAGCAGACGACATATTGCACCAACTTAAACGAATCTCTACTCAAAATTACATCATTAACGCAAAATCACCGAAACTTATTGAATTTGTGGCAATAAATTGTATCCGTTCAAAATCAGTAAGGCTAACCATCAGGGATTCTCGCAAAAAACTGAAAACTTTTTGTTGTTGAAATTCGGGTTCAAAATGATTATAGGTAATAACAATAATATGTTTAGCAGGAAACTAACGATAATTTGCATATGGAAAGCGCGGTTAATGGAAGAATTGCACTTTGAAATCGGTGGCCACATGTTGTAATCGAACCTGGATTGCAGAGGAAGCAGACGACATATTGCACCAACTTAAACGAATCTCTACTCAAAATTACATCATTAACGCAAAATCACCGAAACTTATTGAATTTGTGGCAATAAATTGTATCCGTTCAAAATCAGTAAGGCTACCCATCAGGGATTCTCGCAAAAAACTGAAAACTTTTTGTTGTTGAAATTCGGGTTCAAAATGATTATAGGTAATAGCAATAATATGTTTAGCAGGAAACTAACGATAATTTGCATATGGAAAGCGCGGTTAATGGAAGAATTGCACTTTGAAATCGGTGGCCACATGTTGTAATCGAACCTGGATTGCAGAGGAAGCAGACGACATATTGCACCAACTTAAACGAATCTCTACTCAAAATTACATCATTAACGCAAAATAACCGAAACTTATTGAATTTGTGGCAATAAATTTTATCCGTTCAAAATCAGTAAGGCTAGCCATCAGGGATTTTCGCAAAAAACTGAAAACTTTTTGTTGTTGAAATTCGGGTTCAAAATGATTATAGGTAATAGCAATAATATGTTTAGCAGAAAACTAACGATAATTTGCATATGGAAAGCGCGGTTAATGGAAGAATTGCATTTTGAAATCGGTGGCCACATTTTGTAATCGAACCTGGATTGCAGAGGAAGCAGACGACATATTGCACCAACTTAAACGAATCTCTACTCAAAATTACATCATTAACGCAAAATAACCGAAACTTATTGAATTTGTGGCAATAAATTTTATCCGTTCAAAATCAGTAAGGCTAGCCATCAGGGATTTTCGCAATAAACTGAAAACTTTTTGTTGTTGAAATTCGGGTTCAAAATGATTATAGGTAATAGCAATAATATGTTTAGCAGGAAACTAACGATAATTTGCATATGGAAAGCGCGGTTAATGGAAGAATTGCACTTTGAAATCGGTGGCCACATTTTGTAATCGAACCTGGATTGCAGAGGAAGCAGACGACATATTGCACCAACTTAAACGAATCTATATTCAAAATTACATCATTAACGCAAAATAACCGAAACTTAATGAATTTGTGGCAATAAATTTTATCCGTTCAAAATCAGTAAGGCTAACTAACCATCAGGGATTTTCGCAAAAAACTGAAAACTTTTTGTTGTTGAAATTCGGGTTCAAAATGATTATAGGTAATAACAATAATATGTTTAGCAGGAAACTAACGATAATTTGCATATGGAAAGCGCGGTTAATGGAAGAATTGCACTTTGAAATCGGTGGCCACATGTTGTAATCGAACCTGGATTGCAGAGGAAGCAGACGACATATTGCACCAACTTAAACGAATCTCTACTCAAAATTACATCATTAACGCAAAATAACCGAAACTTATTGAATTTGTGGCAATAAATATTATCCGTTCAAAATCAGTAAGGCTAACCGTCAGGGATTCTCGCAAAAAACTGAAAACTTTTTCTTGTTGAAATTCGTGTTCAAAATGATTATAGGTAATAGCAATAATATGTTTAGCAGGAAACTAACGATAATTTGCATATGGAAAGCGCGGTTAATGGAAGAATTGCACTTTGAAATCGGTGGCCACATGTTGTAATCGAACCTGGATTGCAGAGGAAGCAGACGACATATTGCACCAACTTAAACGAATCTCTACTCAAAATTACATCATTAACGCAAAATAACCGAAACTTATTGAATTTGTGGCAATAAATTTTATCCGTTCAAAATCAGTAAGGCTAACTAACCATCAGGGATTCTCGCAAAAAACTGAAAACTTTTTGTTGTTGAAATTCGGGTTCAAAATGATTATAGGTAATAACAATAATATGTTTAGCAGGAAACTAACGATAATTTGCATATGGAAAGCGCGGTTAATGGAAGAATTGCACTTTGAAATCGGTGGCCACATGTTGTAATCGAACCTGGATTGCAGAGGAAGCAGACGACATATTGCACCAACTTAAACGAATCTCTACTCAAAATTACATCATTAACGCAAAATCACCGAAACTTATTGAATTTGTGGCAATAAATTGTATCCGTTCAAAATCAGTAAGGCTACCCATCAGGGATTCTCGCAAAAAACTGAAAACTTTTTGTTGTTGAAATTCGGGTTCAAAATGATTATAGGTAATAGCAATAATATGTTTAGCAGGAAACTAACGATAATTTGCATATGGAAAGCGCGGTTAATGGAAGAATTGCACTTTGAAATCGGTGGCCACATGTTGTAATCGAACCTGGATTGCAGAGGAAGCAGACGACATATTGCACCAACTTAAACGAATCTCTACTCAAAATTACATCATTAACGCAAAATAACCGAAACTTATTGAATTTGTGGCAATAAATTTTATCCGTTCAAAATCAGTAAGGCTAGCCATCAGGGATTTTCGCAAAAAACTGAAAACTTTTTGTTGTTGAAATTCGGGTTCAAAATGATTATAGGTAATAGCAATAATATGTTTAGCAGAAAACTAACGATAATTTGCATATGGAAAGCGCGGTTAATGGAAGAATTGCATTTTGAAATCGGTGGCCACATTTTGTAATCGAACCTGGATTGCAGAGGAAGCAGACGACATATTGCACCAACTTAAACGAATCTCTACTCAAAATTACATCATTAACGCAAAATAACCGAAACTTATTGAATTTGTGGCAATAAATTTTATCCGTTCAAAATCAGTAAGGCTAGCCATCAGGGATTTTCGCAAAAAACTGAAAACTTTTTGTTGTTGAAATTCGGGTTCAAAATGATTATAGGTAATAGCAATAATATGTTTAGCAGAAAACTAACGATAATTTGCATATGGAAAGCGCGGTTAATGGAAGAATTGCACTTTGAAATCGGTGGCCACATTTTGTAATCGAACCTGGATTGCAGAGGAAGCAGACGACATATTGCACCAACTTAAACGAATCTATATTCAAAATTACATCATTAACGCAAAATAACCGAAACTTAATGAATTTGTGGCAATAAATTTTATCCGTTCAAAATCAGTAAGGCTAACTAACCATCAGGGATTTTCGCAAAAAACTGAAAACTTTTTGTTGTTGAAATTCGGGTTCAAAATGATTATAGGTAATAACAATAATATGTTTAGCAGGAAACTAACGATAATTTGCATATGGAAAGCGCGGTTAATGGAAGAATTGCACTTTGAAATCGGTGGCCACATGTTGTAATCGAACCTGGATTGCAGAGGAAGCAGACGACATATTGCACCAACTTAAACGAATCTCTACTCAAAATTACATCATTAACGCAAAATAACCGAAACTTATTGAATTTGTGGCAATAAATATTATCCGTTCAAAATCAGTAAGGCTAACCGTCAGGGATTCTCGCAAAAAACTGAAAACTTTTTCTTGTTGAAATTCGTGTTCAAAATGATTATAGGTAATAGCAATAATATGTTTAGCAGGAAACTAACGATAATTTGCATATGGAAAGCGCGGTTAATGGAAGAATTGCACTTTGAAATCGGTGGCCACATGTTGTAATCGAACCTGGATTGCAGAGGAAGCAGACGACATATTGCACCAACTTAAACGAATCTCTACTCAAAATTACATCATTAACGCAAAATAACCGAAACTTATTGAATTTGTGGCAATAAATTTTATCCGTTCAAAATCAGTAAGGCTAACTAACCATCAGGGATTCTCGCAAAAAACTGAAAACTTTTTGTTGTTGAAATTCGGGTTCAAAATGATTATAGGTAATAACAATAATATGTTTAGCAGGAAACTAACGATAATTTGCATATGGAAAGCGCGGTTAATGGAAGAATTGCACTTTGAAATCGGTGGCCACATGTTGTAATCGAACCTGGATTGCAGAGGAAGCAGACGACATATTGCACCAACTTAAACGAATCTCTACTCAAAATTACATCATTAACGCAAAATCACCGAAACTTATTGAATTTGTGGCAATAAATTGTATCCGTTCAAAATCAGTAAGGCTACCCATCAGGGATTCTCGCAAAAAACTGAAAACTTTTTGTTGTTGAAATTCGGGTTCAAAATGATTATAGGTAATAGCAATAATATGTTTAGCAGGAAACTAACGATAATTTGCATATGGAAAGCGCGGTTAATGGAAGAATTGCACTTTGAAATCGGTGGCCACATGTTGTAATCGAACCTGGATTGCAGAGGAAGCAGACGACATATTGCACCAACTTAAACGAATCTCTACTCAAAATTACATCATTAACGCAAAATAACCGAAACTTATTGAATTTGTGGCAATAAATTTTATCCGTTCAAAATCAGTAAGGCTAGCCATCAGGGATTTTCGCAAAAAACTGAAAACTTTTTGTTGTTGAAATTCGGGTTCAAAATGATTATAGGTAATAGCAATAATATGTTTAGCAGAAAACTAACGATAATTTGCATATGGAAAGCGCGGTTAATGGAAGAATTGCATTTTGAAATCGGTGGCCACATTTTGTAATCGAACCTGGATTGCAGAGGAAGCAGACGACATATTGCACCAACTTAAACGAATCTCTACTCAAAATTACATCATTAACGCAAAATAACCGAAACTTATTGAATTTGTGGCAATAAATTTTATCCGTTCAAAATCAGTAAGGCTAGCCATCAGGGATTTTCGCAAAAAACTGAAAACTTTTTGTTGTTGAAATTCGGGTTCAAAATGATTATAGGTAATAGCAATAATATGTTTAGCAGAAAACTAACGATAATTTGCATATGGAAAGCGCGGTTAATGGAAGAATTGCACTTTGAAATCGGTGGCCACATTTTGTAATCGAACCTGGATTGCAGAGGAAGCAGACGACATATTGCACCAACTTAAACGAATCTATATTCAAAATTACATCATTAACGCAAAATAACCGAAACTTAATGAATTTGTGGCAATAAATTTTATCCGTTCAAAATCAGTAAGGCTAACTAACCATCAGGGATTTTCGCAAAAAACTGAAAACTTTTTGTTGTTGAAATTCGGGTTCAAAATGATTATAGGTAATAACAATAATATGTTTAGCAGGAAACTAACGATAATTTGCATATGGAAAGCGCGGTTAATGGAAGAATTGCACTTTGAAATCGGTGGCCACATGTTGTAATCGAACCTGGATTGCAGAGGAAGCAGACGACATATTGCACCAACTTAAACGAATCTCTACTCAAAATTACATCATTAACGCAAAATAACCGAAACTTATTGAATTTGTGGCAATAAATATTATCCGTTCAAAATCAGTAAGGCTAACCGTCAGGGATTCTCGCAAAAAACTGAAAACTTTTTCTTGTTGAAATTCGTGTTCAAAATGATTATAGGTAATAGCAATAATATGTTTAGCAGGAAACTAACGATAATTTGCATATGGAAAGCGCGGTTAATGGAAGAATTGCACTTTGAAATCGGTGGCCACATGTTGTAATCGAACCTGGATTGCAGAGGAAGCAGACGACATATTGCACCAACTTAAACGAATCTCTACTCAAAATTACATCATTAACGCAAAATAACCGAAACTTATTGAATTTGTGGCAATAAATTTTATCCGTTCAAAATCAGTAAGGCTAACTAACCATCAGGGATTCTCGCAAAAAACTGAAAACTTTTTGTTGTTGAAATTCGGGTTCAAAATGATTATAGGTAATAACAATAATATGTTTAGCAGGAAACTAACGATAATTTGCATATGGAAAGCGCGGTTAATGGAAGAATTGCACTTTGAAATCGGTGGCCACATGTTGTAATCGAACCTGGATTGCAGAGGAAGCAGACGACATATTGCACCAACTTAAACGAATCTCTACTCAAAATTACATCATTAACGCAAAATCACCGAAACTTATTGAATTTGTGGCAATAAATTGTATCCGTTCAAAATCAGTAAGGCTACCCATCAGGGATTCTCGCAAAAAACTGAAAACTTTTTGTTGTTGAAATTCGGGTTCAAAATGATTATAGGTAATAGCAATAATATGTTTAGCAGGAAACTAACGATAATTTGCATATGGAAAGCGCGGTTAATGGAAGAATTGCACTTTGAAATCGGTGGCCACATGTTGTAATCGAACCTGGATTGCAGAGGAAGCAGACGACATATTGCACCAACTTAAACGAATCTCTACTCAAAATTACATCATTAACGCAAAATAACCGAAACTTATTGAATTTGTGGCAATAAATTTTATCCGTTCAAAATCAGTAAGGCTAGCCATCAGGGATTTTCGCAAAAAACTGAAAACTTTTTGTTGTTGAAATTCGGGTTCAAAATGATTATAGGTAATAGCAATAATATGTTTAGCAGAAAACTAACGATAATTTGCATATGGAAAGCGCGGTTAATGGAAGAATTGCATTTTGAAATCGGTGGCCACATTTTGTAATCGAACCTGGATTGCAGAGGAAGCAGACGACATATTGCACCAACTTAAACGAATCTCTACTCAAAATTACATCATTAACGCAAAATAACCGAAACTTATTGAATTTGTGGCAATAAATTTTATCCGTTCAAAATCAGTAAGGCTAGCCATCAGGGATTTTCGCAAAAAACTGAAAACTTTTTGTTGTTGAAATTCGGGTTCAAAATGATTATAGGTAATAGCAATAATATGTTTAGCAGAAAACTAACGATAATTTGCATATGGAAAGCGCGGTTAATGGAAGAATTGCACTTTGAAATCGGTGGCCACATTTTGTAATCGAACCTGGATTGCAGAGGAAGCAGACGACATATTGCACCAACTTAAACGAATCTATATTCAAAATTACATCATTAACGCAAAATAACCGAAACTTAATGAATTTGTGGCAATAAATTTTATCCGTTCAAAATCAGTAAGGCTAACTAACCATCAGGGATTTTCGCAAAAAACTGAAAACTTTTTGTTGTTGAAATTCGGGTTCAAAATGATTATAGGTAATAACAATAATATGTTTAGCAGGAAACTAACGATAATTTGCATATGGAAAGCGCGGTTAATGGAAGAATTGCACTTTGAAATCGGTGGCCACATGTTGTAATCGAACCTGGATTGCAGAGGAAGCAGACGACATATTGCACCAACTTAAACGAATCTCTACTCAAAATTACATCATTAACGCAAAATAACCGAAACTTATTGAATTTGTGGCAATAAATATTATCCGTTCAAAATCAGTAAGGCTAACCGTCAGGGATTCTCGCAAAAAACTGAAAACTTTTTCTTGTTGAAATTCGTGTTCAAAATGATTATAGGTAATAGCAATAATATGTTTAGCAGGAAACTAACGATAATTTGCATATGGAAAGCGCGGTTAATGGAAGAATTGCACTTTGAAATCGGTGGCCACATGTTGTAATCGAACCTGGATTGCAGAGGAAGCAGACGACATATTGCACCAACTTAAACGAATCTCTACTCAAAATTACATCATTAACGCAAAATAACCGAAACTTATTGAATTTGTGGCAATAAATTTTATCCGTTCAAAATCAGTAAGGCTAACTAACCATCAGGGATTCTCGCAAAAAACTGAAAACTTTTTGTTGTTGAAATTCGGGTTCAAAATGATTATAGGTAATAACAATAATATGTTTAGCAGGAAACTAACGATAATTTGCATATGGAAAGCGCGGTTAATGGAAGAATTGCACTTTGAAATCGGTGGCCACATGTTGTAATCGAACCTGGATTGCAGAGGAAGCAGACGACATATTGCACCAACTTAAACGAATCTCTACTCAAAATTACATCATTAACGCAAAATCACCGAAACTTATTGAATTTGTGGCAATAAATTGTATCCGTTCAAAATCAGTAAGGCTACCCATCAGGGATTCTCGCAAAAAACTGAAAACTTTTTGTTGTTGAAATTCGGGTTCAAAATGATTATAGGTAATAGCAATAATATGTTTAGCAGGAAACTAACGATAATTTGCATATGGAAAGCGCGGTTAATGGAAGAATTGCACTTTGAAATCGGTGGCCACATGTTGTAATCGAACCTGGATTGCAGAGGAAGCAGACGACATATTGCACCAACTTAAACGAATCTCTACTCAAAATTACATCATTAACGCAAAATAACCGAAACTTATTGAATTTGTGGCAATAAATTTTATCCGTTCAAAATCAGTAAGGCTAGCCATCAGGGATTTTCGCAAAAAACTGAAAACTTTTTGTTGTTGAAATTCGGGTTCAAAATGATTATAGGTAATAGCAATAATATGTTTAGCAGAAAACTAACGATAATTTGCATATGGAAAGCGCGGTTAATGGAAGAATTGCATTTTGAAATCGGTGGCCACATTTTGTAATCGAACCTGGATTGCAGAGGAAGCAGACGACATATTGCACCAACTTAAACGAATCGCTACTCAAAATTACATCATTAACGCAAAATCACCGAAACTTATTGAATTTGTGGCAATAAATTTTATCCGTTCAAAATCAGTAAGGCTAACTAACCATCAGGGATTCTCGCAAAAAACTGAAAACTTTTTGTTGTTGAAATTCGGGTTCAAAATGATTATAGGTAATAACAATAATATGTTTAGCAGGAAACTAACGATAATTTGCATATGGAAAGCGCGGTTAATGGAAGAATTGCACTTTGAAATCGGTGGCCACATGTTGTAATCGAACCTGGATTGCAGAGGAAGCAGACGACATATTGCACCAACTTAAACGAATCTCTACTCAAAATTACATCATTAACGCAAAATCACCGAAACTTATTGAATTTGTGGCAATAAATTGTATCCGTTCAAAATCAGTAAGGCTAACCATCAGGGATTCTCGCAAAAAACTGAAAACTTTTTGTTGTTGAAATTCGGGTTCAAAATGATTATAGGTAATAGCAATAATATGTTTAGCAGGAAACTAACGATAATTTGCATATGGAAAGCGCGGTTAATGGAAGAATTGCACTTTGAAATCGGTGGCCACATTTTGTAATCGAACCTGGATTGCAGAGGAAGCAGACGACATATTGCACCAACTTAAACGAATCTCTACTCAAAATTACATCATTAACGCAAAATAACCGAAACTTATTGAATTTGTGGCAATAAATTTTATCCGTTCAAAATCAGTAAGGCTAACTAACCATCAGGGATTTTCGCAAAAAACTGAAAACTTTTTGTTGTTGAAATTCGGGTTCAAAATGATTATAGGTAATAGCAATAATATGTTTAGCAGGAAACTAACGATAATTTGCATATGGAAAGCGCGGTTAATGGAAAAATTGCATTTTGAAATCGGTGGCCACATTTTGTAATCGAACCTGGATTGCAGAGGAAGCAGACGACATATTGCACCAACTTAAACGAATCTCTACTCAAAATTACATCATTAACGCAAAATAACCGAAACTTATTGAATTTGTGGCAATAAATTTTATCCGTTCAAAATCAGTAAGGCTAACTAACCATCAGGGATTTTCGCAAAAAACTGAAAACTTTTTGTTGTTGAAATTCGGGTTCAAAATGATTATAGGTAATAGCAATAATATGTTTAGCAGGAAACTAACGATAATTTGCATATGGAAAGCGCGGTTAATGGAAAAATTGCACTTTGAAATCGGTGGCCACATTTTGTAATCGAACCTGGATTGCAGAGGAAGCAGACGACATATTGCACCAACTTAAACGAATCTCTACTCAAAATTACATCATTAACGCAAAATAACCGAAACTTATTGAATTTGTGGCAATAAATTTTATCCGTTCAAAATCAGTAAGGCTAACCATCAGGGATTCTCGCAAAAAACTGAAAACTTTTTGCTGTTGAAATTCGGGTTCAAAATGATTATAGGTAATAACAATAATATGTTTAGCAGGAAACCAACGATAATTTGCATATGGAAAGCGCGGTTAATGGAAGAATTGCACTTTGAAATCGGTGGCCACATGTTGTAATCGAACCTGGATTGCAGAGGAAGCAGACGACATATTGCACCAACTTAAACGAATCTCTACTCAAAATTACATCATTAACGCAAAATCACCGAAACTTATTGAATTTGTGGCAATAAATTGTATCCGTTCAAAATCAGTAAGGCTACCCATCAGGGATTCTCGCAAAAAACTGAAAACTTTTTGTTGTTGAAATTCGGGTTCAAAATGATTATAGGTAATAGCAATAATATGTTTAGCAGGAAACTAACGATAATTTGCATATGGAAAGCGCGGTTAATGGAAGAATTGCACTTTGAAATCGGTGGCCACATGTTGTAATCGAACCTGGATTGCAGAGGAAGCAGACGACATATTGCACCAACTTAAACGAATCTCTACTCAAAATTACATCATTAACGCAAAATAACCGAAACTTATTGAATTTGTGGCAATAAATTTTATCCGTTCAAAATCAGTAAGGCTAGCCATCAGGGATTTTCGCAAAAAACTGAAAACTTTTTGTTGTTGAAATTCGGGTTCAAAATGATTATAGGTAATAGCAATAATATGTTTAGCAGAAAACTAACGATAATTTGCATATGGAAAGCGCGGTTAATGGAAGAATTGCATTTTGAAATCGGTGGCCACATTTTGTAATCGAACCTGGATTGCAGAGGAAGCAGACGACATATTGCACCAACTTAAACGAATCTCTACTCAAAATTACATCATTAACGCAAAATAACCGAAACTTATTGAATTTGTGGCAATAAATTTTATCCGTTCAAAATCAGTAAGGCTAGCCATCAGGGATTTTCGCAATAAACTGAAAACTTTTTGTTGTTGAAATTCGGGTTCAAAATGATTATAGGTAATAGCAATAATATGTTTAGCAGGAAACTAACGATAATTTGCATATGGAAAGCGCGGTTAATGGAAGAATTGCACTTTGAAATCGGTGGCCACATTTTGTAATCGAACCTGGATTGCAGAGGAAGCAGACGACATATTGCACCAACTTAAACGAATCTATATTCAAAATTACATCATTAACGCAAAATAACCGAAACTTAATGAATTTGTGGCAATAAATTTTATCCGTTCAAAATCAGTAAGGCTAACTAACCATCAGGGATTTTCGCAAAAAACTGAAAACTTTTTGTTGTTGAAATTCGGGTTCAAAATGATTATAGGTAATAACAATAATATGTTTAGCAGGAAACTAACGATAATTTGCATATGGAAAGCGCGGTTAATGGAAGAATTGCACTTTGAAATCGGTGGCCACATGTTGTAATCGAACCTGGATTGCAGAGGAAGCAGACGACATATTGCACCAACTTAAACGAATCTCTACTCAAAATTACATCATTAACGCAAAATAACCGAAACTTATTGAATTTGTGGCAATAAATATTATCCGTTCAAAATCAGTAAGGCTAACCGTCAGGGATTCTCGCAAAAAACTGAAAACTTTTTCTTGTTGAAATTCGTGTTCAAAATGATTATAGGTAATAGCAATAATATGTTTAGCAGGAAACTAACGATAATTTGCATATGGAAAGCGCGGTTAATGGAAGAATTGCACTTTGAAATCGGTGGCCACATGTTGTAATCGAACCTGGATTGCAGAGGAAGCAGACGACATATTGCACCAACTTAAACGAATCTCTACTCAAAATTACATCATTAACGCAAAATAACCGAAACTTATTGAATTTGTGGCAATAAATTTTATCCGTTCAAAATCAGTAAGGCTAACTAACCATCAGGGATTCTCGCAAAAAACTGAAAACTTTTTGTTGTTGAAATTCGGGTTCAAAATGATTATAGGTAATAACAATAATATGTTTAGCAGGAAACTAACGATAATTTGCATATGGAAAGCGCGGTTAATGGAAGAATTGCACTTTGAAATCGGTGGCCACATGTTGTAATCGAACCTGGATTGCAGAGGAAGCAGACGACATATTGCACCAACTTAAACGAATCGCTACTCAAAATTACATCATTAACGCAAAATCACCGAAACTTATTGAATTTGTGGCAATAAATTTTATCCGTTCAAAATCAGTAAGGCTAACTAACCATCAGGGATTCTCGCAAAAAACTGAAAACTTTTTGTTGTTGAAATTCGGGTTCAAAATGATTATAGGTAATAACAATAATATGTTTAGCAGGAAACTAACGATAATTTGCATATGGAACGCGCGGTTAATGGAAGAATTGCACTTTGAAATCGGTGGCCACATGTTGTAATCGAACCTGGATTGCAGAGGAAGCAGACGACATATTGCACCAACTTAAACGAATCTCTACTCAAAATTACATCATTAACGCAAAATCACCGAAACTTATTGAATTTGTGGCAATAAATTGTATCCGTTCAAAATCAGTAAGGCTAACCATCAGGGATTCTCGCAAAAAACTGAAAACTTTTTGTTGTTGAAATTCGGGTTCAAAATGATTATAGGTAATAGCAATAATATGTTTAGCAGGAAACTAACGATAATTTGCATATGGAAAGCGCGGTTAATGGAAGAATTGCACTTTGAAATCGGTGGCCACATTTTGTAATCGAACCTGGATTCCAGAGGAAGCAGACGACATATTGCACCAACTTAAACGAATCTCTACTCAAAATTACATCATTAACGCAAAATAACCGAAACTTATTGAATTTGTGGCAATAAATTTTATCCGTTCAAAATCAGTAAGGCTAACTAACCATCAGGGATTTTCGCAAAAAACTGAAAACTTTTTGTTGTTGAAATTCGGGTTCAAAATGATTATAGGTAATAGCAATAATATGTTTAGCAGGAAACTAACGATAATTTGCATATGGAAAGCGCGGTTAATGGAAAAATTGCACTTTGAAATCGGTGGCCACATTTTGTAATCGAACCTGGATTGCAGAGGAAGCAGACGACATATTGCACCAACTTAAACGAATCTCTACTCAAAATTACATCATTAACGCAAAATAACCGAAACTTATTGAATTTGTGGCAATAAATTTTATCCGTTCAAAATCAGTAAGGCTAACTAACCATCAGGGATTCTCGCAAAAAACTGAAAACTTTTTGTTGTTGAAATTCGGGTTCAAAATGATTATAGGTAATAACAATAATATGTTTAGCAGGAAACTAACGATAATTTGCATATGGAAAGCGCGGTTAATGGAAGAATTGCACTTTGAAATCGGTGGCCACATGTTGTAATCGAACCTGGATTGCAGAGGAAGCAGACGACATATTGCACCAACTTAAACGAATCGCTACTCAAAATTACATCATTAACGCAAAATCACCGAAACTTATTGAATTTGTGGCAATAAATTGTATCCGTTCAAAATCAGTAAGGCTAACCATCAGGGATTCTCGCAAAAAACTGAAAACTTTTTGCTGTTGAAATTCGGGTTCAAAATGATTATAGGTAATAGCAATAATATGTTTAGCAGGAAACCAACGATAATTTGCATATGGAAAGCGCGGTTAATGGAAGAATTGCACTTTGAAATCGGTGGCCACATGTTGTAATCGAACCTGGATTGCAGAGGAAGCAGACGACATATTGCACCAACTTAAACGAATTGCTACTCAAAATTACATCATTAACGCAAAATCACCGAAACTTATTGAATTTGTGGCAATAAATTTTATCCGTTCAAAATCAGTAAGGCTAACTAACCATCAGGGATTCTCGCAAAAAACTGAAAACTTTTTGTTGTTGAAATTCGGGTTCAAAATGATTATAGGTAATAACAATAATATGTTTAGCAGGAAACTAACGATAATTTGCATATGGAAAGCGCGGTTAATGGAAGAATTGCACTTTGAAATCGGTGGCCACATGTTGTAATCGAACCTGGATTGCAGAGGAAGCAGACGACATATTGCACCAACTTAAACGAATCGCTACTCAAAATTACATCATTAACGCAAAATCACCGAAACTTATTGAATTTGTGGCAATAAATTGTATCCGTTCAAAATCAGTAAGGCTAACCATCAGGGATTCTCGCAAAAAACTGAAAACTTTTTGTTGTTGAAATTCGGGTTCAAAATGATTATAGGTAATAGCAATAATATGTTTAGCAGAAAACTAACGATAATTTGCATATGGAAAGCGCGGTTAATGGAAGAATTGCATTTTGAAATCGGTGGCCACATTTTGTAATCGAACCTGGATTGCAGAGGAAGCAGACGACATATTGCACCAACTTAAACGAATCTCTACTCAAAATTACATCATTAACGCAAAATAACCGAAACTTATTGAATTTGTGGCAATAAATTTTATCCGTTCAAAATCAGTAAGGCTAACTAACCATCAGGGATTCTCGCAAAAAACTGAAAACTTTTTGTTGTTGAAATTCGGGTTCAAAATGATTATAGGTAATAACAATAATATGTTTAGCAGGAAACTAACGATAATTTGCATATGGAAAGCGCGGTTAATGGAAGAATTGCACTTTGAAATCGGTGGCCACATGTTGTAATCGAACCTGGATTGCAGAGGAAGCAGACGACATATTGCACCAACTTAAACGAATCGCTACTCAAAATTACATCATTAACGCAAAATAACCGAAACTTATTGAATTTGTGGCAATAAATTTTATCCGTTCAAAATCAGTAAGGCTAACTAACCATCAGGGATTCTCGCAAAAAACTGAAAACTTTTTGTTGTTGAAATTCGGGTTCAAAATGATTATAGGTAATAACAATAATATGTTTAGCAGGAAACTAACGATAATTTGCATATGGAAAGCGCGGTTAATGGAAGAATTGCACTTTGAAATCGGTGGCCACATGTTGTAATCGAACCTGGATTGCAGAGGAAGCAGACGACATATTGCACCAACTTAAACGAATCGCTACTCAAAATTACATCATTAACGCAAAATCACCGAAACTTATTGAATTTGTGGCAATAAATTTTATCCGTTCAAAATCAGTAAGGCTAACTAACCATCAGGGATTCTCGCAAAAAACTGAAAACTTTTTGTTGTTGAAATTCGGGTTCAAAATGATTATAGGTAATAACAATAATATGTTTAGCAGGAAACTAACGATAATTTGCATATGGAAAGCGCGGTTAATGGAAGAATTGCACTTTGAAATCGGTGGCCACATGTTGTAATCGAACCTGGATTGCAGAGGAAGCAGACGACATATTGCACCAACTTAAACGAATCTCTACTCAAAATTACATCATTAACGCAAAATCACCGAAACTTATTGAATTTGTGGCAATAAATTGTATCCGTTCAAAATCAGTAAGGCTAACCATCAGGGATTCTCGCAAAAAACTGAAAACTTTTTGTTGTTGAAATTCGGGTTCAAAATGATTATAGGTAATAGCAATAATATGTTTAGCAGGAAACTAACGATAATTTGCATATGGAAAGCGCGGTTAATGGAAGAATTGCACTTTGAAATCGGTGGCCACATTTTGTAATCGAACCTGGATTGCAGAGGAAGCAGACGACATATTGCACCAACTTAAACGAATCTCTACTCAAAATTACATCATTAACGCAAAATAACCGAAACTTATTGAATTTGTGGCAATAAATTTTATCCGTTCAAAATCAGTAAGGCTAACTAACCATCAGGGATTTTCGCAAAAAACTGAAAACTTTTTGTTGTTGAAATTCGGGTTCAAAATGATTATAGGTAATAGCAATAATATGTTTAGCAGGAAACTAACGATAATTTGCATATGGAAAGCGCGGTTAATGGAAAAATTGCATTTTGAAATCGGTGGCCACATTTTGTAATCGAACCTGGATTGCAGAGGAAGCAGACGACATATTGCACCAACTTAAACGAATCTCTACTCAAAATTACATCATTAACGCAAAATAACCGAAACTTATTGAATTTGTGGCAATAAATTTTATCCGTTCAAAATCAGTAAGGCTAACTAACCATCAGGGATTTTCGCAAAAAACTGAAAACTTTTTGTTGTTGAAATTCGGGTTCAAAATGATTATAGGTAATAGCAATAATATGTTTAGCAGGAAACTAACGATAATTTGCATATGGAAAGCGCGGTTAATGGAAAAATTGCATTTTGAAATCGGTGGCCACATTTTGTAATCGAACCTGGATTGCAGAGGCAGCAGACGACATATTGCACCAACTTAAACGAATCTCTACTCAAAATTACATCATTAACGCAAAATAACCGAAACTTATTGAATTTGTGGCAATAAATTTTATCCGTTCAAAATCAGTAAGGCTAACCATCAGGGATTCTCGCAAAAAACTGAAAACTTTTTGTTGTTGAAATTCGGGTTCAAAATGATTATAGGTAATAGCAATAATATGTTTAGCAGGAAACTAACGATAATTTGCATATGGAAAGCGCGGTTAATGGAAGAATTGCACTTTGAAATCGGTGGCCACATTTTGTAATCGAACCTGGATTCCAGAGGAAGCAGACGACATATTGCACCAACTTAAACGAATCTCTACTCAAAATTACATCATTAACGCAAAATAACCGAAACTTATTGAATTTGTGGCAATAAATTTTATCCGTTCAAAATCAGTAAGGCTAACTAACCATCAGGGATTTTCGCAAAAAACTGAAAACTTTTTGTTGTTGAAATTCGGGTTCAAAATGATTATAGGTAATAGCAATAATATGTTTAGCAGGAAACTAACGATAATTTGCATATGGAAAGCGCGGTTAATGGAAAAATTGCACTTTGAAATCGGTGGCCACATTTTGTAATCGAACCTGGATTGCAGAGGAAGCAGACGACATATTGCACCAACTTAAACGAATCTCTACTCAAAATTACATCATTAACGCAAAATAACCGAAACTTATTGAATTTGTGGCAATAAATTTTATCCGTTCAAAATCAGTAAGGCTAACTAACCATCAGGGATTCTCGCAAAAAACTGAAAACTTTTTGTTGTTGAAATTCGGGTTCAAAATGATTATAGGTAATAACAATAATATGTTTAGCAGGAAACTAACGATAATTTGCATATGGAAAGCGCGGTTAATGGAAGAATTGCACTTTGAAATCGGTGGCCACATGTTGTAATCGAACCTGGATTGCAGAGGAAGCAGACGACATATTGCACCAACTTAAACGAATCGCTACTCAAAATTACATCATTAACGCAAAATCACCGAAACTTATTGAATTTGTGGCAATAAATTGTATCCGTTCAAAATCAGTAAGGCTAACCATCAGGGATTCTCGCAAAAAACTGAAAACTTTTTGCTGTTGAAATTCGGGTTCAAAATGATTATAGGTAATAGCAATAATATGTTTAGCAGGAAACCAACGATAATTTGCATATGGAAAGCGCGGTTAATGGAAGAATTGCACTTTGAAATCGGTGGCCACATGTTGTAATCGAACCTGGATTGCAGAGGAAGCAGACGACATATTGCACCAACTTAAACGAATTGCTACTCAAAATTACATCATTAACGCAAAATCACCGAAACTTATTGAATTTGTGGCAATAAATTTTATCCGTTCAAAATCAGTAAGGCTAACTAACCATCAGGGATTCTCGCAAAAAACTGAAAACTTTTTGTTGTTGAAATTCGGGTTCAAAATGATTATAGGTAATAACAATAATATGTTTAGCAGGAAACTAACGATAATTTGCATATGGAAAGCGCGGTTAATGGAAGAATTGCACTTTGAAATCGGTGGCCACATGTTGTAATCGAACCTGGATTGCAGAGGAAGCAGACGACATATTGCACCAACTTAAACGAATCGCTACTCAAAATTACATCATTAACGCAAAATCACCGAAACTTATTGAATTTGTGGCAATAAATTGTATCCGTTCAAAATCAGTAAGGCTAACCATCAGGGATTCTCGCAAAAAACTGAAAACTTTTTGTTGTTGAAATTCGGGTTCAAAATGATTATAGGTAATAGCAATAATATGTTTAGCAGAAAACTAACGATAATTTGCATATGGAAAGCGCGGTTAATGGAAGAATTGCATTTTGAAATCGGTGGCCACATTTTGTAATCGAACCTGGATTGCAGAGGAAGCAGACGACATATTGCACCAACTTAAACGAATCTCTACTCAAAATTACATCATTAACGCAAAATAACCGAAACTTATTGAATTTGTGGCAATAAATTTTATCCGTTCAAAATCAGTAAGGCTAACTAACCATCAGGGATTCTCGCAAAAAACTGAAAACTTTTTGTTGTTGAAATTCGGGTTCAAAATGATTATAGGTAATAACAATAATATGTTTAGCAGGAAACTAACGATAATTTGCATATGGAAAGCGCGGTTAATGGAAGAATTGCACTTTGAAATCGGTGGCCACATGTTGTAATCGAACCTGGATTGCAGAGGAAGCAGACGACATATTGCACCAACTTAAACGAATCGCTACTCAAAATTACATCATTAACGCAAAATAACCGAAACTTATTGAATTTGTGGCAATAAATTTTATCCGTTCAAAATCAGTAAGGCTAACTAACCATCAGGGATTCTCGCAAAAAACTGAAAACTTTTTGTTGTTGAAATTCGGGTTCAAAATGATTATAGGTAATAACAATAATATGTTTAGCAGGAAACTAACGATAATTTGCATATGGAAAGCGCGGTTAATGGAAGAATTGCACTTTGAAATCGGTGGCCACATGTTGTAATCGAACCTGGATTGCAGAGGAAGCAGACGACATATTGCACCAACTTAAACGAATCGCTACTCAAAATTACATCATTAACGCAAAATCACCGAAACTTATTGAATTTGTGGCAATAAATTTTATCCGTTCAAAATCAGTAAGGCTAACTAACCATCAGGGATTCTCGCAAAAAACTGAAAACTTTTTGTTGTTGAAATTCGGGTTCAAAATGATTATAGGTAATAACAATAATATGTTTAGCAGGAAACTAACGATAATTTGCATATGGAAAGCGCGGTTAATGGAAGAATTGCACTTTGAAATCGGTGGCCACATGTTGTAATCGAACCTGGATTGCAGAGGAAGCAGACGACATATTGCACCAACTTAAACGAATCTCTACTCAAAATTACATCATTAACGCAAAATCACCGAAACTTATTGAATTTGTGGCAATAAATTGTATCCGTTCAAAATCAGTAAGGCTAACCATCAGGGATTCTCGCAAAAAACTGAAAACTTTTTGTTGTTGAAATTCGGGTTCAAAATGATTATAGGTAATAGCAATAATATGTTTAGCAGGAAACTAACGATAATTTGCATATGGAAAGCGCGGTTAATGGAAGAATTGCACTTTGAAATCGGTGGCCACATTTTGTAATCGAACCTGGATTGCAGAGGAAGCAGACGACATATTGCACCAACTTAAACGAATCTCTACTCAAAATTACATCATTAACGCAAAATAACCGAAACTTATTGAATTTGTGGCAATAAATTTTATCCGTTCAAAATCAGTAAGGCTAACTAACCATCAGGGATTTTCGCAAAAAACTGAAAACTTTTTGTTGTTGAAATTCGGGTTCAAAATGATTATAGGTAATAGCAATAATATGTTTAGCAGGAAACTAACGATAATTTGCATATGGAAAGCGCGGTTAATGGAAAAATTGCATTTTGAAATCGGTGGCCACATTTTGTAATCGAACCTGGATTGCAGAGGAAGCAGACGACATATTGCACCAACTTAAACGAATCTCTACTCAAAATTACATCATTAACGCAAAATAACCGAAACTTATTGAATTTGTGGCAATAAATTTTATCCGTTCAAAATCAGTAAGGCTAACTAACCATCAGGGATTTTCGCAAAAAACTGAAAACTTTTTGTTGTTGAAATTCGGGTTCAAAATGATTATAGGTAATAGCAATAATATGTTTAGCAGGAAACTAACGATAATTTGCATATGGAAAGCGCGGTTAATGGAAAAATTGCATTTTGAAATCGGTGGCCACATTTTGTAATCGAACCTGGATTGCAGAGGCAGCAGACGACATATTGCACCAACTTAAACGAATCTCTACTCAAAATTACATCATTAACGCAAAATAACCGAAACTTATTGAATTTGTGGCAATAAATTTTATCCGTTCAAAATCAGTAAGGCTAACTAACCATCAGGGATTTTCGCAAAAAACTGAAAACTTTTTGTTGTTGAAATTCGGGTTCAAAATGATTATAGGTAATAGCAATAATATGTTTAGCAGAAAACTAACGATAATTTGCATATGGAAAGCGCGGTTAATGGAAGAATTGCATTTTGAAATCGGTGGCCACATTTTGTAATCGAACCTGGATTGCAGAGGAAGCAGACGACATATTGCACCAACTTAAACGAATCTCTACTCAAAATTACATCATTAACGCAAAATAACCGAAACTTATTGAATTTGTGGCAATAAATTTTATCCGTTCAAAATCAGTAAGGCTAACTAACCATCAGGGATTCTCGCAAAAAACTGAAAACTTTTTGTTGTTGAAATTCGGGTTCAAAATGATTATAGGTAATAACAATAATATGTTTAGCAGGAAACTAACGATAATTTGCATATGGAAAGCGCGGTTAATGGAAGAATTGCACTTTGAAATCGGTGGCCACATGTTGTAATCGAACCTGGATTGCAGAGGAAGCAGACGACATATTGCACCAACTTAAACGAATCGCTACTCAAAATTACATCATTAACGCAAAATCACCGAAACTTATTGAATTTGTGGCAATAAATTTTATCCGTTCAAAATCAGTAAGGCTAACTAACCATCAGGGATTCTCGCAAAAAACTGAAAACTTTTTGTTGTTGAAATTCGGGTTCAAAATGATTATAGGTAATAACAATAATATGTTTAGCAGGAAACTAACGATAATTTGCATATGGAAAGCGCGGTTAATGGAAGAATTGCACTTTGAAATCGGTGGCCACATGTTGTAATCGAACCTGGATTGCAGAGGAAGCAGACGACATATTGCACCAACTTAAACGAATCGCTACTCAAAATTACATCATTAACGCAAAATCACCGAAACTTATTGAATTTGTGGCAATAAATTGTATCCGTTCAAAATCAGTAAGGCTAACCATCAGGGATTCTCGCAAAAAACTGAAAACTTTTTGTTGTTGAAATTCGGGTTCAAAATGATTATAGGTAATAGCAATAATATGTTTAGCAGGAAACTAACGATAATTTGCATATGGAAAGCGCGGTTAATGGAAGAATTGCACTTTGAAATCGGTGGCCACATTTTGTAATCGAACCTGGATTGCAGAGGAAGCAGACGACATATTGCACCAACTTAAACGAATCTCTACTCAAAATTACATCATTAACGCAAAATAACCGAAACTTATTGAATTTGTGGCAATAAATTTTATCCGTTCAAAATCAGTAAGGCTAACTAACCATCAGGGATTTTCGCAAAAAACTGAAAACTTTTTGTTGTTGAAATTCGGGTTCAAAATGATTATAGGTAATAGCAATAATATGTTTAGCAGGAAACTAACGATAATTTGCATATGGAAAGCGCGGTTAATGGAAAAATTGCATTTTGAAATCGGTGGCCACATTTTGTAATCGAACCTGGATTGCAGAGGAAGCAGACGACATATTGCACCAACTTAAACGAATCTCTACTCAAAATTACATCATTAACGCAAAATAACCGAAACTTATTGAATTTGTGGCAATAAATTTTATCCGTTCAAAATCAGTAAGGCTAACTAACCATCAGGGATTTTCGCAAAAAACTGAAAACTTTTTGTTGTTGAAATTCGGGTTCAAAATGATTATAGGTAATAGCAATAATATGTTTAGCAGGAAACTAACGATAATTTGCATATGGAAAGCGCGGTTAATGGAAAAATTGCACTTTGAAATCGGTGGCCACATTTTGTAATCGAACCTGGATTGCAGAGGAAGCAGACGACATATTGCACCAACTTAAACGAATCTCTACTCAAAATTACATCATTAACGCAAAATAACCGAAACTTATTGAATTTGTGGCAATAAATTTTATCCGTTCAAAATCAGTAAGGCTAACCATCAGGGATTCTCGCAAAAAACTGAAAACTTTTTGCTGTTGAAATTCGGGTTCAAAATGATTATAGGTAATAGCAATAATATGTTTAGCAGGAAACCAACGATAATTTGCATATGGAAAGCGCGGTTAATGGAAGAATTGCACTTTGAAATCGGTGGCCACATGTTGTAATCGAACCTGGATTGCAGAGGAAGCAGACGACATATTGCACCAACTTAAACGAATCTCTACTCAAAATTACATCATTAACGCAAAATCACCGAAACTTATTGAATTTGTGGCAATAAATTGTATCCGTTCAAAATCAGTAAGGCTACCCATCAGGGATTCTCGCAAAAAACTGAAAACTTTTTGTTGTTGAAATTCGGGTTCAAAATGATTATAGGTAATAGCAATAATATGTTTAGCAGGAAACTAACGATAATTTGCATATGGAAAGCGCGGTTAATGGAAGAATTGCACTTTGAAATCGGTGGCCACATTTTGTAATCGAACCTGGATTGCAGAGGAAGCAGACGACATATTGCACCAACTTAAACGAATCTCTACTCAAAATTACATCATTAACGCAAAATAACCGAAACTTATTGAATTTGTGGCAATAAATTTTATCCGTTCAAAATCAGTAAGGCTAACTAACCATCAGGGATTCTCGCAAAAAACTGAAAACTTTTTGTTGTTGAAATTCGGGTTCAAAATGATTATAGGTAATAGCAATAATATGTTTAGCAGGAAACTAACGATAATTTGCATATGGAAAGCGCGGTTAATGGAAAAATTGCATTTTGAAATCGGTGGCCACATTTTGTAATCGAACCTGGATTGCAGAGGAAGCAGACGACATATTGCACCAACTTAAACGAATCTCTACTCAAAATTACATCATTAACGCAAAATAACCGAAACTTATTGAATTTGTGGCAATAAATTTTATCCGTTCAAAATCAGTAAGGCTAACTAACCATCAGGGATTTTCGCAAAAAACTGAAAACTTTTTGTTGTTGAAATTCGGGTTCAAAATGATTATAGGTAATAGCAATAATATGTTTAGCAGGAAACTAACGATAATTTGCATATGGAAAGCGCGGTTAATGGAAAAATTGCATTTTGAAATCGGTGGCCACATTTTGTAATCGAACCTGGATTGCAGAGGCAGCAGACGACATATTGCACCAACTTAAACGAATCTCTACTCAAAATTACATCATTAACGCAAAATAACCGAAACTTATTGAATTTGTGGCAATAAATTTTATCCGTTCAAAATCAGTAAGGCTAACTAACCATCAGGGATTTTCGCAAAAAACTGAAAACTTTTTGTTGTTGAAATTCGGGTTCAAAATGATTATAGGTAATAGCAATAATATGTTTAGCAGGAAACTAACGATAATTTGCATATGGAAAGCGCGGTTAATGGAAAAATTGCACTTTGAAATCGGTGGCCACATGTTGTAATCGAACCTGGATTGCAGAGGAAGCAGACGACATATTGCACCAACTTAAACGAATCTCTACTCAAAATTACATCATTAACGCAAAATAACCGAAACTTATTGAATTTGTGGCAATAAATTTTATCCGTTCAAAATCAGTAAGGCTAACCATCAGGGATTCTCGCAAAAAACTGAAAACTTTTTGCTGTTGAAATTCGGGTTCAAAATGATTATAGGTAATAGCAATAATATGTTTAGCAGGAAACTAACGATAATTTGCATATGGAAAGCGCGGTTAATGGAAGAATTGCATTTTGAAATCGGTGGCCACATTTTGTAATCGAACCTGAATTGCAGAGGAAGCAGACGACATATTGCACCAACTTAAACGAATCTCTACTCAAAATTACATCATTAACGCAAAATCACCGAAACTTATTGAATTTGTGGCAATAAATTGTATCCGTTCAAAATCAGTAAGGCTAGCCATCAGGGATTTTCGCAAACAACTGAAAACTTTTTGTTGTTGAAATTCGGGTTCAAAATGATTATAGGTAATAGCAATAATATGTTTAGCAGGAAACTAACGATAATTTGCATATGGAAAGCGCGGTTAATGGAAGAATTGCACTTTGAAATCGGTGGCCACATGTTGTAATCGAACCTGGATTGCAGAGGAAGCAGACGACATATTGCACCAACTTAAACGAATCTCTACTCAAAATTACATCATTAACGCAAAATAACCGAAACTTATTGAATTTGTGGCAATAAATTTTATCCGTTCAAAATCAGTAAGGCTAACTAACCATCAGGGATTCTCGCAAAAAACTGAAAACTTTTTGTTGTTGAAATTCGGGTTCAAAATGATTATAGGTAATAACAATAATATGTTTAGCAGGAAACTAACGATAATTTGCATATGGAAAGCGCGGTTAATGGAAGAATTGCACTTTGAAATCGGTGGCCACATGTTGTAATCGAACCTGGATTGCAGAGGAAGCAGACGACATATTGCACCAACTTAAACGAATCTCTACTCAAAATTACATCATTAACGCAAAATCACCGAAACTTATTGAATTTGTGGCAATAAATTGTATCCGTTCAAAATCAGTAAGGCTAACCATCAGGGATTCTCGCAAAAAACTGAAAACTTTTTGTTGTTAAAATTCGGGTTCAAAATGATTATAGGTAATAACAATAATATGTTTAGCAGGAAACTAACGATAATTTGCATATGGAAAGCGCGGTTAATGGAAGAATTGCACTTTGAAATCGGTGGCCATATGTTGTAATCGAACCTGGATTGCAGAGGAAGCAGACGACATATTGCACCAACTTAAACGAATCTCTACTCAAAATTACATCATTAACGCAAAATAACCGAAACTTATTGAATTTGTGGCAATAAATTTTATCCGTTCAAAATCAGTAAGGCTAACTAACCATCAGGGATTCTCGCAAAAAACTGAAAACTTTTTGTTGTTGAAATTCGGGTTCAAAATGATTATAGGTAATAACAATAATATGTTTAGCAGGAAACTAACGATAATTTGCATATGGAAAGCGCGGTTAATGGAAGAATTGCACTTTGAAATCGGTGGCCACATGTTGTAATCGAACCTGGATTGCAGAGGAAGCAGACGACATATTGCACCAACTTAAACGAATCTCTACTTAAAATTACATCATTAACGCAAAATCACCGAAACTTATTGAATTTGTGGCAATAAATTTTATCCGTTCAAAATCAGTAAGGCTAGCCATCAGGGATTTTCGCAATAAACTAAAAACTTTTTGTTGTTGAAATTCGGGTTCAAAATGATTATAGGTAATAGCAATAATATGTTTAGCAGGAAACTAACGATAATTTGCATATGGAAAGCGCGGTTAATGGAAGAATTGCACTTTGAAATCGGTGGCCACATGTTGTAATCGAACCTGGATTGCAGAGGAAGCAGACGATATATTGCACCAACTTAAACGAATCTCTACTCAAAATTACATCATTAACGCAAAATAACCGAAACTTATTGAATTTGTGGCAATAAATTTTATCCGTTCAAAATCAGTAAGGCTAGCCATCAGGGATTTTCGCAAAAAACTGAAAACTTTTTGTTGTTGAAATTCGGGTTCAAAATGATTATAGGTAATAGCAATAATATGTTTAGCAGAAAACTAACGATAATTTGCATATGGAAAGCGCGGTTAATGGAAGAATTGCATTTTGAAATCGGTGGCCACATTTTGTAATCGAACCTGGATTGCAGAGGAAGCAGACGACATATTGCACCAACTTAAACGAATCTCTACTCAAAATTACATCATTAACGCAAAATAACCGAAACTTATTGAATTTGTGGCAATAAATTTTATCCGTTCAAAATCAGTAAGGCTAGCCATCAGGGATTTTCGCAAACAACTGAAAACTTTTTGTTGTTGAAATTCGGGTTCAAAATGATTATAGGTAATAGCAATAATATGTTTAGCAGGAAACTAACGATAATTTGCATATGGAAAGCGCGGTTAATGGAAGAATTGCACTTTGAAATCGGTGGCCACATGTTGTAATCGAACCTGGATTGCAGAGGAAGCAGACGACATATTGCACCAACTTAAACGAATCTCTACTCAAAATTACATCATTAACGCAAAATAACCGAAACTTATTGAATTTGTGGCAATACATTTTATCCGTTCAAAATCAGTAAGGCTAGCCATCAGGGATTTTCGCAAAAAACTGAAAACTTTTTGTTGTTGAAATTCGGGTTCAAAATGATTATAGGTAATAGCAATAATATGTTTAGCAGAAAACTAACGATAATTTGCATATGGAAAGCGCGGTTAATGGAAGAATTGCATTTTGAAATCGGTGGCCACATTTTGTAATCGAACCTGGATTGCAGAGGAAGCAGACGACATATTGCACCAACTTAAACGAATCTCTACTCAAAATTACATCATTAACGCAAAATAACCGAAACTTATTGAATTTGTGGCAATAAATTTTATCCGTTCAAAATCAGTAAGGCTAGCCATCAGGGATTTTCGCAATAAACTGAAAACTTTTTGTTGTTGAAATTCGGGTTCAAAATGATTATAGGTAATAGCAATAATATGTTTAGCAGGAAACTAACGATAATTTGCATATGGAAAGCGCGGTTAATGGAAGAATTGCACTTTGAAATCGGTGGCCACATGTTGTAATCGAACCTGGATTGCAGAGGAAGCAGACGACATATTGCACCAACTTAAACGAATCTCTACTCAAAATTACATCATTAACGCAAAATAACCGAAACTTATTGAATTTGTGGCAATAAATTTTATCCGTTCAAAATCAGTAAGGCTAGCCATCAGGGATTTTCGCAAACAACTGAAAATTTTTTGTTGTTGAAATTCGGGTTCAAAATGATTATAGGTAATAACAATAATATGTTTAGCAGGAAACTAACGATAATTTGCATATGGAAAGCGCGGTTAATGGAAGAATTGCACTTTGAAATCGGTGGCCACATGTTGTAATCGAACCTGGATTGCAGAGGAAGCAGACGACATATTGCACCAACTTAAACGAATCTCTACTCAAAATTACATCATTAACGCAAAATAACCGAAACTTATTGAATTTGTGGCAATAAATTTTATCCGTTCAAAATCAGTAAGGCTAGCCATCAGGGATTTTCGCAAAAAACTGAAAACTTTTTGTTGTTGAAATTCGGGTTCAAAATGATTATAGGTAATAGCAATAATATGTTTAGCAGAAAACTAACGATAATTTGCATATGGAAAGCGCGGTTAATGGAAGAATTGCATTTTGAAATCGGTGGCCACATTTTGTAATCGAACCTGGATTGCAGAGGAAGCAGACGACATATTGCACCAACTTAAACGAATCTCTACTCAAAATTACATCATTAACGCAAAATAACCGAAACTTATTGAATTTGTGGCAATAAATGTTATCCGTTCAAAATCAGTAAGGCTAGCCATCAGGGATTTTCGCAAACAACTGAAAACTTTTTGTTGTTGAAATTCGGGTTCAAAATGATTATAGGTAATAGCAATAATATGTTTAGCAGGAAACTAACGATAATTTGCATATGGAAAGCGCGGTTAATGGAAGAATTGCACTTTGAAATCGGTGGCCACATTTTGTAATCGAACCTGGATTGCAGAGGAAGCAGACGACATATTGCACCAACTTAAACGAATCTCTACTCAAAATTACATCATTAACGCAAAATAACCGAAACTTATTGAATTTGTGGCAATAAATTTTATCCGTTCAAAATCAGTAAGGCTAACTAACCATCAGGGATTTTCGCAAAAAACTGAAAACTTTTTGTTGTTGAAATTCGGGTTCAAAATGATTATAGGTAATAACAATAATATGTTTAGCAGGAAACTAACGATAATTTGCATATGGAAAGCGCGGTTAATGGAAGAATTGCACTTTGAAATCGGTGGCCACATGTTGTAATCGAACCTGGATTGCAGAGGAAGCAGACGACATATTGCACCAACTTAAACGAATCTCTACTCAAAATTACATCATTAACGCAAAATAACCGAAACTTATTGAATTTGTGGCAATAAATTTTATCCGTTCAAAATCAGTAAGGCTAGCCATCAGGGATTCTCGCAAAAAACTGAAAACTTTTTGTTGTTGAAATTCGGGTTCAAAATGATTATAGGTATTAGCAATAATATGTTTAGCAGGAAACTAACGATAATTTGCATATGGAAAGCGCGGTTAATGGAAAAATTGCATTTTGAAATCGGTGGCCACATTTTGTAATCGAACCTGGATTGCAGAGGAAGCAGACGACATATTGCACCAACTTAAACGAATCTCTACTCAAAATTACATCATTAACGCAAAATAACCGAAACTTATTGAATTTGTGGCAATAAATTTTATCCGTTCAAAATCAGTCAGGCTAACTAACCATCAGGGATTTTCGCAAAAAACTGAAAACTTTTTGTTGTTGAAATTCGGGTTCAAAATGATTATAGGTAATAGCAATAATATGTTTAGCAGGAAACTAACGATAATTTGCATATGGAAAGCGCGGTTAATGGAAAAATTGCATTTTGAAATCGGTGGCCACATTTTGTCATCGAACCTGGATTGCAGAGGAAGCAGACAACATATTGCACCAACTTAAACGAATCTCTACTCAAAATTACATCATTAACGCAAAATAACCGAAACTTATTGAATTTGTGGCAATAAATTGTATCCGTTCAAAATCAGTAAGGCTAACCATCAGGGATTCTCGCAAAAAACTGAAAACTTTTTGTTGTTGAAATTCGGGTTCAAAATGATTATAGGTAATAGCAATAATATGTTTAGCAGGAAACTAACGATAATTTGCATATGGAAAGCGCGGTTAATGGAAGAATTGCACTTTGAAATCGGTGGCCACATGTTGTAATCGAACCTGGATTGCAGAGGAAACAGACGACATATTGCACCAACTTAAACGAATCTCTACTCAAAATTACATCATTAACGCAAAATAACCGAAACTTATTGAATTTGTGGCAATAAATTTTATCCGTTCAAAATCAGTAAGGCTAACTAACCATCAGGGATTCTCGCAAAAAACTGAAAACTTTTTGTTGTTGAAATTCGGGTTCAAAATGATTATAGGTAATAGCAATAATGGAAAGCGCGGTTAATGGAAGAATTGCACTTTGAAATCGGTGGCCACATGTTGTAATCGAACCTGGATTGCAGAGGAAGCAGACGACATATTGCACCAACTTAAACGAATCTCTACTCAAAATTACATCATTAACGCAAAATAACCGAAACTTATTGAATTTGTGGCAATAAATTTTATCCGTTCAAAATCAGTAAGGCTAGCCATCAGGGATTTTCGCAAAAAACTGAAAACTTTTTGTTGTTGAAATTCGGGTTCAAAATGATTATAGGTAATAGCAATAATATGTTTAGCAGAAAACTAACGATAATTTGCATATGGAAAGCGCGGTTAATGGAAGAATTGCATTTTGAAAACGGTGGCCACATGTTGTAATCGAACCTGGATTGCAGAGGAAGCAGACGACATATTGCACCAACTTAAACGAATCTCTACTCAAAATTACATCATTAACGCAAAATAACCGAAACTTATTGAATTTGTGGCAATAAATTTTATCCGTTCAAAATCAGTAAGGCTAGCATCAGGGATTTTCGCAAACAACTGAAAACTTTTTGTTGTTGAAATTCGGGTTAAAATGATTATAGGTAATAGCAATAATATGTTTAGCAGGAAACTAACGATAATTTGCATATGGAAAGCGCGGTTAATGGAAGAATTGCACTTTGAAATCGGTGGCCACATTTTGTAATCGAACCTGGATTGCAGAGGAAGCAGACGACATATTGCACCAACTTAAACGAATCTCTACTCAAAATTACATCATTAACGCAAAATAACCGAAACTTATTGAATTTGTGGCAATAAATTTTATCCGTTCAAAATCAGTAAGGCTAACTAACCATCAGGGAATTTCGCAAAAAACTGAAAACTTTTTGTTGTTGAAATTCGGGTTCAAAATGATTATAGGTAATAACAATAATATGTTTAGCAGGAAACTAACGATAATTTGCATATGGAAAGCGCGGTTAATGGAAGAATTGCATTTTGAAAACGGTGGCCACATGTTGTAATCGAACCTGGATTGCAGAGGAAGCAGACGACATATTGCACCAACTTAAACGAATCTCTACTCAAAATTACATCATTAACGCAAAATAACCGAAACTTATTGAATTTGTGGCAATAAATTTTATCCGTTCAAAATCAGTAAGGCTAGCCATCAGGGATTTTCGCAAACAACTGAAAACTTTTTGTTGTTGAAATTCGGGTTCAAAATGATTATAGGTAATAGCAATAATATGTTTAGCAGGAAACTAACGATAATTTGCATATGGAAAGCGCGGTTAATGGAAGAATTGCACTTTGAAATCGGTGGCCACATTTTGTAATCGAACCTGGATTGCAGAGGAAGCAGACGACATATTGCACCAACTTAAACGAATCTCTACTCAAAATTACATCATTAACGCAAAATAACCGAAACTTATTGAATTTGTGGCAATAAATTTTATCCGTTCAAAATCAGTAAGGCTAACTAACCATCAGGGAATTTCGCAAAAAACTGAAAACTTTTTGTTGTTGAAATTCGGGTTCAAAATGATTATAGGTAATAACAATAATATGTTTAGCAGGAAACTAACGATAATTTGCATATGGAAAGCGCGGTTAATGGAAGAATTGCACTTTGAAATCGGTGGCCACATTTTGTAATCGAACCTGGATTGCAGAGGAAGCAGACGACATATTGCACCAACTTAAACGAATCTCTACTCAAAATTACATCATTAACGCAAAATAACCGAAACTTATTGAATTTGTGGCAATAAATTTTATCCGTTCAAAATCAGTAAGGCTAACTAACCATCAGGGATTTTCGCAAAAAACTGAAAACTTTTTGTTGTTGAAATTCGGGTTCAAAATGATTATAGGTAATAACAATAATATGTTTAGCAGGAAACTAACGATAATTTGCATATGGAAAGCGCGGTTAATGGAAGAATTGCACTTTGAAATCGGTGGCCACATGTTGTAATCGAACCTGGATTGCAGAGAAGCAGACGACATATTGCACCAACTTAAACGAATCTCTACTCAAAATTACATCATTAACGCAAAATAACCGAAACTTATTGAATTTGTGGCAATAAATTTTATCCGTTCAAAATCAGTAAGGCTCATCAGGGATTTTCGCAAAAAACTGAAAACTTTTTGTTGTTGAAATTCGGGTTCAAAATGATTATAGGTAATAGCAATAATATGTTTAGCAGAAAACTAACGATAATTTGCATATGGAAAGCGCGGTTAATGGAAGAATTGCATTTTGAAAACGGTGGCCACATGTTGTAATCGAACCTGGATTGCAGAGGAAGCAGACGACATATTGCACCAACTTAAACGAATCGCTACTCAAAATTACATCATTAACGCAAAATCACCGAAACTTATTGAATTTGTGGCAATAAATTGTATCCGTTCAAAATCAGTAAGGCTAGCCATCAGGGATTCTCGCAAAAAACTGAAAACTTTTTGTTGTTGAAATTCGGGTTCAAAATGATTATAGGTAATAGCAATAATAAGTTTAGCAGGAAACTAACGATAATTTGCATATGGAAAGCGCGGTTAATGGAACTTGGATTGCAGAGGCAGCAGACGACATATTGCACCAACTTAAACGAATTTCTACTCAAAATTACATCATTAACGCAAAATAACCGAAACTTATTGAATTTGTGGCAATAAATTTTATCCGTTCAAAATCAGTAAGGCTAACTAACCATCAGGGATTCTCGCAAAAAACTGAAAACTTTTTGTTGTTGAAATTCGGGTTCAAAATGATTATAGGTAATAACAATAATATGTTTAGCAGGAAACTAACGATAATTTGCATATGGAAAGCGCGGTTAATGGAAGAATTGCACTTTGAAATCGGTGGCCACATGTTGTAATCGAACCTGGATTGCAGAGGAAGCAGACGACATATTGCACCAACTTAAACGAATCTCTACTCAAAATTACATCATTAACGCAAAATAACCGAAACTTATTGAATTTGTGGCAATAAATTTTATCCGTTCAAAATCAGTAAGGCTAGCCATCAGGGATTTTCGCAAACAACTGAAAACTTTTTGTTGTTGAAATTCGGGTTCAAAATGATTATAGGTAATAGCAATAATATGTTTAGCAGAAAACTAACGATAATTTGCATATGGAAAGCGCGGTTAATGGAAGAATTGCATTTTGAAAACGGTGGCCACATGTTGTAATCGAACCTGGATTGCAGAGGAAGCAGACGACATATTGCACCAACTTAAACGAATCTCTACTCAAAATTACATCATTAACGCAAAATAACCGAAACTTATTGAATTTGTGGCAATAAATTTTATCCGTTCAAAATCAGTAAGGCTAGCCATCAGGGATTTTCGCAAACAACTGAAAACTTTTTGTTGTTGAAATTCGGGTTCAAAATGATTATAGGTAATAGCAATAATATGTTTAGCAGAAAACTAACGATAATTTGCATATGGAAAGCGCGGTTAATGGAAGAATTGCATTTTGAAAACGGTGGCCACATGTTGTAATCGAACCTGGATTGCAGAGGAAGCAGACGACATATTGCACCAACTTAAACGAATCTCTACTCAAAATTACATCATTAACGCAAAATAACCGAAACTTATTGAATTTGTGGCAATAAATTTTATCCGTTCAAAATCAGTAAGGCTAGCCATCAGGGATTTTCGCAAACAACTGAAAACTTTTTGTTGTTGAAATTCGGGTTCAAAATGATTATAGGTAATAGCAATAATATGTTTAGCAGGAAACTAACGATAATTTGCATATGGAAAGCGCGGTTAATGGAAGAATTGCACTTTGAAATCGGTGGCCACATTTTGTAATCGAACCTGGATTGCAGAGGAAGCAGACGACATATTGCACCAATTAAAACGAATCTCTACTCAAAATTACATCATTAACGCAAAATAACCGAAACTTATTGAATTTGTGGCAATAAATTTTATCCGTTCAAAATCAGTAAGGCTAACTAACCATCAGGGATTCTCGCAAAAAACTGAAAACTTTTTGTTGTTGAAATTCGGGTTCAAAATGATTATAGGTAATAACAATAATATGTTTAGCAGGAAACTAACGATAATTTGCATATGGAAAGCGCGGTTAATGGAAGAATTGCACTTTGAAATCGGTGGCCACATGTTGTAATCGAACCTGGATTGCAGAGGAAGCAGACGACATATTGCACCAACTTAAACGAATCTCTACTCAAAATTACATCATTAACGCAAAATAACCGAAACTTATTGAATTTGTGGCAATAAATTTTATCCGTTCAAAATCAGTAAGGCTAACTAACCATCAGGGATTCTCGCAAAAAACTGATAACTTTTTGTTGTTGAAATTCGGGTTCAAAATGATTATAGGTAATAACAATAATATGTTTAGCAGGAAACTAACGATAATTTGCATATGGAAAGCGCGGTTAATGGAAGAATTGCACTTTGAAATCGGTGGCCACATGTTGTAATCGAACCTGGATTGCAGAGGAAGCAGACGACATATTGCACCAACTAAAACGAATCTCTACTCAAAATTACATCATTAACGCAAAATAACCGAAACTTATTGAATTTGTGGCAATAAATTTTATCCGTTCAAAATCAGGAAGGCTAACTAACCATCAGTGATTCTCGCAAAAAACTGAAAACTTTTTGCTGTTGAAATTCAGGTTCAAAATGATTATAGGTAATAGCAATAATATGTTTAGCAGGAAACTAACGATAATTTGCATATGGAAAGCGCGGTTAATGGAAGAATTGCACTTTGAAATCGGTGGTCACATGTTGTAATCGAACCTGGATTGCAGAGGAAGCAGACGACATATTGCACCAACTTAAACGAATCTCTACTCAAAATTACATCATTAACGCAAAATAACCGAAACTTATTGAATTTGTGGCAATAAATTTTATCCGTTCAAAATCAGTAAGGCTAACTAACCATCAGGGATTCTCGCAAAAAACTGAAAACTTTTTGTTGTTGAAATTCGGGTTCAAAATGATTATAGGTAATAACAATAATATGTTTAGCAGAAAACTAACGATAATTTGCATATGGAAAGCGCGGTTAATGGAAGAATTGCATTTTGAAATCGGTGGCCACATGTTGTAATCGAACCTGGATTGCAGAGGAAGCAGACGACATATTGCACCAACTTAAACGAATCTCTACTCAAAATTACATCATTAACGCAAAATAACCGAAACTTATTGAATTTGTGGCAATAAATTTTATCCGTTCAAAATCAGTAAGGCTAGCCATCAGGGATTTTCGCAAAAAACTGAAAACTTTTTGTTGTTGAAATTCGGGTTCAAAATGATTATAGGTAATAGCAATAATATGTTTAGCAGGAAACTAACGATAATTTGCATATGGAAAGCGCGGTTAATGGAAAAATTGCATTTTGAAATCGGTGACCACATTTTGTCATCGAACCTGGATTGCAGAGGAAGCAGACGACATATTGCACCAACTTAAACGAATCTCTACTCAAAATTACATCATTAACGCAAAATAACCGAAACTTATTGAATTTGTGGCAATAAATTTTATCCGTTCAAAATCAGTAAGGCTAACCATCAGGGATTCTCGCAAAAAACTGAAAACTTTTTGCTGTTGAAATTCGGGTTCAAAATGATTATAGGTAATAGCAATAATATGTTTAGCAGGAAACTAACGATAATTTGCATATGGAAAGCGCGGTTAATGGAAGAATTGCACTTTGAAATCGGTGGCCACATGTTGTAATCGAACCTGGATTGCAGAGGAAACAGACGACATATTGCACCAACTTAAACGAATCACTACTCAAAATTACATCATTAACGCAAAATCACCGAAACTTATTGAATTTGTGGCAATAAATTTTATCCGTTCAAAATCAGTAAGGCTAACTAACCATCAGGGATTCTCGCAAAAAACTGAAAACTTTTTGTTGTTGAAATTCGGGTTCAAAATGATTATAGGTAATAGCAATAATATGTTTAGCAGAAAACTAACGATAATTTGCATATGGAAAGCGCGGTTAATGGAAGAATTGCATTTTGAAAACGGTGGCCACATGTTGTAATCGAACCTGGATTGCAGAGGAAGCAGACGACATATTGCACCAACTTAAACGAATCTCTACTCAAAATTACATCATTAACGCAAAATAACCGAAACTTATTGAATTTGTGGCAATAAATTTTATCCGTTCAAAATCAGTAAGGCTAGCCATCAGGGATTTTCGCAAAAAACTGAAAACTTTTTGTTGTTGAAATTCGGGTTCAAAATGATTATAGGTAATAGCAATAATATGTTTAGCAGAAAACTAACGATAATTTGCATATGGAAAGCGCGGTTAATGGAAGAATTGCATTTTGAAAACGGTGGCCACATGTTGTAATCGAACCTGGATTGCAGAGGAAGCAGACGACATATTGCACCAACTTAAACGAATCTCTACTCAAAATTACATCATTAACGCAAAATAACCGAAACTTATTGAATTTGTGGCAATAAATTTTATCCGTTCAAAATCAGTAAGGCTAGCCATCAGGGATTTTCGCAAACAACTGAAAACTTTTTGTTGTTGAAATTCGGGTTCAAAATGATTATAGGTAATAGCAATAATATGTTTAGCAGAAAACTAACGATAATTTGCATATGGAAAGCGCGGTTAATGGAAGAATTGCATTTTGAAAACGGTGGCCACATGTTGTAATCGAACCTGGATTGCAGAGGAAGCAGACGACATATTGCACCAACTTAAACGAATCTCTACTCAAAATTACATCATTAACGCAAAATAACCGAAACTTATTGAATTTGTGGCAATAAATTTTATCCGTTCAAAATCAGTAAGGCTAGCCATCAGGGATTTTCGCAAACAACTGAAAACTTTTTGTTGTTGAAATTCGGGTTCAAAATGATTATAGGTAATAGCAATAATATGTTTAGCAGGAAACTAACGATAATTTGCATATGGAAAGCGCGGTTAATGGAAGAATTGCACTTTGAAATCGGTGGCCACATTTTGTAATCGAACCTGGATTGCAGAGGAAGCAGACGACATATTGCACCAATTAAAACGAATCTCTACTCAAAATTACATCATTAACGCAAAATAACCGAAACTTATTGAATTTGTGGCAATAAATTTTATCCGTTCAAAATCAGTAAGGCTAACTAACCATCAGGGATTCTCGCAAAAAACTGAAAACTTTTTGTTGTTGAAATTCGGGTTCAAAATGATTATAGGTAATAACAATAATATGTTTAGCAGGAAACTAACGATAATTTGCATATGGAAAGCGCGGTTAATGGAAGAATTGCACTTTGAAATCGGTGGCCACATGTTGTAATCGAACCTGGATTGCAGAGGAAGCAGACGACATATTGCACCAACTTAAACGAATCTCTACTCAAAATTACATCATTAACGCAAAATAACCGAAACTTATTGAATTTGTGGCAATAAATTTTATCCGTTCAAAATCAGTAAGGCTAACTAACCATCAGGGATTCTCGCAAAAAACTGAAAACTTTTTGTTGTTGAAATTCGGGTTCAAAATGATTATAGGTAATAACAATAATATGTTTAGCAGGAAACTAACGATAATTTGCATATGGAAAGCGCGGTTAATGGAAGAATTGCACTTTGAAATCGGTGGCCACATGTTGTAATCGAACCTGGATTGCAGAGGAAGCAGACGACATATTGCACCAACTAAAACGAATCTCTACTCAAAATTACATCATTAACGCAAAATAACCGAAACTTATTGAATTTGTGGCAATAAATTTTATCCGTTCAAAATCAGGAAGGCTAACTAACCATCAGTGATTCTCGCAAAAAACTGAAAACTTTTTGCTGTTGAAATTCGGGTTCAAAATGATTATAGGTAATAGCAATAATATGTTTAGCAGGAAACTAACGATAATTTGCATATGGAAAGCGCGGTTAATGGAAGAATTGCACTTTGAAATCGGTGGTCACATGTTGTAATCGAACCTGGATTGCAGAGGAAGCAGACGACATATTGCACCAACTTAAACGAATCTCTACTCAAAATTACATCATTAACGCAAAATAACCGAAACTTATTGAATTTGTGGCAATAAATTTTATCCGTTCAAAATCAGTAAGGCTAACCATCAGGGATTCTCGCAAAAAACTGAAAACTTTTTGCTGTTGAAATTCGGGTTCAAAATGATTATAGGTAATAGCAATAATATGTTTAGCAGGAAACTAACGATAATTTGCATATGGAAAGCGCGGTTAATGGAAGAATTGCACTTTGAAATCGGTGGCCACATGTTGTAATCGAACCTGGATTGCAGAGGAAACAGACGACATATTGCACCAACTTAAACGAATCTCTACTCAAAATTACATCATTAACGCAAAATAACCGAAACTTATTGAATTTGTGGCAATAAATTTTATCCGTTCAAAATCAGTAAGGCTAACTAACCATCAGGGATTCTCGCAAAAAACTGAAAACTTTTTGTTGTTGAAATTCGGGTTCAAAATGATTATAGGTAATAACAATAATATGTTTAGCAGGAAACTAACGATAATTTGCATATGGAAAGCGCGGTTAATGGAAGAATTGCATTTTGAAATCGGTGGCCACATGTTGTAATCGAACCTGGATTGCAGAGGAAGCAGACGACATATTGCACCAACTTAAACGAATCTCTACTCAAAATTACATCATTAACGCAAAATAACCGAAACTTATTGAATTTGTGGCAATAAATTTTATCCGTTCAAAATCAGTAAGGCTAGCCATCAGGGATTTTCGCAAAAAACTGAAAACTTTTTGTTGTTGAAATTCGGGTTCAAAATGATTATAGGTAATAGCAATAATATGTTTAGCAGGAAACTAACGATAATTTGCATATGGAAAGCGCGGTTAATGGAAAAATTGCATTTTGAAATCGGTGGCCACATTTTGTAATCGAACCTGGATTGCAGAGGAAGCAGACGACATATTGCACCAACTTAAACGAATCTCTACTCAAAATTACATCATTAACGCAAAATAACCGAAACTTATTGAATTTGTGGCAATAAATTTTATCCGTTCAAAATCAGTAAGGCTAACCATCAGGGATTCTCGCAAAAAACTGAAAACTTTTTGCTGTTGAAATTCGGGTTCAAAATGATTATAGGTAATAGCAATAATATGTTTAGCAGGAAACTAACGATAATTTGCATATGGAAAGCGCGGTTAATGGAAGAATTGCACTTTGAAATCGGTGGCCACATGTTGTAATCGAACCTGGATTGCAGAGGAAACAGACGACATATTGCACCAACTTAAACGAATCTCTACTCAAAATTACATCATTAACGCAAAATAACCGAAACTTATTGAATTTGTGGTAATAAATTTTATCCGTTCAAAATCAGTAAGGCTAACTAACCATCAGGGATTCTTGCAAAAAACTGAAAACTTTTTGTTGTTGAAATTCGGGTTCAAAATGATTATAGGTAATAACAATAATATGTTTAGCAGGAAACTAACGATAATTTGCATATGGAAAGCGCGGTTAATGGAAGAATTGCATTTTGAAATCGGTGGCCACATGTTGTAGTCGAACCAGGATTGCAGAGGAAGCAGACGACATATTGCACCAACTTAAACGAATCTCTACTCAAAATTACATCATTAACGCAAAATAACCGAAACTTATTGAATTTGTGGCAATAAATTTTATCCGTTCAAAATCAGTAAGGCTAACTAACCATCAGGGATTCTCGCAAAAAACTGAAAACTTTTTGTTGTTGAAATTCGGGTTCAAAATGATTATAGGTAATAACAATAATATGTTTAGCAGGAAACTAACGATAATTTGCATATGGAAAGCGCGGTTAATGGAAGAATTGCACTTTGAAATCGGTGGCCACATGTTGTAATCGAACCTGGATTGCAGAGGAAGCAGACGACATATTGCACCAACTTAAACGAATCTCTACTCAAAATTACATCATTAACGCAAAATAACCGAAACTTATTGAATTTGTGGCAATAAATTTTATCCGTTCAAAATCAGTAAGGCTAACTAACCATCAGGGATTCTCGCAAAAAACTGAAAACTTTTTGTTGTTGAAATTCGGGTTCAAAATGATTATAGGTAATAACAATAATATGTTTAGCAGGAAACTAACGATAATTTGCATATGGAAAGCGCGGTTAATGGAAGAATTGCACTTTGAAATCGGTGGCCACATGTTGTAATCGAACCTGGATTGCAGAGGAAGCAGACGACATATTGCACCAACTAAAACGAATCTCTACTCAAAATTACATCATTAACGCAAAATAACCGAAACTTATTGAATTTGTGGCAATAAATTTTATCCGTTCAAAATCAGGAAGGCTAACTAACCATCAGTGATTCTCGCAAAAAACTGAAAACTTTTTGCTGTTGAAATTCGGGTTCAAAATGATTATAGGTAATAGCAATAATATGTTTAGCAGGAAACTAACGATAATTTGCATATGGAAAGCGCGGTTAATGGAAGAATTGCACTTTGAAATCGGTGGTCACATGTTGTAATCGAACCTGGATTGCAGAGGAAGCAGACGACATATTGCACCAACTTAAACGAATCTCTACTCAAAATTACATCATTAACGCAAAATAACCGAAACTTATTGAATTTGTGGCAATAAATTTTATCCGTTCAAAATCAGTAAGGCTAACTAACCATCAGGGATTCTCGCAAAAAACTGAAAACTTTTTGTTGTTGAAATTCGGGTTCAAAATGATTATAGGTAATAACAATAATATGTTTAGCAGGAAACTAACGATAATTTGCATATGGAAAGCGCGGTTAATGGAAGAATTGCATTTTGAAATCGGTGGCCACATGTTGTAATCGAACCTGGATTGCAGAGGAAGCAGAAGACATATTGCACCAACTTAAACGAATCTCTACTCAAAATTACATCATTAACGCAAAATAACCGAAACTTATTGAATTTGTGGCAATAAATTTTATCCGTTCAAAATCAGTAAGGCTAGCCATCAGGGATTTTCGCAAAAAACTGAAAACTTTTTGTTGTTGAAATTCGGGTTCAAAATGATTATAGGTAATAGCAATAATATGTTTAGCAGGAAACTAACGATAATTTGCATATGGAAAGCGCGGTTAATGGAAAAATTGCATTTTGAAATCGGTGGCCACATTTTGTCATCGAACCTGGATTGCAGAGGAAGCAGACGACATATTGCACCAACTTAAACGAATCTCTACTCAAAATTACATCATTAACGCAAAATAACCGAAACTTATTGAATTTGTGGCAATAAATTTTATCCGTTCAAAATCAGTAAGGCTAACCATCAGGGATTCTCGCAAAAAACTGAAAACTTTTTGCTGTTGAAATTCGGGTTCAAAATGATTATAGGTAATAGCAATAATATGTTTAGCAGGAAACTAACGATAATTTGCATATGGAAAGCGCGGTTAATGGAAGAATTGCACTTTGAAATCGGTGGCCACATGTTGTAATCGAACCTGGATTGCAGAGGAAACAGACGACATATTGCACCAACTTAAACGAATCTCTACTCAAAATTACATCATTAACGCAAAATAACCGAAACTTATTGAATTTGTGGTAATAAATTTTATCCGTTCAAAATCAGTAAGGCTAACTAACCATCAGGGATTCTCGCAAAAAACTGAAAACTTTTTGTTGTTGAAATTCGGGTTCAAAATGATTATAGGTAATAGCAATAATATGTTTAGCAGAAAACTAACGATAATTTGCATATGGAAAGCGCGGTTAATGGAAGAATTGCATTTTGAAAACGGTGGCCACATGTTGTAATCGAACCTGGATTGCAGAGGAAGCAGACGACATATTGCACCAACTTAAACGAATCTCTACTCAAAATTACATCAATAACGCAAAATAACCGAAACTTATTGAATTTGTGGCAATAAATTTTATCCGTTCAAAATCAGTAAGGCTAGCCATCAGGGATTTTCGCAAAAAACTGAAAACTTTTTGTTGTTGAAATTCGGGTTCAAAATGATTATAGGTAATAGCAATAATATGTTTAGCAGAAAACTAACGATAATTTGCATATGGAAAGCGCGGTTAATGGAAGAATTGCATTTTGAAATCGGTGGCCACATTTTGTAATCGAACCTGGATTGCAGAGGAAGCGGACGACATATTGCACCAACTTAAACGAATCTCTACTCAAAATTACATCATTAACGCAAAATAACCGAAACTTATTGAATTTGTGGCAATAAATTTTATCCGTTCAAAATCAGTAAGGCTAACTAACCATCAGGGATTTTCGCAAAAAACTGAAAACTTTTTGTTGTTGAAATTCGGGTTCAAAATGATTATAGGTAATAACAATAATATGTTTAGCAGGAAACTAACGATAATTTGCATATGGAAAGCGCGGTTAATGGAAGAATTGCATTTTGAAAACGGTGGCCACATGTTGTAATCGAACCTGGATTGCAGAGGAAGCAGACGACATATTGCACCAACTTAAACGAATCGCTACTCAAAATTACATCATTAACGCAAAATCACCGAAACTTATTGAATTTGTGGCAATAAATTTTATCCGTTCAAAATCAGTAAGGCTCATCAGGGATTTTCGCAAAAAACTGAAAACTTTTTGTTGTTGAAATTCGGGTTCAAAATGATTATAGGTAATAGCAATAATATGTTTAGCAGAAAACTAACGATAATTTGCATATGGAAAGCGCGGTTAATGGAAGAATTGCATTTTGAAAACGGTGGCCACATGTTGTAATCGAACCTGGATTGCAGAGGAAGCAGACGACATATTGCACCAACTTAAACGAATCGCTACTCAAAATTACATCATTAACGCAAAATCACCGAAACTTATTGAATTTGTGGCAATAAATTGTATCCGTTCAAAATCAGTAAGGCTAGCCATCAGGGATTCTCGCAAAAAACTGAAAACTTTTTGTTGTTGAAATTCGGGTTCAAAATGATTATAGGTAATAGCAATAATAAGTTTAGCAGGAAACTAACGATAATTTGCATATGGAAAGCGCGGTTAATGGAACTTGGATTGCAGAGGCAGCAGACGACATATTACACCAACTTAAACGAATTTCTACTCAAAATTACATCATTAACGCAAAATAACCGAAACTTATTGAATTTGTGGCAATAAATTTTATCCGTTCAAAATCAGTAAGGCTAACTAACCATCAGGGATTCTCGCAAAAAACTGAAAACTTTTTGTTGTTGAAATTCGGGTTCAAAATGATTATAGGTAATAACAATAATATGTTTAGCAGGAAACTAACGATAATTTGCATATGGAAAGCGCGGTTAATGGAAGAATTGCACTTTGAAATCGGTGGCCACATGTTGTAATCGAACCTGGATTGCAGAGGAAGCAGACGACATATTGCACCAACTTAAACGAATCTCTACTCAAAATTACATCATTAACGCAAAATAACCGAAACTTATTGAATTTGTGGCAATAAATTTTATCCGTTCAAAATCAGTAAGGCTAGCCATCAGGGATTTTCGCAAACAACTGAAAACTTTTTGTTGTTGAAATTCGGGTTCAAAATGATTATAGGTAATAGCAATAATATGTTTAGCAGAAAACTAACGATAATTTGCATATGGAAAGCGCGGTTAATGGAAGAATTGCATTTTGAAAACGGTGGCCACATGTTGTAATCGAACCTGGATTGCAGAGGAAGCAGACGACATATTGCACCAACTTAAACGAATCTCTACTCAAAATTACATCATTAACGCAAAATAACCGAAACTTATTGAATTTGTGGCAATAAATTTTATCCGTTCAAAATCAGTAAGGCTAGCCATCAGGGATTTTCGCAAAAAACTGAAAACTTTTTGTTGTTGAAATTCGGGTTCAAAATGATTATAGGTAATAGCAATAATATGTTTAGCAGAAAACTAACGATAATTTGCATATGGAAAGCGCGGTTAATGGAAGAATTGCATTTTGAAAACGGTGGCCACATGTTGTAATCGAACCTGGATTGCAGAGGAAGCAGACGACATATTGCACCAACTTAAACGAATCTCTACTCAAAATTACATCATTAACGCAAAATAACCGAAACTTATTGAATTTGTGGCAATAAATTTTATCCGTTCAAAATCAGTAAGGCTAGCCATCAGGGATTTTCGCAAACAACTGAAAACTTTTTGTTGTTGAAATTCGGGTTCAAAATGATTATAGGTAATAGCAATAATATGTTTAGCAGAAAACTAACGATAATTTGCATATGGAAAGCGCGGTTAATGGAAGAATTGCATTTTGAAAACGGTGGCCACATGTTGTAATCGAACCTGGATTGCAGAGGAAGCAGACGACATATTGCACCAACTTAAACGAATCTCTACTCAAAATTACATCATTAACGCAAAATAACCGAAACTTATTGAATTTGTGGCAATAAATTTTATCCGTTCAAAATCAGTAAGGCTAGCCATCAGGGATTTTCGCAAACAACTGAAAACTTTTTGTTGTTGAAATTCGGGTTCAAAATGATTATAGGTAATAGCAATAATATGTTTAGCAGGAAACTAACGATAATTTGCATATGGAAAGCGCGGTTAATGGAAGAATTGCACTTTGAAATCGGTGGCCACATTTTGTAATCGAACCTGGATTGCAGAGGAAGCAGACGACATATTGCACCAATTAAAACGAATCTCTACTCAAAATTACATCATTAACGCAAAATAACCGAAACTTATTGAATTTGTGGCAATAAATTTTATCCGTTCAAAATCAGTAAGGCTAACTAACCATCAGGGATTCTCGCAAAAAACTGAAAACTTTTTGTTGTTGAAATTCGGGTTCAAAATGATTATAGGTAATAACAATAATATGTTTAGCAGGAAACTAACGATAATTTGCATATGGAAAGCGCGGTTAATGGAAGAATTGCACTTTGAAATCGGTGGCCACATGTTGTAATCGAACCTGGATTGCAGAGGAAGCAGACGACATATTGCACCAACTTAAACGAATCTCTACTCAAAATTACATCATTAACGCAAAATAACCGAAACTTATTGAATTTGTGGCAATAAATTTTATCCGTTCAAAATCAGTAAGGCTAACTAACCATCAGGGATTCTCGCAAAAAACTGAAAACTTTTTGTTGTTGAAATTCGGGTTCAAAATGATTATAGGTAATAACAATAATATGTTTAGCAGGAAACTAACGATAATTTGCATATGGAAAGCGCGGTTAATGGAAGAATTGCACTTTGAAATCGGTGGCCACATGTTGTAATCGAACCTGGATTGCAGAGGAAGCAGACGACATATTGCACCAACTAAAACGAATCTCTACTCAAAATTACATCATTAACGCAAAATAACCGAAACTTATTGAATTTGTGGCAATAAATTTTATCCGTTCAAAATCAGGAAGGCTAACTAACCATCAGTGATTCTCGCAAAAAACTGAAAACTTTTTGCTGTTGAAATTCGGGTTCAAAATGATTATAGGTAATAGCAATAATATGTTTAGCAGGAAACTAACGATAATTTGCATATGGAAAGCGCGGTTAATGGAAGAATTGCATTTTGAAATCGGTGGTCACATGTTGTAATCGAACCTGGATTGCAGAGGAAGCAGACGACATATTGCACCAACTTAAACGAATCTCTACTCAAAATTACATCATTAACGCAAAATAACCGAAACTTATTGAATTTGTGGCAATAAATTTTATCCGTTCAAAATCAGTAAGGCTAACTAACCATCCGGGATTCTCGCAAAAAACTGAAAACTTTTTGTTGTTGAAATTCGGGTTCAAAATGATTATAGGTAATAACAATAATATGTTTAGCAGGAAACTAACGATAATTTGCATATGGAAAGCGCGGTTAATGGAAGAATTGCATTTTGAAATCGGTGGCCACATGTTGTAATCGAACCTGGATTGCAGAGGAAGCAGACGACATATTGCACCAACTTAAACGAATCTCTACTCAAAATTACATCATTAACGCAAAATAACCGAAACTTATTGAATTTGTGGCAATAAATTTTATCCGTTCAAAATCAGTAAGGCTAGCCATCAGGGATTTTCGCAAAAAACTGAAAACTTTTTGTTGTTGAAATTCGGGTTCAAAATGATTATAGGTAATAGCAATAATATGTTTAGCAGGAAACTAACGATAATTTGCATATGGAAAGCGCGGTTAATGGAAATATTGCATTTTGAAATCGGTGGCCACATTTTGTCATCGAACCTGGATTGCAGAGGAAGCAGACGACATATTGCACCAACTTAAACGAATCTCTACTCAAAATTACATCATTAACGCAAAATAACCGAAACTTATTGAATTTGTGGCAATAAATTTTATCCGTTCAAAATCAGTAAGGCTAACCATCAGGGATTCTCGCAAAAAACTGAAAACTTTTTGCTGTTGAAATTCGGGTTCAAAATGATTATAGGTAATAGCAATAATATGTTTAGCAGGAAACTAACGATAATTTGCATATGGAAAGCGCGGTTAATGGAAGAATTGCACTTTGAAATCGGTGGCCACATGTTGTAATCGAACCTGGATTGCAGAGGAAACAGACGACATATTGCACCAACTTAAACGAATCACTACTCAAAATTACATCATTAACGCAAAATCACCGAAACTTATTGAATTTGTGGCAATAAATTTTATCCGTTCAAAATCAGTAAGGCTAACTAACCATCAGGGATTCTCGCAAAAAACTGAAAACTTTTTGTTGTTGAAATTCGGGTTCAAAATGATTATAGGTAATAGCAATAATATGTTTAGCAGAAAACTAACGATAATTTGCATATGGAAAGCGCGGTTAATGGAAGAATTGCATTTTGAAAACGGTGGCCACATGTTGTAATCGAACCTGGATTGCAGAGGAAGCAGACGACATATTGCACCAACTTAAACGAATCTCTACTCAAAATTACATCATTAACGCAAAATAACCGAAACTTATTGAATTTGTGGCAATAAATTTTATCCGTTCAAAATCAGTAAGGCTAGCCATCAGGGATTTTCGCAAAAAACTGAAAACTTTTTGTTGTTGAAATTCGGGTTCAAAATGATTATAGGTAATAGCAATAATATGTTTAGCAGAAAACTAACGATAATTTGCATATGGAAAGCGCGGTTAATGGAAGAATTGCATTTTGAAAACGGTGGCCACATGTTGTAATCGAACCTGGATTGCAGAGGAAGCAGACGACATATTGCACCAACTTAAACGAATCTCTACTCAAAATTACATCATTAACGCAAAATAACCGAAACTTATTGAATTTGTGGCAATAAATTTTATCCGTTCAAAATCAGTAAGGCTAGCCATCAGGGATTTTCGCAAACAACTGAAAACTTTTTGTTGTTGAAATTCGGGTTCAAAATGATTATAGGTAATAGCAATAATATGTTTAGCAGAAAACTAACGATAATTTGCATATGGAAAGCGCGGTTAATGGAAGAATTGCATTTTGAAAACGGTGGCCACATGTTGTAATCGAACCTGGATTGCAGAGGAAGCAGACGACATATTGCACCAACTTAAACGAATCTCTACTCAAAATTACATCATTAACGCAAAATAACCGAAACTTATTGAATTTGTGGCAATAAATTTTATCCGTTCAAAATCAGTAAGGCTAGCCATCAGGGATTTTCGCAAACAACTGAAAACTTTTTGTTGTTGAAATTCGGGTTCAAAATGATTATAGGTAATAGCAATAATATGTTTAGCAGGAAACTAACGATAATTTGCATATGGAAAGCGCGGTTAATGGAAGAATTGCACTTTGAAATCGGTGGCCACATTTTGTAATCGAACCTGGATTGCAGAGGAAGCAGACGACATATTGCACCAATTAAAACGAATCTCTACTCAAAATTACATCATTAACGCAAAATAACCGAAACTTATTGAATTTGTGGCAATAAATTTTATCCGTTCAAAATCAGTAAGGCTAACTAACCATCAGGGATTCTCGCAAAAAACTGAAAACTTTTTGTTGTTGAAATTCGGGTTCAAAATGATTATAGGTAATAACAATAATATGTTTAGCAGGAAACTAACGATAATTTGCATATGGAAAGCGCGGTTAATGGAAGAATTGCACTTTGAAATCGGTGGCCACATGTTGTAATCGAACCTGGATTGCAGAGGAAGCAGACGACATATTGCACCAACTTAAACGAATCTCTTCTCCAAATTACATCATTAACGCAAAATAACCGAAACTTATTGAATTTGTGGCAATAAATTTTATCCGTTCAAAATCAGTAAGGCTAACTAACCATCAGGGATTCTCGCAAAAAACTGAAAACTTTTTGTTGTTGAAATTCGGGTTCAAAATGATTATAGGTAATAACAATAATATGTTTAGCAGGAAACTAACGATAATTTGCATATGGAAAGCGCGGTTAATGGAAGAATTGCACTTTGAAATCGGTGGCCACATGTTGTAATCGAACCTGGATTGCAGAGGAAGCAGACGACATATTGCACCAACTAAAACGAATCTCTACTCAAAATTACATCATTAACGCAAAATAACCGAAACTTATTGAATTTGTGGCAATAAATTTTATCCGTTCAAAATCAGGAAGGCTAACTAACCATCAGTGATTCTCGCAAAAAACTGAAAACTTTTTGCTGTTGAAATTCGGGTTCAAAATGATTATAGGTAATAGCAATAATATGTTTAGCAGGAAACTAACGATAATTTGCATATGGAAAGCGCGGTTAATGGAAGAATTGCACTTTGAAATCGGTGGTCACATGTTGTAATCGAACCTGGATTGCAGAGGAAGCAGACGACATATTGCACCAACTTAAACGAATCTCTACTCAAAATTACATCATTAACGCAAAATAACCGAAACTTATTGAATTTGTGGCAATAAATTTTATCCGTTCAAAATCAGTAAGGCTAACTAACCATCAGGGATTCTCGCAAAAAACTGAAAACTTTTTGTTGTTGAAATTCGGGTTCAAAATGATTATAGGTAATAACAATAATATGTTTAGCAGGAAACTAACGATAATTTGCATATGGAAAGCGCGGTTAATGGAAGAATTGCATTTTGAAATCGGTGGCCACATGTTGTAATCGAACCTGGATTGCAGAGGAAGCAGACGACATATTGCACCAACTTAAACGAATCTCTACTCAAAATTACATCATTAACGCAAAATAACCGAAACTTATTGAATTTGTGGCAATAAATTTTATCCGTTCAAAATCAGTAAGGCTAGCCATCAGGGATTTTCGCAAAAAACTGAAAACTTTTTGTTGTTGAAATTCGGGTTCAAAATGATTATAGGTAATAGCAATAATATGTTTAGCAGGAAACTAACGATAATTTGCATATGGAAAGCGCGGTTAATGGAAAAATTGCATTTTGAAATCGGTGGCCACATTTTGTCATCGAACCTGGATTGCAGAGGAAGCAGACGACATATTGCACCAACTTAAACGAATCTCTACTCAAAATTACATCATTAACGCAAAATAACCGAAACTTATTGAATTTGTGGCAATAAATTTTATCCGTTCAAAATCAGTAAGGCTAACCATCAGGGATTCTCGCAAAAAACTGAAAACTTTTTGCTGTTGAAATTCGGGTTCAAAATGATTATAGGTAATAGCAATAATATGTTTAGCAGGAAACTAACGATAATTTGCATATGGAAAGCGCGGTTAATGGAAGAATTGCACTTTGAAATCGGTGGCCACATGTTGTAATCGAACCTGGATTGCAGAGGAAACAGACGACATATTGCACCAACTTAAACGAATCTCTACTCAAAATTACATCATTAACGCAAAATAACCGAAACTTATTGAATTTGTGGTAATAAATTTTATCCGTTCAAAATCAGTAAGGCTAACTAACCATCAGGGATTCTCGCAAAAAACTGAAAACTTTTTGTTGTTGAAATTCGGGTTCAAAATGATTATAGGTAATAACAATAATATGTTTAGCAGGAAACTAACGATAATTTGCATATGGAAAGCGCGGTTAATGGAAGAATTGCATTTTGAAATCGGTGGCCACATGTTGTAGTCGAACCTGGATTGCAGAGGAAGCAGACGACATATTGCACCAACTTAAACGAATCTCTACTCAAAATTACATCATTAACGCAAAATAACCGAAACTTATTGAATTTGTGGCAATAAATTTTATCCGTTCAAAATCAGTAAGGCTAGCGCCATCAGGGATTTTCGCAAAAAACTGAAAACTTTTTGTTGTTGAAATTCGGGTTCAAAATGATTATAGGTAATAGCAATAATATGTTTAGCAGAAAACTAACGATAATTTGCATATGGAAAGCGCGGTTAATGGAAGAATTGTATTTTGAAAACGGTTGCCACATGTTGTAATCGAACCTGGATTGCAGAGGAAGCAGACGACATATTGCACCAACTTAAACGAATCGCTACTCAAAATTACATCATTAACGCAAAATCACCGAAACTTATTGAATTTGTGGCAATAAATTTTATCCGTTCAAAATCAGTAAGGCTAACCATCAGGGATTCTCGCAAAAAACTGAAAACTTTTTGCTGTTGAAATTCGGGTTCAAAATGATTATAGGTAATAGCAATAATATGTTTAGCAGGAAACCAACGATAATTTGCATATGGAAAGCGCGGTTAATGGAAGAATTGCATTTTGAAATCGGTGGCCACATTTTGTAATCGAACCTGGATTGCAGAGAAAGCAGACGACATATCGCACCAACTTAAACGAATCTCTACTCAAAATTACATCATTAACGCAAAATAACCGAAACTTATTGAATTTGTGGCAATAAATTTTATCCGTTCAAAATCAGTAAGGCTAGCCATCAGGGATTCTCGCAAAAAACTGAAAACTTTTTGTTGTTGAAATTCGGGTTCAAAATGATTATAGGTAATAGCAATAATATGTTTAGCAGGAAACTAACGATAATTTGCATATGGAAAGCGCGGTTAATGGAAGAATTGCACTTTGAAATCGGTGGCCACATTTTGTAATCGAACCTGGATTGCAGAGAAAGCAGACGACATATTGCACCAACTTAAACGAATCTCTAACGAATTTGTGGCAATAAATTTTATCCGTTCAAAATCAGTAAGGCTAACTAACCATCAGTGATTCTCGCAAAAAACTGAAAACTTTTTGCTGTTGAAATTCGGGTTCAAAATGATTATAGGTAATAGCAATAATATGTTTAGCAGGAAACTAACGATAATTTGCATATGGAAAGCGCGGTTAATGGAAAAATTGCATTTTGAAATCGGTGGCCACATTTTGTAATCGAACCTGGATTGCAGAGGAAGCAGACGACATATTGCACCAACTTAAACGAATCTCTACTCAAAATTACATCATTAACGCAAAATAACCGAAACTTATTGAATTTGTGGCAATAAATTGTATCCGTTCAAAACCAGTAAGGCTAGCCATCAGGGATTCTCGCAAAAAACTGAAAACTTTTTGTTGTTGAAATTCGGGTTCAAAATGATTATAGGTAATAGCAATAATATGTTTAGCAGGAAACTAACGATAATTTGCATATGGAAAGCGCGGTTAATGGAAGAATTGCACTTTGAAATCGGTGGCCACATGTTGTAATCGAACCTGGATTGCAGAGGAAGCAGACGACATATTGCACCAACTTAAACGAATCTCTACTCAAAATTACATCATTAACGCAAAATAACCGAAACTTATTGAATTTGTGGCAATAAATTTTATCCGTTCAAAATCAGTAAGGCTAACCATCAGGGATTCTCGCAAAAAACTGAAAACTTTTTGCTGTTGAAATTCGGGTTCAAAATGATTATAGGTAATAGCAATAATATGTTTAGCAGGAAACTAACGATAATTTGCATATGGAAAGCGCGGTTAATGGAAGAATTGCACTTTGAAATCGGTGGCCACATGTTGTAATCGAACCTGGATTGCAGAGGAAGCAGACGACATATTGCACCAACTTAAACGAATCTCTACTCAAAATTACATCATTAACGCAAAATAACCGAAACTTATTGAATTTGTGGCAATAAATTTTATCCGTTCAAAATCAGTAAGGCTAACCATCAGGGATTCTCGCAAAAAACTGAAAACTTTTTGCTGTTGAAATTCGGGTTCAAAATGATTATAGGTAATAGCAATAATATGTTTAGCAGGAAACTAACGATAATTTGCATATGGAAAGCGCGGTTAATGGAAGAATTGCACTTTGAAATCGGTGGCCACATGTTGTAATCGAACCTGGATTGCAGAGGAAACAGACGACATATTGCACCAACTTAAACGAATCTCTACTCAAAATTACATCATTAACGCAAAATAACCGAAACTTATTGAATTTGTGGCAATAAATTTTATCCGTTCAAAATCAGTAAGGCTAACTAACCATCAGGGATTCTCGCAAAAAACTGAAAACTTTTTGTTGTTGAAATTCGGGTTCAAAATGATTATAGGTAATAACAATAATATGTTTAGCAGGAAACTAACGATAATTTGCATATGGAAAGCGCGGTTAATGGAAGAATTGCATTTTGAAATCGGTGGCCACATGTTGTAGTCGAACCTGGATTGCAGAGGAAGCAGACGACATATTGCACCAACTTAAACGAATCGCTACTCAAAATTACATCATTAACGCAAAATCACCGAAACTTATTGAATTTGTGGCAATAAATTTTATCCGTTCAAAATCAGTAAGGCTAACCATCAGGGATTCTCGCAAAAAACTGAAAACTTTTTGCTGCTGAAATTCGGGTTCAAAATGATTATAGGTAATAGCAATAATATGTTTAGCAGGAAACTAACGATAATTTGCATATGGAAAGCGCGGTTAATGGAAGAATTGCACTTTGAAATCGGTGGCCACATGTTGTAATCGAACCTGGATTGCAGAGGAAGCAGACGACATATTGCACCAACTTAAACGAATCTCTACTCAAAATTACATCATTAACGCAAAATAACCGAAACTTATTGAATTTGTGGCAATAAATTTTATCCGTTCAAAATCAGTAAGGCTAACCATCAGGGATTCTCGCAAAAAACTGAAAACTTTTTGCTGTTGAAATTCGGGTTCAAAATGATTATAGGTAATAGCAATAATATGTTTAGCAGGAAACTAACGATAATTTGCATATGGAAAGCGCGGTTAATGGAAGAATTGCACTTTGAAATCGGTGGCCACATGTTGTAATCGAACCTGGATTGCAGAGGAAACAGACGACATATTGCACCAACTTAAACGAATCTCTACTCAAAATTACATCATTAACGCAAAATAACCGAAACTTATTGAATTTGTGGCAATAAATTTTATCCGTTCAAAATCAGTAAGGCTAACTAACCATCAGGGATTCTCGCAAAAAACTGAAAACTTTTTGTTGTTGAAATTCGGGTTCAAAATGATTATAGGTAATAACAATAATATGTTTAGCAGGAAACTAACGATAATTTGCATATGGAAAGCGCGGTTAATGGAAGAATTGCATTTTGAAATCGGTGGCCACATGTTGTAGTCGAACCTGGATTGCAGAGGAAGCAGACGACATATTGCACCAACTTAAACGAATCGCTACTCAAAATTACATCATTAACGCAAAATCACCGAAACTTATTGAATTTGTGGCAATAAATTTTATCCGTTCAAAATCAGTAAGGCTAACCATCAGGGATTCTCGCAAAAAACTGAAAACTTTTTGCTGCTGAAATTCGGGTTCAAAATGATTATAGGTAATAGCAATAATATGTTTAGCAGGAAACCAACGATAATTTGCATATGGAAAGCGCGGTTAATGGAAGAATTGCATTTTGAAATCGGTGGTCACATGTTGTAATCGAACCTGGATTGCAGAGGAAGCAGACGACATATTGCACCAACTTAAACGAATCTCTACTCAAAATTACATCATTAACGCAAAATAACCGAAACTTATTGAATTTGTGGCAATAAATTTTATCCGTTCAAAATCAGTAAGGCTAGCCATCAGGGATTTTCGCAAAAAACTGAAAACTTTTTGTTGTTGAAATTCGGGTTCAAAATGATTATAGGTAATAGCAATAATATGTTTAGCAGAAAACTAACGATAATTTGCATATGGAAAGCGCGGTTAATGGAAGAATTGCATTTTGAAAACGGTGGCCACATTTTGTAATCGAACCTGGATTGCAGAGGAAGCAGACGACATATTGCACCAACTTAAACGAATCTCTACTCAAAATTACATCATTAACGCAAAATCACCGAAACTTATTGAATTTGTGGCAATAAATTTTATCCGTTCAAAATCAGTAAGGCTAACCATCAGGGATTCTCGCAAAAAACTGAAAACTTTTTGTTGTTGAAATTCGGGTTCAAAATGATTATAGGTAATAGCAATAATATGTTTAGCAGGAAACTAACGATAATTTGCATATGGAAAGCGCGGTTAATGGAAAAATTGCATTTTGAAATCGGTGGCCACATTTTGTAATCGAACCTGGATTGCAGAGGAAGCAGACGACATATTGCACCAACTTAAACGAATCTCTACTCAAAATTACATCATTAACGCAAAATAACCGAAACTTATTGAATTTGTGGCAATAAATTGTATCCGTTCAAAATCAGTAAGGCTAGCCATCAGGGATTCTCGCAAAAAACTGAAAACTTTTTGTTGTTGAAATTCGGGTTCAAAATGATTATAGGTAATAGCAATAATATGTTTAGCAGGAAACTAACGATAATTTGCATATGGAAAGCGCGGTTAATGGAAGAATTGCACTTTGAAATCGGTGGCCACATGTTGTAATCGAACCTGGATTGCAGAGGAAGCAGACGACATATTGCACCAACTTAAACGAATCTCTACTCAAAATTACATCATTAACGCAAAATAACCGAAACTTATTGAATTTGTGGCAATAAATTTTATCCGTTCAAAATCAGTAAGGCTAACTAACCATCAGGGATTTTCGCAAACAACTGAAAACTTTTTGTTGTTGAAATTCGGGTTCAAAATGATTATAGGTAATAACAATAATATGTTTAGCAGGAAACTAACGATAATTTGCATTTGGAAAGCGCGGTTAATGGAAGAATTGCACTTTGAAATCGGTGGCCACATGTTGTAATCGAACCTGGATTGCAGAGGAAGCAGACGACATATTGCACCAACTTAAACGAATCGCTACTCAAAATTACATCATTAACGCAAAATAACCGAAACTTGTTGAATTTGTGGCAATAAATTTTATCCGTTCAAAATCAGTAAGGCTAGCCATCAGGGATTCTCGCAAAAAACTGAAAACTTTTTGCTGTTGAAATTCGGGTTCAAAATGATTATAGGTAATAGCAATAATATGTTTAGCAGGAAACTAACGATAATTTGCATATCGAAAGCGCGGTTAATGGAAGAATTGCACTTTGAAATCGGTGGCCACATTTTGTAATCGAACCTGGATTGCAGAGGAAGCAGGCGACATATTGCACCAACTTAAACGAATCTCTACTCAAAATTACATCATTAACGCAAAATAACCGAAACTTATTGAATTTGTGGCAATAAATTTTATCCGTTCAAAATCAGTAAGGCAGAATCAGGGAAGAATCAGGGATTCTCGCAAAAAACTGAAAACTTTTTGCTGTTGAAATTCGGGTTCAAAATGATTATAGGTAATAGCAATAATATGTTTAGCAGGAAACTAACGATAATTTGCATATGGAAAGCGCGGTTAATGGAAGAATTGCACTTTGAAATCGGTGGCCATATTTTGTAATCGAACCTGGATTGCAGAGAAAGCAGACGACATATTGCACCAACTTAAACGAATCTCTACTCAAAATTACATCATTAACGCAAAATAACCGAAACTTATTGAATTTGTGGCAATAAATTTTATCCGTTCAAAATCAGTAAGGCTAACTAACCATCAGTGATTCTCGCAAAAAACTGAAAACTTTTTGCTGTTGAAATTCGGGTTCAAAATGATTATAGGTAATAGCAATAATATGTTTAGCAGGAAACTAACGATAATTTGCATATGGAAAGCGCGGTTAATGGAAGAATTGCACTTTGAAATCGGTGGCCACATTTTGTAATCGAACCTGGATTGCAGAGGAAGCGGACGACATATTGCACCAACTTAAACGAATCTCTACTCAAAATTACATCATTAACGCAAAATAACCGAAACTTATTGAATTTGTGGCAATAAATTTTATCCGTTCAAAATCAGTAAGGCTAGCCCATCAGGGATTTTCGCAAAAAACTGAAAACTTTTTGTTGTTGAAATTCGGGTTCAAAATGATTATAGGTAATAACAATAATATGTTTAGCAGGAAACTAACGATAATTTGCATATGGAAAGCGCGGTTAATGGAAAAATTGCATTTTGAAATCGGTGGCCACATTTTGTAATCGAACCTGGATTGCAGAGGAAGCAGACGACATATTGCACCAACTTAAACGAATCTCTACTCAAAATTACATCATTAACGCAAAATAACCGAAACTTATTGAATTTGTGGCAATAAATTTTATCCGTTCAAAATCAGTAAGGCTAACTAACCATCAGTGATTTTCGCAAAAAACTGAAAACTTTTTGTTGTTGAAATTCGTGTTCAAAATGATTATAGGCAATAGCAATAATATGTTTAGCAGGAAACTAACGATAATTTGCATATGGAAAGCCCGGTTAATGGAAGAATTGCATTTTGAAAACGGTGGCCACATGTTGTAATCGAACCTGGATTGCAGAGGAAGCAGACGACATATTGCACCAACTTAAACGAATCTCTACTCAAAATTACATCATTAACGCAAAATAACCGAAACTTATTGAATTTGTGGCAATAAATTTTATCCGTTCAAAATCAGTAAGGCTAACTAACCATCAGTGATTTTCGCAAAAAACTGAAAACTTTTTGTTGTTGAAATTCGGGTTCAAAATGATTATAGGCAATAGCAATAATATGTTTAGCAGGAAACTAACGATAATTTGCATATGGAAAGCGCGGTTAATGGAATAATTGCACTTTGAAATCGGTGGCCACATGTTGTAATCGAACCTGGATTGCAGAGGAAGCAGACGACATATTGCACCAACTTAAACGAATCTCTACTCAAAATTACATCATTAACGCAAAATAACCGAAACTTATTGAATTTGTGGCAATAAATTTTATCCGTTCAAAATCAGTAAGGCTAACTAACCATCAGGGATTCTCGCAAAAAACTGAAAACTTTTTGCTGTTGAAATTCGGGTTCAAAATGATTATAGGTAATAGCAATAATATGTTTAGCAGGAAACTAACGATAATTTGCATATGGAAAGCGCGGTTAATGGAAGAATTGCACTTTGAAATCGGTGGCCACATTTTGTCATCGAACCTGGATTGCAGAGGAAGCAGACGACATATTGCACCAACTTAAACGAATCTCTACTCAAAATTACATCATTAACGCAAAATAACCGAAACTTATTGAATTTGTGGCAATAAATTTTATCCGTTCAAAATCAGTAAGGCTAACTAACCATCAGCGATTTTCGCAAAAAACTGAAAACTTTTTGTTGTTGAAATTCGTGTTCAAAATGATTATAGGCAATAGCAATAATATGTTTAGCAGGAAACTAACGATAATTTGCATATGGAAAGCGCGGTTAATGGAAGAATTGCATTTTGAAAACGGTGGCCACATGTTGTAATCGAACCTGGATTGCAGAGGAAGCAGACGACATATTGCACCAACTTAAACGAATCTCTACTCAAAATTACATCATTAACGCAAAATAACCGAAACTTATTGAATTTGTGGCAATAAATTTTATCCGTTCAAAATCAGTAAGGCTAGCCATCAGGGATTTTCGCAAACAACTGAAAACTTTTTGTTGTTGAAATTCGGGTTCAAAATGATTATAGGTTATAGCAATAATATGTTTAGCAGGAAACTAACGATAATTTGCATATGGAAAGCCCGGTTAATGGAAGAATTGCACTTTGAAATCGGTGGCCACATTTTGTAATCGAACCTGGATTGCAGAGGAAGCAGACGACATATTGCACCAACTTAAACGAATCTCTACTCAAAATTACATCATTAACGCAAAATCACCGAAACTTATTGAATTTGTGGCAATAAATTTTATCCGTTCAAAATCAGTAAGGCAGGAATCAGGGATTCTCGCAAAAAACTGAAAACTTTTTGTTGTTGAAATTCGGGTTCAAAATGATTATAGGTAATAGCAATAATATGTTTAGCAGGAAACCAACGATAATTTGCATATGGAAAGCGCGGTTAATGGAAGAATTGCATTTTGAAAACGGTGGCCACATTTTGTAATCGAACCTGGATTGCAGAGGAAGCAGACGACATATTGCACCAACTTAAACGAATCTCTACTCAAAATTACATCATTAACGCAAAATAACCGAAACTTATTGAATTTGTGGCAATAAATTTTATCCGTTCAAAATCAGTAAGGCTCACCATCAGGGATTTTCGCAAAAAACTGAAAACTTTTTGTTGTTGAAATTCGGGTTCAAAATGATTATAGGTATTAGCAATAATATGTTTAGCAGGAAACTAACGATAATTTGCATATGGAAAGCGCGGTTAATGAAAAAATTGCATTTTGAAATCGGTGGCCACATTTTGTAATCGAACCTGGATTGCAGAGGAAGCAGACGACATATTGCACCAACTTAAACGAATCTCTACTCAAAATTACATCATTAACGCAAAATAACCGAAACTTATTGAATTTGTGGCAATAAATTTTATCCGTTCAAAATCAGTAAGGCTAACTAACCATCAGTGATTTTCGCAAAAAACTGAAAACTTTTTGTTGTTGAAATTCGTGTTCAAAATGATTATAGGTAATAGCAATAATATGTTTAGCAGGAAACTAACGATAATTTGCATATGGAAAGCCCGGTTAATGGAAGAATTGCATTTTGAAAACGGTGGCCACATGTTGTAATCGAACCTGGATTGCAGAGGAAGCAGACGACATATTGCACCAACTCAAACGAATCTCTACTCAAAATTACATCATTAACGCAAAATAACCGAAACTTATTGAATTTGTGGCAATAAATTTTATCCGTTCAAAATCAGTAAGGCTAACTAACCATCAGTGATTTTCGCAAAAAACTGAAAACTTTTTGTTGTTGAAATTCGGGTTCAAAATGATTATAGGCAATAGCAATAATATGTTTAGCAGGAAACTAACGATAATTTGCATATGGAAAGCGCGGTTAATGGAATAATTGCACTTTGAAATCGGTGGCCACATGTTGTAATCGAACCTGGATTGCAGAGGAAGCAGACGACATATTGCACCAACTTAAACGAATCTCTACTCAAAATTACATCATTAACGCAAAATAACCGAAACTTATTGAATTTGTGGCAATAAATTTTATCCGTTCAAAATCAGTAAGGCTAACTAACCATCAGGGATTCTCGCAAAAAACTGAAAACTTTTTGTTGTTGAAATTCGGGTTCAAAATGATTATAGGTAATAACAATAATATGTTTAGCAGAAAACTAACGATAATTTGCATATGGAAAGCGCGGTTAATGGAAGAATTGCATTTTGAAATCGGTGGCCACATTTTGTAATCGAACCTGGATTGCAGAGGAAGCAGACGACATATTGCACCAACTTAAACGAATCTCTACTCAAAATTACATCATTAACGTAAAATAACCGAAACTTATTGAATTTGTGGCAATAAATTTTATCCGTTCAAAATCAGTAAGGCTAACCATCAGGGATTCTCGCAAACAACTGAAAACTTTTTGTTGTTGAAATTCGGATTCAAAATGATTATAGGTAATAGCAATAATATGTTTAGCAGGAAACTAACGATAATTTGCATATGGAAAGCGCGGTTAATGGAAAAATTGCATTTTGAAATCGGTGGCCACATTTTGTAATCGAACCTGGATTGCAGAGGAAGCAGACGACATATTGCACCAACTTAAACGAATCTCTACTCAAAATTACATCATTAACGTAAAATAACCGAAACTTATTGAATTTGTGGCAATAAATTTTATCCGTTCAAAATCAGTAAGGCTAACTAACCATCAGTGATTTTCGCAAAAAACTGAAAACTTTTTGTTGTTGAAATTCGGGTTCAAAATGATTATAGGTAATAGCAATAATGGAAAGCGCGGTTAATGGAAGAATTGCACTTTGAAATCGGTGGCCACATGTTGTAATCGAACCTGGATTGCAGAGGAAGCAGACGACATATTGCACCAACTTAAACGAATCTCTACTCAAAATTACATCATTAACGTAAAATAACCGAAACTTATTGAATTTGTGGCAATAAATTTTATCCGTTCAAAATCAGTAAGGCTAACCATCAGGGATTCTCGCAAACAACTGAAAACTTTTTGTTGTTGAAATTCGGATTCAAAATGATTATAGGTAATAGCAATAATATGTTTAGCAGGAAACTAACGATAATTTGCATATGGAAAGCGCGGTTAATGGAAAAATTGCATTTTGAAATCGGTGGCCACATTTTGTAATCGAACCTGGATTGCAGAGGAAGCAGACGACATATTGCACCAACTTAAACGAATCTCTACTCAAAATTACATCATTAACGTAAAATAACCGAAACTTATTGAATTTGTGGCAATAAATTTTATCCGTTCAAAATCAGTAAGGCTAACTAACCATCAGTGATTTTCGCAAAAAACTGAAAACTTTTTGTTGTTGAAATTCGGGTTCAAAATGATTATAGGTAATAGCAATAATGGAAAGCGCGGTTAATGGAAGAATTGCACTTTGAAATCGGTGGCCACATGTTGTAATCGAACCTGGATTGCAGAGGAAGCAGACGACATATTGCACCAACTTAAACGAATCTCTACTCAAAATTGCATCATTAACGCAAAATAACCGAAACTTATTGAATTTGTGGCAATAAATTTTATCCGTTCAAAATCAGTAAGGCTAACCATCAGGGATTCTCGCAAACAACTGAAAACTTTTTGTTGTTGAAATTCGGATTCAAAATGATTATAGGTAATAGCAATAATATGTTTAGCAGGAAACTAACGATAATTTGCATATGGAAAGCGCGGTTAATGGAAAAATTGCATTTTGAAATCGGTGGCCACATTTTGTAATCGAACCTGGATTGCAGAGGAAGCAGACGACATATTGCACCAACTTAAACGAATCTCTACTCAAAATTACATCATTAACGTAAAATAACCGAAACTTATTGAATTTGTGGCAATAAATTTTATCCGTTCAAAATCAGTAAGGCTAACTAACCATCAGTGATTTTCGCAAAAAACTGAAAACTTTTTGTTGTTGAAATTCGGGTTCAAAATGATTATAGGTAATAGCAATAATGGAAAGCGCGGTTAATGGAAGAATTGCACTTTGAAATCGGTGGCCACATGTTGTAATCGAACCTGGATTGCAGAGGAAGCAGACGACATATTGCACCAACTTAAACGAATCTCTACTCAAAATTACATCATTAACGCAAAATAACCGAAACTTATTGAATTTGTGGCAATAAATTTTATCCGTTGAAAATCAGTAAGGCTAACTAACCATCAGTGATTTTCACAAAAAACTGAAAACTTTTTGTTGTTGAAATTCGTGTTCAAAATGATTATAGGCAATAGCAATAATATGTTTAGCAGGAAACTAACGATAATTTGCATATGGAAAGCCCGGTTAATGGAAGAATTGCATTTTGAAAACGGTGGCCACATGTTGTCATCGAACCTGGATTGCAGAGGAAGCAGACGACATATTGCACCAACTTAAACGAATCGCTACTCAAAATTACATCATTAACGCAAAATAACCGAAACTTATTGAATTTGTGGCAATAAATTTTATCCGTTCAAAATCAGTAAGGCTAACTAACCATCAGTGATTTTCGCAAAAAACTGAAAACTTTTTGTTGTTGAAATTCGGGTTCAAAATGATTATAGGCAATAGCAATAATATGTTTAGCAGGAAACTAACGATAATTTGCATATGAAAAGCCCGGTTAATGGAAGAATTGCATTTTGAAAACGGTGGCCACATGTTGTAATCGAACCTGGATTGCAGAGGAAGCAGACGACATATTGCACCAACTTAAACGAATCTCTACTCAAAATTACATCATTAACGCAAAATAACCGAAACTTATTGAATTTGTGGCAATAAATTTTATCCGTTCAAAATCAGTAAGGCTAACTAACCATCAGTGATTTTCGCAAAAAACTGAAAACTTTTTGTTGTTGAAATTCGGGTTCCAAATTATTATAGGTAATAACAATAATATGTTTAGCAGGAAACTAACGATAATTTGCATATGGAAAGCGCGGTTAATGGAAGAATTGCATTTTGAAATCGGTGGCCACATGTTGTAATCGAACCTGGATTGCAGAGGAAGCAGACGACATATTGCACCAACTCAAACGAATCTCTACTCAAAATTACATCATTAACGCAAAATAACCGAAACTTATTGAATTTGTGGCAATAAATTTTATCCATTCAAAATCAGTAAGGCTAGCCATCAGGGATTTTCGCAAAAAACTGAAAACTTTTTGTTGTTGAAATTCGGGTTCAAAATGATTATAGGTAATAGCAATAATATGTTTAGCAGAAAACTAACGATAATTTGCATATGGAAAGCGCGGTTAATGGAAGAATTGCATTTTGAAAACGGTGGCCACATGTTGTAATCGAACCTGGATTGCAGAGGAAGCAGACGACATATTGCACCAACTTAAACGAATCGCTACTCAAAATTACATCATTAACGCAAAATCACCGAAACTTATTGAATTTGTGGCAATAAATTTTATCCGTTCAAAATCAGTAAGGCTAACCATCAGGGATTCTCGCAAAAAACTGAAAACTTTTTGCTGTTGAAATTCGGGTTCAAAATGATTATAGGTAATAGCAATAATATGTTTAGCAGGAAACCAACGATAATTTGCATATGGAAAGCGCGGTTAATGGAAGAATTGCATTTTGAAATCGGTGGCCACATTTTGTAATCGAACCTGGATTGCAGAGAAAGCAGACGACATATTGCACCAACTTAAACGAATCTCTACTCAAAATTACATCATTAACGCAAAATCACCGAAACTTATTGAATTTGTGGCAATAAATTTTATCCGTTCAAAATCAGTAAGGCTAACCATCAGTGATTCTCGCAAAAAACTGTAATCTTTTTGTTGTTGAAATTCGGGTTCAAAATGATTATAGGTAATAGCAATAATATGTTTAGCAGGAAACTAACGATAATTTGCATATGGAAAGCGCGGTTAATGGAAAAATTGCATTTTGAAATCGGTGGCCACATTTTGTAATCGAACCTGGATTGCAGAGGAAGCAGACGACATATTGCACCAACTTAAACGAATCTCTACTCAAAATTACATCATTAACGCAAAATAACCGAAACTTATTGAATTTGTGGCAATAAATTGTATCCGTTCAAAACCAGTAAGGCTAGCCATCAGGGATTCTCGCAAAAAACTGAAAACTTTTTGTTGTTGAAATTCGGGTTCAAAATGATTATAGGTAATAGCAATAATATGTTTAGCAGGAAACTAACGATAATTTGCATATGGAAAGCGCGGTTAATGGAAGAATTGCACTTTGAAATCGGTGGCCACATGTTGTAATCGAACCTGGATTGCAGAGGAAGCAGACGACATATTGCACCAACTTAAACGAATCTCTACTCAAAATTACATCATTAACGCAAAATAACCGAAACTTATTGAATTTGTGGCAATAAATTTTATCCGTTCAAAATCAGGAAGGCTAACTAACCATCAGGGATTTTCGCAAAAAACTGAAAATTTTTTGTTGTTGAAATTCGGGTTCAAAATGATTATAGGTAATAACAATAATATGTTTAGCAGGAAACTAACGATAATTTGCATATGGAAAGCGCGGTTAATGGAAGAATTGCACTTTGAAATCGGTGGCCACATGTTGTAATCGAACCTGGATTGCAGAGGAAGCAGACGACATATTGCACCAACTTAAACGAATCTCTACTCAAAATTACATCATTAACGCAAAATAACCGAAACTTATTGAATTTGTGGCAATAAATTGTATCCGTTCAAAATCAGTAAGGCTAGCCATCAGGGATTCTCGCAAAAAACTGAAAACTTTTTGTTGTTGAAATTCGGGTTCAAAATGATTATAGGTAATAGCAATAATATGTTTAGCAGGAAACTAACGATAATTTGCATATGGAAAGCGCGGTTAATGGAAGAATTGCACTTTGAAATCGGTGGCCACATGTTGTAATCGAACCTGGATTGCAGAGGAAGCAGACGACATATTGCACCAACTTAAACGAATCGCTACTCAAAATTACATCATTAACGCAAAATAACCGAAACTTATTGAATTTGTGGCAATAAATTTTATCCGTTCAAAATCAGTAAGGCTAATCATCAGGGATTCTCGCAAAAAACTGAAAACTTTTTGCTGTTGAAATTCGGGTTCAAAATGATTATAGGTAATAGCAATAATATGTTTAGCAGGAAACTAACGATAATTTGCATATCGAAAGCGCGGTTAATGGAAGAATTGCACTTTGAAATTGGTGGCCACATTTTGTAATCGAACCTGGATTGCAGAGGAAGCAGGCGACATATTGCACCAACTTAAACGAATCTCTACTCAAAATTACATCATTAACGCAAAATAACCGAAACTTATTGAATTTGTGGCAATAAATTTTATCCGTTCAAAATCAGTAAGGCTAACCATCAGGGATTCTCGCAAAAAACTGAGAACTTTTTGCTGTTGAAATTCGGGTTCAAAATGATTATAGGTAATAGCAATAATATGTTTAGCAGGAAACTAACGATAATTTGCATATGGAAAGCGCGGTTAATGGAAGAATTGCACTTTGAAATCGGTGGCCATATTTTGTAATCGAACCTGGATTGCAGAGAAAGCAGACGACATATTGCACCAACTTAAACGAATCTCTACTCAAAATTACATCATTAACGCAAAATAACCGAAACTTATTGAATTTGTGGCAATAAATTTTATCCGTTCAAAATCAGTAAGGCTAACTAACCATCAGTGATTTTCGCAAAAAACTGAAAACTTTTTGCTGTTGAAATTCGGGTTCAAAATGATTATAGGTAATAGCAATAATATGTTTAGCAGGAAACTAACGATAATTTGCATATGGAAAGCGCGGTTAATGGAAGAATTGCACTTTGAAATCGGTGGCCACATGTTGTAATCGAACCTGGATTGCAGAGGAAGCAGACGACATATTGCACCAACTTAAACGAATCACTACTCAAAATTACATCATTAACGCAAAATCACCGAAACTTATTGAATTTGTGGCAATAAATTTTATCCGTTCAAAATCAGTAAGGCAGGAATCAGGGATTCTCGCAAAAAACTGAAAACTTTTTGTTGTTGAAATTCGGGTTCAAAATGATTATAGGCAATAGCAATAATATGTTTAGCAGAAAACTAACGATAATTTGCATATGGAAAGCGCGGTTAATGGAAGAATTGCATTTTGAAATCGGTGGCCACATGTTGTAATCGAACCTGGATTGCAGAGGAAGCAGACGACATATTGCACCAACTTAAACGAATCACTACTCAAAATTACATCATTAACGCAAAATCACCGAAACTTATTGAATTTGTGGCAATAAATTTTATCCGTTCAAAATCAGTAAGGCTAACTAACCATCAGGGATTCTCGCAAAAAACTGAAAACTTTTTGTTGTTGAAATTCGGGTTCAAAATGATTATAGGTAATAGCAATAATATGTTTAGCAGGAAACCAACGATAATTTGCATATGGAAAGCGCGGTTAATGGAAGAATTGCATTTTGAAAACGGTGGCCACATTTTGTAATCGAACCTGGATTGCAAAGGAAGCAGACGACATATTGCACCAACTTAAACGAATCTCTACTCAAAATTACATCATTAACGCAAAATAACCGAAACTTATTGAATTTGTGGCAATAAATTTTATCCGTTCAAAATCAGTAAGGCAGGAATCAGGGATTCTCGCAAAAAACTGAAAACTTTTTGTTGTTGAAATTCGGGTTCAAAATGATTATAGGTAATAGCAATAATATGTTTAGCAGGAAACCAACGATAATTTGCATATGGAAAGCGCGGTTAATGGAAGAATTGCATTTTGAAAACGGTGGCCACATTTTGTAATCGAACCTGGATTGCAGAGGAAGCAGACGACATATTGCACCAACTTAAACGAATCTCTACTCAAAATTACATCATTAACGCAAAATAACCGAAACTTATTGAATTTGTGGCAATAAATTTTATCCGTTCAAAATCAGTAAGGCTAGCCCATCAGGGATTTTCGCAAAAAACTGAAAACTTTTTGTTGTTGAAATTCGGGTTCAAAATGATTATAGGTATTAGCAATAATATGTTTAGCAGGAAACTAACGATAATTTGCATATGGAAAGCGCGGTTAATGAAAAAATTGCATTTTGAAATCGGTGGCCACATTTTGTAATCGAACCTGGATTGCAGAGGAAGCAGACGACATATTGCACCAACTTAAACGAATCTCTACTCAAAATTACATCATTAACGCAAAATAACCGAAACTTATTGAATTTGTGGCAATAAATTTTATCCGTTCAAAATCAGTAAGGCTAACTAACCATCAGTGATTTTCGCAAAAAACTGAAAACTTTTTGTTGTTGAAATTCGTGTTCAAAATGATTATAGGTAATAGCAATAATATGTTTAGCAGGAAACTAACGATAATTTGCATATGGAAAGCCCGGTTAATGGAAGAATTGCATTTTGAAAACGGTGGCCACATGTTGTAATCGAACCTGGATTGCAGAGGAAGCAGACGACATATTGCACCAACTCAAACGAATCTCTACTCAAAATTACATCATTAACGCAAAATAACCGAAACTTATTGAATTTGTGGCAATAAATTTTATCCGTTCAAAATCAGTAAGGCTAACCATCAGGGATTCTCGCAAACAACTGAAAACTTTTTGTTGTTGAAATTCGGATTCAAAATGATATAGGTAATAGCAATAATATGTTTAGCAGGAAACTAACGATAATTTGCATATGGAAAGCGCGGTTAATGGAAGAATTGCATTTTGAAATCGGTGGCCACATTTTGTAATCGAACCTGGATTGCAGAGGAAGCAGACGACATATTGCACCAACTTAAACGAATCTCTACTCAAAATTACATCATTAACGTAAAATAACCGAAACTTATTGAATTTGTGGCAATAAATTTTATCCGTTCAAAATCAGTAAGGCTAACTAACCATCAGTGATTTTCGCAAAAAACTGAAAACTTTTTGTTGTTGAAATTCGGGTTCAAAATGATTATAGGTAATAGCAATAATGGAAAGCGCGGTTAATGGAAGAATTGCACTTTGAAATCGGTGGCCACATGTTGTAATCGAACCTGGATTGCAGAGGAAGCAGACGACATATTGCACCAACTTAAACGAATCTCTACTCAAAATTACATCATTAACGCAAAATAACCGAAACTTATTGAATTTGTGGCAATAAATTTTATCCGTTGAAAATCAGTAAGGCTAACTAACCATCAGTGATTTTCACAAAAAACTGAAAACTTTTTGTTGTTGAAATTCGTGTTCAAAATGATTATAGGCAATAGCAATAATATGTTTAGCAGGAAACTAACGATAATTTGCATATGGAAAGCCCGGTTAATGGAAGAATTGCATTTTGAAAACGGTGGCCACATGTTGTCATCGAACCTGGATTGCAGAGGAAGCAGACGACATATTGCACCAACTTAAACGAATCGCTACTCAAAATTACATCATTAACGCAAAATAACCGAAACTTATTGAATTTGTGGCAATAAATTTTATCCGTTCAAAATCAGTAAGGCTAACTAACCATCAGTGATTTTCGCAAAAAACTGAAAACTTTTTGTTGTTGAAATTCGGGTTCAAAATGATTATAGGCAATAGCAATAATATGTTTAGCAGGAAACTAACGATAATTTGCATATGAAAAGCCCGGTTAATGGAAGAATTGCATTTTGAAAACGGTGGCCACATGTTGTAATCGAACCTGGATTGCAGAGGAAGCAGACGACATATTGCACCAACTTAAACGAATCTCTACTCAAAATTACATCATTAACGCAAAATAACCGAAACTTATTGAATTTGTGGCAATAAATTTTATCCGTTCAAAATCAGTAAGGCTAACTAACCATCAGTGATTTTCGCAAAAAACTGAAAACTTTTTGTTGTTGAAATTCGGGTTCCAAATTATTATAGGTAATAACAATAATATGTTTAGCAGGAAACTAACGATAATTTGCATATGGAAAGCGCGGTTAATGGAAGAATTGCATTTTGAAATCGGTGGCCACATGTTGTAATCGAACCTGGATTGCAGAGGAAGCAGACGACATATTGCACCAACTCAAACGAATCTCTACTCAAAATTACATCATTAACGCAAAATAACCGAAACTTATTGAATTTGTGGCAATAAATTTTATCCATTCAAAATCAGTAAGGCTAGCCATCAGGGATTTTCGCAAAAAACTGAAAACTTTTTGTTGTTGAAATTCGGGTTCAAAATGATTATAGGTAATAGCAATAATATGTTTAGCAGAAAACTAACGATAATTTGCATATGGAAAGCGCGGTTAATGGAAGAATTGCATTTTGAAAACGGTGGCCACATGTTGTAATCGAACCTGGATTGCAGAGGAAGCAGACGACATATTGCACCAACTTAAACGAATCGCTACTCAAAATTACATCATTAACGCAAAATAACCGAAACTTATTGAATTTGTGGCAATAAATTTTATCCGTTCAAAATCAGTAAGGCTAACCATCAGGGATTCTCGCAAAAAACTGAAAACTTTTTGCTGTTGAAATTCGGGTTCAAAATGATTATAGGTAATAGCAATAATATGTTTAGCAGGAAACCAACGATAATTTGCATATGGAAAGCGCGGTTAATGGAAGAATTGCATTTTGAAATCGGTGGCCACATTTTGTAATCGAACCTGGATTGCAGAGAAAGCAGACGACATATTGCACCAACTTAAACGAATCTCTACTCAAAATTACATCATTAACGCAAAATCACCGAAACTTATTGAATTTGTGGCAATAAATTTTATCCGTTCAAAATCAGTAAGGCTAACCATCAGTGATTCTCGCAAAAAACTGTAATCTTTTTGTTGTTGAAATTCGGGTTCAAAATGATTATAGGTAATAGCAATAATATGTTTAGCAGGAAACTAACGATAATTTGCATATGGAAAGCGCGGTTAATGGAAAAATTGCATTTTGAAATCGGTGGCCACATTTTGTAATCGAACCTGGATTGCAGAGGAAGCAGACGACATATTGCACCAACTTAAACGAATCTCTACTCAAAATTACATCATTAACGCAAAATAACCGAAACTTATTGAATTTGTGGCAATAAATTGTATCCGTTCAAAACCAGTAAGGCTAGCCATCAGGGATTCTCGCAAAAAACTGAAAACTTTTTGTTGTTGAAATTCGGGTTCAAAATGATTATAGGTAATAGCAATAATATGTTTAGCAGGAAACTAACGATAATTTGCATATGGAAAGCGCGGTTAATGGAAGAATTGCACTTTGAAATCGGTGGCCACATGTTGTAATCGAACCTGGATTGCAGAGGAAGCAGACGACATATTGCACCAACTTAAACGAATCTCTACTCAAAATTACATCATTAACGCAAAATAACCGAAACTTATTGAATTTGTGGCAATAAATTTTATCCGTTCAAAATCAGGAAGGCTAACTAACCATCAGGGATTTTCGCAAAAAACTGAAAATTTTTTGTTGTTGAAATTCGGGTTCAAAATGATTATAGGTAATAACAATAATATGTTTAGCAGGAAACTAACGATAATTTGCATATGGAAAGCGCGGTTAATGGAAGAATTGCACTTTGAAATCGGTGGCCACATGTTGTAATCGAACCTGGATTGCAGAGGAAGCAGACGACATATTGCACCAACTTAAACGAATCTCTACTCAAAATTACATCATTAACGCAAAATAACCGAAACTTATTGAATTTGTGGCAATAAATTGTATCCGTTCAAAATCAGTAAGGCTAGCCATCAGGGATTCTCGCAAAAAACTGAAAACTTTTTGTTGTTGAAATTCGGGTTCAAAATGATTATAGGTAATAGCAATAATATGTTTAGCAGGAAACTAACGATAATTTGCATATGGAAAGCGCGGTTAATGGAAGAATTGCACTTTGAAATCGGTGGCCACATGTTGTAATCGAACCTGGATTGCAGAGGAAGCAGACGACATATTGCACCAACTTAAACGAATCGCTACTCAAAATTACATCATTAACGCAAAATAACCGAAACTTATTGAATTTGTGGCAATAAATTTTATCCGTTCAAAATCAGTAAGGCTAATCATCAGGGATTCTCGCAAAAAACTGAAAACTTTTTGCTGTTGAAATTCGGGTTCAAAATGATTATAGGTAATAGCAATAATATGTTTAGCAGGAAACTAACGATAATTTGCATATCGAAAGCGCGGTTAATGGAAGAATTGCACTTTGAAATTGGTGGCCACATTTTGTAATCGAACCTGGATTGCAGAGGAAGCAGGCGACATATTGCACCAACTTAAACGAATCTCTACTCAAAATTACATCATTAACGCAAAATAACCGAAACTTATTGAATTTGTGGCAATAAATTTTATCCGTTCAAAATCAGTAAGGCTAACCATCAGGGATTCTCGCAAAAAACTGAGAACTTTTTGCTGTTGAAATTCGGGTTCAAAATGATTATAGGTAATAGCAATAATATGTTTAGCAGGAAACTAACGATAATTTGCATATGGAAAGCGCGGTTAATGGAAGAATTGCACTTTGAAATCGGTGGCCACATGTTGTAATCGAACCTGGATTGCAGAGGAAGCAGACGACATATTGCACCAACTTAAACGAATCACTACTCAAAATTACATCATTAACGCAAAATCACCGAAACTTATTGAATTTGTGGCAATAAATTTTATCCGTTCAAAATCAGTAAGGCAGGAATCAGGGATTCTCGCAAAAAACTGAAAACTTTTTGTTGTTGAAATTCGGGTTCAAAATGATTATAGGCAATAGCAATAATATGTTTAGCAGAAAACTAACGATAATTTGCATATGGAAAGCGCGGTTAATGGAAGAATTGCATTTTGAAATCGGTGGCCACATGTTGTAATCGAACCTGGATTGCAGAGGAAGCAGACGACATATTGCACCAACTTAAACGAATCACTACTCAAAATTACATCATTAACGCAAAATCACCGAAACTTATTGAATTTGTGGCAATAAATTTTATCCGTTCAAAATCAGTAAGGCTAACTAACCATCAGGGATTCTCGCAAAAAACTGAAAACTTTTTGTTGTTGAAATTCGGGTTCAAAATGATTATAGGTAATAGCAATAATATGTTTAGCAGGAAACCAACGATAATTTGCATATGGAAAGCGCGGTTAATGGAAGAATTGCATTTTGAAAACGGTGGCCACATTTTGTAATCGAACCTGGATTGCAAAGGAAGCAGACGACATATTGCACCAACTTAAACGAATCTCTACTCAAAATTACATCATTAACGCAAAATAACCGAAACTTATTGAATTTGTGGCAATAAATTTTATCCGTTCAAAATCAGTAAGGCAGGAATCAGGGATTCTCGCAAAAAACTGAAAACTTTTTGTTGTTGAAATTCGGGTTCAAAATGATTATAGGTAATAGCAATAATATGTTTAGCAGGAAACCAACGATAATTTGCATATGGAAAGCGCGGTTAATGGAAGAATTGCATTTTGAAAACGGTGGCCACATTTTGTAATCGAACCTGGATTGCAAAGGAAGCAGACGACATATTGCACCAACTTAAACGAATCTCTACTCAAAATTACATCATTAACGCAAAATAACCGAAACTTATTGAATTTGTGGCAATAAATTTTATCCGTTCAAAATCAGTAAGGCTAGCCCATCAGGGATTTTCGCAAAAAACTGAAAACTTTTTGTTGTTGAAATTCGGGTTCAAAATGATTATAGGTATTAGCAATAATATGTTTAGCAGGAAACTAACGATAATTTGCATATGGAAAGCGCGGTTAATGAAAAAATTGCATTTTGAAATCGGTGGCCACATTTTGTAATCGAACCTGGATTGCAGAGGAAGCAGACGACATATTGCACCAACTTAAACGAATCTCTACTCAAAATTACATCATTAACGCAAAATAACCGAAACTTATTGAATTTGTGGCAATAAATTTTATCCGTTCAAAATCAGTAAGGCTAACTAACGATCAGTGATTTTCGCAAAAAACTGAAAACTTTTTGTTGTTGAAATTCGTGTTCAAAATGATTATAGGTAATAGCAATAATATGTTTAGCAGGAAACTAACGATAATTTGCATATGGAAAGCCCGGTTAATGGAAGAATTGCATTTTGAAAACGGTGGCCACATGTTGTAATCGAACCTGGATTGCAGAGGAAGCAGACGACATATTGCACCAACTCAAACGAATCTCTACTCAAAATTACATCATTAACGCAAAATAACCGAAACTTATTGAATTTGTGGCAATAAATTTTATCCGTTCAAAATCAGTAAGGCTAACTAACCATCAGTGATTTTCGCAAAAAACTGAAAACTTTTTGTTGTTGAAATTCGGGTTCAAAATGATTATAGGCAATAGCAATAATATGTTTAGCAGGAAACTAACGATAATTTGCATATGGAAAGCGCGGTTAATGGAATAATTGCACTTTGAAATCGGTGGCCACATGTTGTAATCGAACCTGGATTGCAGAGGAAGCAGACGACATATTGCACCAACTTAAACGAATCTCTACTCAAAATTACATCATTAACGCAAAATAACCGAAACTTATTGAATTTGTGGCAATAAATTTTATCCGTTCAAAATCAGTAAGGCTAACTAACCATCAGGGATTCTCGCAAAAAACTGAAAACTTTTTGTTGTTGAAATTCGGGTTCAAAATGATTATAGGTAATAACAATAATATGTTTAGCAGAAAACTAACGATAATTTGCATATGGAAAGCGCGGTTAATGGAAGAATTGCATTTTGAAAACGGTGGCCACATGTTGTAATCGAACCTGGATTGCAGAGGAAGCAGACGACATATTGCACCAACTTAAACGAATCTCTACTCAAAATTGCATCATTAACGCAAAATAACCGAAACTTATTGAATTTGTGGCAATAAATTTTATCCGTTCAAAATCAGGAAGGCTAACTAACCATCAGGGATTCTCGCAAACAACTGAAAACTTTTTGTTGTTGAAATTCGGATTCAAAATGATTATAGGTAATAGCAATAATATGTTTAGCAGGAAACTAACGATAATTTGCATATGGAAAGCGCGGTTAATGGAAAAATTGCATTTTGAAATCGGTCGCCACATTTTGTAATCGAACCTGGATTGCAGAGGAAGCAGACGACATATTGCACCAACTTAAACGAATCTCTACTCAAAATTACATCATTAACGTAAAATAACCGAAACTTATTGAATTTGTGGCAATAAATTTTATCCGTTCAAAATCAGTAAGGCTAACTAACCATCAGTGATTTTCGCAAAAAACTGAAAACTTTTTGTTGTTGAAATTCGGGTTCAAAATGATTATAGGTAATAGCAATAATGGAAAGCGCGGTTAATGGAAGAATTGCACTTTGAAATCGGTGGCCACATGTTGTAATCGAACCTGGATTGCAGAGGAAGCAGACGACATATTGCACCAACTTAAACGAATCTCTACTCAAAATTACATCATTAACGCAAAATAACCGAAACTTATTGAATTTGTGGCAATAAATTTTATCCGTTGAAAATCAGTAAGGCTAACTAACCATCAGTGATTTTCACAAAAAACTGAAAACTTTTTGTTGTTGAAATTCGTGTTCAAAATGATTATAGGCAATAGCAATAATATGTTTAGCAGGAAACTAACGATAATTTGCATATGGAAAGCCCGGCTAATGGAAGAATTGCATTTTGAAAACGGTGGCCACATGTTGTCATCGAACCTGGATTGCAGAGGAAGCAGACGACATACTGCACCAACTTAAACGAATCGCTACTCAAAATTACATCATTAACGCAAAATAACCGAAACTTATTGAATTTGTGGCAATAAATTTTATCCGTTCAAAATCAGTAAGGCTAACTAACCATCAGTGATTTTCGCAAAAAACTGAAAACTTTTTGTTGTTGAAATTCGGGTTCAAAATGATTATAGGCAATAGCAATAATATGTTTAGCAGGAAACTAACGATAATTTGCATATGAAAAGCCCGGTTAATGGAAGAATTGCATTTTGAAAACGGTGGCCACATGTTGTAATCGAACCTGGATTGCAGAGGAAGCAGACGACATATTGCACCAACTTAAACGAATCTCTACTCAAAATTACATCATTAACGCAAAATAACCGAAACTTATTGAATTTGTGGCAATAAATTTTATCCGTTCAAAATCAGTAAGGCTAACTAACCATCAGTGATTTTCGCAAAAAACTGAAAACTTTTTGTTGTTGAAATTCGGGTTCAAAATGATTATAGGTAATAACAATAATATGTTTAGCAGGAAACTAACGATAATTTGCATATGGAAAGCGCGGTTAATGGAAGAATTGCATTTTGAAATCGGTGGCCACATGTTGTAATCGAACCTGGATTGCAGAGGAAGCAGACGACATATTGCACCAACTCAAACGAATCTCTACTCAAAATTACATCATTAACGCAAAATAACCGAAACTTATTGAATTTGTGGCAATAAATTTTATCCGTTCAAAATCAGTAAGGCTAGCCATCAGGGATTTTCGCAAAAAACTGAAAACTTTTTGTTGTTGAAATTCGGGTTCAAAATGATTATAGGTAATAGCAATAATATGTTTAGCAGAAAACTAACGATAATTTGCATATGGAAAGCGCGGTTAATGGAAGAATTGCATTTTGAAAACGGTGGCCACATGTTGTAATCGAACCTGGATTGCAGAGGAAGCAGACGACATATTGCACCAACTTAAACGAATCGCTACTCAAAATTACATCATTAACGCAAAATCACCGAAACTTATTGAATTTGTGGCAATAAATTTTATCCGTTCAAAATCAGTAAGGCTAACCATCAGGGATTCTCGCAAAAAACTGAAAACTTTTTGCTGTTGAAATTCGGGTTCAAAATGATTATAGGTAATAGCAATAATATGTTTAGCAGGAAACCAACGATAATTTGCATATGGAAAGCGCGGTTAATGGAAGAATTGCATTTTGAAATCGGTGGCCACATTTTGTAATCGAACCTGGATTGCAGAGAAAGCAGACGACATATTGCACCAACTTAAACGAATCTCTACTCAAAATTACATCATTAACGCAAAATCACCGAAACTTATTGAATTTGTGGCAATAAATTTTATCCGTTCAAAATCAGTAAGGCTAACCATCAGTGATTCTCGCAAAAAACTGTAATCTTTTTGTTGTTGAAATTCGGGTTCAAAATGATTATAGGTAATAGCAATAATATGTTTAGCAGGAAACTAACGATAATTTGCATATGGAAAGCCCGGTTAATGGAAAAATTGCATTTTGAAATCGGTGGCCACATTTTGTAATCGAACCTGGATTGCAGAGGAAGCAGACGACATATTGCACCAACTTAAACGAATCTCTACTCAAAATTACATCATTAACGCAAAATAACCGAAACTTATTGAATTTGTGGCAATAAATTGTATCCGTTCAAAATCAGTAAGGCTAGCCATCAGGGATTCTCGCAAAATACTGAAAACTTTTTGTTGTTGAAATTCGGGTTCAAAATGATTATAGGTAATAGCAATAATATGTTTAGCAGGAAACTAACGATAATTTGCATATGGAAAGCGCGGTTAATGGAAGAATTGCACTTTGAAATCGGTGGCCACATGTTGTAATCGAACCTGGATTGGAGAGGAAGCAGACGACATATTGCACCAACTTAAACGAATCTCTACTCAAAATTACATCATTAACGCAAAATAACCGAAACTTATTGAATTTGTGGCAATAAATTTTATCCGTTCAAAATCAGGAAGGCTAACTAACCATCAGGGATTTTCGCAAAAAACTGAAAATTTTTTGTTGTTGAAATTCGGGTTCAAAATGATTATAGGTAATAGCAATAATATGTTTAGCAGGAAACTAACGATAATTTGCATATGGAAAGCGCGGTTAATGGAAGAATTGCACTTTGAAATCGGTGGCCACATGTTGTAATCGAACCTGGATTGCAGAGGAAGCAGACGACATATTGCACCAACTTAAACGAATCTCTACTCAAAATTACATCATTAACGCAAAATAACCGAAACTTATTGAATTTGTGGCAATAAATTGTATCCGTTCAAAATCAGTAAGGCTAGCCATCAGGGATTCTCGCAAAAAACTGAAAACTTTTTGTTGTTGAAATTCGGGTTCAAAATGATTATAGGTAATAGCAATAATATGTTTAGCAGGAAACTAACGATAATTTGCATATGGAAAGCGCGGTTAATGGAAGAATTGCACTTTGAAATCGGTGGCCACATGTTGTAATCGAACCTGGATTGCAGAGGAAGCAGACGACATATTGCACCAACTTAAACGAATCGCTACTCAAAATTACATCATTAACGCAAAATAACCGAAACTTATTGAATTTGTGGCAATAAATTTTATCCGTTCAAAATCAGTAAGGCTAATCATCAGGGATTCTCGCAAAAAACTGAAAACTTTTTGCTGTTGAAATTCGGGTTCAAAATGATTATAGGTAATAGCAATAATATGTTTAGCAGGAAACTAACGATAATTTGCATATCGAAAGCGCGGTTAATGGAAGAATTGCACTTTGAAATCGGTGGCCACATTTTGTAATCGAACCTGGATTGCAGAGGAAGCAGGCGACATATTGCACCAACTTAAACGAATCTCTACTCAAAATTACATCATTAACGCAAAATAACCGAAACTTATTGAATTTGTGGCAATAAATTTTATCCGTTCAAAATCAGTAAGGCTAACCATCAGGGATTCTCGCAAAAAACTGAGAACTTTTTGCTGTTGAAATTCGGGTTCAAAATGATTATAGGTAATAGCAATAATATGTTTAGCAGGAAACTAACGATAATTTGCATATGGAAAGCGCGGTTAATGGAAGAATTGCACTTTGAAATCGGTGGCCATATTTTGTAATCGAACCTGGATTGCAGAGAAAGCAGACGACATATTGCACCAACTTAAACGAATCTCTACTCAAAATTACATCATTAACGCAAAATAACCGAAACTTATTGAATTTGTGGCAATAAATTTTATCCGTTCAAAATCAGTAAGGCTAACTAACCATCAGTGATTTTCGCAAAAAACTGAAAACTTTTTGCTGTTGAAATTCGGGTTCAAAATGATTATAGGTAATAGCAATAATATGTTTAGCAGGAAACTAACGATAATTTGCATATGGAAAGCGCGGTTAATGGAAGAATTGCACTTTGAAATCGGTGGCCACATGTTGTAATCGAACCTGGATTGCAGAGGAAGCAGACGACATATTGCACCAACTTAAACGAATCACTACTCAAAATTACATCATTAACGCAAAATCACCGAAACTTATTGAATTTGTGGCAATAAATTTTATCCGTTCAAAATCAGTAAGGCAGGAATCAGGGATTCTCGCAAAAAACTGAAAACTTTTTGTTGTTGAAATTCGTGTTCAAAATGATTATAGGCAATAGCAATAATATGTTTAGCAGAAAACTAACGATAATTTGCATATGGAAAGCGCGGTTAATGGAAGAATTGCATTTTGAAAACGGTGGCCACATGTTGTAATCGAACCTGGATTGCAGACTAAGCAGACGACATATTGCACCAACTTAAACGAATCACTACTCAAAATTACATCATTAACGCAAAATCACCGAAACTTATTGAATTTGTGGCAATAAATTTTATCCGTTCAAAATCAGTAAGGCTAACTAACCATCAGGGATTCTCGCAAAAAACTGAAAACTTTTTGTTGTTGAAATTCGGGTTCAAAATGATTATAGGTAATAGCAATAATATGTTTAGCAGGAAACTAACGATAATTTGCATATGGAAAGCGCGGTTAATGGAAGAATTGCATTTTGAAAACGGTGGCCACATTTTGTAATCGAACCTGGATTGCAGAGGAAGCAGACGACATATTGCACCAACTTAAACGAATCTCTACTCAAAATTACATCATTAACGCAAAATAACCGAAACTTATTGAATTTGTGGCAATAAATTTTATCCGTTCAAAATCAGTAAGGCTAGCCATCAGGGATTTTCGCAAACAACTGAAAACTTTTTGTTGTTGAAATTCGGGTTCAAAATGATTATAGGTTATAGCAATAATATGTTTAGCAGGAAACTAACGATAATTTGCATATGGAAAGCGCGGTTAATGGAAGAATTGCACTTTGAAATCGGTGGCCACATTTTGTAATCGAACCTGGATTGCAGAGGAAGCAGACGACATATTGCACCAACTTAAACGAATCTCTACTCAAAATTACATCATTAACGCAAAATAACCGAAACTTAATGAATTTGTGGCAATAAATTTTATCCGTTCAAAATCAGTAAGGCTAGCCCATCAGGGATTCTCGCAAAAAACTGAAAACTTTTTGTTGTTGAAATTCGGGTTCAAAATGATTATAGGTATTAGCAATAATATGTTTAGCAGGAAACTAACGATAATTTGCATATGGAAAGCGCGGTTAATGGAAAAATTGCATTTTGAAATCGGTGGCCACATGTTGTAATCGAACCTGGATTGCAGAGGAAGCAGACGACATATTGCACCAACTTAAACGAATCTCTACTCAAAATTACATCATTAACGCAAAATAACCGAAACTTATTGAATTTGTGGCAATAAATTTTATCCGTTCAAAATCAGTAAGGCTAACTAACCATCAGTGATTTTCGCAAAAAACTGAAAACTTTTTGTTGTTGAAATTCGGGTTCAAAATGATTATAGGCAATAGCAATAATATGTTTAGCAGGAAACTAACGATAATTTGCATATGGAAAGCCCGGTTAATGGAAGAATTGCATTTTGAAAACGGTGGCCACATGTTGTAATCGAACCTGGATTGCAGAGGAAGCAGAGGACATATTGCACCAACTTAAACGAATCTCTACTCAAAATTACATCATTAACGCAAAATAACCGAAACTTATGGAATTTGTGGCAATAAATTTTATCCGTTCAAAATCAGTAAGGCTAGCCCATCAGGGATTTTCGCAAAAAACTGAAAACTTTTTGTTGTTGAAATTCGGGTTCAAAATGATTATAGGTATTAGCAATAATATGTTTAGCAGGAAACTAACGATAATTTGCATATGGAAAGCGCGGTTAATGGAAAAATTGCATTTTGAAATCGGTGGCCACATTTTGTAATCGAACCTGGATTGCAGAGGAAGCAGACGACATATTGCACCAACTTAAACGAATCTCTACTCAAAATTACATCATTAACGCAAAATAACCGAAACTTATTGAATTTGTGGCAATAAATTTTATCCGTTCAAAATCAGTAAGGCTAACTAACCATCAGTGATTTTCGCAAAAAACTGAAAACTTTTTGTTGTTGAAATTCGGGTTCAAAATGATTATAGGTAATAGCAATAATATGTTTAGCAGGAAACTAACGATAATTTGCATATGGAAAGCGCGGTTAATGGAAGAATTGCACTTTGAAATCGGTGGCCACATGTTGTAATCGAACCTGGATTGCAGAGGAAGCAGACGACATATTGCACCAACTTAAACGAATCTCTACTCAAAATTACATCATTAACGCAAAATAACCGAAACTTATTGAATTTGTGGCAATAAATTTTATCCGTTCAAAATCAGTAAGGCTAACTAACCATCAGTGATTTTCACAAAAAACTGAAAACTTTTTGTTGTTGAAATTCGTGTTCAAAATAATTATAGACAATAGCAATAATATGTTTAGCAGGAAACTAACGATAATTTGCATATGGAAAGCCCGGTTAATGGAAGAATTGCATTTTGAAAACGGTGGCCACATGTTATCATCGAACCTGGATTGCAGAGGAAGCAGACGACATACTGCACCAACTTAAACGAATCGCTACTCAAAATTACATCATTAACGCAAAATAACCGAAACTTATTGAATTTGTGGCAATAAATTTTATCCGTTCAAAATCAGTAAGACCAACTAACCATCAGTGATTTTCGCAAAAACTGAAAACTTTTTGTTGTTGAAATTCGTGTTCAAAATGATTATAGGCAATAGCAATAATATGTTTAGCAGGAAACTAACGATAATTTGCATATGGAAAGCGCGGTTAATGGAAGAATTGCACTTTGAAATCGGTGGCCACATGTTGTAATCGAACCTGGATTGCAGAGGAAGCAGACGACATATTGCACCAACTTAAACGAATCTCTACTCAAAATTACATCATTAACGCAAAATAACCGAAACTTATTGAATTTGTGGCAATAAATTTTATCCGTTCAAAATCAGTAAGACCAACTAACCATCAGTGATTTTCGCAAAAACTGAAAACTTTTTGTTGTTGAAATTCGGGTTCAAAGTGCGGTTATAGGCAATAGCAATAATATTGTTTAGCAGGAAACCAACGATAATTTGCATATGGAAAGCCCGGTTAATGGAAGAATTGCATTTTGAAAACGGTGGCCACATGTTGTAATCGAACCTGGATTGCAGAGGAAGCAGACGACATACTGCACCAACTTAAACGAATCTCTACTCAAAATTACATCATTAACGCAAAATAACCGAAACTTATTGAATTTGTGGCAATAAATTGTATCCGTTCAAAATCAGTAAGGCTAACTAACCATCAGGGATTCTCGCAAAAAACTGAAAACTTTTTGTTGTTGAAATTCGGGTTCAAAATGATTATAGGTAATAGCAATAATATGTTTAGCAGGAAACTAACGATAATTTGCATATGGAAAGCGCGGTTAATGGAAGAATTGCACTTTGAAATCGGTGGCCACATGTTGTAATCGAACCTGGATTGCAGAGGAAGCAGACGACATATTGCACCAACTTAAACGAATCTCTACTCAAAATTACATCATTAACGCAAAATAACCGAAACTTATTGAATTTGTGGCAATAAATTTTATCCGTTCAAAATCAGTAAGGCTAACTAACCATCAGTGATTTTCACAAAAAACTGAAAACTTTTTGTTGTTGAAATTCGTGTTCAAAATGATTATAGACAATAGCAATAATATGTTTAGCAGGAAACTAACGATAATTTGCATATGGAAAGCCCGGTTAATGGAAGAATTGCATTTTGAAAACGGTGGCCACATGTTGTCATCGAACCTGGATTGCAGAGGAAGCAGACGACATACTGCACCAACTTAAACGAATCGCTACTCAAAATTACATCATTAACGCAAAATAACCGAAACTTATTGAATTTGTGGCAATAAATTTTATCCGTTCAAAATCAGTAAGACCAACTAACCATCAGTGATTTTCGCAAAAACTGAAAACTTTTTGTTGTTGAAATTCGTGTTCAAAATGATTATAGGCAATAGCAATAATATGTTTAGCAGGAAACTAACGATAATTTGCATATGGAAAGCGCGGTTAATGGAAGAATTGCACTTTGAAATCGGTGGCCACATGTTGTAATCGAACCTGGATTGCAGAGGAAGCAGACGACATATTGCACCAACTTAAACGAATCTCTACTCAAAATTACATCATTAACGCAAAATAACCGAAACTTATTGAATTTGTGGCAATAAATTTTATCCGTTCAAAATCAGTAAGACCAACTAACCATCAGTGATTTTCGCAAAAACTGAAAACTTTTTGTTGTTGAAATTCGGGTTCAAAGTGCGGTTATAGGCAATAGCAATAATATTGTTTAGCAGGAAACCAACGATAATTTGCATATGGAAAGCGCGGTTAATGGAAGAATTGCATTTTGAAAACGGTGGCCACATTTTGTAATCGAACCTGGATTGCGGAGAAAGCAGACGACATATGGCAAAGTAAGCCAAAATAACCGATATGAACGAACTATATGAACGAAGTATAAATTTGAACTATATCTATAAACTAAAAATTTGAATCTTATATACATACTAAAATTGATGTATTAATCCTACCAACAATTTCAATTCTGAGAACTCGGCAATAATTCAGGTCTCGCCCGATTGACATTTTTTCGAAATTTAATTTTTTTTAATGTGCATGAAGTATACCACCTATTTCCCTATTTCCGATCGTCCAAATCATGATAAACGATATTTGTGTGGCGATATTTGTTGTTCGATTAGTTACGTATACTAATTGTATTTATATACTCTTTTTCTTATAAGAAAATGTGATAAGAGTAGTAAGTAGGTAATGCATATGTTTCGTATGTTATTTTCGTTTGTTGTTGTTATTTTGTTTTCTTTGATATTATGTGGGAAAGCGAAATACATATGATTTGTGTGACGCGTTTCGTATGAGTTATTTGTTTTGATGTTGTTTCTTGGTATTTAGATTTTTTTATATATTTTAAGTGGTGCGTTGGTTTTCGTTTACTATCTATTTTGTACGTATATGTGTCAATGTTATGCATGATATCGATTGGATTGTCGTAGCGATTCAATTTATTGACTTGTTCTTTCTTTGTGCAAATGATGGACATTCTAATTTAGAAAAGGAAAATAAAGCACTAAAACAAAAGAGCTTCTAATCTCCAATCTTCAACGCGAGTTAATCTGCCTGAAAACAGATAAAACAAATTCAAAAACGGAAAACAAAACCATAAACAAAGAAGCGTCAGAAAACGAAGTACAACCTAAAAGAGGCAAGACGCAGAAGACTGAATACTCAAAAGCCAAACAAAATATGTGAAATAAAAAAAGAAAAGCTGAGTCCTCACCATAGGTAGAAAAATCATCCGAACGGCAACCAGCTCAACAAAATGTAGCACAGCCAAAGGTAACACCCCACCACCGATTTTTAAAGAAGTAACCAACTATTCAGGAATCCAAAGTGTAATGAGTACTATTACGGAACAAGAGTACAAAATCACTGACGAAAATAAAAACGATCGGTCCATCAAGGACATGGCAAGAGGCCTACATCCAACTTGTGAAAGTAATTCAATAATGAACGACCTAGAAAATAAAGGATTTAAAATCCTTGCTGCTCGAGAACGGACTAGAATCCTTTTCAAAAAGAGGACTTCCTCTGTTCATGCGAACGTTTGCTAAATCCGAGCAAATAGAAAAAATTTCCAGTATAACTGGCATAATCAACATGTGAGTAAAGATCGAAGCTGTTAAAAAGGCAGTACAAGAATAGTACAATGTAAATATTCCAAGGCTATAACCATATGCAACGATACATATCAAGACATGCCACGTGAAGAAAATAAAAATGCTCATGAGACAATTTTATTTTAACTATCCGCGCAGGGTAGTGTTTTGGGACCTATTCTAATTAAACGACTTTACCGTTTCCGTTTGTGGAGCAACATTTGCTGATGATACTGCAGTTCTCTCAGTAAGAGACACTATCGAGGAATCGGCAACGAAACTTCAAGAAGCATGTGACAAAATCATAAAATGGACAAAAATGTGGCGTATCGGGCTCAATGAATCGAAATCCACGCATGTGCATTTTACTAGTCTAAAAGTCAGCTACAAACCTGTAATCATTAACGGTCAGCAGATTCTGTATGCAAATAAGGCTAAATATATAGGGATGGTACCTTAGATACCAGGCTCAGAAAAATATATTCTCTGTATAAATTGCTATTATACCAACAGGTGCAAAAGCCTGTATGGGTGGACTTACGAAATTCAACTCTGTGGTTGTACAAAGAAAACCTACACCAAAACAATATAAACTTTTCAAAACAAAGTGCTACGTGGTATAGTTAACGCTCCGTGATACATTAGGAATGATGACCTTAATAGGAACCAGACGGTTCAAGAAGAAATAGAAAAACTTGCAGTAAATTCATGGGCAACGTATTTATCAACAAACGATTTATCAACGTAAATGAAGAGCTTCGTGGTATGTTGGACACTTCACATACAGTAAGGCGATTGCAGAGAACGAAACCAATTGATTTATTGGATTAAGGACACCAGTGCAAAGACTACTTCAATAAATAACCTATAAATGAAGCTGGCCAATGGGCCCCAATTACGTACTTCTAATTCAAACAACATCAAGGCTAACCCATCTACGGTATTATAACCTAATGAAATTTGAGCGCTCCAATTACAAACGATTGCATACAACATTGTAGTCACCGTGTGTAAAGGTATTTGAGCGCTCCACATGCAAACAGATGTGAAACAGCAACAACTAATTACATCGAATTATTATTACTTCATTTATATAAAATACAACTTGTGTACATCATTTTAAATTAAATAAAGTAAAAGCTGTGGAAAATTCCACAGCATTAAAAAATTAAAAGTTATTTACAACGTTAAACGTAATTGGCGCAGTTGATAGAGGATATTTTTAAATATCTGTCCCTACATACGCAAAACTGCATAGTGAGTAATAAGTGTTTTAAGTGTCACGTAACGTGAAAAGTTAACGGTTTATTAACTGCACTGCTTATAACCTAAATTATTCGCGAGTATATATGACAATAGACTGTTTGGCGGGTTACCAAACATAGTTAAATCAATAAACAAATTAAAAGTGAAAAGTGAAATTTTTTTCCGAGATATTGTTTTGTCCCCACCAGCGGTCCACAAAACAAAATATAATAAAGATAAATAACAAAAACACCTACTGGGGTTAGTACCAGAACAGTGAAAAAAAATATATAAAGAAAATAAAATAGAAATTGTGAAAAACCATCATATTCAACTAGAAGATACTCGTAGTATCGATATTGCGGCTAAATCAGAAAAAGCATGAAGGCATATCATCTCTTTCTCCTGATAATTCTATGGTGAGTGCACTTTAATATAATTACTAATTCCCCGTGATATCGAAACCTCCTTTAAGTTGATAGTTAAGTAGAAAACTTTAACAGCTTAAGAAAATTTTAAAAACTTTATAAGGTTCAATATAAAAATTAAACAAATAAGACAAATACGCGATAAAATATAACGCGATCCGCGATCTAAGAGAAGATAGTGAAATTTCTTATTGTGACAGTGAATTAAATAAATCTATTAAAATGACTGATCAAGATGACTCAGACTACTACAGATCCCCGACGCGATTAAAGACATACCGCCGTACAACGGCAGTAGAGCGGAATTAAATAAATTTATAGTACAAGTTGAGGATATATTAAAAATACTTAAACCAGCGTTTATTGACCCGGCGTACCAAATGATCCTCCTTCGTGCTATCAGAAATAAAATTGTAGGAGATACCAATAATGCCTTGGAAATGTACAACACCACAAACGAGTGGGATAGTATTAAAACAAGCCTTATAGCTCATTTCGCTGACAAGCGAGACGAAAACAGTTTAATTAGATTACACAAAGAAACGATAGCGTGGAAGTATATTTCACCAGAATTCTGGAAATTCCACGATATAACCAATATCCACAATATAATCAACATCCGCATTACAATCAATATCGACCTCAAAATTTTAACAGTAATAAACCTCAATATTTCAATCATCGCCCCTTTCACTCAACAAAATAATTCACAATTTGGAAACACAAGAGGATTACCTCCTAAACCGATTGAACACTATAAACCAGAACCCATGGATACTAAATCGAATGATAATGGATACAAACAACCGGTCTATCATAAACCACCATTTCAACGACAATTTAACTCAATTATTTGACCCAGCGTTATCGCTTCAACAACAATGGCCCAGTAAAAGTTCAGGTTAAAGAACTATATAGTATTTCATCGAATCCTTATAATAATGAAAGCGACTATTATTATCAGGATGAGTATTATCAAAATCAGGAATATGATAATTCACACGAGGAACAATGAATCCGGTATGAATGAATATTTAAAATTCCCAAAGTCAATATCAAAGTATCCGAATCATTGAGATTCAGGACGAGGATTTTTGCCTACCAGCCTCGGAGATTCAACATTCGGATACCTAAGTTTGTATAGCCACCATCAAAAAGGTTATCATAGCTACCTTACGTAGATTTAATCCTTAACGGACACCCATATAAATTCTTAATAGATACTGGTTCTACAAAATCCTTTATTGATCCAAGTCTGACCTCAAATAAATTCGTACAAAAAATAAATCCAGTAACCATATCTACCTTATTTAATGATACGACTGTTGATAAAATGGTTAAGTTAAAAGGTATTAACGAATTTAAAACTAATGAGGAACTCGACTTCATTCTTTTCAAATTCCATAATTATTTTAGTGATGGTCTAAATGGTATGGAAAAGATGCAAAAATTAAAAATAACTCTCGACCTAGGTCAATCCCTTTTAATCACTCCAATAGTTCAAATCCCACAAAAATTTAAATTCAATTTCATGTCTGCAATTTATAATATCGCTCCACGAATCAAGTTAGTAGCAAAAGTTCCTGTTATCATTGTCAATAGAGAAATTTATTTAAAACCTCAAATACTGAAGAGGGAGTTTATAAAATCATAAATAATTTCGCCTACGTTGAAGTAATAAACTAAGGGCCCCAACAAAAGCAATTCGTTATTGAACATCCTATAGAATGCGAAAAATTTCAGGCTAGCCACATAGAAATCCATACAATTGAGCCCATATCTACGACAACCAATTGTGATGATATCTCTCAATTAATAAGGACGGATCACCTTAACTATGAGGGGAAAAAGAAGCATTGAAAAGCTATGTTCAAAATTCGAACACATTTTCCAAAGAGAAAATGACCCACTAACTTTTACAAACACTGTAAAACACAACATTGATTTGCAAGACGAAAAACCTATTTTTACCAAAAGCCACAGATATCTCTACGTACATAAATCGGAAGTCGAATCAAAAATAAATAAAATGTTATTGCAAAGTATCATAAGTCCCAGTTATTCACCCTGGGCATCCCCAATATGGATTGTGCCAAAAAAGAAGGATGCATCTGGTCAAACCAAATGGAGGATGGTGATTGACTATCGAAAATAGAATGAAAAAACCATTGAATCTGGACCATCTTGGATAAACTTGGTAAATGTATGTATTTTACCACTTTAGATTTAGCCTCCGGGTTCCATCAGATCGAGGTAAATCCAAATGACATCCAAAAAACAGCTTTTTCAGTGGAATTCGGGAATTATGAATATATACGAATGCTTTTCGGCCTGAAAAATGCCCCTACTAGTACATTTCAACGAGTGATGAACAACGTCCTCGGTGAATTACAAGGGAAAATCTGCCTATGTTATATGGACGACATTATCATCTTTTCAACGTCACTCCAAGATAGCTTAACGAAAGTTTTCACTAAACTACAGGATGCAAATCTGAAAGTCCAACTGGGCAAATCAGAACTTCTGCACAAAGAAGTAGCCTTCCTGGGGCATATTGTCACCTCAGAGGGAGTAAAACCGAATCCTGATAAGATCAAGGCTATCCAAAATTTCCCTATACCAAGAAATGAAAAACAAATTAAAAGCTTTCTTGGATTATTAGGTTATTACAGGAAATTCATAAAAAACTTCGCTTTTCTTACTAAACCAATGACCGAGTGACCAAGAAAAGATTCTGTTATTGACCTGAATGAAAATTACGTTAAATATTTCGAAAGATGCAAACAATTGCTGTGTGAAAATCCAATATTGTAACACCCGGATTTTGAGCAACCATTCCTGTTAACAACCGATGCGAGCAATGTCGCTATAGGCGCTGTTCTATCCCAGGGTACAATAGGACAAGATTTACCGATTTGTTATGCTTCGCGTACACTCACAAACACTGAGCAAAACTACTCGACCATCGAGAAAGAACTCTTAGCAATAGTATGGGCAACGAAATATTTCGCGTTTAGAACGAATGCTGATGCTCTATCTCGCATTCAAATCAGTTCTAACCATATTGACGTTAACAATACCGAAAGTTCATCCTAGGTAGAAGATACAGCAAGTATGTTGTCAACACCTGACGATTTAATTCCAACAACAGAAAATTCCATAAACATGTTCGAAAAACAATTAGTCATTTACCTATCCGATAAACTGAAACGCTTTTCAACTCTCGGAAAAGAGTAACAGTACAAGTACCACGTAAACGACGTATAAAAACTACCATCACGGAAGAGCTACGAAAGCTATTTGGACGAACTAGAAATCTGACATGCATTCTCACTTCAGAGGAATGTTTCCAATATGTTTTAGAAGCGTATAAAGCAATGACGTCCTCCAAACCAAAGGCAACAAATCCTAAAGTGAATGTAGCTTCTTAAAACGGATACACTTCACACACCTCCCAATTACTCTCTTAACTTCATCCTTGCATCTTAGTATATTGTACTTCTGTTTTAGGGTAGATATTAATAATGTTGGACCAGCATGCAACAGTCTAAGATGTTCATCTCGGATAATTGACGTTATTAAGCGATTCTTAGGCGGGAGTATAACGGGATCCTTCATTTCATACGACATATCTGCATTATCAAGCCTTCCTCCGACTCTTAATAAGCCATTTCTATCTATAAATGGAAAAAGAGAGATTAATTTGGAATTTTGATTGACACACACAGCGAAATTACTCAGTTGTATTCGCCTTATCACCAAATTAAATGCATCAAATTTGGCTCGATTAAAATTTCTCGATAATTCAATATCTGCAGCTGCGTTACGTGATGCTCGACTTCTGAACAATATTAGAATCCGAGCAATTACAAATAAGACCTTCGAAAATGATGAACATCGTTCAAGAAGGTCGTCCAGCCAATCGTTGCTATTTCCAGTTGTCACCAATGCAATCGAATTCATTGTTTGCTCTTTCATTGCTTCTTCAGGTAATTCTACTGTGAATTGAATTTGTTTTGGCCAGTCCACTTCTGGTCTACTTAACCAAGGTGGGCCACTGAACCAGAGGAAATGACTGACTAATTCTTCTGGAAACAAACCACGTGACGCGCAATCCGCTGGATTGTCACTAGATGATACGTGACGCCATTGTCTTCGATCTGAGTGTTCCAACACATATGAGACTCTGTTGGCTACTTACGTTTGCCACCTTCTGGGACACGATGATATCCAATTCAGTACTATTGTCGAATCGGTCCACAGCCATGCAATTACATTCATTGTCTTCTTGAACGTGTTTATCACGGATGCCATAAGTTTGGTTAATAACGTTACAGCACTAGGTTCTAATCGAGGAATGATAACTACCCTAATAGGTGCCACTTTTGTTTTAGCAGTTACTAAGTTAATTTTGTATCCAGTTTTAGTTTTCACCCTACTGTAAATAACAGCATAAGCTAATTCTGAATCATCCGCAAAGCCATGCAGTTCCAATTCTTGACCGTCGGTGTATAGCCATCTTTTTATGTGGATGTCCTCTAATCTTACTAGATTTCTTCTTATGGCCATATAGCTTGCACAAACTGTATCTGGTAATAACTCATCCCAACCGATTCCTAGTAACCAAAGCTTCTGAAAAAGTATTTTGATTTTTATAATTGTTGGAGATAGCCATCCTATTGGATCGAACAGTTTCGACGCCTCTCACAGCACATTCCTTTTTGTTAATTTTATGTCTTCGAGGGTCACCTTGAACTGGAATGTGTCGTTTATTGGAGAGTACCTCACACCGAGTACAGTAAGCGATGAATCATTCGACAATTCAATAACAGAAGCATCTCTGCTTCCTTCAGGAATATTGTGTAAAATCTCGGGATAGTTAGTAGCCCATTTGCGCAGGTTGAACCCTCCTTTGTTCAATAAACTAACCAATCTCATAACTAATTCCTGGGCGTCCTTTATATTGCTTGTACCGGACAACAAGTCATCAACGTAAAAATCGTGCTTTACTATTTCCGCTGCCTCTGGGTATTCTTGTTGGTGGTCCGACGCCAGTTGCACTAAAGTTTGGGTAGCCAAAAAAGGAGCGTACGATGTTCCATATGCTACTGTTAACAGCTTAAAAACGTGTAACTCGTTATATGGTTCCTTCCTCCATACAATCCGTTGGTAGTCACTATCCATTTTACTAACCCAGATTTGTCGGAACATTTTCTCTATATCAGCGGTAAAGATTACTTTGTGTTTGCGAAATCTGAGCAGTATTTCTACCAGACTAGACTGCACCACTGGTCCTACTGCTAACTGCTCATTCAAAGAATTTCCAAATGTAGTTTTAGCCGAACCATCAAATACTACGCGTAACTTCGTGGATGAAATATTTTCTCTCAAAACTCCATGGTGCGGCAAATAATAGCTCTCGATAGCATCAGAAGTCGATAGCTCAATATGTCCCAATCGTAGATATTCATCTAGAAACTCGATGTATTGCTTTTTAAATGCCCGATCACGTAAAAACCTCCTTTCCAAGTTAGCTAATCGTTTAACTGCCATAAATTTTGACTGTCCAAGTTTCGATGCATCTAGCTTAAACGGTAAACGCACGATGTATCTTCCATCTGGTGCCCTCTGAAACGTTTTCTGGTAACGATTTAAGCAAAATTTCTCCTCTTCACTATACGGCACAGCACTCACAACCTCCTCAATTTCCCAAAACCTTCTTAGTATACGATCCACATCTTAATGGAGATTAATTGATGTTTGTTGAGGTGTAGTTCTGTTATCAAGTGGCACTCCGGCTACTATCCATCCGATTTTGGTGTTGTGAGCAACTAACTGTGAATTTGGGATATACTTTTTACCATCACTTATTATATCCAAAATCAAATCACTACCAAGCAGCACATCAATTTTGCTCTTTCTTTTAAAGTTAGGATCAGCTAGCTTAATCTTCCTTAGTTCTTGAAGGTCCTCTAATTTATTAATTGAGGGTTGATATGACGATATTTTTGGAACTATAAACACCTTTGCATTTGTTTCGTAATTATCATCTTCAAATCTAGATTTAATTCGTAAGGTAGCCACGCCTTTGGAAACTCCCGAGCTCGCATTATTGAGGCCTTGAATCCACATTCGGGCTTTCGTTCTTTTTCTTGCCTCGGCATAGCGCTGGAAACATTCTTCCGTAACGAAAGAAGTTTGCGATCCGGAGTCCAGCAACGCCCGACAATCTTGCCACTCACCATTATACCGCTCTACCACTATTTGGGCAGTTGGCAGAACCGCATTTCCCTCTATCGAATTAGCATGCCCACAAGTCGTTTTTTTCAGGCGGACGTGTGGAGGATTCTAGCTCTAGGTGCAAGATGGCGTGATGTTTCCTTTGACATTTGCTACATTTTCGTTTCGATTTGCATTGATATACCATATGCGTATCACTCAAGTAATTGTAACATCTTGAGTGTTTCTTCACGTAAACCCTCCTCTGTTGGATTTCTAAACCTAGAAAACCTTCACACTCGAATAATTTGTGGTCCTTGCCACAGAATGCACAAGTTACTGCCGGTGCAGTGTGCATAGATTTTGTTTGCGGTACATATGGTTTCGATAGTGTATGCATTGTGCTCTCAGTTTTCATGCCTTGCAACACATCCATTCGTTTGTTCAAAACTGAAAGAAGATTATCGAATGTTGGATAATTGATTTCGGAAGTTTCTAGTTTCCACATTTGCCGTGTTTCAGAATCCATTTTCTGGGTTGCAATATAAATAAGCCAAGGATTACGACTCTCTGCTTCTTGACCCAACGCTTTAAGGCCTCGAATTACTTCATCGCATGTATCGTGTAATCGCGCGAGTGATTGCGATGTTGGGTGCGTTACAGTTGGTTAATCAAAAAAGCTTTGGAGAAATGAATCTACGATATACTTCTTCTTGTCGTACCTCTTGCACAATTTATGATAGGCCTCGATATAATTTGCGTCATTAATTTGAAGATGTCGAACTAGGGCTAGGGCTTCACCCCTCAAATGTCCAATGAGCAACTGGAACTTCTGTGCAGGCGAAAGATTTGCATTTTCGTGTACAGCCGAACTAAATAAATCAAAAAGGATTGCCATTCCTTAAAGTTCCCATCAAATGGGGGAAAGGTAATACGAGGCAACCTAAAGTCACTGGAATGCGCATTTGTATTATTGAGAGATTGATCGAGCATTACCGGAGGTTGGTTCGTAGGCGCTCTTATTCGTATAGCACCTTGAAGTTTAGGAATAATGATATAATATTGTGTATCTACGGCTTCTATATCTGTTTCGACAATATCGGGCAACTCAAGCATTTGGTAATCCACCTCAACGAAATCCTTATACAATTTTTGTATCTTTTCTAACCTTACCGTTAACTCATCTACACTCGTGTCCTCTCTAATCACACGCACATGATTCTCCAATCTCGTAATCTGACCTTTGATGTAACTTCGTTTTCCTTTTAGCCCTTCCATAACTATTTGTTTTAAAATAATTACACTTTCAAAGGGAACCGCAATTAAAACTAAACCAACACGTGGAAATAGGCAAAACTACAATACAATAAATGTTCGAGAGTATTACCAAAAAGTTAAATTATCAAATCAAATGATATTACAAGGATCGTCTTTTTTTGTTTAATTAAAACGAATTATGTAGATAAATTTAAATTTATTTTATAGTGCATTTCATAGTGCTTTAAAAATTAAATAAAAGGTATACTCAATGCGATACGTTTTGTCCGATGCTCTTCAATCCACGTGAGTTTCTTATAATCTGCTTTCAAATTTCTGGATATTTCTTCAGAATCCGGCTCGAAGGACCATTAAATGTTTGGATCCTGTTCCAAATCGAAATTCCAATAGAAAATGAATTTATTTCTCACAATAGCTACTCTACGTTTTATTTTAATTAATTATTTACTCAGAAATTTTCCAATTCTACAATTATTAAAATTTTAATTGTTTAATGTGTCCAGTTCGAAATATTCCATCAAAGTGACAGAGAAAAATTTTATAAATTTTTATACAAGTTTTACAAGCAAAAACAACACGGCGAAATCTCTCCATATTTAACCGATTGAAATTCAAATTTAACTATTAAAAACGAGATGGCAGTGTATTTGTTTATCACTCTATCGATAACACAGAAGATGGAAGAGTGATAAACAAAGACCGTTAGCGTTAAATTTATCATCACTCGATAAATCAACTTTTATAACATATTGACTGCCAATGGAGTGATAACACCAGGTAAGCTAATATAGTAAATACATTTTATAAATTAAATTCAAAATAATTCAATTAAACCAATAATAACATTAATTAAGTTTAGCTAAATAACTACAACTGTGTGAACAATTCAAACTATTAAAATTATAACAAGATAAATGATTTAGTTAACTTATAATTTAATTTACATTTTACAAGATTTAAATTTTAATTCCAGGTTTATTATCCTGAACAGTGCGGTCTGTGTCACTTCTAACCGACATTGAAGATGAAGGTAAAGAACAGGAACTCATAAAAAATACACACGAGCAAAATGAACATCGTGGCATCGTAGAAAATTATAAGCACATTAAAAAAGAGTACTACTTCCCTAAAATGAAAGAAATTATTCGGGATTATGTTAACCAGTGCGATATTTTCCAACAGGTTAAATACGACTGACAACCCCCACAACTTCAACTATGTCTAACTGAAACACCATAGAAACTCATGGAAATTATACATATTGATATATTCCAAGTGGAAGCAATAAAATTATTAACAGTTATAGACAAGTTCAGTAAATTTGCAGCAGCCAACCTGTTAGAAGAAATAACCACTAAGAGGATTTCCGAAGCACTAATACACTATTTCAGTCAACACGGATTACCAGGTAAAATTATAGCAGATCATGAAATAGGAAATGGAGGAGAAGTTAAGACAAGACATTGATGGAAAAATATCAAATTGTATTACATGTCACTACACCGTACAACTCCACCGGTAACTTCCCGGAAAAGGGGAGTAGTCGAAAGACTACACTCGACATTAAAAGAAGTCTGTAGTATCATACTGTTGTGATATTCACAACCTCCCGCATTCAAAATACCGAAAACCAATCCCGATCGTCATAGATCAAAGAAAGAACAAGTCAATAAATTTAATCGCTACGACAATCCAATCGATATCATGCATAACATTGACACATATACGTACAAAATATACAGTAAGCGAAAACCAACGCACCACTTAAAATATATAAAAAATCTAAATACCAAGAAACAACAACAAGACAAATACCTCATACGAAACGTATATGCACGTCACACAAATCATATGTATATCGCTTTCCCACATAATATCAAAGAAAACAAAATAACAACAACAAACGAAAGTAACATACGAAACATATGCATTACCTACTTACTACTCTTATCACATTTTCATATAAGAAAAAGAGTATATAAATACAATTAGTATACGTAACTAATCGAACAACAAGCCACACAAATATCGTTTATCATGATTTGGAAGATCGGAAATAGGGAAATAGGTGGTATACTTCATGCACATTAAAAAAAATTACATTCCGAAAAAATGTCAATCGGGCGAGACCTGAATTATTGACCAAAAAATATGAAATTTCCGAGTTCTCAGAATTCAAATTGTTGGTAGGATTAATACATCAATTTTAGTATATAAGATTCAAATTTTTAGTTTATGGGGTCGGCGATTGATCGTCGTAGAGGAAGGACGTGTTTTTGTCTCTCCTTTAAATAAATAAATAATTTATTTTAAATGTATTTTAATTAACTAATAAAAAGTATAATATTGATATAGTTGATAATTTTAATAAATAATAATTTCAATAATAATTTGCGGGAATTTAATAAGTGAAGTGAATAGTTGTACGTATTGTATATTTATTTTAATCTGTGTACGGTGCGCTTGTGATGGTATAGAATATGTACATAACAATTTTCGTTTATATGTATTTTGATACCGTTGCTTGAACGCAACGTACGCAGTGTATGTAAATCTTCAATATGTATGACTTTTTTGATTCCAATGGATGCCTAAGATAAGTGTTTTTCATTATTTTAATTCATATTTTTCCGAAATAAATTTTAATTATATAAAATATGTATGGAGAGGAGCGTAAAATAAAAAATACCATTTCATTTATATGTTTTGGTTTAGTATATTAAATATATACATACATTTCTATTTTTTGTTTTTGCGCTTGTTGCGTGAGTGAGAACTGAGAATAGATTATTATGATCATGCTTAGTGTTTTATAATTTATCCCTTCCAAGTTTCAACTAAAAAAGAATAAACAGAAAATAGACAAATAAAATACATAAAACAAAATTTTGAGGGGATAAATATATGACGAAATTGGATAGAAACTAAACAAGCATGATCGTGGTTATTCTGTACTTTTCGTTTTCTCCTTCACAGATGAATTCATTCATTCATATACACCCATCCTCCGATTTACACGGTAGATTGGTTCCGCGGAAAACGTATTATCGCATTCATATATACAGATCCTTGTAGAAGTATAAATTAATAATTTATTAATTTGAATTTTAGGTTTTAGTGTAAAATTAAATTAAATTTCTTATTATTCTTGTTTTGAACGTGAAAATAATAATTTAACGAATTTTGGATCTCTAGTTTAGGACATGTAGAGGTAGGCGGCTGTGATCGAATTGGAATTGTTGGCTTAACTTTATAACTTTGCTATTTCTGCGAATATTTGAATATTTGGAATTACATGGAAGCTACGGAGTACATTTGAAAAGCAGTCAAATTTGCTATATGTAGATAGTTTTTCGGGATCAAGCACTTTTTAATTAAATTTTTTTCTAGATTATTTGGAAGACTGTAAATTGGTAAAGGTTTTGGTTAACTTGTTCTAGGTTGGACAAATAATTATCGACGTATGTCGATTATATAATTTATAATTTATTTAATGCTGTTGTAGATATATATATATGTGTGTATGTATATGTGTGTGTATGTGTGTGTGTATGTATATGTGTGTGTGTATGTGTGTGTATGTATATATATATGTATGTATGTAATTTTTTTTCTGATTTATTTATTTTATAATTAAAGCATTGAACCATATAATTGGGTTATTTGATTATCATGGATCCTACAGATGTGCTAGCTACTTATTATTAATTCTGTTATCTTACAGATTGTTTTATATTTGTTTTTATGTGTGGTTTATATGTTTTATATGTGATATTTAATGTTTTATATTTTTGTTGTTTTTGATGCTGGTTAACATTTATTTAATAAATTTAAATTCTTACCTGATTGTTGAGCCTGGATTGAATGATATACACTAAACACTAAGATTTGTCAATTATATTTTATTTAGATATTCAAACTTCAGACATTTACAATATTTAATTTGATTACACAATTTTATACACTAAGATTAGCTAATTAGATTTGAATTTTGGTAATGTTAATTTGATCACGATTAATTTGATTTCACCGTTTTATGTATATTAAATTTCAAACACTAAGATTTGCACACTAAGATTAATTATTTAGATTTAATATTTTGATTTTGAGGATATTGTACAATTAATTTGATTTCACCGTTTTATATATATATTAAGTTTCACATACTAAGATTTACACACTAAGATTAATTATTTAACTAACTACCACACAACTTTTACTGTTGAATTTTAAAATATAACGAACGTCCTAAATTTAAGTTTTTCGGCTTATATATTGTTTCTGTTTCTTATTTTGTTTTTAGTTTATTTCCGTACATACATTATGGAATCGAGTGTTTTTCCATTCGTAAAGTTTTTTGTCATCAAAATTTGTTTTTTATTGGTTTTGTGGGTTATCGTTACATATTTATGTTTTAATTAATTTTGGGTTAATTTGCGTAAAATTAATTTACTTTGTTTTCTTGGATGGGACATATTTTTATGTTCTAATTTTTATGTTTGGTAATTTCTTACTTTCTAATTTCCTTGATTTTATACGCGCACGTGTTGCCTTACATTTCGTGGGAACGTAATTTCTTTGTTGCGTGGGAAGGAAATATGTAAGATGGTTTGTGGGATTGTTCTACAACACTTCCCCTGTTTGAAAAAGCTAAAATTTTGAGGTTGTTGAAAAAATTTTTGCTAATATGATATATATGTATATGTGTCTTGGTCTGCTTCGTTGACGTGGTGGTTCGAAGTTCGTTGTGCTGCTTGTGCGTTTTCTGGGATGCATTTTGTCTGGTTTCTTAATGTTGCTGTTGTTCCGTTTTTCTGGTCTTGTATCTTTGTTCTGTATGTTCTGATGCTGTTTAGGTTATTAAGTGTTATTAGTTCTCTATTCTATATTATATGTGTGTTTAATTTGTATAGAGTAATAAGTTATTTGTTATTATATTTTTTTTTTTTTTTTTAGGTTATTGTCCTTAGTTTCCAGCTGTGTCTTAAAGACCTTGATTTACATGTGGTTGTATCTTATTTCCCGTTTTTATTTTTCTTGCTTCGGTGTTGTCTTTTTGTCGCGTGCCGTTATTGTGTATTTTGCTGTTCCTTGACCTACAGTCGTTCGTTTGTTTACATATATCATATTACCATTTTGCTTATTATCAGCCTTGAAAATGTACGTTTATTATTTGTATTACTTGACCGAGAAATTTTATTGTATAATTTTATGCAACGTAGTATTGTTTTTTATGATGCTCATTTTGTACAGTTATGTGTTTTTACGTATGTATATATTTTGATGACAATATTGTGTTGTTTTATATGTATAATTAGAAATATGAAAAGTATGTATTTTAATAAGTAAGGTTTTCATTGTGTGTGCAATATTTTTGAGTGAAGCCATTTTTGTTTTTCTTATATACTTTAGTTTTTATTTAAGTGTGTGTTTCATTTTGTTTTGATCATGATATTTAGTTTTTATATGACAATGATTTTAGTGTGAAAGAAAAATTTTTTTTGTATGTGTAATTTGGGATATGAATTTTTATTTGTGCATGATTTATTTTTGTTTTCTTATGTACTAATTGAATTTTTATTGATAGTTCTCTTATATACTAAGTGTTTTAATTTTTGAAAGTTTTTTTTTTTTTTTTTTGCTAAATGTTTTAATTTTTGGAAGTTTTCTTATATGCTAAATGATTTAATTTTTGAAAGTTTTGTTATATGCTAAATGTTTTATTTTTTTTTTGATTGGTCGAGATATAGTATAAAATAATATTATTGATTTAAATGATATTGATTTTGTTGCTTAGATATATAATATTTGAAAAAAGAAATTTTATCTTAATTGGTAGGTGTTAGTTTTTTTTTTTTTGAAATAATAATTGTTAAAGTATAGCCTGTTCTTCCTCGAGTGTTAGTTTTTATTTATTTTGCTCGTTGAAGAAAAAGCTATTTTAATATTTTACCGTTTAATGCATTTAAATTTTTGCATTTTCAAGTTCGGTCATTTTTTCTTCGTTCCATGTTGGCCATGGGTACGCTGGTTGTTTATTAACTTCCAGCCATTTTAATTTTCGTTTTCCTAGTTCTATTTTTGTTGGTACTCTTTTTTTTGTTCTGCTTCTCCTAAATGGTAGAATTTTATGTGTGGTGGTAATGGTGTTAGTTTCTCTGTTTGTAACACTAAAAGTTTACCGTCTTACGACCGTATACCCTAACGCTAAAGAAATTTGTCTCCATTTCATGCACTAACCCCATGTGCGGCTTTGATTCCCGCAGCTCAGTCTTGTAGGGGATGTGGTCGTGGGTTTTTGGGGTTAGACGAAATGCGGGACCTAGATTACCGCACAATAACAAAAGAGAAAGAGAAAGATGGCCTAATATTTACCATCTAAAGGTTGAAAAAAAAATGAAAAGTGGGGTCCTCAGACCCAAAACTGGCGGGTCCTACATATTTCAAGCGGATGTTTTACCCACGGTTGTTAATTCTGGTTTCTTAGGGTAACATAATTACCCTAAGAAATACGCACCAAAAAAAAAAAAAATATTAATAGAGAAGCTTAACGATTAGTGGTTTAATGGCGTGGAGGAGGTCCTCAGCAGAAAGAGGGTGTCCCGCCTATGGGCAGGGTTACTTTCGATGCCCTCGCTTCTAGCAAGACTCAGCTTTGCTAGAAGCAACTAAGGGACCTCGCCACGATTAGAATGGTTAGTATCTCTACTGCACTAAAATCATACTTACCAAAAAAAAGAAAATTTAGTCTGCAAAGCACTAGACTAAAAACTCGCACTTTTAATTTACCTCCCGGATCAGTCTTTCAATGTATGTATTTCACTAACGTTTATTTTAAATTTTTAAATTAATGAACAAAAATTTTCTTTGGTGTCAAAAAATAAATCAAACTTGCAACACTCCCACAAAACGAATTTTTTGGATATTTCACATTTATTGGCACTTGATTTGATTTATTCCCCGATTACATCAATTTATTTATGTAACTTAATGAACACTGTATAGTATCACGAGATAATAAACACATCCAATTTTCTTAATTAAATTTATTTCAGATTAATTTATACTTTTTTTTTAAAATTATTATTGTATTTCACTAAATTTTACACATGTTAACAAACGCATTTTATTTTAGATATCAGGAAATTACCCAAAAAGAAACTGAACTCTCTACCTCTTCTAAACACAGCTGCACGGCTGACTGTCTAGCACGCAACTCCCCCTTCTTTCTTTCCGTTGTACATTTTATACCAAAAATTGAAAACAAATTATTGTACATTCATCAAAATGTACGAACGCAAAAACGTACAACAACGTGACATTGATTTTCGCTTACTCAATGCACGCGCAAAAATTTATTTACATCAACAAAAAATCAATCGATCGAAAGGTGCAATTGTAGGTATTTTCAATAGCAAAGTTTTTTTTCAAGCCATTTACCTCAAGACATATCGATGCAAAAATAAATTGATAATGTTGCATTATATATTATTATGGTTTACGTTTATTCACCTACTGCATGGATATATACAGTAATCTGAGTAACATAAGCAACCAATAACAATGCGAAATACGGCATGGTAATTTCTTTTGGTAGAATTTGAGGTATCACCTCGAAGGTTATGCCGTATGTTAAAATTTGATGTTTGGGTTGATAACGGAACTGAATAAAATTCCGTTACAGCGTGGGGAAAACCCAAACCCTGAGATGAAAAGGGATCTCATGCCCTAATGAAAGGAGGACAGGAGTAGAAATTCAGTTTCCTTACATCCCACGTGGGGAACTCCCACACCCTGAGCTAGTCTCAGTGCCGGGCTGTCTAAATTAAACACCTAACCTATATCTAAATATCTAAATTATAACTATGGGCTACTAATTATTACTACCAATAAGCATTAAATGTCTAACCCTACGTCCTATCCTTGTTATCAGATCAGGTTTCCCTGCGCCCCCTCAGCCTGGTTTCCGCCTTCCCGTGGTGTTGGCCGTTGCCTTATTGGTCCCCGTTGTCTCCACGGTCTATTCCAGAGTTTGCATCCCAAGAGTAACAGAATTAAGGTTAGTACCAAAGCTGCCCCAGTGCCCGTATAGTTCCCAATGTGATGCCAATTGACTTGGGACCACGGTTCCTCTCTTTTTAGTTCTTGGATGGTTTGCTGTAGTTCGGACACCTCGACTTCTAACGCATTGGCGGGGAATGTTAATGTACGCCTCTCTGTTTTCTGCGTGAGGTTGAATCTTGGAACAACATCAGCACGGATTACTGTTTTGTAAGTAGTCGTGGCCTTAATGACCACCGAGGCCCCCCTCAAACTACAGCCAGGGTCTAGTGATAGAATTCCGCTCCCGTTCATAGCCACTGCCTGAGATTGTTGCTGGCATTCCAGATCAAAGACTACTTCGCGGGGTAGTACCATGATCCACCGGTTATCCTTTAATGGGTGAATGTAAATCGAAGGTAGTGCTGTTCGTATGGGGCATCGGCTCGGTTGCTCATTGGCATGTGAGAGCAACGCCATTTCACAATGCTCATCTTGACTTTCAATCTTGTACGTTGGTCCTCCTGCTTTGCAAATTACCGTTCCTTCTTCCCAGCGTCTACACTCGTCCAACCTTTTTGCAGAGATTGGTTGGTACCACACTCTAGAGCGGCTAACCAAAACATACTGGTATTGTGGCTCGAGGTAAGCATACCCCCCTTGGTATCTTGTTGGAACCGGGATGGGGTGAAATATCTGGTACTCTTCCCCCTGGATAAGAGGTACCTGAACTTCGAAAATAATCTGATCCTCGATGATTGCTGCCTTGGTCTCCAGTAACCGATATACATTGATCCAGTGTGCTCTTGAACTAGGAACTTGCAGGTTCGTGGGGATCTGCTTACTTATTTCCCATAGTTGTTTTGCAAACTGCGAAGGAGGTAACAATCGCACACTTGCTCTCCCATGATGTACATCCGAGAGTATATCTATCAGGTCTCCTTGGACATCCTTATACATCCAAATGGCCGCAGATAGCTGGAATAACACGTCCATATACTCTTCATGCACCATCACAGACTCGATTTCCTCCTGGATTACCCGATAATGCTTTTCCATTTCCTCATGCTCCTTACGGATAATGTTTCCGGTCAAATCTAATACATGCATTTGCTGTTGGAGCATGGTTTGTGTTTTTAGTACACCGGTGTTCAGGTGTTTGATTTGCTCCTGATACCTCTGAGCATCTCGTTGGCCCAACACTCCGATTATGTCCCCTGCTAAATCTCCGAGGAAATCCAAAGGAGCCCTCTTTTCCCGTCCGTGTTGTGCTTGGAGAAGCCTATTACTGTCCTCGATTTGGTCCATCAAGTAAGCTATCGGACTTAACAACGCCTCGCAATGTCTAACGTACCTGGTCGCATTGGCGTTTTCTGCACATGTCGCTCGGAGATGTTCTTGCGTTAGTCTCATGTGCTCCCACTCCCTCCAGTAGCTCGATAAGTTATAGTACCCCACTATGGTCCAAATGTTGGTGGATAGTTTGGCCCTACCTTCCTCCGCAAAGTATATACCTGGCTCAGTCTGAAACTCTTGGAACTGCAAACCCTGATTACTCAAACTCGCTGCTGCCACCAGTATCGTCGTTAGCATCAAACACCAGTTGAAGAAACCCATTTCTAGAAATGAGACAACAAGCATAAGACCGTTGTGCTGATGGATGGCGCTAACCCAATCCCACTTTGCTGAACCATGTGCATGGAATGTGATTGGGTCAACCTCATCCTTTCCTTAACCTTACTGACTTAAGTACTACTTGGCTTAACCTATGCTGACATGCTTTCTCGCGCGCGGCATGCCAGCCTTCAACTCACTACTACACTGACTATGTGACTACCGAGCCCACCGGTTCATATTCAGTCTAATGGTGAGGTAGTAACGAATTTGGATTTACCCCGACAATCGGCTCTCTTCTTCCTCTTCCGATTGCCAAGGGCTCACAGAAAACAAGTCGGATTTCGGGTCATATACTTCGCCCTTTTCCTCCTTCTGCCATCGCCGTTTCAACCGCCGTTGTTTTTTCTGTTGCCTTCGCAATTCCCTCAACTTTGCATACCATTTATCCTTGTGCGTCTCTTTCACACACAGACTGAGCATAAAATAATTCTCCTTTATCTGTGCGTTTAACTTCTTCTTGGCTCCCCCTCGACGTTTCGGTCTGTTAGTCGCGGCTGGGAGTTCTACCTGTTCGAGCCTGCTCGGACACTTTGGCTCTGGGTACTCTCCTTCTGGGTACTGCTCTTTAGGTAGACCTCTTCCATATCCGGACGTACTGGGTATAGGCTGTTTCGTCGAAGGAAGTTCAATTGGAGCAATTTCTGGTCTTGCCATCTTGGATAAATGTCTGCAAAGAATAATAATTTGCGTTGTCACATTTGCTGTTAAAACCAATATTCGCATTATTATTATTTTTTTCTTTTACTGGTTTCAGTCCTTTTCTAACCGGAAGTCTTTATGTCCTTCGTATGGTAGATGCCTAAAAGCTTACCTTGTTCATTCTCCAATTCGTAGGCCACATTGCCCACACGCTTACGGACTGTCGCGGGTATGAACTTAGGAGCTAGTTTGGCAGAGTATTGCTGTGCTGCACTGCTTTGCGTGAAGTTCCGCACGTACACCTTTTGACCCACCACCAGTACTCGATCCCTTGATCGCAAATTATACTGGTGTGCTGACCTTGTGTATGCCTGTTGCAAATGTTTCAAAACTAACCCCCGCGCCAGGGCAAGCCGGTCGTCCTTGCTATTTACCGTGTAGGTACTTATAGCCTGGTTTCCTAGTAACCGGAGCAAATCGTACTGTGACCCGTGGTCTATGGTATGTTGCCCGAAGACTAGGTAGGCAGGAGCGTATCCTATCGAGGAATGGGTTGTGTTTCGCAACGCCCCTGCGATCTGTGGGAGATGATCATCCCAAGAGCGTTGATCCCCTTTGATATAACTGCGTAGTGCAGCCAGTATGGATCGATTTACTCTTTCCGAGGCGTTCGACTGTGGCGAATACACAGGAGTGAATATGTGTTTTACTCCGCATTTATCCAGGAAATGTTTAAGCAGATTAGATTTAAACTGCTTCCCGTTGTCAGTGAGAACGAACTCCGGGACTGAGAATAACGGAAACACCTCCCTTTCCAAGTATTCCACCACTCTGCTTGCAGTCGCATCGCGCAATGGCTTCAGCAATACGAACTTGGAGTATTGGTCCAAGACGATAAGGATGCATGTGTTCCCTCTCTTTGATCGAGGGTACGGGCCCAGGAAATCCATGTACAATTTCTGGAAAGGCCTTTCGTGTTGCACATACTCCCCCATCCTTGGTCTTAAGATGGTATTTGCGGCTTTGCTGAGCTTACATGTTTGGCAATCTCCAACGAAACCTTTAGTATCCTTAACAAGGGTTGGCCAGAAATAGTGACGGCGCAGAAACTCAATCATTTTGCCCGTCCCCATGTGTGCTGCCGATGGAGGTTCATGTGCGTGTGTTAATACTTGCTGAACTACACTGTCGGGAATCCACAATTTCCAACTGGGAATGTCTGTTTGGTGATCTAAGTCTTTGACAGGTTGATGAATTAACAGTTTGCCATTGACAACCTTAACACCTTCTAGTACCGGTTTTAAAGACATGACTGTGTTAATCAATTTTTTATAGTCTTCCCCGGTAAAATCAGAGGACTGCAGATCTAATGGTTCGCGACTGCTAGTGTGATCCAGCGTCTGCACCTCTTCCGTGTATACCCGGGACAAAGCATCTGGAACTATATTCTTTGTGCCCTTTCGGTACTCTATACGGAAGTTATATCCTTGAAGCTTCAAACTCCAACGTGCCAAGCGTCCACTAAGGTCTGTCTGGCTCATCAACCACTGAAGGCTAGAATGGTCGGTTATAAGGACAAACTGGTAGCCCTCTACATAGGAGCGAAACTTGCGTATACTAAGAACTGCTGCCAAGCATTCCAACTCGGTGACACTATAGTTCTTTTGTGCACCGTTTAGTTTATGAGAGTAGAAAGCGATAGGATGCTCTCCACCCTCATCATCCTTCTGGAATAAAACGCTGCCAACTCCTGTTTTGGAAGCGTCTACCTGAATGTAAAATGTTCTTGTGTAGTCAGGATGAGTAAGCACCGGCGCGTTGGAGAGACAAGATTTCAGTTCTTCGAACGCCTTTTGTGCTGTCTCGGTCCACACTATACTACCCTTCGTCTTCAAGAGGTCCGTAAGCGGAGCAGCTAGTGACGAGTAGTTTGAGATGAACTTACGATACCAACCACTCATCCCCAGGAATTGGCGAATGTTCTTGACCGTCTTCGGGATTGGGAAGTTTTTAATAGCTGCTACTTTATCTGGATCTACCTTAACGCTACCATCCCCTACAATATGACCTAGATACTTTAACCGTTTCAAAACAAACTTAGATTTATCTACGTTGATTGTAAGGTGGGCGTCCGTCAGGTGCTTTGCAACTACTTGGAGCAATTGTATATGTTCCTCGAAGGTAGGTGATGTTATCAGTAAATCGTCCAAGTACACAAAGACACGCTCATGTAATTCATGCGGAATTACTCTGTGCATCAATTTACACATGGTTTGAGCAGCGTTGCATAACCCAAAAGGCATTACCGTAAAGTGATACAACGGTCTGTGTGGGACCGTGAATGCTGTTTTACATCTTGACTTTGCATCCAACGGAATCTGCCAAAAAGCGTCTTTCAGATCTAGACTGGAAATATATTTGGTGTTTTCTAGCCGACTTAGTAACCCATCAATTATCGGTAGTGGGTAAGCCTCCTTGATGGTCACCGAATTTAATTTTCTAGCGTCTAAACATAACCTAAGTTTTCCATTGCTTTTTGGTACCATTGTCACTGGAGAGCTCCAAGGACTAGAAGATTCCTCGATAACTCCGAGAGATAACATCCTCTCGATCTCTTTATCTAGTTCCTTCTGCTTGGCAGGCGACATTGAGTAGTACCTCTGCTTGATGGGTTTAGCGTCCGCGGTATCTATCTCATGGTGTACTAGGTGTGTCCGCCCTAAGCCAAGCTGTCCGAAGGATGGAAATTTGGCTTTGACTTCCTCCAACTGCTTCTGCTGTACAGTAGTTAAGATATGTCTATCTTGTTCTGGTACCTCCACATTCGTATGTGTTATTTCAGATATGGAAATTTGTAGATTGAACGTTTTCCAGAAATCTGTTCCTAGGTATAGCTTCTGGGACAACGAAGGAGCTATAAACAACTTTAAAGTTTTAATCTGATTATTGAAAAGGACAGGAACATAAATGTAACCAATGATCTTCTCTGCCGTTCCACCGGCAGTATGTAAATGGGTTGTTATTGAACGGTAAGTTAACTTACAGTTCTCCAAAAAATCTCTGCTCCCTTGACCCAGTACACTGATGTTAGCCCCAGAGTCTAGTAGTCCATCTATCTCTTGGTCACAAATTCTAATCTTGGCGTATGGCCTGTTGTCGGGTTTGGAATGGATAACTGTCGAGTGAAGGAGTCTCGCGATTTCGCGCCTTTCCCGAAAATATTTTATTTGTCTAATATCTTGCCTGTTATCCGTTTGGCAGGATACTGACTGGCAACTGTTGATCTTCAAATTTGTCTGTTTCCTCTCCGGAAAAGCTCCGGATCGGTGTTGCTGGCAGCTTCCTCTGTCGGCACCCGTCCTCTCTGTCTCGGTTCGGAGTTTTCGAGATGGGGTTTCCGAGTGTTCCCCATCTCGGACCTCCAGTTTTCCGGTGGGTTGCAATGGCTACAGTTGGGCTTCAATACTCCCTGCTCTCCACAACCGAAACAGAAAAACCCTTTTACTGGCTCGCGACACTCGGTGTATGAATGCGAGTTGTCATGGCAATTCCAACACCTGAAACTTCGGGATCCCTGTGTCGCTCGGCCATTTAGAGATTCCCATTGCCGGGGTTGTGGTGGCTGGGCATTATGCCGGGAATACCCGTCCGGCCTTTTTAGAAATGTCTTGCCTCTGGTCTGGTCTTGGAACGTGACTCGTTGTTTTAGTCGATCGGTAATTTCACAGATTTGGTCAACATAGTCTTGTGGTTCATTCTGGTTTGTATAGCACCAGCTTCCACTATCTAAGTCTTCCTCCTCAAATGCCAGTTCACTCACCCGAGGAGGGCGTGTTTCATACCTCCCTTGTGGTCTTAACATTGGTCTGGTTTGATACCTTTCGGAACTGTAACTGCTGTGGTGTGGTGCCATCCCGGCCTCTGGGTTATGGCCTAATCGTTTCCACATATCTTCGAGTGAGCTGCAACGACGAGCAAACTCACCCAAATTTCGAAATTGCGTTTCATTATGCAGGGCCATTTGCAGTCCTGGCCGCATATTTCGTCTAATGATGGTATAAAGTGTGTCGTCTGAGATCGACTTGTTAGTCTGCAACGTGAGGCGATGGATTGCTTGGTAAAATTCCAAGAATGACTCACGGGGATATTCTTGTTTCCGATTGTTGAGCATTCTTCGAACGTCATCATCGGTTCTGCTCGTTGCAAATCGAATTATCATCTCCTGACGGAACACCTCCCATGACATTCCCGGGTTTCGGTCCACGGAGGTCCAGAACCAGTCTAAAGCATCCCCTTCCAAACAGAGATCTATCACTCCAACCAGGTCGTTTAAATGAATACCAGCACGTGCCGCATGCCATTCCATCCGCACGAGGAACCGTTCTACGGTGAGAGGACCCCTGCTCCCCTCGAACCGTACCTTCCAAGTACTTACTTCCCGGCGAAGCTTAGCATCCGTTATTTTGCTAGATCTAGTCGTGTCCTGTTCGAACCCTGAGGATACCCTGGATGAGTGCTTGAGATGTGGCTTACCCTCCTCGTGTCGTGCTTGTGTACTCGCCTCAGATTCTGAAAGCACAAAATCGCCAGCTTGATACGTGAGCACTGAATCCTTTATACTCTTAATTTTCAAACTTGAAGTTAAGACTTCTCTGTCATTGTCGTCTGACGATTCGTCTGTCGTTTGATTAGGTTGGCCGGGCCGGCGCCTTGAACTCGCACGACCAATCAGTTTTTTTGTCCTCTCAAATGTGAGTCGTTCCACTTGCCCGCTAGCGGCTTGCGCCGTCAATAGCTTACTTTTTAGTTTTCCGACTACTGTAATCAGTTCCCTGAAATTTTTAGTCCAACTCGCTGTTTGGGCTTGGAACGTTGGGGACGTAGAACTTCGGTATATACGACCTTGGATGTGATTTAACTTCATCAGAAACTGAGGTAGTTCCTCAAAATTGGGTTGGTCCTGTCCCAAGAAGTCTAGCAGTTCTGTTCTTAAAGCTTGTGTCTTCCTTAAGCATACCTCAGCTTCTGTCTGGGGTTGCTTAATGGCACCAATATGGGCTCTCTGAGGCTGGAGGTACGTTTCTGCGGCCTCCTCCTTGAACTTTGCCTGAAGCATCCCCCTAAGCTCGTCCGATATGGCTTGCTTAGCTGCTTCACCCATACCTCTCACCTCGAACTCCACAAGAAGCTCGTCTTGATCTAGGTAATCTAGATTCATTATCTTATTGTCGTTGATTAACAAAAAAAAAAATAAAAATAATAATAATAATAAAAAATTTTCTTGGCCTCAAATAAAAAAAACCCTAACTAAAAAAAACGTATTCAAAAATAAAACAACCATGGGTAATATCCCCCTTCAATGAATAAATTCCGCCAACGGGGATAAAAATAAGGATAAGATAAAGGCTTTGAAATTGAAATTTTGATGAAATTATTTCCTTGTTCCCAATGATGCAGCGGTAGTCTTAACCTGACATACAAGGTGATCCTCGCTGCTATGGTGAACTTGGAAACAGATGACATTTATGGTACCCAATAGACCATGGCAAGTTTGTTGTCCCCTTTTCTGCAGCTGGCAGTCTTACCCTGAACTCAGCAGAGGAGCTCACCTACATGGGTGACAAAAACGTTACCATGTAAGTCAACTGATGTTGATGAGACCTTTGCAGGCCTCTAACAACAGCTGCTATTGCTGTCTATTGGGGATGATAACACGCCGGTTATCACCAAGGATTTCAACAGTGTGTGGTATAATAGTGTTTAGCTTATGTCCGAAACCTCATCAATATCCGTTCACTGATAGAAAACCGGATTGGACAGCTAAACACATTATACCCTGAACGCGCCTACAACTAGCAATGGGAGGACTGGCAACCCCATCCCGGAGGATGATAAATTTTTAAATGAAACGACAAAGTGGAATTTGCGCAATAACCTAACTATACACTGCTTGTTGGAAATCCATATTTTGAATAATAAAATTTGCCACAACTCGTAATAATTTCTTATAACCATTGTGGAATCAAACCGTAGGAAAATTTAGTGACAGTCGTGCAACTTACTTTAGGATGCGGAAAAGTAGTTTTAGTATCTGAGAAATGTGCAGCTCTTAATACCCCCGGTCTTATCACTCGGCAAGGAAAGAGATGATGCACATTGTTTCAAGGAAAAACCCTTTTCACCCTTACTAACATCCGTTGCACCACTGGTTGTTGTACACGGTACAGAAAACCGTACAACTGGATTATTGTTTGAGTTCGGTTATCAACGCATGCTCCAGCCTTCCCACCACATTAGATGAATTCTTAAACTCCTATAACTACCACGAATGTTGGTTTATCCCCCGGAGTGCGGGTTGGGACCTGCCACGGATAAACCATCCATTCGGGGATCTAGCATAGAAACTCAACTATCATCAATCTCTGTCGGTACGCGTATGACCCACCACGTATTAGGTCAGGCTTGCCGCTGCCATACTCGTATCGATAGAAATTTACATCTAACAATGATAAAAACCAAGCACACTGTTTTTTAAACCGATTTAAATTTTATTTAGAAGTATTTAACAATTTTTGAACATTATCCAAAAAGTAATGTCGAATATTAATTTAGACGAGAGTGTGAGGGGATCCTCAATTGAATTTCTTAGACTTATTGTGGTATTTGTTACCAGAATTTTTGGGCCGAATTATGGCCCCGTTTGGGCGCCACTGTAACACTAAAAGTTTACCGTCTTACGACCGTATACCCTAACGCTAAAGAAATTTGTCTCCATTTCATGCACTAACCCCATGTGCGGCTTTGATTCCCGCAGCTCAGTCTTGTAGGGGATGTGGTCGTGGGTTTTTGGGGTTAGACGAAATGCGGGACCTAGATTACCGCACAATAACAAAAGAGAAAGAGAAAGATGGCCTAATATTTACCATCTAAAGGTTGAAAAAAAAATGAAAAGTGGGGTCCTCAGACCCAAAACTGGCGGGTCCTACATATTTCAAGCGGATGTTTTACCCACGGTTGTTAATTCTGGTTTCTTAGGGTAACATAATTACCCTAAGAAATACGCACCAAAAAAAAAAAAAATATTAATAGAGAAGCTTAACGATTAGTGGTTTAATGGCGTGGAGGAGGTCCTCAGCAGAAAGAGGGTGTCCCGCCTATGGGCAGGGTTACTTTCGATGCCCTCGCTTCTAGCAAGACTCAGCTTTGCTAGAAGCAACTAAGGGACCTCGCCACGATTAGAATGGTTAGTATCTCTACTGCACTAAAATCATACTTACCAAAAAAAAGAAAATTTAGTCTGCAAAGCACTAGACTAAAAACTCGCACTTTTAATTTACCTCCCGGATCAGTCTTTCAATGTATGTATTTCACTAACGTTTATTTTAAATTTTTAAATTAATGAACAAAAATTTTCTTTGGTGTCAAAAAATAAATCAAACTTGCAACACTCCCACAAAACGAATTTTTTGGATATTTCACATTTATTGGCACTTGATTTGATTTATTCCCCGATTACATCAATTTATTTATGTAACTTAATGAACACTGTATAGTATCACGAGATAATAAACACATCCAATTTTCTTAATTAAATTTATTTCAGATTAATTTATACTTTTTTTTTAAAATTATTATTGTATTTCACTAAATTTTACACATGTTAACAAACGCATTTTATTTTAGATATCAGGAAATTACCCAAAAAGAAACTGAACTCTCTACCTCTTCTAAACACAGCTGCACGGCTGACTGTCTAGCACGCAACTCCCCCTTCTTTCTTTCCGTTGTACATTTTATACCAAAAATTGAAAACAAATTATTGTACATTCATCAAAATGTACGAACGCAAAAACGTACAACAACGTGACATTGATTTTCGCTTACTCAATGCACGCGCAAAAATTTATTTACATCAACAAAAAATCAATCGATCGAAAGGTGCAATTGTAGGTATTTTCAATAGCAAAGTTTTTTTTCAAGCCATTTACCTCAAGACATATCGATGCAAAAATAAATTGATAATGTTGCATTATATATTATTATGGTTTACGTTTATTCACCTACTGCATGGATATATACAGTAATCTGAGTAACATAAGCAACCAATAACAATGCGAAATACGGCATGGTAATTTCTTTTGGTAGAATTTGAGGTATCACCTCGAAGGTTATGCCGTATGTTAAAATTTGATGTTTGGGTTGATAACGGAACTGAATAAAATTCCGTTACATGTTGTATGGCCGAATTTTCTTATTGGAGATTTGTTTCTTCTAGGTTTGCCTAGCATCTCTTGTACTATTTGGTAGTTGTACTCTTCGAATGATGGCATTTTTGTTTTTGTTTTCTGTGAAAATTTTGTTTAGTTATTAGTTATTATATAATTCTAAGTTTGTGATTACTGAGAGTGGTTCTTGTATGACTTTCTGGGTCATTTGTTTTACTAGGGTTACTTATGTTGATAGTTGGAGTGTTTATTGTTTTTACTGGACTTTTGGTTCTGCATATGTAGTAGGTTGTTAATGTGGTAATTACTATTAAGCTTGTGATTGTAATTACTACCGTTATGTTTGTTGGGTGATGCCAGTTTGTAACTGTTTGGGTCAGCTTGTCTGCGTTTTTCTGTAGTTCCTTTATTTTCCGGGCTTCTGTTACCATATTTCTGTTGTGCTAGTGTGGTTGTTTTGTTCATTAAATTTTGTTTTTGGTTCTGTGGTTTTGCGCGATTTGGAGGTGTGTTTGTGTTATTAGAGTTTGTAGAATCTGTCTGGGGATGGTGGACTGGATTAGGATTTGTATTGGGTGTTGTGTCTAGTTGGGTTTTGGCTTGTACCCTTGTGATTGCTGAGATTTGGTTTTGTTGTTTGATTCTGCTGAGTGCGTCTGCGTTTGTGTTGGCTTTACCAGATTTGTGTATAATTTCGAAATTATATTCAGATAATTTTAGGTTCCATTTTAAGATTCTGTTAGGTATTTTTGTTAGATTTCCTGTAAGTGGTTTATGGTCAGTGACTATTGTGAATTTCTTGCCATAGAGATATGGTCTAAAGTTATTTACCGCCCAATAGATGGCTAACATTTCTTTCTCTATTGTGCTGTAATTTCTTTCTGATTTGCCTAATGCTCTGCTGGCATAGGCTACTGGGAACTCTGTTTGGTTTTGGATTTGTGAAAGGACTGCTCCTAAACTGTAGTCACTTGCGTCCGTAGTAAGAGTAAAGGGTTTATTCATGTCAGGGTACTTAAGGATGGGGGGTTTTATCAATAGGTTTTTTAGGGTGGATAGAGCTTTTTTACAATTTTCTGAAAAAATGAATGGAGTACCTTTTCTGGTCAGTTTTGTTAGTGGCTGGCGATTTCGGAGAATTTCGGTATAAAGCGGCGGTAGTAATTTGCGAGACCTAGAAAAGATTGTGTTTCTCTTATATTTTTGGGTTCTGGGAAATTTTGGACTGCTTCTACAGTCGATGGATTGGGTTTAATTCCTTCTGGGGTTATGAGATGACCTAAGAATGTTATTTCTTTCCTTAGAAATTGGCATTTTGTGCATTGTAGTTTTAAGTTGTTTTCTCTGCAGATTTGGAAAATTTCTAGAAGTTTGTTATTGTGATCTTTTAAATTTTTACCGTAGATAATTACATCATCTAGGTATATAAAGCCTTTTAAACCTTGAAATCCTCTTAGGACGTGGTTTATTGTTCTTTGGAAAGTGGCTTGCGAATTTTTGAGACCGAAGGGCATTCTATTGAATTCGAAATGACCGTAATCTGTGCTGAAGGCTGTTTTATGTGCATCGTTGGGGTTCATTTCTATTTGATGATAACCGCTAGCCATATCTAGCGTTGAAAAATATTGCGCATGGCCGAGTTGGTCTAAGATGTCATTAATGTTGGGTAAAGGGAAGGAATCGCCAATTGTGATCTCGTTTAGTTTGCGGAAGTCTACGACTACGCGCCATTTGGGCTTGCCGTCGCTTCCTGGTTTTTTGGGGACTGCTAGGAGTGGACTATTGAAGGGACTGGTACTGGGTTGTATTTTTCCGTCATCTAACATTTCTTGTACTTGTCTGTTGATTTCTTCTTTGTGTGTCTGAGGCAGTCTGTATCTTTGTACGTGTATCGGTTTTGAATCTGTGTATAGATTTATGTTGTGGTATATGCCTTGAATGCTAGTCAGTTTGTCACCTTCCAAAAAGAATATGTCTTCGAATTGGAGGCATAAGTCCAGTATTGTCATATTCTCCTCTACATTATTATTTGTATCTAGATTGTTTGTTATCGTTTTAATAATCTGATCTTGCCGTGAAGAATAGTCTATTTTTTGCCCTGTGTGGTAATACTGTATGTCTTCCGGTAAGGTTTCTAAGATTGGTCTAAAGTCGGATATTTCGCTGTCTTGTGGTAGCGTGTTTGCTATCATGATTTTTGCTTTGTAATTGATTGGTTGTATTAATGTGTGTGGAATAAATATCCCTGGTTTTATTTCAGTTGCCGTGCAAATTGTCGGTTCGTTTGTGGGTGTTTGTATTTCAATAATTGTTTCACTTCTAGCTGGTAGAATTATATTGTAATTAGATTTTGAAAATGTGATTAAATGTCCGTTGATTTTAATATTATTCGTACTGTAGAGTATGTCTACTTTAAATTTGTCAAAGAAGTCTCTTCCTACTATTCCGTCTTCGAGAATTTGGAAATCGTTCGGTACTGTGTGGAATTTGTGTTGTATTTTTAGTTCGTTGTTTAATTGTAGTGTTAGTGTTAGTGATCCGTTTGTTTTTACTGTGCCTGTTCCTATGCCTGATAGTGTTAGTGTATCTAGTTTGTTAACTTTGTCCGTGTTGATGTGTTTCTGTTTGATGATTGATACGTCTGCACCTGAATCTATTAGTAAATTCGGTCTTGTTTTTTATTTTATAAGAGGGGATATAGTGTTTCTGTTCGTCTTGTATTTGGATAATAAATTTATTAACATCGGTTTCTCTGGGTAGAGTAGGTTTTTTAAGCTGTTGTGGTCAGTTTCGTCTAGTTCTTGTTCTAGGGGGTTTGTTTTAATTTGATTTTGTTGTTTTCGTTTCGTGGTAGGGGATTTGTAACTTTGTTCGATTTTAAGAGTTTGTTTGATGTGGTTTGGTTTACGTGTGGACGTGTGTTTGATATTTTTGTTGTTCGAAAGTTTGTAGAGTATGTTTTTATTATGTGATAAATTTTGTTTTATGTTTGATAGTGTGTTTTGTTTGATAGTCGTTATTTGTTGTTTGATTTTAGATAATTGTGTTTTTGCTACGTTATGGTACTTTGAGAATTTAGTAGCAAGGTATAGGATTATGATGTGTATTACTAGAAATATGTTGTCAATTTGTAAGTATGCTGCTTCTTGGGTAATGTCGTCGTCGTCTGTTTGTATTTCGTGTAATTCTAATGTTGGAGTGTCTTGACCTGAATGATTGTTTTCTGTTTGTTTGTTTGTGTCATGAGCGTCTGGGCTCTTTTCCTTATTTACTAAAATTTCTGTGGGAGCGTCTGGGCTCGATTTCTTATATACTACTTGTTTAATGGGAGCGTCTGGGCTCGTCTGTTTGTTTGTTAATGATTTAAGAGGAGCGTCTGGGCTCTTTTGTTTATTTATTAGAATAGAGTGAGCGTCTTGGCTCGTATGATTGAAATGATTTAGGTACATTTCTGGAATTGTACCCATTTGGAGAGAGTAGTTTTGATCATCTGTTTGTTCGTTATATGTTCGGTTTGTTTGATTTTGATCCGGTGGCAGTGGCTCTCCTACAGCTGGTCGGATCGGCTGGAGTTTCCCTGTTGAGGCTGTTGTGGTGTGTTATAATCGGTTTGTGCTTGTTGTGGGTATAATGTGTTGATTCTCATTCCTGTGAATTTTTCTGTTAAGCCGTTTGTGTCAGGGGGTGCGTTTGGATTTATGTTGTTATTATGTTGAGCTGGGTTTCTTGTGTAGAATTTACTTCGGCATTCGTCAAATGTATGTCCTGTAGTAATTTTACAATGAGAGCAAAATTTCGGAGTGAATCTGTTCATTTGCTGATTTGGCTTATAATACATTTGTTGTGAAATTTTTGGATATTGGCTGTTGTGTTGCTGTGTGTTGCTATTTTGTCTGTAGTTGCTTTGATTATTTTGTGGTGTCATTTGTGGTTGTTGCCTGCGGAATTGTTCTTGGTTAAATGAGTTGTGGTATGGATTCAGTGTTTGGTGGAATTTGTTGAGATTTCCTTGTTGTTGTTGGTTGTATGGCTGAGTTTGTGCCATTCTGCGCATTCTTTCTTGGTTCATTCGTGTACGGCATTCGTCCCATGTATGATTTTGTCGTTGGCAGTAGTTGCACGTGACTGGAATTTTTGTGTAAATGTTGTTCTGTGGTAAGAAGGTTTGGGATGGCATTTGTGGAATTCGTCTGTTTATATTTTGTATTGTTGGGTTTTGTATTGATCCGGTTAGCATTTTATCTATTGTTTCTGTTTCGTTTACTATTTCATCGACATTTTTGGCTTTTATGGTTGCGATCTTTTCGCGTAGAATTGTGTTATTTAATCCGTACTTGAATGCTTGGACGGATGTCGTGTTGAGGTGTTGTGTATAGGCTTCGTCTATTTTGTCTAGGTTGTACTTAGTTTTGTAGCCAGTTTTATACTGTTCTAATGCCTCTAGTAGTCGGTAACCATAGTTTCTTATGGATTCTCCGTATGATTGCTGCGTGTTTGTGAATCTTCGCTCGAGTTCACTCAACGAATATGAATCTGCGTACATATTGTTCAATATTTCTCGTAGTTCTGTATAGCTGTTGATGTTTCTATGCGAGATTCTTATATATGCATCACCTGTTAGTCTAAGTTTGATTAGTTTGTTGAATGTGGTTTTTTCTTCTTCTGTCTTTAATGTTTCGTAGACGCTATCCGCCGTTCCGAGGAATCTGGTCAAGTTGTTAGTCCTGTTGTTGTTTTCTTCGCCGTTAAACTCAGGCACGAAGCTCGCTATGTTTTGTTGGATCGTTGCTTGGTTCATTTTTGGTATATTTTTGTTTTCGTGGATGTGTTGGTCTCTGGTTTCAGGGTTTATCTGCTCGTTTTGGGGGGTTGCGGCTTGAATTTTCTTTTCGTTAGTTGGTGTTGTATTTTTTGTATTGGTGGGTGTTATGTCCTTTTCTTTTTGTTTTTGAACACTTTGGACGTTTGCTGTTTTTTGTTGCGATTCTCGATTGTTCGAGTATAGCTCGTGAGGTTCCGATTTGATTCTGAGCCTCTCGCTTGTTCGAGTTGGTGATCTTGGAGTTTTATTTGATTTACTGCTGAATGGTGCGATTCCACTCATTTAATTCATTTAATTTATAGTTTTTGTTGCTCATTTGAGATCTTGATTTTGCTTTACGATTTTGGGGAAACAAGAGAATTTTTACAACTGCAAATTTGGGTGAAAGGGTTTTACGACCTCGGGGGGACTTTTACTTTATTTTGGTAAAGGGGTGTTCGACCAAAAGGTAGTGCGAAAGGGTGTGTAAGTTGGGAGATTGGTTTTTTAGTGGATGAGTGTTCGACCTAAGGGATTTGTTTTTGTACGCGTGAATTTATTTTTACTTAAGATTATGTTGACACGGGTTCGTAAACTACAGCGCCAATGTTTTATATTTGTTTTTATGTGTGGTTTATATGTTTTATATGTGATATTTAATGTTTTATATTTTTGTTGTTTTTGATGCTGGTTAACATTTATTTAATAAATTTAAATTCTTACCTGATTGTTGAGCCTGGATTGAATGATATACACTAAACACTAAGATTTGTCAATTATATTTTATTTAGATATTCAAACTTCAGACATTTACAATATTTAATTTGATTACACAATTTTATACACTAAGATTAGCTAATTAGATTTGAATTTTGGTAATGTTAATTTGATCACGATTAATTTGATTTCACCGTTTTATGTATATTAAATTTCAAACACTAAGATTTGCACACTAAGATTAATTATTTAGATTTAATATTTTGATTTTGAGGATATTGTACAATTAATTTGATTTCACCGTTTTATATATATATTAAGTTTCACATACTAAGATTTACACACTAAGATTAATTATTTAACTAACTACCACACAACTTTTACTGTTGAATTTTAAAATATAACGAACGTCCTAAATTTAAGTTTTTCGGCTTATATATTGTTTCTGTTTCTTATTTTGTTTTTAGTTTATTTCCGTACATACATTATGGAATCGAGTGTTTTTCCATTCGTAAAGTTTTTTGTCATCAAAATTTGTTTTTTATTGGTTTTGTGGGTTATCGTTACATATTTATGTTTTAATTAATTTTGGGTTAATTTGCGTAAAATTAATTTACTTTGTTTTCTTGGATGGGACATATTTTTATGTTCTAATTTTTATGTTTGGTAATTTCTTACTTTCTAATTTCCTTGATTTTATACGCGCACGTGTTGCCTTACATTTCGTGGGAACGTAATTTCTTTGTTGCGTGGGAAGGAAATATGTAAGATGGTTTGTGGGATTGTTCTACAACAAGATTCCTGATTACTTTAATAGTTTTATTTAATTTTGGTTGAATTTGTTTAGGTATTGGGGATTCTAAAGCTGTGAAAACATTCATTATTAATACATTACCTTACAGATTCCAGATTAGCTGTTTTTGGAACCAGTTTTCGTTTGGTCATTTTCTACTTTTATAAATAAACATATTTGTATTAGATTAGGGATGACAAGGACAAGTGACTTTCATAAATATTTTTTTATAAATAAATCCATCAAATCAACAGACTTAGAAGTTAGGAAGGCCGTGCGTGCCTTTCCTGGATTCGATTTATTTTATTTGTTTTATGAGAACCAAATTAATTTAGTTAATACTAATCGTGTTACTTTACATTTATTTTATTCAAGTATAATTTTATTATATTGTATATATATTGTCCTAAATATACTAATGAATTTTAGAATTATTTTGAATATAGTTCAAATAACTTTGGTTTCAGGAAATTCGACTGTAAGTTGCGGAGTTGCAGAATGATTAAATTAATAAATGTTTCAATTATTTAGGAAGCCGGAAAATATGAATTTAGAATTAAATTTTAGGAAATTTACAGATGCTTGTGAATTAATGCTTCATTGTAATTGCTGATTGTGTAGTTTAGAATTGTGTTGTCATTTTATTACTAACGACTTTACATAGGTGTCTGTAACGGGTCGAGTCAACCAATTTTGGTTAGGAAGCCGAAAAGTATTAATAGAATTAAATTTCAGGACAATTCCAGATGCATGTGAAATAATAATACTTTTTCTTAGGTTGCCGTTTTAAAGAAGCAATTGTTGAAGACCAATACCATCGTTATCCATTAACCTATTAAGCCTTTATCCTTCATCTAGTAGATTAGAATTGTGTTGTCTTTGTGTTACTAACTATCGGCTATACCTAGGTGTCTGTAACCGGGCCGATTCTGTCCCACTTAACTAACCTATCCAATCCTTCGGTTTTGTTATGTGTAAAAAAGGGTGTACGGTGGACCCGGCGTCATCCGGGAACTCAAGCCTAAGAACTTGGTCGTACATTCAAAATCAATCAATCAATCAATCAATAAGATTCAAATTTTTAGTTTATACGATATAGTTCAAATTTAAAGTTCGTTCATATAGTTCAATTTAAATCGTGTCCACGTTATCACGCATCGTTCTTAACCAAATTAAAAAAAGTTTTAAAATTTACTAAAAGTTTCTTTCAACGAACGTGAAAAAAGTAGAGGTGTATCTCATCTAAAACAAATGGTAAGTATCCCAGCAACTAACACTTTGGCACCGATCTAATAATTTGTGGCTTCTTCCCCTCGTACAGCAAAACGAGGGGGTTTGTGGAAGAAGTGGTTCACACCACAGTATACATCCCTATGACACACTTTATTAAATCTTAATCTCATACTAACAAATCCACCCAACGAGGTGCACTGCATTTAATTAAAACAAAAAAATTGTAAAATATCGGAGAATCATAGTCATCCACATATCGAATTTAAACTCCACTTCACTATTTTCATCTCGCTAATTATTCTCAATCGACATTCGTTTCTTCACCTCAGGTATACACATGAATAGTATATATACAAGTTAGCAAAGTGCTATACACGTCAACCGCTGAGTCAACCAAATTCCTAGCATTATGTAGTTGCACATGCCAACTACTGCAACATCAACAAATCATATTTCCGTTCTAATTAAATTCTTTATATACGAGAATGCTGACATTAACTTTTAATTTAGTATACGAATGAAAAATTGTTAGTTTAGAGTTAGAGTAAGTTTATACCTGAAATTGTATTAACGTAAAATTTTGACCAATAAAATTCATTTTTTTGACTCTCCGAAACCACGTTTCGTTAACTGGCGCCGAAACAGGGACCAATCAAGAAAATTTTTCGAGTAAAAGTAAAGTAACATTACGTGTCAAAAAACAGGAGAAACTTTCGAATTAACAGAAGCATACAGAAAATCAGACAAAATGGATCAAAAAAAAAAAAAATACCAGAATACATTACGAGTATAGTGAAAGAATTCAACACAGAAAATATGAGAAATATCGAAAGCGAATTAACAAAATTCCTCGATACGGCCGACTTAATCTATGACAATCTCACAACCGCGGAAGAACAGAAAATATTTACGAAATTAATAAAATTCAAATTAAACGGTGAAACATATTCGAGAATCTGTCATAGGGACATAAATACATATTGTTCAATATGAACAGGGTCATTTAACAACAACCTCATATGCAGTTTTGCATATCACGTTGTAGTTAAATGTTAATTTAGCTATAATAATTAAATTTAAATGCAATTCTGCACTTTTGGATGTTATAAAGTATTGAAATCGATATATGACCAAATTTAATGTAAAATACAACAACAAGTAAACATCAAATTTGTATATAAATGACAAAAAATAAATTAACAACTTAGTTCTAATTAAAACTACGACTCACGCTTTTATTTAAATATTCGGGGATTAGCCCCCACCAGTGGAAAGCTCGAAATTTAGAGTAAAAGTGTAATATTAGTTCAAGCTGAGGCTGAACTAAACACATATGAAGAATTTAAACAAATACTTCAAAGTATGTTCCTGGCGACATATTCATTAGACGAATTAGAAAAAAGACTATTGAATATAAAGCAAAAATACAGCGAAACGATAAACAACTATGGATTTCGAATCACTGAAGCACTCGAAGAATACAAACAAGGATTTCGCGCAAAATACACCCTTAAAAAACTGGACGATATCTATAATAAGCATCCAGAAACCACCACAATTCAAACGTTTAAGCGAGGTATTAACAACACGATACTAAGAGAAAAAATTGCCACGAGCAGAGCTGAGTCAACCAAAGAAATCATCACAGAAACCACAGAAACAGAACGTATGCTAAGCGCAACAGTGAACACAAGCGTTAAAGAACACAAACAAACACATGAACTATCAAAAACAAAACAACAACACCAAATAACGTGTAACTACTGCCAAAGGCCTAATCACACCTGGGACGTGTGTAGAACGAGAATGTTCGACGAGATGCGATCACGGACAAGACCAAAACACAACCATAATCAATACAGCAACCTACAATTCAATCATACACATCAGTCAACATATCATCAGTCAACAAGTCCGTTTAGAGCAAACACAGAACAATACATTAACTAGAACAATAATAGACAACTGCCATACAGAATAGAAAACTCAACCAACTACCAAAACAATTTCTTCAGCCAACCCAAGCAAATCAACCGTACCCACGAAACAACGCACCAATATATAACCAAACAAGGCCAACCAAATACTGCTCATTCTGTAAAACAACAGTAGGTCACACGTACGAAAAATGTAAAAGCAAATTCTTCAAGAAAATATTTGATACGAGCAACCACCCGCCTCAACAAAACCAAAGCGTACAGGAGCAATTTCAAAATATGAAAATAAACCTAATTAGTGCACAACCATGTAATGAAGAACAACAACAGGAAAACGCCACTGGGTCCGACCAGTAGTAGGGGAGTCACTGTTGTTGGATCCCCAAATAATTCTTGCAAAACCACCAAACGTCAATTCAATTAACTCTCAGAAACAAACAAATACCCAAGAGCCAGTGGATGGGCTCTTCATTCAAATACAAAGAGACCAGCTGCTCAACACGCAAATACAAAGAGCCCAGAAGTTCATCACGCAGAACAAAAGAGCCTCGACGCTCATCACACAGAACAAAAGAGCCACGATGCTCATCACACAGAACAAAAGAGCCCCAGCGCTCAACAATTAAACAAAACGAGTCCAGTAACTCAACAATCAGAAATAAGGAGCCAAGCCGCCCTCACATCATACAGAGACGTTTACCAAACAAACAACTTTTTCAAACAACCAAGCAAGCAAGAAGAACACTGGCCACCAGTCGAAAAAATAACAACAAAAGCACTAATTCATGACACACCGAAAAATATCAAAACTAAAGAAACAGAACATAAAATAAGCCTAATTTCAAAAAACAAATTTTCTCAAGATACCGAGTTTCTCATTGATTCCGGAGCTTCAGTATCCATTCTCAAGCTAAACAACATAAAGAACACACAGGCAATAAAAACTAGCGACAAAGCAATTCTCAAAGGAATCGGAAAAGGCGTAATCAAATCACTGGGGAGTCATGAGACCATAATCCACCTCACACCAACATCACAAATAATACAACAATTCCAGATCGTGGACAACAACTTTCCCATCGCAGAACAAGGCATACTAGGAAGAGATTTCTTAAGTAACAACAAAGTTGACATACTTTACAGTTCCAACCAACTACTAATCAACGGACATTTACTAAACTTTAACAACCGACTAGAACCCATCACAATACCACCAAGAACTGAACAAGCCATCCAAATCAAAATAAACAATTCAGAAGAAGAAACAGCTTACTTGTGTCAAGCACAAAAAATAGATGAGGGAGTATTCGTAGGAAATTGCATAGTCAAGGCAAGAAATAACAGCATAAACGTGAACGTAGTAAACGTCAACCCACACCAAGTAGAAATTAAAACCATACAACCAATCCTGAAACCTTTATCAGATTATAATATCATAAACTTGGGACCAAACCAAGCAAGTAGAGAATCATATCCAAACAGAAATGAACAGATAATAGAACAAGTAATCGAAACATTAGATAAGAACCTAACCGCAGAAGAAATGGAATCAATCATAGACATAGTGCAAGAGTACCAAGATATATTCTATTTAAAAGGCGATAAACTATCTAGCGTTCCAGAAGTCAACCACACCAATGTGATCGACACTAACGCAAAACCTATAAATGTAAGGCAATATAGACTGCCACAAACACTCAAACAGCAAGTAATTAACCAAGTACAAGAGATGCTAGAAAATAAAATCATAATCCACAGTATCAGCCCGTTTAATAGCCCGCTACTGGTAGTACCAAAAAAACCTGACAAAGAAGGGAAACCTCAATGGCGAGTAGTCGTTGACTTTAGAAGGCTAGACGATGCGACCATTAGCGATTCATTTCCACTACCGCAAATCAGCGACATTTTCGACCAACTAGGCCGGTCTTAATACTTTACGACATTAGACATGGCAAGCGACTACCATCAAATACAAGTACACCCAGAGAACAGGCACAAGACTGCATTTAGTACCGATTACGGCCATTACGAATTCCTGAGAATGCCATTCGGTATGAAAAACTCTCAAAGCACATTCCAAAAGATGATAAACAATGCACTTCTAGGACAACAAGGAATAAAATGTTTTGTGTATTTAGACGACGTAATTATCTACGGTCGAAGTCTGCAAGACCATAACAATAAATTAATTGACATATTCGAAGCATTAAGGAAGCACAATCTAAAAGTACAAACAGAAAAATGTCAATTTCTTCGCAAAGAGATCCAATACCTAGGCCATATAATAACCACATCAGGAATAAAACCTAAGCCGAAAACAATCGAAACAATTATGAAATATCCGCAACCTAAAGGGATTAGAGAAATGAGAGGTTTCATAGGACTGACAAGTTACTGCAGAAAATTCGTACCAAACTTCTTTACAATCGCCGAACTATTACACAGGTTAACAAAAAAGAACCAAAAATGCACATGGTCAACAGAAGCAGAAGAAGCATTCAATCGCATAAAACAGAAACTGATATCACCAACCATATTACAATATCCCGATTATGATAAACAATTCATAGTAACAACAGACGCAAGTGAATACGGATTAGGAGCAGTACTGAGCCAGATAAAGAACAAAGAAGATCTACCAGTAGCATACGCAAACAGATCACGCTAATCAGCAGAAAGAAACTACTCAACAATCGAAAAAGAAATGCTCGCGACAAAATGGGCTGTCGAACTATTCCGACCATATTTATTCGGCAGGAAATTCACAATCAAAACAGATCACAAACCACTAGTTGGCGACCTAAGAAACGCTTTAAAAAGAATAATCAAATGGAGAGTCGAACTGGCCGAATATGATTACAACATTGTACATACGCCAGGTAAACAAAATCTAGTAGCAGATGCATTAAGCAGAATAAGACATGAGGAAATAAACATAATCACAAGAGCAAAAGCAAAAGAGTTGGCTACAAAGAACCAAACTGACACTGAACTTAATAATAAAACAAAGAACACAATCGAAGAAAACGGAGCAGCTAAAGTAACAGTAGAACCTCCTACAAAAGCTCAAATAATAACAGACGAAAAGACAAAGCAATTAATATTGCACGAGAAACACAACTTACCACTTAGTGAACATCAAGGTATCTCCAGAACATTCAATAGAATCCGTTTGAAAACATGCTTAGAGATGTGAGAAAGTTCATAGAAAGAAATGCAAAGCGAATAAAAGCAGTAGAGGGACGAAAGTACCACTAGTACTAACCGATACCTCAAAATATCCATTGCAACGTGTAGCATTAGACATTGTAGGTCCATTACCAATTACGGATAATTTCAACACTCACATACTAACATTTCAAGATGACCTATACTCAGGAGCAATAGCGATACCGAACGACAAAGCACCAACAATAGCCAAAGCTATGTGCGAACAATACATAACAAAATTGGGCGCACCCGAAAAAATTTTGACGGACATGGGACCAAACGTCCTAAGTAAAATTTTCGAAGAAGTATGCAAGCTTCTAAAAATACGACATATCACGACAACAAGTTTTCACCCACAGACGAACGGTGCACTAGAAAAATCGCACAACACATTGAAAGAATACTTAAGAAATTTCGCAGACATAGACAGACAGAACTGGGATGAAATGATACACTATGCAATGTTCGTTTACAACACAACACCACACAGCGCAACCAAATTCACGCCATACGAATTAGTATTCGGGAGACAGGCCCTAGTACCAACTAGCGTAAAGAAAGACCCTGAACCAGTGTACAACCACGAAGACTACGTTTTTGAACTGAAAAACCGACTAAGGACAGCACATTTCATAGCTAGGGCAAACAGACTGAAAATGAGAGAAGCGACGAAGAAAACATATGACAAAAAGACTAAACCAATTATTCTAAAGCCAGGAGACCTAGTATGGGTGAAAAACAAAATAAGGAGAAGTAAACAAGCGGCCTTATGGTTCCCTTCATAGTAGAGAATGTAACCTCTCAAACGAACACTATAATCAACGTGAAAGGAAAACTGAAGAAAGTACATAACAACTTACTGAAGAAAGACTAGAAGACTAAAGACTGACGAACTAAGCACATTCATTTCACATTTTCACTAACATTTACATACATTTTTAGTAACCATGATTAGATTAACCATAGCACTACTAACGATAACAATCAACACGAGTTACGGCATACAGAACGAAGAATTTACCATAAGAAAGCTAAACAACTCAGGAGTACTATTCGAAAAAATGTACGACGCAACATTTTACGCAACGACACAAACAATCATCACTTCGATCAGACCACCAGACATGACAACAACTATAGAATACCTAAAAACAGGCAGAACGCAACTTAAACAACTCTGCACACAACTACTGGAAATAGAAACAGACAACACCTACACACATTTTGTATACGAAATCAGGACACACATTAAAGACTAACACATAAATAACACATGCATCAGGAAGAACAAAACGAGCAATATTGTCGAGCAGCATCGGAGCAATATCAAAACTATTCAGGACCTATTCAGGACAATGGACGAAGAAGATTCGAAGAAAATATACAACGACTTACGAAACCTGCACGAGAATGAAGAGCACATATTTAAAATAGTAAAAGAACAGATAGCAGTAATGAAATCCAACTTCGACACACTGAGCAAACCGACAGAAATAATAACCACGGAAATAAAAGAAATCCAACAAAAAATCGAAGAAACCAACAAAGAGTCATTAGCAGCACTAAACAACCAAAATAGAACCAATTACATATTATATATGAACGAAAAATTCTTGGAAATATCCAACTTACTAGTTTTAAAATGTGTAATGATAAATAAAGAACAGAACAAGCTATTAGGAATCATAAATTCAATCAGAGCAAACAAATTACACCCAATGATATTATCTACGGACGAAATAATCACCGTCAGCAAAGAAATAATACAAAATTAAATAATAAAAATAGACGCAGAATTTATAACACAAGCTCACATAAACCAAATTGCAAAAATAGACCACCTAGAACTAAACGGGACAATTTTAATCAAAATCGAAATCCCATTACCTGAAAAGGAAAGTTACGAATTGTACAAACCCTTCATAACTACAATAATAGAGAAAGGAAATTGGTTGACACACGACATAGAAATAAAGATAATAGCCGCGAATCGAGCGGGAACCCAATCATAAAACTATCTGAACAAAACATGGCATCATGCAAGAATATCTTATTTGAGTATAGCAAGGAGAAACTAATATGCAAACACGAAAACCACATAATTACAAACCACCACGAAGATTGCTGTCTAAATCTATTCCACAACCCATTAAAAATCGAAAATAATTGCAAAATTCAGAAAATGAAAAAACGTAATCACAAAACTAGTTACCAAGAATGCATGGCTATTTATATTACACACACCTATAACGGGATCATCACGTTCAAAACCAACTGCCAAATACACACTGAAAACTTCATATTACCAACTTACGGATCCGAAATAACCAAAATACAGATCCATCAACCAGAAAAACCGAGAGAGATGCCTGAAATAACTATCAGAGTACCAGAGTACAATAACAAGAAGGAAGAAGAATCAAAAACAATAAAAATTAGCAATTTCTCAGACCACAACGTGAATATAAAACGAGAAAGATAAAAATTAGAAAAACTACAGACGCTGGTAGAAGTTGAAGAAAGGTTAATGCGCACTGAAAAGATAACATGGAGAACTAACTTTATTATTATTATTAATTAATTAATTAATTAATTATGTATAACAACAGATTTGTGAACTGCACCCTACATTGTGAGCATTAGAGCTCATATGTATGAGGTGTGCGGCTCAAAATTATCCAAAAAATGGAATTGCCTTTAAAATTTGTATTTCTTTTGCATAATTTGCTCCTTAGTATAGAAATTTATTGTGCCCCTTGGTCATCGCATATCGCGAAATTATCTTGACTATTTCTTATTCCAATAACAGCTGCTCCGTGTCCATCTATATTCCGTTAGTGGATTCAAATGTAGTGCACGCGGCCTCGATCAACAAGTTACCAATCTTGTTTTAAGTTAAACTGTTATTGTAACTAATATATAAAATAGTTCTAAAATATGTTATATGAAAAAACAAGCAAAATAAACAAACACGTCTGTCTGACGTAAAATTCAAAGGAAAACTAACGATTTCAAGCTACCAACAATAGGAGTAGGAACAATAGCCACATTAGCAGTCATAGCCGTGAAATTCAACATAATACAACTGACATAAATAACATAATACAAATGATACCAATAGTAAACCTCACCACCGTCCAGCCAGCACCGCAGAATATCAAACATCAACCACCACACCAAAGTGAACCAGCAAACAGCACAAGCAGTCAAGAAGGAAACAAAATGCTCACAGTCATATAAACAATAATAATAACAACTCTAAAACTAACAACCACAGTAATAAAATAATAATAAAAAACAACGTTCTAAAAACGACCAAAAAGCTAATTTAAAATTTGGATATCAAGTCTTTATTGCATGTTGTACTGAAATCCTTATTTCTTTTAATTTTTTTATTTAAGGATATACATATAAGTAAAAATATGGTATATGGGACGCGCAAAATATAAACAAAATGATCGTATAATATTCTCTGCTCTCTCACGGTTGTATTTATATTTTTGTAGTGGATTACACTAAGACTTCGTATTACGTTGTCTAAATGGGCGAATTTCTTTGGATTTGCACTAAATGTTCTTGAATGTAGATGATTCAATTTGTGAATTGGGAAAGTCGATTAGACTTTAATTGTTCATAATTTGTTGATTTGTTATATGTATAATAATTTAGACTTTTGTTAACTTTGTGAGATTTTTTGCCGTCGTTGTGGAGAGGTGGCTGACGTTGACCTCTCCTTGTCGACCTGGGTTGGCGTCATCGGCAAGGGGTGGATGTTGTCGCAGGTCGAGATCGCGCAAAATGAATATTGTACATATAAAGGAATGTATATTTTTGGCGATTGGGAGGGGGTTATACTTTTTCTCTGTGGTGCGAAAACTGGATTAGATTTTAACGAGTGGTGTATGTGTGTGATTGGTTTACACAGGATGTGCGGCGAGGATGTGCTGCAGCTGTATTGCAGTAAATCTTTTTTGATATTTGGAGTGATTTGAATGGGTTTCGTTCATGGTGAGTAATGGCTCGGTGTCTGCGGTTTGTGGTGGTTGTTCGTTGAACGTTGTGCTTCTCAATTTGCGGAGAGTTGTGTTCATGTGTGTTCTGTCGTTACCTGTATTTATAAGGTATTTTTGACTGTTTTGAGTTGTTTTGTTTAGGACTTGAGGTAGTTCTCATTTGTTAGTGTATGAGGGCGGATTTGCAGTTTTGTATTGAATCATTGCCTGAATGTTGGATTTGTATGTCCAAATTGGTTTCTTTGCTGAATGCTTCGGGTGTTTTTGTTGGAGTTTGCCGTCGATTTGGCGGGGGCTGAGTCATTTTGGGAGTTTTGGTATGATCGGTCGTACGCTGAAGTTTTTGGGCTGTAGGGTTGCCATGGTTCGTTTGTGATCTGTCATGGATTCGTCACGGCTTTGTGAAGCGTGGTTTTTGTTAAATGGTGGTGTTGGCAGGAGGTCGCTTGGTGGATGGTAGTGGTTTCATGGTGGGAAGATTCATGCCGTCTGTTGGGATCGTTTCGAGGTAATTTTAGCTCCTGGATGGACATTGCATAATTCTCTTGGTACATTTTACTACGATTGTTTGTAGAGGTGGTTTCTTCCATGCTTTGATTTCGGAGATTTTCGGAGAGAGCTATTTTGTTGATGTTCCTTCATCCTATTATTCAGCGTTTGTGTAATAAATTGTTATATTTTTATTTTGGTTTGATTAGCGATAGAATTTTCCGTTTCCGTATTTCTTCTGTGCATTGAGAATATAGTGTAGGTAATTTATGATTAGCTGTTTTCTATATTGTATTTCCTTCATAATCCATCATTTTTGCAAGATTAATTGCAACTATGTTGGAGTTGGTAACGAATCCTATTATTTACCGCAAAATTGCCTTTTTGTGACACTCAATGGGTTACTAGTATTTTCTCACAGCTTATTAGCGATATTTTTGCTTTATAAAAAGAAATATTATTTGCATTGGATTTAGGATTTTCGAATCTTATATATAAATATTCTTTATCTTCTATAATATTCTTTCAAATTTATTTTTGAATCTTAACATAAAGAATTGTTTATCGGAAACTTCGTTATATCTATGTAACTGAAAAGCTAGAAATATTTGATATAATTAATATAATTATTCAAAAGAAAGAGAAGGTTTGTATACTTCAATACACCAACGACTGGATGTTTGTCATAAAATGCAACGTTGCCAATCTTGACTGTTTTAGCACAAGAATTATAATTATTAATTCCCAATTTCAAATCAACCCTAAATATTAATCTACATGTACAGTGCCGAGCTATTATATTAAAATTATTCGGTTCTCAGGAAATCTCATTCAAATATATTTAATATACGAGTACATATTATCCCTCTTTTAAGATACTGGTACGATTTATATTTAATTATAAAAATTATAAAATAAACTTATTTATCATTCATTTTAGAATAATTTTTTCAAATTTTATCTAGTTGCCTTTACTTAAATATTACCTTCCAGCAGGAAAGCCATTGACGACACACTAATTACTAATTTACGTTTGTTACCAGTCTGAGATGAATGGTTTATGACAAGTCTAATACGAGGTGACAAGTCATAGACGAGTCGCATGTGTCATGTCTGAGATTAATTGTATGTGATATATCCCCAGCAAACGTAGAAGAAGTTCTAGAACTAGTGCAAAAGTAGTGAAAAATTCGTCGGGAAAAATTCATCAGTTTTATAAAAAAATTTTAGTAAACATACGAAATTTTTGCGAATTCTAAATTAATGAATTTTAGAGTTATTTTGAATATAGTTCAAATAACTTTGGTTTCAGGAAATTCTACTGTAAGTTGCGGAGTGGCAGAATGATTAAATTAATAAATGTTTCAATTATTTAGGAAGCCGGAAAATATGAATTTAGAATTAAATTTCAGGAAATTTACAGATGCTTGTGAATTAATGCTTTATTGTAATTGCTGATTGTGTAGTTTAGAATTGTGTTGTCATTTTATAACTAACGACTTTACATAGGTGTCTGTAACGGGTCGAGTCAACCAATTTTGGTTAGGAAGCCGAAAAGTATTAATAGAATTAAATTTCAGGAAAATTCCAGATGCATGTGAAATAATAATATTTTTTCTTAGGTTGCCGTTTTAAAGAAGCAATTGTTGAAGACCAATACCATCGTTATCCATTAACCTATTAAGCCTTTATCCTTCATCTAGTAGATTAGAATTGTGTTGTCTTTGTGCTACTAACTATCGGCTATACCTAGGTGTCTGTAACCGGGCCGATTCTGTCCCACTTAACTAACCTATCCAATCCTTCGGTTTTGTTATGTGTAAAAAAGGGTGTACGGTGGACCCGGCGTCATCCGGGAACTCAAGCCTAAGAACTTGGTCGTACATTCAAAATCAATCAATCAATCAATCAATAAAAAACAACGTTCTAAAAACAACAATAACAATACAAGTAATAAAGACAATAATAAAAATAGTAATAGCAATAACAATAACAATATAAATAACAAACCTAAAAATAATAACGACTGTAAGCACTAGAAGAAAACTATAAGCAATTTTCAAACAAAAAACGAATAAAAACTCAGCAATTTCATACCGTATTAATAAAATAAAATCCCCTACAGGAATTTTATTCCCCCCCCCCCCCCCCGCAGAAGGATATGTTGTGATATTATCCACCTCCCGCAATCAAAATACCGAAAACCAACCCCGATCGTCATAGATCAAAGAAAGAACAAGTCAGTAAATTTAATCGCTACGACAATCCAATCGATATCATGCATAACATTGACACATATACGCACCACTTAAAATATATAAAAAAATCTAAATTCCAAGAAACAACAACAAAACAAATACCTCATACGAAACGTATATGCACGTCACACAAATCATATGTATATCGCTTTCCCACATAATATCAAAGAAAACAAAATAACAACAACAAACGAAAATAACATACGAAACATGTGCATTACCTACTTACTGCTCTTATCACATTTTCATATAAGAAAAAGGGTATATAAATACAATTAGTATACGTAACTAATCAAAGAAAAACAACAACAAAAATCAATGCAACCACCGCTTTAATATTTCGTAGAAAAAAAATGCACGCCGCACAAATATCGTTTATCATGATTTTATTAAATTATTTGTTGCACATTATAGGAACTTTATGCACATTAAAAAAATGAAATTCCGAAAAAAATGTCAATCGGGCGAGACCTGAATTATTGACCAAAAAATATGAAATTGCCGAGTTCTCAGAATTCAAATTGTTGGTAGGATTAATACATCAATTTTAGTATGTAAGATTCAAATTTTTAGTTTATACGATATAGTTAAAATTTAAAGTTCGTTCATATATTTTTAACACTATGCGCCGTTGGTACTTGGCGAAACACATTAACACTTAATAAATACATTAAAACGCTTGGTTATTATTTCGCACAAAACTTTTTTTTTTTTTTTCAAAAATGTTTAAAAAATTACTCGATTAATTTCGACTTGTTAGGTTATCATCAGAGTAGATACTCCTGATGATGACCTAACAAGTCGAAATTAATCGAGTAATTTTTTAAACATTTTTGAAAAAAAAAAAAGATTTGTGCGAAATAATAAACAAGTGTTTTAATGTGTTTATTAAGTGTTCGTTCATATAGTTCAATTTAAATCGTGTCCACGTTATCACGCATCGTTCTTAACCAAATAAAAAAAAGTTTTAAAATTTACGTAAAAGTTTCTATCAACGAACGTGAAAAAAGTAGAGGTGTATCTCATCTAAAACAAATGGTAAGTATCCCAGCAACTAACACTTTGGCACCGATCTAATAACTTGTGGCTTCTTCACCTCATACGGCAAAACGAGGGGGTTTGTGGATTAAGTGGTTCACACCACAGTATACATCCCTATGCAAGTCACACTTTATTAAATCTTAATCTCATACTAACAAATCCACCCAACGAGGTGCACTGCATTTAATTAAAACAAAAAAATTGTGAAATATAAGAGAATCATAGTCATCCGCATATCGAATTTAAAATCCACTTCACTATTTTCATCTCGCTAATTATTCTCAATCGACATTCGTTTCTTCACCTCAGGTATACACATGAATAGTATATATACAAGTTAGCAAAGTGCTATACACGTCAACCGCTGAGTCAACCAAATTCCTAGCATTATGTAGTTGCACATGCCATACTACTGCAACATCAACAAATCATATTTTCGTTCTAATTAAATTCTTTATATACGAGAATGCTGACATTAACTTTTAATTTAGTATAAGAATGAAAAATTGTTAGTTTAGAGTTAGAGTAAGTTTATACCTGAAATTGTATTAACGTAAAATTTTGACCAATAAAATTCATTTTTTTTAACTCTCCGAAACCACGTTTCGTTAACTGGCGCCGAAACAGGGACCAATCAAGAAAATTTTTCGAGTAAAAGTGAAGTGACTAAAGTGATAAAGTGAATTACGAGTAGGCGTATTGCAAATTTCAACGTCTAAACGCTAAAAGTGGATTACGTAGTAATCGCAATTTTCGATTGAGAAATCAAGTGATAAGAGAATGAAACATCGTACCACAAGTAGGCATTGTACAGTTATTAACGTACAGAGCTAAAAAGGAATCATACGAATCGTCCGATATCACACCGACTGTGTCCAATTGTACCAGCAAGTACATTTTCGAAAGAAATATAAATCTTTCGACTACGAATCAATTAAATCGTGAGAAACGCAAATCTCCCGAGATATGTTAACTCTACTAACGTTAATGTAAGTAATAATAAAAAAACTCCATAAATAAGTGAACTAGTAATAAAAACAAGTAAAATAAGTGAAGATACTCTTCGAAATAAATATAAAAAATTTCATAATAAAAATTTTCCTATAATAATCTACTAAAAGTGAAAATATTTTGGCAATAAAAACAAATATTAATAGCTGGAGCTATCAATGCCCAAATTGAAGTAACGAAAAAACTGGAACAACGCATAGCTAAATTGGAAAACCCGGTCATCACCAAATTTGAGAAACTAGCTGCACCAAAAACGGAGCAAGATTTAGCAGACATCAGCAGACTTCCCGATTGCGTAAAGGAACTCCAGACTTTTGATGGCAATCCAACACAATATATATCTTGGATTCACAACGTGGAGAATATTTTGAAGGATTACGAGATAGTAAAAAATAAACCGTTATATCGATCAATACTCCAAAGCATCCGGCAGAAGATTAGAGGAAGAGCCGATGCAGCATTGATATCGTATAACATATTCAGCGATGACTGGATATCTATAAAAAAGTGTCTATCCCTCCACTATGCCGACAAGAGGGATCTTAGGACCTTAGAGCACCAATTGAGCGGAATCACACAAGGAAATACAAGCATTGATGAGTTTTATGTAAATATCAACCATCAGTTTTCACTGATTGTTAACAAGATTAAAACGGAGGACTGTTCATTGGATACAATCGAGGTATTGATAGAAACATACCGAAATCGTGCTCTGGACGTATTCCTAAGGGGACTCAATGGCCAGTTAAGCAAAATGCTAATGATACAACGTCCACAAAATCTTCCTGAGGCATATACATCATGCCTAGAGTTCCAAAACTTGAATTATCGTAACATAGTAATCCATAAAAAAGAGCTTAAATAGTTCAGTTGTAGTCCCGATTAATCAATTAGCTTCATATCCAGCAAATCTACAAAAGAAACCGGTAAATATCCCGGTGCCACAAAGAAACATGGCCTACAACATTCAGCACCAGAATAATAGATTGCCGCCTCCAAGCCCAGTGGGACCAAAACAACCAACACCTATGTCGATCGATCCATCCACCCAGACAAGGCATGTCAATTATATGAACCGGCCTACGTATCAACAAGAGTATCGGACAATTACCAACCCGCATACAAACGCGAACACTCCGATCAAAATATACCAAGAAAGAACCAAAGGATCTACCACTTAGAACCGGAAGTAGATGAAGAACTATATAATCAGATGATTTCCGACGAGATTTCAGAATTGGACATAGGCGATCAAGAGGAAGAACAAGAAGTTGAAAACACCGAACTAAATTTTATGATGGACGCCTCTCTAGCGTACCATACTTAGAATACAGAATTGGAGACAAAAAATTACTCAAATTCCTCATCGACACCGGGGCAAATAAAAAGTTCATCAGATCCGAACTAGCAAAAAACCCAATTCTGACCTACACTCAATTCAATATTAAATCAGCTGGTGGAAGCATATCGATTAAAGAAAAAAAATTTGGACCATTCTTTAAAAGTGTCGGAATCCACTAAAATTTGGAATTTTTCGTGTTACCGGGAATCATTCGACGGGGTAATTGGAGATGATACCCTAAAAGAACTAAGGGGTCATAATCGACAGGAAAAATAACACGTTAATTCTAGGACCAAACATAAAGATACCACTAAAGGAAAAGCAGCCAGCACAAGTCAATAATCGGAAAATCCGAGACAATCATCTCTCGCAAAAGACAAAACAGAACTTACAAGTAATGCTGTCAAAATTCAAAAAACTGTTCGGGCCGGTTAACAACCATAAAATCATCGAAACGGATATAAGAGCAGAGATTAAAACAACAACAGAGGAACCCAACTATTCCAAATCTTACCCATATCCGGTAAACATGAGAGATGAAGTGGCAACCCAAATCGAACAGCTGCTAAGTGACGGTATTATAAGACCTTCCCCTACAACGCTCCAATCTGGGTAGTGGAGAAAAAATTGGACGCTTCTGGTATACGTAAATACAGTATGGTCATTGATTTTAAAAGACTCAATGCCGTAACAGTATCAGATGCCTACCCAATTCCAGACATTTCACATACGAGTACACTGGCAAACCTAGGAAACTCTAAATTCTTCACAACGATCGACCTCACCTCTGGCTTTCATCAGATTCGGATCAAGGACTCAGACATAAAAAAATATCATTCTCAACAATGAACGTGAAGTACGAATTCCTAAGGCTTCCTTTTGGATTAAAAAACGCACCAGCGATCTTCCAGAGAATGATAGACAACGTGCTAAAAGAGTTCATTGGAAAAATATGTTATGTCTATATTGATGATATTATCATATTTGGAGGAAACGCGGAAGAGGAACACCTAAACAATGTAGAGAAGATATTCTCGAAACTGGAAAAGGCGAATTTGCTCGTGAACCTTAATAAAACAGAATTCCTCAAGAGTGAAACCGAATTTCTCGGTTACGTCATAACCGACCAGGGTATTAAACCCGACGACCGGAAGGTGCGTGCAATCCAAAATATTAAAATTCCAGAGAACTTGAAAAGACTACAAAATAAAAGACTTATAAAAGACTTCGCCAAGCTAGCCAAACCGCTTACAAGCCTCACCAGGGGAGGCATTTTCTCCCCAAGGCAAATGCGTCAAAAAGGTCAAAATCAACCTTTCAGAGAAAGAAATCCACGCATTCCGACAACTCAAAGAATTATTGTCATCAACGGAAATACTCATCTTCCCTAAGTTTGAGAAGCCATTCATATTAACAACGGATGCATCGGACACCGCGATTGGAGCAGTATTATCGCAGGGTGAACTCGGAAAGGATAGACCTGTCACATTCATCTCCAGATCGTTAAATAGAACAGAGGAAAATTATGCTACGAATGAGAAGGAGATGCTAGCTATCATCTGGTCATTGGACAGCCTGCGAAACTACCTATATGGCGCAAAAAAGATAAAAATCATAACGGACCATCAATCCCTAACCTTCTCACTAAGTAATCGTTACCACAACGCGAAATTAAAACGGTGGAAAACACGTCTGGAAGAATATAATTATGAAATAATTTACAAACCCCGATCCATTAACAAGGTAGCAGATGCATTATCACGATTGGAATTAGAAACACATATGCTGTCAACAGATGAGACAATTCATAGCGCAGAGCAGGATAACACCAATTTGATACGATACTGTGATGCACCAATAAATGTATTCAGAAATCAAATCATCATCTCGGAAAACAAAGACGTTTATGCTCGTGAGGAACCCTATCCTAACTGCCAAAGGCATTTCATCAGCTTAAGGCAGATAAACAAAGAAACACAAATAAGAGCTCTAAAGGAAAGACTTAGCCCAACGGCGATCAATGGAATTAAAATTCCGGAGGAATATACATAGGAACATATCCAGGTGTTACAAGAACTATTCACGGAACATCTTAGTGGGTACAAACTTCAACTAACACAAAGAATTGTGCAGGAAATAAAATGCGAAGAGAATAAATTCAACATCATTCAGACAGAGCATAAAAGAGCAAATAGAAATTCTCAAGAAAATAAAGAACAAATCTTGGAAAAATATTATTTTCCTCAAATGACAAGCCTGATATGAAAATATACGCAGAACTGTGAGAATTGGCATACAAAAAAATACGACCGTCATCCCGACAAAGTTAAATTACAACAAACACCAATCCCAACCTATCCATCGGAAATCATTCACATGGATATCATCAACATCAAGAAGGAAAAATTCATCACCTGCATAGATAAATTCACCAAGTTCACGAAACTTTTTCACATTAAATATAGATCAGCCACACACCTAAGAAGCAGAATCATCAAAATCCTAAACTATTTCACCGTACCAAAAGTAATAGTAATGGATAATGAATCAAGTTTCGTCAGTCCCATGATATCTGACTACATAAAAACACTCAGAATACAAATCTATCTCACACTCTCTCAAAAAAGCGAGGTAAACGGCACGGTTGAAAGGGTTCATTCAACAATCATCGAGATCACAAGATGCCTAATGGCATCTAACCTAAACACAATACATTCAGTCACCAGAAGGAAACCCGGTGACCTATTCTTCGCTAGAACCAACCGCATCAACTATCAGGGTCTACTAAATTTCAGGGACAAAGTGAATGAAGACGTAGTACAAAGGATTCAAGACTCTCAACAATCCAATTTACGGAGAGAAAATTTAAAAAAAGCAGAGCCTAAAACTTATGAAGTCGGAGATACGTGGCCGTAAAGCAAATTCAAGGAAAAGATAGAGCGAAATTTAAGAAGGAAATAGTAGCGAAAAATAACCAAGTTACAGTTATTACAGCTTCGGGCAGAAAAATACACAAGACCCAAATAAAAAACGTAAATGAATAAATATCATCTCTTCCTAGAAGATGGTCCTGCGTTTTGACGATAACAACACCCTTAAACATCTATGAGTACAACAATCCGCTAGTAACAGTTAAACAGGGATCAGGCCGAATCATCAACAGAAAATTCAAGATTGTTCATGTCATCAACCTAACCGTTTACAAAGACATAGTTGAAAGGATTTCACCCGAAATTAAACACATCGATCAAAGAAGCTCACTTAAACCTCAGCTGACGCACCAAGTTCAACAAATCACACAATTGATGTCAGAACTAAAAAGTAAAAATACAAGGACTAAACGATCGATCGATTGGAGTGGAACAGCCTGGAAATGGGTAGCAGGAACACCAGATGCCACCGATTGGAACCAGATTGTCGATAGCCAGAACAAACTCAACAACAATAACAACGAACAATACCAAATCAATACAGCCTTGATGAAAACGGCAAACAAAATCCTTGCCGAATACAACCAAATCGTTGACTCATTGCACGAAGATGCGAATGATACAACACAGTGTTATGAATTATTGATACTACACTGTATAGACGTAGTAGTTATAATTTATATTTGTATATAGTATTAAGTATTTATTTGAATTATATAAATTTCGAAATGTAATAAAATTATCTCGATGTATTGTATATAATATAATTCCTTTTATTTGTATGTTATATACTACATACCAAAAAAGGCTATAAAAGAAATGATTAGAAGACGACCAAAGGCAGTCGGTATAGTACATGAAAATTATTGTGAAATTTAAATAAATATTAAATTTAATAAAAACTAAAATTTATAAATAAAAAGTGAATAATAGTGTTTATTAATTACTAATAAATTCCAGAATTTTCCAAAATTCATAACAAAAATATTGGTGGCAGCGGAGGGATTTTGCTCAACACACCACGAGCAAATCTTAAAATTTTGGAAAATCAAACTAATTAAAACTCGCAAGCCATAACTTAAAATAAAATTTAATTTTTTAAGATATAACTCATAATGGCAAATAGTTGAACGTATATATAATAGAACGTATATTGTAATCGTAGAAACATAACAAAACGTAAAACGTTATGTGAGTGCTAATAAAATGTGCTATATCGTACCACAAGCGTGTATAACTGTTGTGACTGGTTTGGTTACAAGTGATTTGCAAACGAAATCAAAATTAATAATTCTAGTGCAAAAATCATGATTAATAAAATTAATAAGTAATTCAAATAAAAGTGATTTATTAATCTCAAAAGTTGAAATAAAAAATAAAATTTAAATTTAAATTCGTGAAACAAAAACATTGAAATAGCTAATATGTACGAATAAAATGTTCATACGCTAAAATTGATTTTAAAATTTCATATGCTGTTAAAATTGCATCAAACAAATATCGCAATTTTATATCATGAAACAAATATTGAATTGTGCTAAATGCGTAATCTAACATCCGCATATCTATCAAATTAAATGTAAGCTGTTAAAGACGAAACCAACCGTAATCGTCCACATCGGAAATTTTTAAATGAAATCAATATTGCTCATCTTAAGTAAAATTCAACATCAACTTCTTCAAGGTTATATCGATAACCAACACAACAATCATCATATCATCGGTATATTGGTAATCCATTCAACGATATTTATTTTACATTTCAACGTCATCGCAATTGAATATGGATTAGATGCTGCTTTATCGAACCATCAATTACTGGATTTTGGTATTACGATATTTTCAAGGTTGGTGTTCAAATTTTTTATATTATTTATTATTCCTCAAATTTTTTATCAATATCGTAAAATGCAATAACAAAATAATTATATAAAATTGTGTATGAATTCTATAATAATTCGATTACGTAAAATTCTTCTCATGTATTTTCAATGTTCAACATAGTTGTATTTTGCAGAAGATAATTCTTTATGATTTACTTGTTCTTACCAAATTTAAATTAATGTCAGTAAAAGACGGGCATCCAAATATTTTAAAGTTACGTACTCGTGAAATAAAAAAACGATCTTTATCTCTGAATTCTGTTGATCAGTGTGCAAACGTAGACAATTTAGATATTAAGTCGGTTGTAAGCGATTTCTTAAATATAAAAACAAAAATGGCTAAGCTTAATGTCGAAATAGCGTTAAAATTAATTCCAGACTTTGATGGAAATTCAGATAGATTGCATAAATTTCTTGCGTGTTGTGACATAGTGTATGACGGTTTATTGAATACAGAATACGACAAGTTTTTAAATTTGCTTAAGACAAGACTTTCCGGTAAAGCATATGATGTGATAAAGTATACTAAAATTGACTCTTGGGAACAGTTAAAACTTGAGTTAAAAAATAAATTTCAATACTCAAGGTCGATCGAACAACTTCAAATTGAACTTATTAACGTTCGCCAACAACGTAATGAAAATGTGACGACATATGCGACTAGAATAGAAAAATTGCTTTCTGAATTAAACGAAGTGTGCATAGAGGCAGAAGGAACTGGTTCTGCTTCCACCATAATTAATCTAAATTCAAAAACAGCCCTTAAAGCCTTTCAGGAAGGACTTCATGATTCTATAAAAATTATAATCAAAGCGTGTCGATTTTCGAAGCTACACGAAGCAGTAAACCAGGCTTGTGAGGAAGAACTCATCTTAAGTAGCCGAAATCAATGTAATGACTATTCTTCAACGAATAAGATTAAATGTCAATTATGCAAGAGAATTGGGCATTCTGCAAATAATTGTTACAGCCGAAACATTGGTTCATCAAACTCTAATTTTGCTAAAAGAAATTTTCCGCTATATAATTCGTACAACAAATCAAATGAAATTAAGTCATCTCTTTCAAATATTCGCATGGCTCAAAATACCGTGATTTGTGCATATTGTAAAATTCCTGGGCATCATATTAGTTCATGCAGAAAACGCCAGTATGTGAATTCGCAAAATAAGATTGCCGATTCATCTAAGACTGAACAGCCTGCTTTTTCGGGAAACTCTGTGGGATCCGATCCGGTAACATCAACGAACATTCCTGTTCGGATCCGGGAAATTTCGAAATAAAATGTTCAACACCAAACACAAATTCATTCAATGATATTCAAAAAATTCTTATAAATCAATCTAAATCATGTTTTCTGTTTGATTCTAATGAAGATCGTAATCCTAATTCTTCTCTAACTAATTCTTATAATTCTTCTGTGGAATCAAATAGCGAGTCGTATTCTATCAACCCAAATCATTATTCAATTCATTTCACTTCGGAAAATCATGATAGAAAATATATTGAACTAGAAGTAGACATAATGAAACCAAAGTCGTATTTCTTTTTGGTTGACACTGGGGCAGATATTAGCATAATTAAAAGAAATTTCGTAGATGATGATACTCTTTGCTTTCCTGATAGAAAGTGTTATATAAAAGGTATAACTACTGAAACACTTCAAACAATAGCCAGCTGCGACGCTAATATTAAATTACCAAATTCAGTAATAATGCAACATTCATTTCAAATTGTACCAAATTCATTCCCTATTCTATGCGCTGGTATAATCGGAAAAGATTTCCTATCAAAACACAAATGCAAAATTGATTATTCGAATTACAATTTTGAAATTCCTCTCAATGATACATCTATTGTGTTGAAATTAACTACAAATTCTTTCGTTTCCATTCCTGCTCGTTCGGAAAAATTATTTACTATGCATTTAAATATTCCAGATAAAGATTATGTTTGCCCATCGAGCGAAATTATAAGTGGAGTATATTCAGCTAACTCACTCGTAAAATCCGAAAATAAATTTATAACAATAAGTCTCGTTAATACAAACGATTATGACGTTGATCTAGAAAATTTAAAACTGTCATTACTTAATTTAGATGAATACGAAGTCTTACATTTAAATTCTTGGTCAAATAATATAGACAATCGTCTAGAGATAATCAAGTCAACTATAAATTTAGATCATTTTAATCTAGAAGAACAAAATTCCATTTTAAATATTTGCAGACAATATAATGACATATTTTATCTCCCGGGAGACAAACTTACAGCAACGGACGTTACACGTCATACAATTCGAATTGAACCAAACTCTCATCCTATATATATAAAACAGTATCGATTACCCGAATCGACGAAATTGGAAATAGATAAACAGATATCCCAAATGCTGGACGAACAAATCATAGAGCCGAGCCGAAGCCCTTGGAATTTTCCTCTTATCGTAGTGCCTAAAAAGTCAAACAACACAGATAGAAAGTGGCGAATAGTAGTTGACTTTCGTAAACTAAATAACATCACTGTAAACGATATATTTCCATTACCCAATATCTCAGATATTTTAGATCACCTTGGTAAATCAAAATATTTTACGACCATAGATCTAGCTAATGGATATCATCAAATACGCTTAAACGATTCCGATAAGGAGAAAACTGCTTTTAGTACTTCGTTGGGACATTTTCATTTCAAAAGAATGCCCTTTGGATTAAAAGGGGCGCCGTCGACATTCCAACGAATGATGAATCATATACTTAGTGGGTTAAACGGAATTAAATGTTTGGTGTATCTCGATGATGTTATTGTTACGGGGCATAATCTTAGAGATCACAATGCTAAATTAGAATCCGTATTTGATTGCTTTAGGAGCAACAATTTAAAGGTGAATTTACAAAAATGTCAGTTCTTATCGAAGGAAATTGTTTACCTCGGACATATAGTAACCGAAGACGGTATTAAACCAGACCCAACGAAAATTACAGCAATTCAAGATTATCCTAAACCATCAAATCAAAAGCAAATTAAATCATTCCTAGGGTTATCTGGGTATTACCGCCGTTTTATAAGTAAATATTCAGATATAGCAAAACCTTTAACTAAATTATTAAAAAAGGGCCAATCATTTATTTGGGATGCATTTTGTGACGAAGCATTCACCAAGTTGAAACATTCATTAATCAATCCTCCAGTTCTGCAGTATCCTGATTTTTCCCAACCATTCTTAATCACAACTGATGCAAGCGATAAGGCGATTGGCGCCGTCCTATCACAAACTAAAAATAATTTCGATTTGCCGATTGCATATGCATGTCGTGTACTTAACAAGGCCGAAATAAATTATCCGACGATCGAGAAGGAGCTTTTGGCGATGGTATGGGCAGTTGAACATTTTCGTCCCTATGTATATGGTCGTCATTTCATTATTATTACAGACCACAAACCTTTAATTTGGCTCTGTAATTTGAAAAATCCATCATCTCGATTAATGAGATGGCGAATTAGACTTGAAGATTTCGATTATACAGTTGTTCATAAACCAGGTAATACAAACCTTAACGCTGATGCTCTTAGTCGAATAGAAATTGGAATCGACAAGTCACTAGGAACAGTTCATGTAGTAACACGATCTCAAAATAAAGAAAACATTATGGATAATAACATATCTCATCAATCAACCGTGGAACGCAACATAAATTCGTCAAACTCTAAAATAATTCAATTAACTGATGATGAAGAAATCAATAAAATTATTCAAGATTTTCATTCGAATCCTTTAGGGGGCCATCAAAGAGTATATCGAACAGCCCAACGATTAAAACAATATTATAATTTTAAAAACTTTTATTCTCGAATTAAAAAACATATCCAGTCATGCGGGTTGCGTCAAAAGAATAAATGTGGTAAATTAAATAAGGTTCCGATGCAAATTACATCCACTTCATCTCAACCATTCGAAAAAATATTCTTAGACATAGTGGGTCCTCTTCCAACATCATATCTTTCCAACAAATATATTTTGACAATTCAAGACGATCTAACAAAATTTTCAATGGCATTCCCAATTAATAATCAGGAATCCGAGACAGTAGCTCGTGTATTTGTTGAAAAACTAATTTGTACTTTCGGAGTTCCACAACAAATATTATCAGATCAGGGCGCAAATTTCATGAGTGACTTATTTGTAAATATCTGCAAATTATTGAAAATTAAAAAATTAAACTCGACTGCGTATCACCCTGAGACAAATGGTTCATTGGAGCGTTCTCATCGTACCTGGACTGAATATTTACGAAATTTTACACAATCAGACGAACAGAATTGGGACGCTTGGCTGCCATTTGCCATTTTCACTTTCAATACTACTCCACACACTGCAACTAAATTTATGCCTTTTGAACTTTTATTCGGATATAAACCCTACATACCTCATTCATTAACTCGCGAACCTGAAATTGTTTACAATTATGATGATTATCTTTTCGAACTGAAAAGTCGTATGCAAAATTCGTTCGATTTAGCAAGAAAAAATTTGATCATTCAGAAACAGAAGGCTAAAGATTATTACGATGCTACTACTAAAAATTTAAAATTAAATATCGGTGATCTTGTTCTACTTAAAAACGAAATTCGTAGAAATAAATTTTCCCCACTTTGGCTTGGACCATTTGAAGTAAAAGAAATTCCTTCATCTGTAAATACAACTCTACTTATAAATAATAAATTAAAAACGGTTCACAATAATAGAATTAAAATATTTCAACCATAATTTTGTCTTAATTAAACTTGTTATACGGTCTCAATTAATTACTTAAACTTGAGGAAAATAAACAATTTGAACAATTTAATTTTTTTAATATTGTGATTTCTTTATATCTATATATTATATAAGTAAATAAAAAAAAAATGTATACAAAAATGTATTAATTGCACAATAAAATTAACTTAAAATTATATATATAAATAATAACAAATTGAATAATTAGTTTATCTATAGTAATTAACATTTTTTTGTTAGTAATTAAATAATCGATAGGATTATTTAAATCTCAGGTGGAAGGTGTTATGAATTATTGATACTACACTGTATAGACGTAGTAGTTATAATTTATATTTGTATATAGTATTAAGTATTTATTTGAATTATATAAATTTCGAAATGTAATAAAATTATCTCGATGTATTGTATATAATATAATTCCTTTTATTTGTATGTTATATACTACATACCAAAAAAGGCTATAAAAGAAATGATTAGAAGACGACCAAAGGCAGTCGGTATAGTACATGAAAATTATTGTGAAATTTAAATAAATATTAAATTTAATAAAAACTAAAATTTATAAATAAAAAGTGAATAATAGTGTTTATTAATTACTAATAAATTCCAGAATTTTCCAAAATTCATAACATATTTTTGTTATGAATTTTGGAAAATTCTGGAATTTATTAGTAATTAATAAACACTATTATTCACTTTTTATTTATAAATTTTAGTTTTTATTAAATTTAATATTTATTTAAATTTCACAATAATTTTCATGTACTATACCGACTGCCTTTGGTCGTCTTCTAATCATTTCTTTTATAGCCTTTTTTGGTATGTAGTATATAACATACAAATAAAAGGAATTATATTATATACAATACATCGAGATAATTTTATTACATTTCGAAATTTATATAATTCAAATAAATACTTAATACTATATACAAATATAAATTATAACTACTACGTCTATACAGTGTAGTATCAATAATTCATAACACCTTCCACCTGAGATTTAAATAATCCTATCGATTATTTAATTACTAACAAAAAAATGTTAATTACTATAGATAAACTAATTATTCAATTTGTTATTATATATATATATAATTTTAAGTTAATTTTATTGTGCCATTAATACATTTTTGTATACATTTTTTTTTATTTACTTATATAATATATAGATATAAAGAAATCACAATATTAAAAAAATTAAATTGTTCAAATTGTTTATTTTCCTCAAGTTTAAGTAATTAATTGAGACCGTATAACAAGTTTAATTAAGACAAAATTATGGTTGAAATATTTTAATTCTATTATTGTGAACCGTTTTTAATTTATTATTTATAAGTAGAGTTGTATTTACAGATGAAGGAATTTCTTTTACTTCAAATGGTCCAAGCCAAAGTGGGGAAAATTTATTTCTACGAATTTCGTTTTTAAGTAGAACAAGATCACCGATATTTAATTTTAAAATTTTAGTAGTAGCATCGTAATAATCTTTAGCCTTCTGTTTCTGAATGATCAAATTTTTTCTTGCTAAATCGAACGAATTTTGCATACGACTTTTCAGTTCGAAAAGATAATCATCATAATTGTAAACAATTTCAGGTTCGCGAGTTAATGAATGAGGTATGTATGGTTTATATCCGAATAAAAGTTCAAAAGGCATAAATTTAGTTGCAGTGTGTGGAGTAGTATTGAAAGTGAAAATGGCAAATGGGAGCCAAGCGTCCCAATTCTGTTCGTCTGATTGTGTAAAATTTCGTAAATATTCAGTCCAGGTACGATGAGAACGCTCCAATGAACCATTTGTCTCAGGGTGATACGCAGTCGAGTTTAATTTTTTAATTTTCAATAATTTGCAGATATTTACAAATAAGTCACTCATGAAATTTGCGCCCTGATCTGATAATATTTGTTGTGGAACTCCGAAAGTACAAATTAGTTTTTCAACAAATACACGAGCTACTGTCTCGGATTCCTGATTATTAATTGGGAATGCCATTGAAAATTTTGTTAGATCGTCTTGAATTGTCAAAATATATTTGTTGGAAAGATATGATGTTGGAAGAGGACCCACTATGTCTAAGAATATTTTTTCAAATGGTTGAGATGAAGTGGATGTAATTTGCATCGGAACCTTATTTAATTTACCACATTTATTCTTTTGACACAACCGGCATGACTGGATATGTTTTTTAATTCGAGAATAAAAGTTTTTAAAATTATAATATTGTTTTAATCGTTGGGCTGTTCGATATACTCCTTGATGGCCCCCTAAAGGATTCGAATGAAAATCTTGAATAATTTTATTGATTTCTTCATCATCAGTTAATTGAATTATTTTAGAGTTTGACGAATTTATGTTGCGTTCCACGGTTGATTGATGAGATATGTTATTATCCATAATGTTTTCTTTATTTTGAGATCGTGTTACTACATGAACTGTTCCTAGTGACTTGTCGATTCCAATTTCTATTCGACTAAGAGCATCAGCGTTAAGGTTTGTATTACCTGGTTTATGAACAACTGTATAATCGAAATCTTCAAGTCTAATTCGCCATCTCATTAATCGAGATGATGGATTTTTCAAATTACAGAGCCAAATTAAAGGTTTGTGGTCTGTAATAATAATGAAATGACGACCATATACATAGGGACGAAAATGTTCAACTGCCCATACCATCGCCAAAAGCTCCTTCTCGATCGTCGGATAATTTATTTCGGCCTTGTTAAGTACACGACTTGCATATGCAATCGGCAAATCGAAATTATTTTTAGTTTGTGATAGGACGGCGCCAATCGCCTTATCGCTTGCATCAGTTGTGATTAAGAATGGTTGGGAAAAATCAGGATACTGCAGAACTGGAGGATTGATTAATGAATGTTTCAACTTGGTGAATGCTTCGTCACAAAATGCATCCCAAATAAATGATTGGCCCTTTTTTAATAATTTAGTTAAAGGTTTTGCTATATCTGAATATTTACTTATAAAACGGCGGTAATACCCAGATAACCCTAGGAATGATTTAATTTGCTTTTGATTTGATGGTTTAGGATAATCTTGAATTGCTGTAATTTTCGTTGGGTCTGGTTTAATACCGTCTTCGGTTACTATATGTCCGAGGTAAACAATTTCCTTCGATAAGAACTGGCATTTTTGTAAATTCACCTTTAAATTGTTGCTCCTAAAGCAATCAAATACGGATTCTAATTTAGCATTGTGATCTCTAAGATTATGCCCCGTAACAATAACATCATCGAGATACACCAAACATTTAATTCCGTTTAACCCACTAAGTATATGATTCATCATTCGTTGGAATGTCGACGGCGCCCCTTTTAATCCAAAGGGCATTCTTTTGAAATGAAAATGTCTCAACGAAGTACTAAAAGCAGTTTTCTCCTTATCGGAATCGTTTAAGCGTATTTGATGATATCCATTAGCTAGATCTATGGTCGTAAAATATTTTGATTTACTAAGGTGATCTAAAATATCTGAGATATTGGGTAATGGAAATATATCGTTTACAGTGATGTTATTTAGTTTACGAAAGTCAACTACTATTCGCCACTTTCTATCTGTGTTGTTTGACTTTTTAGGCACTACGATAAGAGGAAAATTCCAAGGGCTTCGGCTCGGCTCTATGATTTGTTCGTCCAGCATTTGGGATATCTGTTTATCTATTTCCAATTTCGTCGATTCGGGTAATCGATACTGTTTTATATATATAGGATGAGAGTTTGGTTCAATTCGAATTGTATGACGTGTAACGTCCGTTGCTGTAAATTTGTCTCCCGGGAGATAAAATATGTCATTATATTGTCTGCAAATATTTAAAATGGAATTTTGTTCTTCTAGATTAAGATGATCTAAATTTATAGTTGACTTGATTATCTCTAGGCGATTGTCTATATTATTTGACCAAGAATTTAAATGTAAGACTTCGTATTCATCTAAATTAAGTAATGACAGTTTTAAATTTTCTAGATCAACGTCATAATCGTTTGTATTAACGAGACTTATTGTTATAAATTTATTTTCGGATTTTACGAGTGAGTTAGCTGAATATACTCCACTTATAATTTCGCTCGATGGGCAAACATAATCTTTATCTGGAATATTTAAATGCATAGTAAATAATTTTTCCGAACGAGCAGGAATGGAAATGAAAGAATTTGTAGTTAATTTCAACACAATAGATGTATCATTGAGAGGAATTTCAAAATTGTAATTCGAATAATCAATTTTGCATTTGTGTTTTGATAGGAAATCTTTTCCGATTATACCAGCGCATAGAATAGGGAATGAATTTGGTACAATTTGAAATGAATGTTGCATTATTACTGAATTTGGTAATTTAATATTAGCGTCGCAGCTGGCTATTGTTTGAAGTGTTTCAGTAGTTATACCTTTTATATAACACTTTCTATCAGGAAAGCAAAGAGTATCATCATCTACGAAATTTCTTTTAATTATGCTAATATCTGCCCCAGTGTCAACCAAAAAGAAATACGACTTTGGTTTCATAATGTCTACTTCTAGTTCAATATATTTTCTATCATGATTTTCCGAAGTGAAATGAATTGAATAATGATTTGGGTTGATAGAATACGACTCGCTATTTGATTCCACAGAAGAATTATAAGAATTAGTTAAAGAAGAATTAGGATTACGATCTTCATTAGAATCAAACAGAAAACATGATTTAGATTGATTTATAAGAATTTTTTGAATATCATTGAATGAATTTGTGTTTGGTGTTGAACATTTTATTTCGAAATTTCCCGGATCCGAACAGGAATGTTCGTTGATGTTACCGGATCGGATCCCACAGAGTTTCCCGAAAAAGCAGGCTGTTCAGTCTTAGATGAATCGGCAATCTTATTTTGCGAATTCACATACTGGCGTTTTCTGCATGAACTAATATGATGCCCAGGAATTTTACAATATGCACAAATCACGGTATTTTGAGCCATGCGAATATTTGAAAGAGATGACTTAATTTCATTTGATTTGTTGTACGAATTATATAGCGGAAAATTTCTTTTAACAAAATTAGAGTTTGATGAACCAATGTTTCGGCTGTAACAATTATTTGCAGAATGCCCAATTCTCTTGCATAATTGACATTTAATCTTATTCGTTGAAGAATAGTCATTACATTGATTTCGGCTACTTAAGATGAGTTCTTCCTCACAAGCCTGGTTTACTGCTTCGTGTAGCTTCGAAAATCGACACGCTTTGATTATAATTTTTATAGAATCATGAAGTCCTTCCTGAAAGGCTTTAAGGGCTGTTTTTGAATTTAGATTAATTATGGTGGAAGCAGAACCAGTTCCTTCTGCCTCTATGCACACTTCGTTTAATTCAGAAAGCAATTTTTCTATTCTAGTCGCATATGTCGTCACATTTTCATTACGTTGTTGGCGAACGTTAATAAGTTCAATTTGAAGTTGTTCGATCGACCTTGAGTATTGAAATTTATTTTTTAACTCAAGTTTTAACTGTTCCCAAGAGTCAATTTTAGTATACTTTATCACATCATATGCTTTACCGGAAAGTCTTGTCTTAAGCAAATTTAAAAACTTGTCGTATTCTGTATTCAATAAACCGTCATACACTATGTCACAACACGCAAGAAATTTATGCAATCTATCTGAATTTCCATCAAAGTCTGGAATTAATTTTAACGCTATTTCGACATTAAGCTTAGCCATTTTTGTTTTTATATTTAAGAAATCGCTTACAACCGACTTAATATCTAAATTGTCTACGTTTGCACACTGATCAACAGAATTCAGAGATAAAGATCGTTTTTTTATTTCACGAGTACGTAACTTTAAAATATTTGGATGCCCGTCTTTTACTGACATTAATTTAAATTTGGTAAGAACAAGTAAATCATAAAGAATTATCTTCTGCAAAATACAACTATGTTGAACATTGAAAATACATGAGAAGAATTTTACGTAATCGAATTATTATAGAATTCATACACAATTTTATATAATTATTTTGTTATTGCATTTTACGATATTGATAAAAAATTTGAAGAATAATAAATAATATAAAAAATTTGAACACCAACCTTGAAAATATCATAATACCAAAATCCAGTAATTGATGGTTCGATAAAGCAGCATCTAATCCATATTCAATTGCGATGACGTTGAAATGTAAAATAAATATCGTTGAATGGATTACCAATATACCGATGATATGATGATTGTTGTGTTGGTTATCGATATAACCTTGAAGAAGTTGATGTTGAATTTTACTTAAGATGAGCAATATTGATTTCATTTAAAAATTTCCGATGTGGACGATTACGGTTGGTTTCGTCTTTAACAGCTTACATTTAACAGGTGATTCTTATTCGTTTCGATAATGCCATGTGATAGATATGCGGATGTTAGATTACGCATTTAGCACAATTCAATATTTGTTTCATGATATAAAATTGCGATATTTGTTTGATGCAATTTTATCAGCATATGAAATTTTAAAATCAATTTTAGCGTATGAATATTTTATTCGTACATATTAGCTATTTCAATGTTTTTGTTTCACGAATTTAAATTTAAATTTTATTTTTTATTTCAACTTTTGAGATTAATAAATCACTTTTATTTGAATTACTTATTAATTTTATTAATCATAATTTTTGCACTAGAATTATTAATTTTGATTTCGTTTGCAAATCACTTGTAACCAAACCAGTCACAACAGTTATACACGCTTGTGGTACGATATAGCACATTTTATTAGCACTCACATAACGTTTTACGTTTTGTTATGTTTCTACGATTACAATATAAGTTCTATTATATATACGTTCAACTATTTGCCATTATGAGTTATATCTTAAAAAATTAAATTTTATTTTAAGTTATGGCTTGCGAGTTTTAATTAGTTTGATTTTCCAAAATTTTAAGATTTGCTCGTGGTGTGTTGAGCAAAATCCCTCCGCTGCCACCAATATTTTTGTTATGAATTTTGGAAAATTCTGGAATTTATTAGTAATTAATAAACACTATTATTCACTTTTTATTTATAAATTTTAGTTTTTATTAAATTTAATATTTATTTAAATTTCACAATAATTTTCATGTACTATACCGACTGCCTTTGGTCGTCTTCTAATCATTTCTTTTATAGCCTTTTTTGGTATGTAGTATATAACATACAAATAAAAGGAATTATATTATATACAATACATCGAGATAATTTTATTACATTTCGAAATTTATATAATTCAAATAAATACTTAATACTATATACAAATATAAATTATAACTACTACGTCTATACAGTGTAGTATCAATAATTCATAACACAGCAGATTCTGTTCAACAAACTCACAATCATAAAAGAGGAAATAAAGGAAATAATTAGAGCCGCACAATTAGCAAAAACAAAGATAATAAATACAAATCTTATGGACAAAATGGAAATTGGACGACTCGTTGCAGAAATCGGAACCCTACCATATGCGAATGAAATAGAAGCGATTGAATACGCAGAGCCAACAATGCTAGTAAAGGATTCCATAATACTATATGTAATATCAATACCAAAAACAAGCAAGCAGGATTATAACCATGTCCTTATTAGATCAACAATTAAACAAAATAAACAGGTCTACTTAGAATATAAGGAACTTGTCCTAAATTAACATCGGCTTTTCGGGATAACGCAGAAGTGTAACTCGTTCCACGAGGCCACCATCTGTGAGAGAAACTGCTTGGAGGAAATCAACGATGACCATTGCATCAGCCAGCTCATATGAGGTACGCATGCAAGTTGTGATTACATATTCAACAAAAATCAGGTAATTGAGACACTGACTGACAATACAATCTACCTGAACAACTTTAACGGTGAGATCTACGGCAACAATACAAACAAACACCTAGAGGGAAGTTTTTTAATACAATTCAACAACGAGACCATAATAATCAACAACATAACGTTCACTAACCGGGAAACACATACATTCCAAATATTACCATTAGTGCTTCAGTCAAATATAACAGAAAAAAGTATGAAGATAAATCCAGACTATCTTCATAGCCTGCATCTGAATAACGTGAAAAAACTACAGAAATTGTTCGCAAGCTACGAAAAATCAGGGCTCATATATCTCGCAATCATAAGTTTGATTTTAACGATAATCTCGATTTTCTTAATCACAAGAAGGCACCGTTTCTATAAAGTGCGACATCAGAAATCAGCTCAACAACAGGGGATCTTCAGCTGCCTACCAGAAATGCACACGGTTACCCTCAATACGTGACCCATGGACCGTGGATCTTTAAAGGGGGAAGAGTTAGCAAATTCCTAGCAGTATGTAGTTGCACATGCCATACTACTGCAACATCAACAAATCTTATTTCCGTTCTAATTAAATTCTTTATATACGAGAATGCTGACATTAACTTTTAATTTAGTATAAGAATGAAAAATTGTTAGTTTAGAGTTAGAGTAAGTTTATACCTGAAATTGTATTAACGTAAAATTTTGACCAATAAAATTCGTTTTTTTAACTCTCCGAAACCACGTTTCGTTAACTTACATACTTGCTTAACAAAAAATAACGGTTAATTACCTATAGTTCACTGGTTGATCTAATATCAACCCTAAATGTCTTAACTATTATATTGAAAAGACCAATAACTAACAATCAATCTTTATCAACAATAGTTACAACAATACGCCTAAAAGAAAAAGATAAAAATCTAGGAGACGTGATGAATCTTGCCATATTGTCTTATAATAATTCAGTCCACTCAACAACTAAACTCACACCATTTAGTCTCCTAAAAGGTCACTATGTTAGGAAAGAATTAGACTTCGCGAATGAAATCGATTACCTGCAATAACATAAAAAAAGGTACGAACAATTATGTAATGATATCCATAAACAGTCATCCGAAGTTAAAACCAAAATTATTACAAAAAATAATAGAAAGAGAAAACCCGTTTGTCCCATATCCCCAAAATTATTTATTTACACAAAACGAAAGAAAAGCGGAAAATTAAGAGCTAATTATAAAAAACGACAAATGGTAAAAGACAAAGGAACAGTAGTAATAGAAACCGCAGAAAGCAAAGTTCATAAAAGTAACATTAAACGATTATTCCAGGTCCCTAAAGATCACGTGCCAAGAGATCAAGCTGACATCGCTCAAGGACAATAAAGGAGTAATCCCTATAAAAATTGGTAATGCAAAAATGTACTACGAATTTCGTAAAATCATATACACATCATACAATTGGAACCATACGGACAAATCATAAACAACATTAAACAGCAAGTAAATGAATTACTGGAAAAATTCCCAGTAGAAAGTGGTTATCGAAATGTATTAAATAACAAAGAAATTATTTTAAAAAATTATATATAGAAGTATTACCGAAACGTTACAGATGTGAACTTTCTAGCGCACTGGGAGCACTTATGAAAGACATTATAGGAAACTTGGACAATCAGGATCTAATCGATGTAGAAAACGCAATAAATGAAATAAACCAGAATCAAGATAAAATTAACGATCAAACCAATAACCAAATACAGGGTGAACAATCAAATAATAAATAGATTAGAAGAAATTCAAAATACTATAAATGTCAATCTCAATCGAATACAGTACGAACAGAAACAATTAATCACATCTCCCTTTTAATTTTATGCGACCAACATTTCTATAGAATCAGTCATATGCTAAAAATATTACAAGAACACCTAGAAAACTTATTAGACATTATAGCATTTTCAAAACAACGTTTAGTATCACGCCATTTATTGACAAATAACGAAACAGTATACATAACTAAATTATTTGAACAGGACGATATAAAAGTACAGAACCACAATCTTCTCTATGATGTATTAGAATTAAAAGGATTCTATAACGTAAAGTATGAAAATTATCAACTTAAACTTATTCCCTTCCATAATAAAATTATAAACCCTATTCCATATAACCAAATTATCCTGAATACCCAAATATATCAATTTGTAACAAACCAATTTAAACAAATATATGAAACATTATACTACAAAGAAGAGAAATTAATGCCAACGTTAGGGACATGTATACCAGATATAGTAAATCAACAGCAAGCCGAATGCGGAACACAAAATATAACCACCTTAGAAGATATCGATTACCTATCTGTAGGAATACTTTACGTTCAACCTGCAAATAAACAAATACTACTTGTAACCAGCAAACTCATAAAATTATAGAACAAACACTCTTAGTATTCAAAAACTGCGATATAAATATCTAGGGTCAAAAATTCACCACAGATGAAATGGAATTTACCGACAACATCGAAATTAAACCTCAATTAATACTGGACATTCTACACAATAAAACAATTCAAAATTATAATCAAGTCAAGCTAACTCACGAAAAAACTACTTTACACAGCTCTACAGGACACATATCGCTAACCTTCATAATTATATTCATATTAATACTAATTTTTTAACATTTCTGCTGCCCAAACAAAATATGCTCCGCTTCAGGACTGCTTAAGCAGCCTGTCGCTCATCTTAGAGGGGAGGAATTACGTACTTCTAATTCAAACAACATCAAGGCCAAACCATCTACGGTATTTTAACCTAATGAAATTCGAGCGCTCCAATTACAAACGATTGCATACAATATTCGACGTCAACGTGTGTAAAGATATTTCAGCGCTCCACATGCAAACAGCAATGAAACAGCAACAACTAACATTCTACTAATTTTTTTTTCCCCCTTTATTAATTACAACTGAGACTGTGCTCATCTAGCAATTTATCTTTCAAATTTACAAATTTTACATTTCTTAAATAATTCTGAAATGGAGCACGGGATTGACAGCCTCCAAGAAGTATTCATAAATGGATACGGGCGTACTCTGGGCAATGTTTTGTAGAACGAACGGTTGAGGAACCCAATCCCTTCGTAGTAGTGAAGCAGAATAGCTAATTAGTCAATCAAAACTATGCAATGGTACAAACAAAAGGAAATAATACCCCAGGTGGTACATCAATATCAACATTGGTAAATCCGTACCAGAGAAGACCAAATTTACAAAGATCACCGATAAAGAAAAATAGAAGCAAATCGGTAGCTGACCAAGCCGATGCTTTTTCTAACGCTATACCTAGACAAACATTACACGAAATGAAACAACTATTGACCTAGAAAACGAGAATATGAATCTCTTGTCGAGGCTAGAGCATATGGAGCAAATATTTGCCAAGCTAAGCGAAGAAATTGAGTATCTAAAGCAAGAAAATGAAAACATAAAAATGAATCGGGATTCAAAAGAAGATTGCGATATAGGAAGCATTGAACTAGACAAAGTCATCTATTCCACTGATGAAGATGAATTACAAAGAGAGGCGGACTGGATCCTAAAGAAGAAAAAACAGTCCAGGAAGAGTAAGAAAAGAAAAGCTGAATCGTCACCTGAGGCTGAGCAATTAAATGGTAGGGGACAATCTAGTCCAGATTCAAACGATGCTCTACCCAAAGCCAATCCAACAAAAGGTAGTAAATCTACCAAGAACATTACGCCAAATTTGGTGCAACCGAAAGAAAAATCACCCCCACCAATAAATATTGTGGGTGTAACCAGTTACCCAAAAATTCAGTCACTGATGAAATCGGTCGGTTACTGACAAAGACTATAACGTAACAGCGTTTAATAATGACGTCTACTTATAGAACCTTATCTATGAAATTAAGAATCAGTGGTTCACTTACGAAAACAAACAGGCCCGACCTATAAAAGTCATGGCAAGAGGTTTGCATCACACTTGCTCAAGCAAAGAAATAATGAAAGACTTACAAAATAAAGGTTTTAAAATACTAGATGCTGTGAATATTGTTAAAAAAGAGAGAACAGAAATCCAGGAAGGAAACCAAATTATCAGTAAAAGGGGACTCCCTCTTTTTATGCTAGTATTTGACAGCAAAGAAAATGTTCAAAACATTTATGGAATAAAAGGAATTCTTCATATGAAAGTGAAAATTGAACCAATGAGGAGAACCACAACACGCATACCCCAATACAAGAAATGTCAGGCATTTAATCACACCCAAAGATATTGCGGCCGGGATCCAAGATGTGTAAAATGCTGAAGTAATCATTTTACCCAGGCATGTACAATAGGGAGAGATGTACCAGCCAAGTGTACAAATTGTAAGGGCCAACATCAGGCTAATTATCGAGGCTGTGAGGTTGCTAAACAACTACAAAAATTAAGAGATAAAACAAGAAATCAACCGCAAAATCACGAAAATCGAAGGGTTCAAATATCAAATCAGATGAATCAAAACCCACAACCAAGCAATACAGGGCAAATAAGTTCATTTGCGCAGGTAGTGAAAGGTTTGGGTTCAACCAAACATACGGGCTCTGAAAGTAACCAAATTTCGGAAAACATTATGAACAGCATTGCAGCTATTACAAAGCGGCTAGATGACCAAAGTAATCTGAACAACAAGATACTTGATCAACTGAAGAAAATGCAACGCCTTCCACGCAATACAACAAAAAATGTTAAGTAAGAACACAACTTTCAAAAAGCAGGAATCTGGAATGCAACTGGCATTATGCAACATATTCCAGAAGTAGAAATAATTTTAAATTCAGAAAAAATCGATATTTTCGTAATGTCTGAAAGCCATCTAGTTAACTCTTCGTTTGTTAAAATATGGGGTTATAACTTATATCACTCCATTCATCCAGCGGAAAGAGCAAGAGGTGGTTCGGCATTACTAATAAAAGAAAATATAAAACACCATTTAGAATCAAATATCGTAGAAGAAACAATGCAAGTCACTACTGTAAGGATCCAAATTAAACACAGACAGCTTACGTCTCTGCAATATATTGTCCTCCCCGGCATAACTTGAAAAGGGAGGACTACCTTAAATTATTTAAATCGCTTGGACGTGATTTTATTATTGGAGGTGACTTTAATGCGAAAAACACCTATTGGGGATCTAGACTTACCACGTCAAAAGCTAAAGAATTGCTTCAAGCAGGGCAGACATTAAAATGTGAATTTTACTCTGGGGTTTCCCCAACATACTGGCCCAGTGACGGAACGAAGATACCTGACCTAATAGACTTTTATGTAGCAAGAGGTATATCCCAGAACTACATTCACATTGAAGACAGTAATTCTCTAGTATCGAATCATTCCCCGGTTATCATGACAGTCAGTGAAATGGTAATTCAAAGGGAGAGTGCCCCCAGATTAACAAATTCAAAAACAAACTGGGATCTCTTTCGTGAGGTATTAGAGGAAAAAATCAACCTTCAGGTGCCGATAATAAATCCCCACCAGTTGGAAGATGAATTAGAACAACTCAATGAAGCAATTCACTATGCTGCTTTGGCAAGCACCTCCATTATACAAAATAAGAATAAGCTTAACATATCCTACCCAATGGAAGTTAGAGAGTTGGTAAGACAAAAACGACGGGCACATAAAACCTGGCAAATAACTAGAACACCGGAGAACAAAAGAATTCTTAACAATTTAGGTAACAGTCTCAAATCTCTTCTTAAAGAAGTTAAAAATGCATCAATCAACAGATACCTAGTTAGCCTAACCGATGAAAAAAATTCTGATTATCCACTGTGAAAGGCGACGAAGGGACTCAAAAGACCCAAAATGCAAGTGCCTCCACTTAAAAAGGAGGATGGAACCTGGGCAAGAGGTCCTAAAGAGAAGGCTGATCTGTTTGCGGAGTATCTCGAGGATATCTTCCAACCACTACCAAGGCAAACGGCCAATGGAAATATAATGTCAAACCAAAAGCTAGATGAGTTTGATATACGCCCAGTAACTCTCAAAGAATTAAAAGAAGAAGTGAAAAGCAACGTGAATGTTAAAAAAGCCCCAGGATATGACTTGATTACTTGCCAAATAATCAAGGCTCTACCAGATAAAGGATTTCGTAAGCTATTACACATAATCAATGCAAGCTTTCGGTTAAAATATGTTCCGTGGCAATGGAAAGTAGCAGAAGTAATCATGATAGCAAAACCTGATAAACCACCTAACGATAAAAAATCATACAGGCCAATTTCATTGCTGCCAATTATGTCAAAACTCTTTGAAAAATTATTACTAAAAAGACTTAAGCCAATAATTGAGGACCGACAACTAATACCTCCTGTTAGGTTTGCGGATTAATAAAACTCGAAAGATTTTGTTTGTAATATCATTGGCCACTTTTATTTCACTAGATGCCAAGTTTCGAGAATTTATAGAATTACTATTTTTGTCTGGATTAGGGATATAATTTGATCTAGGTTTATAGTCTGAGTTGGCGGTATATACAGATTTCGATATAGATTCTGAATTAAACATGTTATGTTTATTGTATTTAAAACATTCTGTCGCGACATGACCCGATTTGAAGCATAATTGACATTTTTGAATATAATTCTTGAAATTCGGCACTGTTTGTGATCTAAACTTGTTCATTACTACCATTTCTTGTTCGATTGCCTTGTCAATTGCTTCTTTTAATGTCCCAAACCGACAAGCTTTAACAATCGTCGAAATCGATTGGTTCAGCCCATCTTGAAATGACCTTAGCGCAGTTGCTTCATTCAAATTATGGATAACCTTACTAGGTTCGTTTCCTTCCCTACGAATACACGCACTATTCAACGCTGACAGGGTTTTATCTATTTTATGAGAAAAAGATCTAACATCCTCGCCTCTCTCTCTTGAAAAAGATTAATTAACTCAAGTTGAAGTCGCTCGACGGCCCTTGAGTCTTCAAATTGGGTAGTCAATTGTTTTTTCAAGTCCTCCCAGGTTTCAATAGTCCTATATTGCACCAACTCATAGGCCCGACCTGAAAGTTTCGATTTTACAATCTGTAAAAATAGACTTTTGTCGGCTTCCTTTGTTAATGGCGTATAGAATATTTCACAAGTATTCAGGTATTTACTTAACATGTTACTTGAGCCATCGAAATCCGGTACTAACTTGATCACATGACCAATATTGAGAGACATGCCTATTGGATTGTCTAAATTTATAGTATTTTTAACGGAATATTCGTTATCAGACTTCAAATCAGATTTGGAATGATTTGACTTTACATCGGAGTCGTCGGAATCAGTGACAAAATCTAATTTAATATCTTCGGAGTTGGGATCGGATTGAAAAAAATCAGTACTTACGGTTTCTTCTACGTATTTTCCGTTATTGTCCAACACTAATCTTTTTTTTCGTAAATTTAATGATTTCTTTTTTTCCTAACTGGATCCGTTATTATGTTACCTTCCGACCAAAGGCAACACGCTCATAATCTGCAAATTACCGCTATCACCATTGCTTGTAATCCCGAACTTAACACGACGCCAATCCAATGTTACATGTATATTTGCGGTTTATATGTACCGCCAATCCAATGTTATATTTGCGGTTTTTATGTACCGTCAATTCAATGTTACGAGTATATTTGCGGTTTTTATGTACCGCCAATCCAATGTTACGAGTATATTTGCGGTTTATATGTACCGCCAATCCAATGTTATATTTGCGATTTATAAATATCGCCTTATTTATTTATATCTGTTTATTTCACTGCTTAATTTGTATAGCTTGGTATAGTTTAGCTTGGTATACTATATACGGTTTTCGCTGCCACCAATGTTAGGTTTGCGGATTAATAAAACTCGAAAGATTTTGTTGTTTTTTTTTGCAATTTCTTTTTTTTTAATTAACAGATTTCGTATTTTTTTTTTACAACTACAATTTCGTATTTTTATAATTTAATCCTTCTACAATTTTGGTTTTTATAATCCTTCTACAATTTTGGATTATAAGAGATAATCCATAATAAATATGTATGTGTAGAACTAACTTCCAATACCATATATAACAAGTTAGGTGGAAGTATTGAATGAAGAAATTATATAATGTAAGTAATAAGAATAATAATAAAATAATAATATGTAAATAACATAATGTAATAAATATATATACGTATAAAAGTAGGTTATAACACACCACATCAATTTGGATTCAGGGAAAAGCACTCAAAAATTGAACAGGTGCATAGAATCACCAACGATATTGAAAGAACGTTAGAACGCAAAAAAGTATGCTCCAGCATATTTCTGGACGTCGTCCAAGCATTCGATAAAATTTGGCACAGTGGACTGGAATTCAAGCTGCATAGAGATCTGCCGAGGCAATTCTATGCCATACTAAGATCTTATTTATCCAATAGACATTTTCGTGTGAAATATGAGGATGAATACTCCGAACTAAAGAAAATCTCTGCCGGTGTCCCACAGGGGAATGTCTTAGGACCAATCCTGTATTTATTATATACAAGAGATATTCCAACAACAGATGAAGGAATCATAGCCACCTTTGCAGATGACACAGCAATCATGGCCATTGGAAGTAATGTCGCTGATGCAACGAGCAAACTCCAGAAGATTACCAATGAGGTTTGTAACTGGACTAAGCGCTGGAGAATCAAGCTTAATGAGACGAAATCCACGCATATTAACTTTACATATGAAAAGGCTTCCCATCTACCGATAGTAATTAACTCACGACCAGTGCCATATGCAAAGAAAGCTAAATATCTGGGCATGACTCTCGATGCCAAGCTCAAGTGGAGAGAGCACGCCAAAAAGAAAAAAGGAGAACTTAATATTAAGTTCAGAAAAATGTATTGGCTCATAGATAGAGGCTCTGAGCTTACAATATACAACAAGCTGCTGCTATATCGACAAATACTGAAGCTGATATGGACCTACGGTATTCAACTCTGGGGATGTACTAGGCAAACAAACGCCAAAATGATACAGACGTTTCAAAACAAGGTTCTTCGTAGCATCGTAAATGCTCCGTGGTACACAAGAAATGAAAACCTTCACAGGGACTTACATGTAATACATCAAAGATGAAATAAAAACGCCCGCCAAACACGAAATAAGGCTCCAGGAACATGGAAACCCCTATATTCGCCATATGATAGATAATCCTGTCGTTGAAAGAAGACTTCAAAGAACGAGGCCACTTGACCTAGTAAACATACCAAATTAAAATTATATTTTAAATAGGTTTAATTAATTTTCAGAATTATTTAAGAAATGTAAAATTCTACTAAATAAGCATTATTTAAAACTATATAAACCTTAACAACAGTAATTACATCGAATTAGTATTACTTCATTTATATAAAATACAACTTGTGTAACTCATTTTAAATTAAATAAAGTAAAAGCTGTGGGAAATTCCACAGCATTAAAAAATTAAAAGTTATTTACAACGTTAAACGTAATTCCCCTTCTCATTCACAAGTGACTACATTAAGAAAGAAAATTACTAGATGAATTGTATTCAGTTGTAATAATTTAAATAAAAAAAAATAAAAATAAAAAACAAAAAACGAACCTGGATTGTAGGAGAATAAGACGACCTATTGCACCAACCTAAACGAATCTCTACTCAAAATTACATCTTTAACGCAATATAACTGAAACTTATTGAATCTGTGACAATCAGTAAGGCTCATGGACCATCAGGGATTTTCGCAAAAAAACTGAAAACTTTTTATTGTTGAATTTCCGATTCAAAATAATTATAGGTAATGGGAATAAATATCGTTAATTTGCATATGGAAATCACGGTTATTGGAAGAATCGTATTTAGAAGTCCGTGGTCACATTTTGTAATGAAACCTGGATTGCAGGAAAATCAGACGACTTATTGCACCAACATAAACAAATCTCTACTCAGAATTACATCATTAACGCAAAATAACCGAAACTTACTGAATTTGTAGCAATAAATTTTATCCGTTCAAAATCAGTAAGACTGCTGACCATCAGGGATTTTCACAAAAAACTGAAAATGAATTTCCCGTTCAAAATGATTATAGGAAATGGGAATAATATGGTTAGGAAGAAACTAACGTTGGAAAACGCGGTTATTGGAAGAATCGTATTTTAAAATTCACGATTACATTTTATAATCGAACCTGAATTGTAAGAGAACAAGACGACATACTGATCCAACCTAAACGAACCTCTACTCAAAATTACATCTTTAACGTAAAATAACTAAAACTTACTGAATTTGTGGCAATAAATTTTATCCGTTCAAAATCAATAAGGGAAACCTGATTTTGAACGGATAAAATTTATTGGCACAGATTCCATATGCTACGGTTATTTTGAGTTAGTGATGTAATTTTGAATGGGGGTGAGTTTAAGTTGTTGCAATTTGTCATCTTAATCGCCTGCAATCCAGCTTCGGATTACAAAATGTGACCATGGATTTCAAAATACGATTTTTCAAATTAACGCGCGTTCCATTGGCAATGTACCGTTAGTTTCTTGCTAAATATGCTACAATTACCTATAATAATTACCTATAATCATATTTTGAATCGGAAATTCAACAATAAAAAAATTTCATTTTTTTGCGAAAATCCCTGATTGTTAGCCTTACTGATTTTGAACGGATTAAATTTATTGACACAGATTCCGTATGTTTCCGTTATTTTTACTTAGTGATGTAATTTTGAGTGGAGCTGGTTTTAAATTATTGTCATATGTCATCTTAATCGCCTGCCTAAAAATTTTAATTTTTTTGTGAAAATCCCTGATGGTTAGTTTCTTGCTAACCTAAAATTCAGCTCAAACGAGGAGATTATCGCCTAGACAGAAGCGTGTTTTCAAGAGTTTCAGAAGTCGTATTTTTTGTAGGGGTTACAGTTTCGACCTAAAAATAAAAAATTAAGAATTTAAAAAACTTCCGTCTTCATTCCTAGGCGATCGACCTTCGAGTATATACGAGTACATAATACCTTTTCAGATTTCATTTCATTCTGTTTTATTTAAATATAAATCATACAAACAAGGATACTTTCAAGCGAAAATAATAAATAAATAAGATGGATTTGTTTATTTTTGTAGATTGTTTCTTTTTACTTACAGTAAACACCCACCACCATACACTAGTTACATAGTACAATAAATACAAAAATGCAATTTTGAAGAATAATATAAACGAATACATATATAATTTTTTATTTGTACGCGCGCGTATAGAAAAAAATATATTGAGCGAGAAATATGTACATTGAGCAAATAGACCAACAATGGTTTGGGTTTTAGCTAAGCATTTCTATAGCATATCTCAATTCTAAGAAATATTTTTCCATTTGTAACGACATTGAGAATTTTATTTAACAAGGAATTTTCCTTTGGTTTAGGCCGGATTAATGCCTTACTCAGTAGAAAGTAGTATAGTTAGTGGTGGGGGTACTACTTTTTTACGTAGCATTGCAAATAATCCGGCTTCTCTCAGAGAAGAGAATATCCAAACAAACTCGACATGACAAATTATGAATGAAATTAAAATGATGCAATAAGCCCCCGCTCTTAGATCAAAAATACATATTAATGCATTTTAGGTTGAAAATCGACCAAATAGTATTTTCTTGAACCGGGACTGTACGTATTTGTAATACGACAAGATTTTAAATTTTAGGTTAATATTAAAAGAAAGAAAATGGAACGAGTTTTACAAGCAATAATGTAAAAATGTTGTTGTGTACATTGTGTTAAGTATACGTCCTTGTTGCCATTTTTCGATCAATATCTTTTTATGTGTATTTTAACATCTTTAACAAACCCAACTAGAAATTTATTCAGTGTATGTATTTGTAAAAATGCAATCTACCAACACATACATGGTAAACTGGTATTTATTAATGAAAAATGCGGGGAAAATGAAAATCAATGATACATAGTAATTTCGTTTTTTGTCCCAACACAAATAAAACTTGTTCGGCAATTTATATAGAGGGGTCCGTGTGCCAAATATCTTCTCCTTCGTAGCACAACCGCTGTACTCGTATTTTTGTATTTTTGTAAATTGTTTTGATGTTTATTTAATTTTGTGCACGTGCCTACCATAAAACCTGTAGCAAAGAGTATGTAATATTATAAAATTAAATACTCATTGCTTCTAGGTAGACAATTAAAAAAATAGAAATGAAAATATGAAGTGGAAAAGGTAGAATTGAATGAAACGAAATATTCCAATATATAAACTTATTTTTATATACATTATACATACTTATATATATATATATATATATATATATATATATATATATATATATATATATATATATATATATATATATATATATATATATATATATATATTATATATATACATATATATATTAGGGCGACCCATTTTTGTATGGAGGAAATATCATCCCTTTTTTTCTACCAGGGTCAGGGTTAAAAATATTCGTTTCTATTAGAAATGACCGCATGCAAGTTTTTAGGTCTATCGGACCACGTTTAGGGGTCGCTCAAATTGGTTTTGTGCAAAAAAAACACTAAAACGACCCTTACGGACGTTTTTCCCTCTCTCTCACTTCGGCCCGGTAGAAAATCAGACATGAGGACAAATGGGTCGCCCTAATATATATATATATATATATATATATATATATATATATATATAAACACTAAATCAAAAGTAAAATTAATGCCTAAATACTTGGTTGGCGCTGAAGGTTCCTTATTAAACTACTTATCTTTTACAATTTGTTTCTCAGCAAATACTGAAAATTGAACCCTCTATCTAGAACAATGTTTTGCTCGAAATTTACTAAAAAATGACCCCTTAAAATATTTGCTTTCAAGTACATGGCACCCTGTATAAGAAATTAGAAGAAAATCCAAATATTATCTGCAATCACTTTTGTTTGCTACTCATGATATGTAGTTATGCACGAGCTGATATTGTCAAATCTAAATGTATTTTTCCCAATTTATGTCAAATAAATAATATGTAGAGCATATTACCATGCTACCTTTCCTATCAGTTGTTTACTATAAAGGTAATTTACATCAAAAATGGCAGCATTGTTGATTGATTTTATTCCGTTTTACTAATTATTTTTATTTGTCTTTTACTTATTTTAACGTAAAAAACGGTATTCTTACCATTTGTTCGTGTGTAAAGAACAAAATAAACTTACGATTTTCTACTTCCTATCTATCTTCAAGTGGAAAATAATTTTCATTTACATTTTCAATTCATTTAAATTCTAGTATTCAATCGCGACCCACGCAATTCTTTTGCAGCTTATATCATTTCCCAGCAATATATTACACATGTTTATGTATATTTACGAATGTTAAAAAAAGACGTTCAATAAATCTAGGTATTGTGTAGGATGTTGAAAAACACAAAATTATACGATGTTATATTTGTATGTAAATATTTACAATGTATATGAATTACATTTTTGAATTGTGAAATTCGATTTCATTCATAGATGGAAAAGTAGTACACGTGATTTTCTCTTATTGCAAAACTGGGGAATTGAGGTGTATTTTACATAATTTTTTTTGGGAACTACCACACGTCTAAAAATTTATTGTTGGAGGCGACGTTGTTTTCTAAAGTTTACGATGATTTTCAATTGTTTATAACGCGCAACAAAATTGGACGGGACGAGTCACGATATGCTCACTCTTGTTTGTTTCCTGTTTTCCTGAACCGCCTATAAAATTTCTACAATGTCAATTTTAAATGTGTGTAATACAGAGTGTCCCATTGGGACGAAGTCAAATGATTAGGGCGTGTAGCTAGATCAATGTCATTAATAAAATTATACGACACATACGCCCGGAAATGAACCGTCATCCATTTAAATTGCATTTGAAATTTTTTAGCTGGGCAGATTACCTTGAATCAAGTAAATGCCAATAATTCTTCTAAAAATTAAGATAACTTAATTACAAAAAAACTTAGATGTCTGGAAAAAGTCGCTCTCGATAGCATAGTAAGTAGAGCGCTTGCTTTGTGATTCGGGGGTCCCGGGTTCGATTCCTTTTTAATGTGTTATGTGTTACATTGTACATTGTCTATATATCTCGAGCCATATTTATAGGCTTTTCTCCAAATAATATTTTTTTTTTTTTTTTAGAAATGTGCTTGTTTGTTTCTAGCTTTCAAAAAAGCCTTTGAGTGTGTTAATCATGAAACACTGCTACTGAAATTAGAAAAACTGCAACTTAACCCAATTTAATTGAAATTATTTGAAAACCATTTACATGGCAGGAGACAGAAGGTGGTTGATAATGGAACTATAAGTGATGAATTAACAATGCTGTGCGACGTTCCACAGGGATCTACATATATTGGGACTTTGCCTATTTAAAATTTATGTTAACGACATTTTTGATTTGCTATTAAAAGGTACATTACAACTTTTCGCCGACGATAGTGTTATATTTTATGCCCAATTTTTTGGACCCAAATCACCGTGTATATTCAATAATTAATAACATTCCTTAATCGATACTTGGTTAAATTTAAATCGTCTAAAATATTTAATATTTGGCAAACAAGACCTAGATAATAATCTCCAAGTTCTGTATAAAAACACAAAAATTGATAAAGTGAGTAAATAGTGTTATCTTTGATTGTCAATCAATCGATAACATGCTAAATTGATAGAATCATGCAGATTGGATCAAAAAAAATTGGAGCGGAGTAGAAATTTTTTTTTTTTTAAGAAATATTAACATATTTCTGTGTAATATTACAACTAATCTCATTGATTATCTAGTAATTGTTTTATTGGTTTAGTAGCCATCCCAGCTCTGCCAGTCCTTCGATTTCAGCGTCTCAGGGAACCACTAATTCTAAAGGCTTTGTTATTTTTGGGCGCTTCGGTCCATTGGTGCGATCCAGCAGGTTCCGTAGCTCCTCGTTGTCATGCTGCTGCAGTCGCAGTACATGACTTCTTGCAAATTTTTGTATTTATCGCTGACGTATTCCATGTTTAAGTCTCGATGGAGATTGTGATTTCTAATGAACCAAGGCAAGAAATATTTGTATAATCTTAACTGTAGTTTTCTACTTCTTTTTTTTTAAATGCACTTTCCACCTGAGCAGACTCTAGACTCTAAGTCTAGCGAAATGCTCGAGGTCCATATCAGCAAATGTAATTTGTTGCGAATTCGGCCTAATCGGAATATATTCTAATTTCCTATTTGTAAAGTTGATATGTGTTGATTTCGATTCGTTTAGTATTATTCTCCATTTTTTTTGTCCAGTTATGCCCTATATTAATAGCATTTTGTAGTTCCTTTGTGAACTCAACAATACTAGCATCAGTGATCATAACAGTTGTGTCATCAGCAACGTTCCTATTTTAGCTTCTACTATGTTTGGTAGATCATTTGTATACAGGAGATGTAATATTATCCAATATTTTTTTTTAGTTTTGAGTATTCCGCTTCATGTTTCACCTGGAAGTGACGGTCGTTGATGTAAGGCTACAGTAATTCAAAATATTGTTTTTGTAAATCTCTCGTTGAAGCTTACAATAAATTTCAGACCACGGTGCCAAACCTTACTAAATGTGTGGGGTACGTCTAAGAATATTGCTGAACATACTTTCTTTTTTCGAGCGCCATCTCAATTGTATCAGTAATCATATGTACCTGTTCTATCGTTGAGTGCCTCTCTCGGAACCCAAATTGATGTGCTGGCATAACATTTCTTCTCTCTATAATTGGCTTTAGTCTCTTGAGAAACAGTCTATCGAAAATCTTTGATATTGTTGTTAGCGAAGAAATAGGCACGATGTTCTCGGAACATAACTTAGTTTAAAGATAGCATTGATTATGTGCTGTAGTTTTCGTGGTGCTTTTTCGGGTAGGGCTTTGATTATTTGCCCTGTTATCATATCGTATCCAGCGGCTTTTTTATCTTTGAGGTTTTTTACTCTTTGTTTGACTTCTTTCAGAGTAACTCGTTGTAGCACAGATACCTCATGTATTTTGCTTATATGGGTTAAATATTCATTATCCGCTTGTCCAGTTGGTGGTTTGGAGGTATTTTCTAGGTGTTCGGCAAACAGATCTGCTTTTTGCTTTTCGCTGCGAGCCTAGGTTCCATCAATCAGTTTTATGGGTGACATTTACATTTTAGGCACTTTTAAACCTTTGGCGGCTTTCCACAGGGAATAGTCCGTGTCGGTTTCACCTGTCAGGGTACTTAGGAAGCTAGCAACTGACTCATTCTTAATCTCCATTATAAGTAGTTTAAGTTTGCTACACAAGTTGTTTAGGAATGTGTTGTCTTCATTGGCTCTAGTTGTCTGCCAAGTCTTACGAGCCATTCTTTTTTCGTTATCCAACACTCTACTCCTGAGACTCTACTCCCAGGCCGCTTTTTGTACACTTCCAAGGAGGCTTTCCAGTTCTTCTTCTATCATGGTAGCGTTCGAGATCGTCGTTCGCACCTGTAAATTGACGTTTTCTTCGACTAGCTCCCAGTTTGTTTTATTATTTGTTAGTCTTGGAGGGCTTGCTTTCTTTATTACCGTGTCACTAATTGTCATTAATACTGGAGAATGGTCTGACGATAGCCCTTCTTCATTTTCGACTGCTAAGTAATTTTCGAAGATAACTCTTGCTATATAGAAACCCAGAAGATCAGGAATTTTATTTAGGTCCGTTGGTCAGTAGGTTGGCTTTCTTGAGTAAAACTCACATTTTAATGACCTGCCTGCTTCAAGTAGCTCTCTTCGTTTGGGTGTAGTTTTATTTGATCCCCAGAATATTTTTTTCGTGTTAAAGTCGCCCTCAATAATAAAATTACTTCCAAGCGATTTAAGAAGTGTGATGTAGTCTTCTTTTTTGGGTTATATTTGGATGGACAGTAGATTGCTGATATACTATAGCTCTTGTTATTTTTGGTCTCAATAGATGCAGTAGTACTTGCATAACTTCCTCCTCTATTTTTAATTCTTTGTGGTGTTTAATATTATCCTTAATAAAGATTGCTGTACCGCCTCTAGCTCTTTCTGCTGGATGTAGAGCTTGATAGCACTGGTATTCACGTGTTATTATTTTTTATTGTTAAGTTTGTATGGACTAGAATTAGTCAATGACTTCTCTAGTTTTACCTTACGCATCCGTTATTCTTTTATATTGGGTTAACGATGTATTTTCCAGCGTTCATATCTCTGTTCTTGTTTTTTCAGTAGCTCACCCATAGATTCTAGTATTTTGTCTGCGCAGCCAGATGTTAATTGATAAGCGTTTATTTTCTTGCAGGACATGCTTAGCCATTTGTACATATGTTGTGTCTTCTCATACTTCGGCACTATTACGAGGAATTTGTTTTGGATAGGATTGCATCCCAGGTTGAGAACTCTAACTTGTTTGATTTTTCTTGTTGTCTCTTATTCTTTGCAGCTCTTTGGCTACCTCGCAGCCTCTGTAACTTGCTGGGTGATGATTACCACAGTGTATGCATTTCACTGGTTCTTACTTTTGTTGCATTCTTTTTCCGGTATAAAAAATTACCGGATGGTCATTGATTTTAAAAGACTCAACAAAGTAATCTAATCTGAGTAAGCGTCTAATAGCTTACCCGATTCCGGATATATCAAACACACTGGCGCATCTTGGAAATTCGAAACTCTTCATTAAAATGAAATGAAACAAACATAAAAAACATCATTCTTAACGATTAATGGAAAATATGAATTCCTAAGGCTTCCTTCTGGACTAAAGAACGCATCAGCAATCTTTCAGAGAATGATAGACAACGTGTTGAAACAGTACATCGGGAAAATATGGCATTTCTTCTTAGACGACGTAATAATATTTGGAGGAAATACAGAGGAAGGACATTTGGACAATGTCAGAAATATATTTTCAAAATTGAAGAAAGCAAATCTGCGGGAAAATCTTAATAAAACAGCGTTTCTCATTTTTACATTATAACCAATCAAGGCATCAAACCCGATGAAAGGAAAGTTTGTGCAATTCAAAAGATAAATTCCGGAGAACTTAAAAGATTTAAAATCATTTATCAGGTTCCATTCTTCGCCAAATTAGCCAAACCTCTCACAAATCTTTCATACATACACAAATACTCATTTTCCCTAATTTCGAGAAGCCGTTCATATTAACAACGGACACGTCGGACACTGCAATTGGAACAGTATTGTTACAAGGCGCAAGAGAGCAAGGACAGACCTACTACATTCATCTGCAGGTCATTAAACAAACCGGAAGAAAGTTATGCGGTAAATGAAAAAGAGATGTTATCCATAATCTGGTCCTTAGATAGCTTATGGAATTATCTATTTGGCACAAATTAGTTAGAATCCCGACATTTTCATTAAGCAATCGCAAAACTAAAACTAAAAGGTGGGGGTCCGCAAAAAATTAATACCTGCATGCTGAAATGTAGAATTGAGTTTTTTCGAACATGTTGTCTGGCGCTTTTAATGAAAGTTTAATAACTAGTGTATATCCCAAATGTTTAAAAGTCGCTAAAGTAATTCCTATTCTAAAGAATGGAGATTCTTCAATAGTTATAGGCCTATTTCTACTCTTTCTATATTCGATACAATTCTTGAAAAATTGATATTTTCGATACAATTTAAAAAAAATATTAAAAATTATTTTAAATCGAATATTTTATTATTTTGGAACTAAATTACCGGTATCTTTATTTTTTATAATATTTATATATCTATGTAAATTTTGTAACTTTTGTATATTGATGTATAACAACTTGGATTATTCTTAAAGGAACATTAAATTCACTGGATAGTCCGCCGTTGTTATCGTATGAGAATGAATAATAAAATAAAATAAAATAAATAAATAAATAGAAACGATGAAAATCTCAACTGGAAAAATATAACTATGAAATAGTTTACAAACCCGGTTGCACTGCAACAATAAGTAGCAGATGCCTTATCATGGCTAGAATTAAAAACAAATACGTTATCGACAGATGGGACGTTTCATAGCGCAGATTAGGACAACACTAACTTGTTACGCACCCATAAACGCATTCAAGAATCAACTCATCATCACAGAAAACAAAGATATACTTATGAAAAACCGCATCCAAATGACCAGAGGCATTCCATCCGCCTAATTCAGGTAACAAAGAAACACTAACGAAAGTTCTAAAAGAAAGGCTTAGCACAACTGCAATCAATGGAATCAAAATTTGGGAGGAGCACATCCACATGATCCAGCAAATATTCACGGAACATCTAAGCGGATATGTTTAAAATTCGATTAACATAAACGACCGTACAAGACATAAAATGCGAAGAGAATAAATTTAATACTTGTTAGGAAAATAAGGATTGCTCCTTTGGAGAAATATTATTAGAACTGTGAAACCTTTCAAACGAAAAAATACGACTGTCATCCCGACAAAGTTAAATTACAGCAAACACCAAAACAAAGTTAAATTACATCCCAACCTATCCATTAGAGATCATTCACATGGATATAATCAACATTAAGAAGGAAAAATTCATCACGTATACATAAACATATTCACCAAATTTACGAAACTTTTCCATATCATGGACAGGTCGCTGTACATCTAAAAAGTAAAGTCATTAAAATTCTGCACTATTTCACCACACCAAAAATAATTTTGATGGATAATGAATCGAGGTTCGTTAGCCCAATGATATCTGACTACATAAAAACACTTGGAATACAAATCCACCTTACACCGTCCCAGAAAAATGAAGAAAACGGCACGGTTGAAAAGGTTCACTTAACAGTCATCGAGATCACAAGATTTCTAATGGATTAATATAAAGTTCTCTCTATAAAGGATCTAGTCCGTATTGCTGTGGATAGATTCAGCAACACCATACATTTAGTCACTAAGTGAAAACAGTGACATATTTGTTGCAAGAATCAGCCGTATTAACTAACAAAGTCTATTAAATTTTAGGGACAAAGTAAATGAAGAAGTAATGCAAAGAATCCAAAATTCTCAACAAACCAACCTACGAAGAGAAAATGTAAGAACATATGAAGGTATACGTGGCCATAAAAAATTCAAGGAAAAGACAAAGCAAAATTTAGAAAGGAAACAGTAGCAAAGAACAACAAAGTTACAGTGATAACAGCTTCGGGCAAAAAATACACTAACCGAATGAATCCCATCTCTTCCACCTTCTAGATCCTGTGTTTGGACCATTACGAAACCACAATTTCACCACCTCCCCCCACTACCCCCCAATATTTTATAAAATGAATAAAAATCATAAATTGCCATGAATAATTTACCTTTGAAACCTTCTGAGAACATCATGAACAATTGACCTTCTTCATAGTTATGTTTACATAGTTGGTACCAACCATAGGTGGCTCATACGAATACGAATTCTGTGGTATTTGACGTACGCATCAATACTTGCTGAAGTCACTTGCGTCGTAGCTTGATGTTGTTTTGACATTTCAATCTCTGTTCGCTTTTCTATTCAAAATTTAAATGGTAACGACGAAATAACACGTTATCAAATGGGCCGATACATTAAGCAGCAATGAAGCAGTTTAGCGCATTTTAAGTTTTCCTATATACGACAGAGACCCTGCTGTTATACATTTGGCCGTGCACCTTGAAACTGGACAGCGTTTTATTTCACTGAAGAGACTGCTCTATACAATAAGCATTAACTGTCCCAAAAACCACACTAACTGAGTTTTTCGAACTATGCAACCGATCAGGTATTTTTTGTCAATTCGCAAAGACATTAATGTATACTGATGTGCCACGATTTTTCACGTGGAACAAAAAATCAAAAATATAGGACCCACAATCTTGCGTTTATTGTTGGTTAATGTTCCTAGATCGACGTATGACACGTATTTTGTATGACAGGTTCCACGATGCGTGTCGCGAATTGCATTTGCTGGAAGATGACAACCATTGGGATCTAACACTTGCAGAGTACTGAGGTCCTCTCGTCATAAATGTTGACGACATCTTTTCCATCACAAGCTTCTCTTCTCAAATATAAAAATTCAATGAGAGACGACATTCTGCATTGCTTTCGGACCGGTGACCAAGATCTCAATATCGATTTTTCACCGGAACCTTTCACCTATCGCATAACCGCCCAGCAACAGACATCATGAACATCGATGTTCGGCGCGAACAACAGTTCGATGTGACCTCTTTGACTACTTTTGTTCAAATAATGAGCAACTGCTCACTGCTGAACAAACAAATATTTACGATCGAATTAATTTGTCAATTGCAGCACAACAAAGCACTGGCAAAATATTCCTCATCCCACTGATACTTGCGCGCATTCGGTTAGAGAATTATATGCACGCAACGCACATTCAGCATTCAAGTTGCCATTGAACGTTCACACAAATCCCGACGCAATGTAAAGCAACATAAAGAAGCAGTCCCGCATGGCTAAAGTTTTTCAAAAATTCAAAATTATTATTTATGATAAATGCACTAAGGCCCACAAGCATTCCCTTGAAGCACTCGATAGCACGATGAGAGGTCTCAACGATAAGACCAGACTTTTCAGTGGCGCACTACTGTTGTTGTCCTGTGATTCCAGACAGACATCAACGCAAATTAACGCATGTTTGAAACAATCATACAAAAATTCGATTTCGTGGAAATACAGAATGCATCAAACTGCCAGACAATTTTTACAACATGGTAGCTACGAAAGATGCTAGCTACGAAAGATGCTTTGATTGAAAGCATATTCCCAGATTTGCGCGCTAATTACATTAATCATGCGTGGCTATTGTACTACTGGGAAGTGATATGTTCTTTGACATAATTTTTGATGGCAAAAAATATATTCCGAGAACAGCATTGGTTGCTCATAATACGAACTTAGGATGGCTGATTGAAGGAACAACAGTTCAAGGTAAAACTGAAAGAGAAGAACTTCCAATTAATCTTCATCTAAATGTTGATCAGACGCTCAGAAAATGTTGGGAGATTGAAAAGATTAATAATCTCGTTTAAATACAGCGAAGAAAAAACGTTTATCTTGGACACTTCCGGAATACAATCTACAGAGCCGAAGACGGCAGATACGTAGTTAGTAGGCTGTAAAGAGAATGGGTAATTTAGAAAAGTGATTCGTTCATGATGCTACATTAAAGAGGATGTATGGAGAGTTTATGAATGAATACGGAGAGGCCGGATTGGAGAGCTGGATTGGAACAGTATTACCTACTACCTACCAAATCACGGTGTAGCTAAGGAGAATAGGACAACCAGCAAGCTCCGGGTGGTCTTTGATGGTTCGCTTAAGACAACGCATGGGAACTCTTTGAACGATCAATTGGCTGTAGGACCAGTCGTACAAACTACTTTGATGGAATTGGTGCTTAGGTTCCGAACTCATAAAATCATATTCACGGCCAGCATCGAGAAAATGTTCCGTCAGATTTGGGTCAACACAAAGTGCACAGAGTTTCAAAAAATCGTTTGGAGGAAGGAACCAGAAGAAGAGCTGCACACCTTCAGATTATTAACGATCACATATGGTACGTCTGCTCCTTTTTTGGCTATGCAAACTTTAAACCAACTTGCGACAGATTACCAATGCGAGTTTCTAGAAGCTTCAGAAATACTCAAACGAGATTTCTACGTTGCTGACCATACCACCTGAGAGCAACTGATATCAAAAATGCCCAAAAAACGATTCGAGATATAATCGAAATCATTGGTGAAAAGAGGATTCAACCTAAGTGGACTTCCGCTCATTAACTTCGAAAATGATACTGGAGCCGTTTCAATATTTGGAATGAGGTATACTCTCTTACAAACGACACTTTCCAGTTTAAGGTGGATTTAGTAAATCACAAGTTCACCAAACGCAGTATGCTATCAAAAAGAAGCAGCGAAAATATTACATCGCCTGAAAAGTTTCCGATCTAACAAAGAAAACACAATTTTTTGGGGGAATATACATTTTATTCATCAATATAATTTCCTTCTAGAGCGATACAATCAGCCCAACGTCTCTCTAACATTTCGATGTCTTTTTTGTAGAACGATTTATCTTTGTCTTTAAAATAAGTCGCCAATTACAGTCAAAATGAAAATTTTATTCCAAAGGCTATGGTTGCTAGGAGTTGACTGGGATGAACCGTTACCATATCCAATTTACATGGACTACACAGCAATAAGAAGTACATTAAGTAGATTGGAAGATATTCGAATATGCAGATGGTTATACAATGAGGGTCAAGAGTTGAAATTGCAGATGCCTCCGAGTTAGCTTTCGGAGCTGCAATTTGTAGTCGAGCCAAGACGACAGATGAGTATAAGATAAATATACTTACGGCAAAGACAATGGTAGCTCTAATTAACACTATCAGTATTTCACGGTTGGAACTTTGTGCTGCAGTGCTGCGAACCAACCTGATGGCATCAGTTTTGGAAATATTCAAAGTTAAATTTACTATTAAAGGGTGTTTTTTTAAGAGGTTGCCGATTTTTTTTTTGAATAAAACACATATAAAATTATGAAATGACCAAAATTTTTTTTTATTTGGTAGATAATTTTTTGGCATTTAACATTTAAACACAATTTCTGGCATATGGCTACCACGATTATTTTTCACAAATGTCATTCTGGAGGTCCAATTTTCCAGCACTTTTTCAAGCATTTGAGGGCGTATGTCAGCAATGACACGTTGAATATTGGTTTCCAAAGCGTCAATCGATTGAGGTTTATCCACATAAACCAATGACTTCACGTATCCCCACAAAAAGTAATCGAGTGGCGTCAAATCGCACGAACGCGGAGGCCAATTCACCGGACCATTTCTCGAAATAATGTTGTCGTTGAAAGTTTCTTTCAATAAGTCGATTGTTTCACGTGCTGTATGGCAAGTGGCACCATCTTGTTGAAACCACATTTCATCCATATCCATATCTTCAAGATTTGACAACAAAAACTCATTTAACATGGTTCTGTATCGATTTCCATTCACGGTAACGCGTCGTCCTTCCTCATTTTTAAAGAAATATGGACCGATGATCCCACCAGCCCATAGACCGCACCAAACAGTACATTTATCAGGATGCATTGGTAATTCTTGAACGGCGTGTGGATTATCTTTGCTCCAAATGCGACAATTTTGTTTGTTGACGTATCCATTTAACCAAAAATGCGCCTCACCACTGAAGAGAATTTTACGGTAAAAAAATGGATCTTCGTTCAATTGATTTAACGACCAATCACTGAATTCACGGCGCAAACGATGGTCGTGTGGCTTTAATTCTTGCACCAATTGAATTTTGTATGGCACCAAACCCAAATCTTTACGTAAAATTTTCCATAAAGTCGATGGACAAAGTCCAATTTGCTGAGCACGACGACGAATCGATAAATTGTCGTTTTCTTCGACACTGGCCTCAACGACAGCAATATTTTCTTCTGTACGAACTCTTCTCATTCTTGTCGGTGGCTTGGCATCCAAAAGAGTGAATGTAGACCGAAATTTGGTAATTACGTTCTTTATGGTGGTCTCTGACGGACGATTATGTGCACCATAAAATTCACGAAGTGCTCTATAAACATTTTTAATTGAACACTGATTTTGAAAATAAATTTCCACGATTTGAAAACGTTGTTCTGGAGTTAACCTATTCATAATGATTTGCCAAACAATACTGAGTAGAAATGCCACTTTGAGCTGTCAAAACAACTGTCATAAAATAAAACGACATCTATCGGAAAAACAAACCTCCTAAAAAAACACCCGTTAGATATCGACTATGGAAAAATTCGACAATTGTGCTAAATTGGATATCGCCATGCCCAAGAAGATAGCAGGCCTATACATTTAACACTATGCGCCGTAGGTACTTGGCGAAACACACTAACGCTTAATAAACACATTATATCACTTGTTTATTATTTCGCAAAAATAATTTTTTCAATTTGTTCAAAAAATTTAAAAATTACTCGATCGATTTCGACTTGGTAGGTCATCATCAGAAGTATCTACGAGTAGATACTCCTGATGATGACCTAACAAGTCGAAATCGATCGAGTAATTTTTAAACTTTTTGAACAAATTTTTTGAAATAAAATATTCAAAAAAAATTGTTTGCGCATAATGTGTTTATTAAGTGATAGCAGACCTACGTAGCTAATAGGGTTTCATTAATTTTGGAACAAACTAATCGCAGTCAATGGAGTCATATACCATCATCTGACAATTCGGCAGACTGCGCTTCGCGTGGCTTACTACCTAATGAATTCTATCACAGTTTATGGTGGAATGGTCCACAGTGGTTGAATAAAGCAGCCATTTTTTTGGCAAAACCAATCAAAACTCAATGTGGAATTTTGAAAGAAGAAAACCATTTATCAGTCGTATTGTTGAATATAGAAGACAACGACGGTGATTGGTTGATGATGTTCGAAATAAAATAGTTTTTGTAATTGCACGAATCATACTACTATTTCGGAAAAGGTTATCCAATAAAGCACTCGGGGGGATTAAAATGCTCACACGTAAATAACGAAGCCAAATGTGATGCGTTCACCTGGCTCATTCGAAGAATGCAGTTAACCAGTTTCGCATTTGAAATAAATGCTCTCGCGAACAAACAACTTATCAAACGACATTCAAAATTAAAATCTCTCTTTCAATTCGTTCATAGATAATGCTAGTCTTTTGCGGGTTGGCGGCAGGTTGTGTAATGCACATGTTCCGTGTGTGGCAAAGCATCCAGTCATACTTCCAGCCTCACATCGAGTAACAACCTTGGTCATTAGAAACGAACACCTCAAACGACTACACGCTGGACCGACACTTTTGATTTCAGTTCTTAATCAAAATTACCATATCCTACGATACAAAGACGAGTTCTTAGTCAATGTATTAGGTGCGTCCGACTAAAGGTCAGCTACCGCAACATATATGGTACCATACCATCGACCGTTCTTTACCATAGGGGTGGATTATGCTGGGCCATTATTAATCAAAGCATCCCGTTTCCGAGGCCTAAAGCTATAAAGGCGTACCTGACTCTGTTCGTTTGCATGACCACAAAGCGCAACGGAACCTACGAAGATGCTTATATATATATATATATATATATATATATATATATATATATATATATATATATATATATATATATATATATATATATATATATATATATATATATATATGTACAATATATATATATATATATATATATATATATATATATATATATATATATATATATATATATATATATATATATATATATATATATATATATATATATATATATATATATATATATAAAATTTATGTACGTCATATACTCTATAGAGAAAAATATATAATACTCGAATACGTTTATTTGCAGCCTACATTATTGTACTTTGCTACTTTTTTATGTATACCTCGTAATATTCGTATAACTTGGGTTAAAACTTAATATTCAACATCTCCTTAATCATCATCTTGCTGTATATTCTCATGATTATTCTCATACAGTAAACGAAAACGGAAACCTTTTGTACATATATTGGAAAACAGGACCAAAAAGAGTTGTATGTGTATTGAAATACTACCCAAAAACGAAGCTAGAAACCATAAACATAGCTATATATATATATATATATATATATATATATATATATATATATATATATATATATATATATATATATATATATATATATATATATATATATATGTGTATAATATATATATATATGTTATATATATATATATATATAACATATATATATATATATATGTTAGGTATATATAGTTACATTTTGGCTACGAGTTTAGTGTAAAAGTTGATCTCGAGCGATATAGAACGAAAGTCTTGTAACATAGATATATATATATATATATATGATATATATATATATATGTATATATATATATATATATAGATATTAAAAAACAAATTGAACTATAAATAATAATAAATAGTTTTTATAAAATATTTATACATAGGAATATTTGGAAATATTTTTTCTGTTTCCCAATAAATTTATAATGAATTAAAAGTGTGTTAAACTAATTTCTAATAAATTGTTTTATAAACATTTAATTTTAAACTTTTGTGAGTGTTATTATACATTTAAAATAATAAATAGTGTTTAAAAAATAGTTTTTTCTTCAACAAGTGCGTTCTGTTTCTTATTTATTTACTTATTCTTATTTATTTTTATTACTTTATATGAGCACAAATTTATAAATATATAATAAATAAATAAGTTATATATATATATATATATATATATATATATATATAAATATAAGTTATGGGGTTACGAAAGTGTAACCAACTCGAACAGAGAGATTGATTTTCCCGAAAATTATTGTTGAAAACACGTAACATGAAGTCCGTTTGTTTCGAAACATTATCAGTTCACAATGTATTCATTTACAAGAAGTTTACGAGTCGAATTAGAAAGTCTTTTTAAAAAAAATTGTATAAACTCAAGAAATATTTTTAAATAATTTAAAAAAATCAAAATTTAAATTCTAAATCTAATTAGATAAGTGGCACCCAGCAAATTTTAGAATCCTCTTGTGTCGAAAGCTAAATTATTCGGTGGCCCTTAAATATTGATTACTAATTTTAGTCATTTTACTAATTGGAATAGTTGACATGAGAGATGAAAGTGGTTCTTGTTATTCACCACCAAAATAAACGAATCCTTAGTTTAGCTCCCAAATGCCAGTGAAATTTACAAATCAAATTAACATTTGCGAGTTTTCGACGGAAAATGAGTAGAGAAATATCTTGATGTGGAGAATATGCGCTTCCGTTTCTTACTGCGCGCTGCAAATGATATATTTATATATATATATATATATATATATATATATATATATAAATATATATATATATATATATAAATATATATATATATATATATATATATATATATATATATATATATATATATATATATATATATATATATATATATATATATATATATATATATATATATATATATCACAATTATTTATAGTTTTATATATTTATATCTACTTGAAGCTTTAAAATATCTACTTATTCAAATTAATAATGAATTTCTTAAGGCGATTTATTTAAGAATTTAACGGTAACACAACAACAATAACAAATCTTAAGAAATTCTATATATCTTTGCACATACACAATTATATTTTTAAATTTAAATTGCACAAAATGTTGCACCATAATGAGGTAAGAAGTGACGAAGTACACCAGAGCATGTACCCCCAAAAAAGAGTTTGCATGAAACTTTGATCTGCTATAAAATCATTGCTTTTTGTATGCACACACCAAAGCACCATTACCTTATATTTTAAGTTTTAAATAAATTTAGAAGATTAAATGTCGGTTTATGTATATTTAGGATAAATAAATAAGATTTTGTTGTTTACTGCGCGGCTTTAATTGTTGATGCAAAGGGTTAATTGGATTACGCTTGATCAAATACATAATTTTTTAATTCCTGTAAAATTCCTAAATAGTATATAGTCACCCAAATATCCATTCCATACTCAATATAAAAGGTATGTATAGCACTATTTTCCCGTTGTGTGTAATTGTATGTGTTTTTAACATGTTGTAATATAAAAATGTGTATGAATTTTTTCCACTCAGACCATACGCCAATTTCCCAGGGATCTAAACAAACACATTTACACAAAACCATATATTTTTATGCATACTAACACAATGATTCCAAAAACCAGCTTATTTCGTCCTTATTTTCATTTTTCTCTGTACGTTTCTCTAACGAAATTAGGGTGAAAGTATTTTCTCATTTTACTACAATTTTCATTCAAAAAAAAAAACTGTAAATATCGAAATGTATGTGAAATTATGTGTTTTGTGTAGGTGGTTGAAAGAATTTTTTAGTGAATGGAAATATGAACATTTAATCACTCTTTGACTACTACCCCACAATTCAATCGGTATATTCATTAAATCGTTATATTAAACAGGGTGACTAATAACTACTGTAATTATACTATTTGAGATGGTATCGAAACCATAATTAAACAAATAAACAATTGATGCATTACGTCCATCTTCACCATAAAATGAGATCCGAGAAATTCCGAAACGGTATTATGGCAAAAAATTCAGAAAGTGCAAATATCACCTCTGTTTGTCCTAATTTACACTAGCTGTAAGTAGTGTCTAAGAAATTGTGTTTACAAAAAATATATTTGCTTGATAATTTGCTGTATTCGGTGTTTAAAATCCTCCATATTACCTGATTTATTGCATGATTCATACCTAAAGCAAATTTAACAAAGTTTATGTCCTCCGTGATGTCTTGACTATATTTTAGTTATTTACAGGTTACCCTGTATGAATTATAATATGAGATGGTGCTTTGATAGAGTTATTGTTAATTCGTGCACACAATGCATTGTATTTATATCTAAACTGTATTCTAGCAGAAAAGCTGAACGTATCCTTTATCCAATAATAAGTTAAAAAAATTGTTTATTTAAATATGTAATTATGTTTATTAATATTGATAGGAAAACCTCGATCCTAAAAATACGTTTGTATCGACTATTTGTGCAGAACGAATGGTTGCTATAGAAAGAAATAAAAAAAATTTAAAGGAAATCGTACGACCTTAAGAACTAGAATCTGGGGGAAAACATTTTCCTTATATTTCTTATTTCATTGAAATGTCGAGAAAAAGTTTTGAATGAAACACATAATATAGCAACAGTTAATTTTTTTTCCTTTATATACATAGCTGCTTATCTGTCAGACTTTTGTTAATAATTGTATTTTGTGTACATACGTTTTCTATGTATGTGTAGTTGAATGTGTAGATGTAGACATATACATAAAAAGCTAAGAGACTGCCTTTGAATTCATTACATCATAGGATATACATTTTTTTGTGTGGGTGGAGGGGGTAGTGTTATACAAATAACCTGAAAAGCCTCAGGATTTTTGGATCGCTGGATATTTATTTTCAATGTATGTTTTCAGATTTACTATGTATTTTTATTGTTATCGCTATTGATTACATTTAAATCTGGTCAAACTGTTAGAGCACAATCATCCCGACAACAGGAATATGGATCAACTAGCAATAGTAATGTCGGTAATAATGGTGTCAGTAGTAGTAGTGGCGGAGGTGGTGGCGGCGTCGGTGGGGGTGGCGGAGGTGGCGTTGGTGAAATAATAGCCCCGCGTGCAGCTGCTATTAATTCACATGAACCAAGTTGCGAAGAATTACGCGCAATGTGGCGGTAAGCTATAATTGCATAAACTAAATTAATATTTTTCTAGATAAAAATAACTAAATAAATATATATAGTTTCTCGAAACGTCAATCTCGTGCAGCCGAGATAACAAATGAAATCCCAACATATCGTGATCCATTTGCATATAATGTTTGGGATTTTTACTATCCAACAACTCGAAGTTTAGGCGGTGGCCGAATAAACGCACGGTATAAAGATCATTCAAGACCTGTATATGGTAAAATTTTAATAAAGGAACCACCACCGGTACGTTTACGTGATATGTCTTATGATGATTTAACACGACTCGCCCAGGAAACAAAACAAACAAAGCCAAAATTTCGATGGTCGGGGAGCACTAACATAGGTAATCAAAATATGTTGACACCTCAACGTGGTAGTTTTCAACGACTTAAAGAATTAATATGGACGGAACGCGCACGTGAATTAGCGCAACAGCGAAAGGCAGAAGAAATGGCGGCACGAGCAGCTGTATTGCGCGAAATAACAAATGGACAGGGATATCCATCACCTGGGTTTACCCGTAGCGGTGGACAACATCAAAAATTCTCACAATCATTGTATCAAGCAACAAAATTAGATAATGGACAGCGCGACACATTTCCAATACCTGATTTATTAGCACCAAGTCTTGATGCAAATGATGGCCCACAATCAAGGGACGGAAATCAGTATCGCGATGACAACCTAGCCTATACTCTTGTTCAAAACCCATCACAAATGCAGACACTTTACTCATCACCGTATTCAAGGCAACCTATATCACATTTTCGAGAACGAAACCGTGCGGCATTAAGGCACGTAAGTTTTTAAAATTTTAACTATTAATTTTTTTAACAACTCCATCGCATTTAAACAGTTATTATTATATCAAATACAAATCATATCCTATTTTATATATGTATATGCATGTACATACATTTATTTATATATGGACATTCTATGTCAAATGACGCACTTATCTGTTAAAAACTAAAATAATGTCATGACTTTTATTAAGCTCAAAAATGTGCCACCAAAATTATTATAAAATTTAGAAATAAAGGAATTAAGAATAGCGGCAGCGAAGCAACACGGTTCTAGAGATGTTATCTCGATAAAGTTAGAAGAATAATCGGTGTAAAATTTATTTTCTTTGATTTAAGAATATGTATAAGGGCAAATTCAAAATTAAATACGAGACCTAAAAGCCCCACAATGATGGAAAAAGATTACAACCGAAAGCCTTTCGGAAGCGTTTTTGTAACATACTTTCAGAGAACCGTTCTGTTTGACGTAGAATCTTATATGAATGCATATAATATATGTATGCAGTATGACCTGTAGAGCAGATTCCAGTCGATATTTTGGGATCTGGTTGAGATATTTTACTTCTATAAGATGTATGGATTTATCCTTAGCATATGCTTGGAACAATATTTAAATTCAACCAAATAAGACGCGTTCACAGAATAAAAATATCGTAACCACAGGCCGATATATTACCTGTAAAATGTCCTTCAGATCACATTGTGTACGTTTTTGTAAAATAAAATAATATAAACAATTAAAAACAAGACAATAATTTTGAATAAATTACTTAAATAATTAAGGTAGGCATAACTCGTTTAGCTCTGAGGTTTTGTTTCTGGAAATTGATCGTAAACAAACAGAAAATACATTTAATACTGTAATTTATGGTTCGGCATAAATTAAGAACAATATGAAAAACGTTTAAAATAATAATTTAAACAACAACAAAGTTCCGACAAAATTTGCGGAGGCCTATCAGCGAATGGTTATAAATTTACAAGTCGTTGTATTAAATCCATAAATCTTTTCGGTTAGGATTCCAGATTATTTTGAATACAAATAATTAAACTTTTAAAAGAATATATTTTTGATGAACTAAATGCAATGGTTTCATCATTTTTGAGACCTTTGCTATAATTTGAACATTTTTTATTATATTATAATAAAAGAATACGATGTGTTGTTCTTTAGGAAAAATTTAAAGGCGCCATGGCGAAACGAGGTATGCATGTATATATATATATATATATATATATATATATATATATATAAATATAAATTTATATATTTTTTATATTTTTTTATCTGTGTGTGTTAACGCATAAACGTATGCAAAGAAAATTCAGTGTATAACATTTATTAATACATATCCAAAAAAAATACCAGAAATTAAATTGTAACCTAATAAGTACTCAACCAAAAAATAGCCTTAAACTAGTGTCAAAAATTTCCGAAACAGTTAAAAATAATTTATTGCTAGTTCCAAATTAACTACAAGATATGGTACAACCAAGCGAAAATGGCGAAATCTAATTATACTCGTGGTCCTATAGAATGGGAATAATTTTCCAGTAAGCTGAAACACCTATTGCGTTCCCAAACATATTGCGAACAAGAGAAAGCACCCTGTATTGTATGACTTTCAGCTATATATATATGATATAACTATGTTTGAAAAATTTAAAAATTTGCGAATCATATTTCTCAAAAAACAATTATCCTGGCATAACCAGAGACCATTTATAATAGATCTGTCATTGTTTGTTAAAATAAAATATTTAAACTTCATTGATTGATTGATTGGTTTATTAGAATGTACGGCCAAGACTAAGCAGAGATCCCAGATACGCAGGGTACACTATTTTACACATAACAATATTGTTGTATGTTGGAAAGATTGTTGGAAAGGTTGTTATATATGATAGACTTGACCCGGTTACAGATACCTAAATTGTCAACAGTTAGTAAACCGTTAGTTAGATAAGAAATTGACATTTGTTAATATAATAAAAGGTTACAGATTGAATGAATATGTAGAAACTACTTCTTAGGAAGGGATATAAGGTGAGAGCACTAAATCTAAAAACTGAAAACTAAATCTTAACACTTAAACAATTTAAACTAATATGATATATATTCTCATATTATTAATATTTATTATAAAAAATGTTAAATTGAATTTTATTGTGACTTAACATTGAAATCTAAAATTCATTAACATTCATTGAAAAAATATACCCTTGCTTCAGCAACATCTTTAAGGATTTTTAACTTAGTTACCCAAACAACTTATATTATTATTACGATTCAAAATTATTCTAAAATAAATAAAAACGTACCTTAAACCAAAAACAGAATTTGTCATTAGGGCACCATTAAAATCAAAACAATAAAACATAATAAAATACGTCGACCTTTATAATTTTAAACTAAATAAAATTTGCAAATACAAATAATACAAATTATTTATGTCAATAAAGGAATTTCTTGGACACAATACTAAACTTATTTGATCGAGTACTCCCGAGACACTAATATTATTTACGAAAATAATTCTGTTGCAACAGAATTTTAATGCATACAACCTTAATTTATGATAATACAAGAAATTCCTTGTCATAACACTGAATAATACTTGAACGCGCATAAAAATATTTTGTTTTCTTTCAAATATTAATTTATCAGCATCATTTGTTATTATTGTAATTTATTAAATTAGTGGATGACGTCTAATCGAAGGGCGTGGGAATACGTTTTATTGTGGCTCCGCCTTTTTAGCACCCCATCTAAAGGTTTTGACAAAAATGATGATTGAATTCTGTGTTGCCAACTTAACCCTTTCGGGACTAGATTTACCAGTCCTAGATTTATTTTAACACCACAAAAAGTAGTTTTGTTCCGAAGGTCAATTTAGCACTATTTGAATATTTTTAGCACTAATTCTAGCACTTTCAATATTTTTAGCAACTAAATGTATTTCTCTAAAACTAATTTAGATTTTTTTTGATGGGTGCTTTTAATTCCTTCAACACAAGGCATGGCAAACTAATCACTTGACCTCCTTAAACAAAGATATCCCAATACAAGAATTTTCTTCCTGATGAATTACTTAGAACATCCATCACAAGTCTATCGAAGAGACGATGAAATGAAGAAATTCTGATGAGTAATTATGCGTTTATGTAAATGGAGCAACGAGCAGCGTTTATGTAAATGTAGAGAAACACACATTTTTCTGCAATATAATAGATTTATTATATTGGAACTAAACCTAACCGATATCCTCCGTGGTACGATGATACAAACTTGATACAAATTATATTAACCATGTTCGCTTAAATTTTTCGATCAGTCCATAAGCAAATAGATGATAACACAAACCACGTATCCGTCTAAATTCCGCAAATTGCAGCAGAAGATATTCATGACTCTCTATAGGAATGTTTGAAGGTAAATGCGGTCCGGATGGTATGCCATGACTACAAATTTTGGTAATTAGTGTTACCTAATCTAGTTTACTTGTAAACCAGATTCAATTGTTTTGCGTTCAGAGTATAATTGCAAATCCCGATTAAGATGCATCTTGCGGCCATACAGCAAAACTATCAAAATTAACTGTAGACGCAATATAAACAAAAGAAATTTCTAGTCATTAAATTTTGATGGCACGGAACATTATTTCATCGTTAATTCTATTAATGAAATTATCAAATAAAAAATTTGAAATAACGAACACGAGAAATAAAAATTGTTTCGCTCATCAATCACTAAACTATAATCATTTAATCAAGGTTCTCTACCAATATGGATTAGCACAATCTAACTTGTTCAGACTATAAGAAAATCTAGATTACCTCGGAGATCTAGATTACTAATCCGTAGCCTGAACATAGTATTAATTTCATAACATGACAAATTTTACGATTTCGTAAAAAAGTGTTTTACCAGATTTGATATCTGGCAAAACAAATGAGAAAACAAATTGAAAAAATATTAAAGCGGAAAAGAGAAAAATGTTTCATCTGCTAGAAAATTAGCACTGAACTCCGAGACTGACTCCGAAAATTAACTCAATACACAATATTATGACAATGCAGATTAATGGGCATCAATTTTTCCAATTTTATTAGTCAGTTGTTAAAATGTCGGATATTTTTGTGATTATCTACAACACGGAACATCGGTGAATGTGAATTACGAAAATAAATCAAAAATGTATTTTTTTTTTGACTAAAATGTAGCACTCATGAAAAATAATAGTTGGCAACACTGTGAATTCGTTTGGTCAGAATTGGTCACTAGTTTAAATAATAAAAAATAAAAATTTGGGCAACACATTTTGGCATATAGTCACCCATGGGTCATTTTTTATTGCGAAAAAGCAAAATCAAAATTGTATTAATTCAATAAAATCAGGTTCGTCATTTATTTAGGAATTTCACATTTTACAAAATTAATAACAAATCCAATACGAATATACCATTTGGATAAAAATATATCTTTTTTTTCTAAGAATTGTGGAATGTAAAGTGGAAGACATAAAATAAAATCAATTAAATTTTTTAATTCTTCATAGCTTGGCAACAATAAAATGCAAGACGTCTATACTCCTAGGATTAACACAAATCCAACGATTGGAACGGTTTGGTCGACTATCGTTGAAGATTTGTCGTTACTAGTTGTCTTCGATTGGTTATCCTTGCGTAACAATTTATTGCGAAAATTTGTAGAAAACTTATTTTTCCGCACGAATCGAATGGTCTGAAAAGTTGACCAATACTAATAATTTTAAAAATCCAACAATTGGAATCGTTTTGTCGACTGTCGATGAGTATTGGTAACTAGTTGTTTTCGTTTGGTCATCCCTACGAAACGATTTATTGCGCAAATTAGTACAAACTCGGTCTGGGAAAATTACCGACACTAAAAATTTTATAAATCCAACGATAGAAATCGTTTGGTTCATTGTCGTTGAGGATTTGTCACTAATTTGTTTCACTTGGTCATCCCAACTTAATGATTAATTGTGAAAATTTCATCTTTCCACCCGATTCGAAGTGTTCGGGTATGGAAAGTAAACCAACACTAATAATTTTATAAATCCAACAATTGAAATCGTATAGGGATGACTAAACAAAAACAACTGGTGACCAATTATCAATGACAGTTGACCAAATGATTCCGATAGATGAACTTATAAAACTATTAGGATTTGAATGCTTTCCAAACTCGAAAATTTCCGATCATTGGATTTGTGATAATCATAGGATTATGTTAATCTATAGCTCTTTAGTGTTGTAAAGTTATGAAGAACGAAAAAATTTAATGGATTTTATCTTCTGACTTCCACTTTAGACACAATTCTTAGAAAAACGATATATTTTTATCCAGCTGGTGTATTCCAGTTAGATTTATTATTAATTTTGTAAAATGAAATTCCCAAATAAACGAAGAACCTGATTTTATTGAATTAATACAATTTTGATTTTGCTATTTTGCAATAAAAAATTACCCATAGGTGACTATATCCCAAAATGTGACCTAACGTCGTATCGTCGTAATCCTAACCTAACGATTACCTAACGAAATTTGATAAAAACGGTATGATTTTTTTGCAATTGTATGCTCCGTGCTACTCGCGAAATTATTTTTAAATTTTTTATTATTTGTGTGACCAAATGATAAAAATTAGTTACTAATCGTGACCAAACGAATTTAATCGTCATTTTCCCCAAAACCTTTAGATGGGGTGCTAAAAATGCGGAGCCTTTTATTGTTGTAGATTGAAATTTTTTTACCTGATTGCCATTGGAAAATATATTGAAAAACTTTTTTAAAATTACTCTTTGGTTGTTTATTAATGATGATTCACATCGTCATTAGTTTATGTAATTTTAAGATTCTAAACCAGTCTGATTCCATTGCCCGTTCAATCAAATAAAACTCTATTTACATTTTTTGTGTTGTGTCAAGATTCGTGGAACTTCATTACTACTTACATACTTCCTCCCACGATTTTTTGATGTTATTAGTTGCAATTATTATGAGTCTTAATTTGGACTATCAATAGACTCAATTAAATCACTAAAAGTTCCATGTAAAAAGTAAGCCATAAAATAGAGTAAACCTTCAGAACAGATATTCTTAAAAACTTGGTATTACCTAGGCATTAAACACTGCTTTAACTTCAGCATTAAAGTTCATTTAGATATCATAACTTTCCAAAAATTAGATGCCAACACAATAGAGTTATTGACAATAGAAGGCAGAAAATTACACATGAGTATTAATTTTCTGGTAAATAAAATAAATCTAAAATTGAATTCGTGCCAAAAAGCAGCTAAATTAAAAATCATGTAATAAATTATTTCATATCGGATCAACAGTCGTATTTTTTCATTAGTACCTATTATTAAAAGTATACATTGAATTTCTTTAGTATCAGTTTGCAGGATTATTCAAAATTCATTAAACAAAACTATTAATCGTTAGGGGATTCAAACCGTAAACCAATAATGTTTCGTTTTACCAATTTAAATTTGACTGTTATGTTACAAATAATTTTGACCGTTTTGTTCATTTCAAAAGTTTATCGTAAAATCGATTATTTCAGTATTAAATTTGTAGAAAAAGACTAGTGCCATCTTTTATTTTTCTCTCGAAATAATTTTGTGTACTGAATTGTGAATAATCCTTTATAGTTGTTACCCCATGTATATAAATTTTCTAAGAAGCAAATACAATTTAAAAATATGCACACACCAACATTTTAATGACGTAATTTGAGATGCAATTTTTAAAATATATAAATTAAAGCGTTACTAAATATGTAATATAATATTCGCTATAAAAAGACAATAAATAATTATAATTAAAAAATCAATAGTTTGTAAGTTTATAATAAAATCCTCCAAAAAATAATCCCGCATATTGTAATTATATATAGTATTATACCGCCAATAAATATTTTTCCTGTTCCAATATAAATTTTGACAGTTCCGGTAAAATGTATTTGTATACAAATGAAAATTAATGAAAATGAACCCGATTGAATTTTTTAGGTACACAAAATCATTTTACTGCATTTTATCATGTAGATTACAATATATTATCTAAACATATACTATTCGAATACTATTCCATGCTTTTCCCATTCTATTAGTTTCAACAGATATGAGTGCAATTATTATATTTAACGTCAAAAGTAAATAATGTAAAAATTAATAGAACAAGCAATAATACTAAAAAAGCAAACTTCATTTAGCGATAATAACTTAGCATATACCATATTTGGCTTTTTTAAAATATTACAGTCAAATGCTGGATTGATTATAATATTTTGATATACAAGAGTAATACCGGAATAATTTTGTATATACTACATACACTCCGCGAAATTCAATTAAAGCCACCCTTAATTTTTTTGATATGAAAGTAAGGCTTAGAGTTCGAACTTGATATATTATCAGGTTTTAATTGAGATGGCAATATACACATTTTAAAATTAAAACATATTTTTAAGTGTAACAAAAAATAAATTTTACACTGTGAAATTCAATTAACGCCAGGAAATTTAAAATCAAATAATATCAATACAAATCAAAATATTTGCAATTAATAATTAGTATAACCCCAATTTGTAATACTTACTTCAAAAATTCTGCTCGGCATAGAATTAACCAAACCTTGCAATTACATTTCGACAATTTGCTCCCATGCCTGTACAACGGCGTTATGCAACTCAACTAAGTTGTTGTACTGCTTCCCATTGTCATAAATTTTTTATAGGCTTTAAATCAGGAGGGCGTGCCAACCAGCCAGTAACATACACGACGACTTCACCGGTTTGGACACGAATACATATGTGACCAGCCTTGATTTTGATAAATCACCAGTTAGAAGATCGCCAGGAAATGCCGCGTCTACGTTAACAGAAAAGCCATTATAAAACTCCGAAGAGCGTTACCTCCTCGCTAGCTGCCAAATATTTGTCATTATAGTTTTTTATTACAAAACATAAGAAGTCTTCGTAAAAACTTCGATAATTTTTTGGCTAATATTAACTCGATAATTAAGAATTTGGATATACATTTTTTTAACTGATACCTGGATTTCGAGTTTGGAAATCAATTATTACAATTTATTTGATTTTTCGTTTTGGTGTTGTTGGCTTTATTAGGTCGACACTAAATTTTCAAGTTTCCGCTTTAAATTTTTCATCAGACTAATAGTTTATATATTGATAGTACTAGTTTTTGTTTTATTCTAGTTTATAGATTGGATTTTGTTTCAACAGATATTTTTTTAAATGAATTAAATCATTTCCTTGTTGCAGATAAATCAAAAAACAAAATTTTTCTGGGAGACAAGATCAGATTCAAATTCTCTCTTGAGGTAAAAGTGTTAACGCTAGTAGCATAATGTGTTATGGTCAATCCCATGTAGATCTAACATGTGACTGACCATAACACTATTATACTAGCATTAAAATCACTCAATTCAATTAAGAAGATTCCGCGGTATGAAACTCGATGGCTTCGGCATTCTCTACTGATGAACCAAATTTGGCCTATTCGATTTTTATTAATAAACTTACCAATAAATTGAATAATAATAAATTGATCACAAAACATGATTTCAAAATTAAGCCATGGATGACAAACTCATTACTGAATTTGATTAATTATTAAAACAGTCTAGTCACAAAATTGGGAAAGAATTAAAATAATGCGACGCTGAACATAAATTTTCAAAATGTAAATACTAAACTAAAATTCTTAATTCCACAAACCAAAGAACGATTTTTTTAAACCAAAGTTTTGTTCCGGTGAAGACTTAAAACCTAAATGGAGAAACACAATTCCATCAATAGAATCGAAACTGATCCGTCTAAAATTGTCAATATTTCTAATGAATTTTTTGTCAACGTACCTAACGACATTTTGATTGCGAATGAAGAAAATGTTTACATTGATGGTACTGTTAGAATACCTTAATTGACTCGAATTTTAACAGCATAAGATTTTTCCTTTTCCCTGTTTGTGAAAATGAAAATATTACGATCTGAAAAATAGTGTTTCGTACGGTATTGAGGAAGTATCCCATATAATAATTTTAAAAGAATAATTGGGAACGTAGTTCTTGTTTTGATTTTGATTTTTAATATTTGTTTAACAAAACGGGTTTTCCCAGAAAAACTTAAAATTGGTGTCGTAAAACCACTATTTAAAAAAGGGTCCTACTTAGATACAAATACGTTTTCAAAAATTTTTGAGAAAATAATTAAGACTAGATTTTTAGGATATCTTGAAAAAATTAATTTTCTTGATAGACGATAAATTTTCTTCATGCTTATCGCCTCTGCATCAATATTTGAATGATAATCTAAAAGCTTCTGCTCTTGTCATTGACATTTCCAAAGTATTCGATAGTGTTAATCACAATTGTTACTACATTTGTTTAAATCATACCTTCATAATCGTAAACAAATTGTATGTATTGATAACATCTTCAGCGATGAGAAAACTGTCAATGTCGGAGTCGCACAAGGATCAGTTTTGGGGTCATTGTTATTTTTAATATTTTCTAATTCAATTTTTAGCCTTGATTTGCGCCGTTCTATTGTCGCATTTGGTCTAATATGGTATTAATACGGTACTAATATGCTATTAAGCAAGACACTGTTTTGCTAAAAAATGGGTTTTACGTGCATCACGTGCAAGTCCTATCTTGTACATAGATGGTACAATTCATGATCCCACTTCAAATCTCATTTATCATTCATTATCTTGTACTAGAAATATTTGTGATTCCCATTGCGTTCCAATCGAAATCGTGAACTCCTTTAAATATCTGGTGTAACCCCAGACTAGCAGACTAGCAACTAATTTTCAAAGACATGTATATAACTTAAAGAGTACGTTGAGGATGACATTATGGTCATTTTACTATTTGAGAAATATTTGTAGTCCTAAATTTATGAGGTGACTGTACTACGCTCTAGGTGATTCTGATCTTCAATACGGAATTGCATATTGGGGTGGTATTTACTTATCAAATGTTAAGCCTTTGGTCTCAGTTTATAAAAAAGTTTTGAGAATCATTAACTTCCTGGCAAAAACTGCGCCATCATTTCCGTTATTTTTTAAATTAAAAATTTTTCCCCCTTCGGTACCTTTATGTTTTCAAAGTGTTAAAAGCTTTCCATATAATTAGCGGCAATCGAATAGTCAATTAATTGGGTAGCGTGCCATACAATATGCGCAATACAAATAGATCAAGAATTCCCTTTCCTAATACGGAACATTTTCAAAGATCCTACACAAATACAGCCCCGAAATTGTTTGCTCAATTACCACCCACAAAAAATAAACTTCGGATTATAATGGGTGGGTGTATGAAGCTACAAAAAAAAACAAATCACAAATAGCGATTCGAAGTCGGTTGATGTTCACCAAAAATCTATTAGAATTTCATCTAACAGATCTATGGAATCTTTTGACTTCATATTCGAATCGAAATTTTACACATAAAAGTTTCGGCGCATTAATACTTTCTTACCCGATCTTAAATCATACCAGTAATACTTGAATCCATCTATCCATCCGTCTAAATTAAACTTCTTCTCATGCTAGAGTGACCAGATCAAAATTTCTAAATTGGTTTACTCTTAAACTAAGGCAAAAATGCCAAAAATTTGAATGGTCGACAATTGTTGGATTAGGTTTAATAAGAAGTTGTTTCTTTTATAGAATAAACTTTCTTTTATAGGATAGAAGTAAGTCTAGAAATGGGAGGGCGCGGTTTTCGATGTTGTGTCTGTCTATGTGTCGGTCTGTCTTTACTGGCCTACCTTATCTTGGCATACACTTTCTCGTTTTTTGATGTTTTTCAATTATTTTGGAAGGTAGCATCTGCGATGGAATCGTTTGAGAGCGGAAGGAATTTGGATTGGATGTGTAATAGGGCTAGTCAGGATCATCTTACAAAATTTAGGCAGAAGTGACGACTTTGGTAGTAATCTGTTATTTCGCCATAGTTCAGCTCTCTACGTACCAGGTGGGTGAACTCATACTTGGAGGTTTTTGTTAGGTTGGGTGAGGTGACAAATTTCTCTGGAGCTTTTTCGTTTTCGGTTTGGAGTGGGTCGATTCTAAGTGGAAATGACTAATTTTGATAGAAACCGTTTTTGTTGTGATTATTTTCGTAGGAGCTTTCTTGTTTTTTGCTGGTGTTTTGTATTCTATGGGATTCTAGGCGGATTCTAAATTGACTTGGCATCCTAATTGGTCAAGTACATTTTTCTGGAATTTGATCGGATATGAAGATTTTTTATAAAAAATTGGTTTTCACCAAAATTCATCTAAGTTCTCGTTTTATTTTTAGAATTTTTAGAATGATTTCTTTCCGAAAAAAACTTTTTCTGTTTTTTTGTTTTTTTGAAAACGAGTCGACCACTACGGTTTGAGATTGTGTGAATGTGCAGCATACACACACAAACACAACACTTGACACTTTCGCCTTAGCTGGAGAGAACAGGGAAAGTAATGCGATATCAGGGGTATGGAGGTCGGTATGAAAATGTTGTACAGGGTTTTGGCCTGTGAGCTTCATGAGAGTCAGATGCTGGGAATCTTAAAATTCTTTGGTTGCCTTTAGTCGCCTGAAAATATCTATACACGAAAAAAGCTACATGAAGTTTTAGATGTCATTATGAACTTCGCACCCTGTACGAATGAGCTTCTATGCTCAAAATGGGGTATGAAGTTCACGAAATTTTGTTAATAAAGAAATAGTATCCCAGTGTTGTCGCGATTGGCGTATATTTGAGGGGAGGTCGGATGTTGGCCAGAACATCAATGTACAATTATTTTACTAAGCGACAAAAGATACGTTTTGTCTTGTTGGACATTTTATACTACCGTAGTTATACTGTTATACTGCTAGAAGCAATGTCAAGCTTAAGTCATGACATGACGTAACAAATCTTTGTATCGCGTATTTTAAAGTCGCAGATCATTTAATATCGCACATCGATCGGGGTGGCCAAGAGAACTGATTGTACATTTTTAAATGCTTCGTGAGTTTAAATGTACAAAAGCATAAAAATGTAAATATTCATCGTTTTGGGGTATTTTTCCGTACAGAAAGGGGTATGGTCTGCCCATCCTATTCTCATCCTAGAAGATAAAATTTTTTACAAATTGGTCCCATGACTGATTTTACATGCTTCCGGTAAAACTGGTTCTATTAACCTTTTGACCCATTTAACACGGTTGCTCTGATGCAAAATTTGTTGCATGCTGCGAGTATCATTGATTCCTCTCTAATCGCAATTCTTAGGATGTCACTAATTAGAAAACCCGCTAAAAATTCGCTAATAGTAAACTAAGTAAATCAAACGTCTAAAACATACTAACTGGTTTTAATTGTATTTCGCATTTATTGATGTTGCATTCGAACTTTTCTCGTTCAACCATAATGCATTTCGCTTGCTAAGTCTAAAATTTTATTTATTTATGCTTCGTGATCCGTCTACAGTACAATTAAACAAAACAATTCGTTATTTAATAATTTACATTCAAAATTATGTGTGGCTTTAATTGAATTTCGGAGTAATTTCGTTTGAAGTAATTGATAAAAATGGCGGTTATTGATGACATAATTAATTGAAAATATCTTGATTTTTATTGATATTATTTTGTTTTAAAATTATTGGTTTTAATTGAATTTCACAGTTTAAAATTTATTTTTTGTTACAATTAAAATTATGTTTTAATTTTAAAATGTGTATATTGCCATCTCAATTAAAACCTGATAATATATCAAGTTCGAACTCTAAGCCTTACTTTCATATCAAAAAAATTAAGGGTGGCTTTAATTGAATTTCGCGGAGTGTGTATAGATTAATATAAATAATTTCTAATTTCAATCACATTAGTGAAAGATTTTTATAAATGTAAATTTCATATCATCTAAATTTCTCACCGTCGAAACATATCTGAAAGAATTTTTGCTTTATATCATAATCAATTCTAGATATTTTATAAAAATTACGACGCCAATATCGTATACTTAAATAATAAATTCCAAGAAGGATACTAAATACCTGATTTTCCAATAGGTCTCTACTATATTGACATATTTAATAATATAAAATAATGTAATAGTAGCGAAAAACACATTTGTAACTAATGCATCTAAATACCTCACGCATTTTATAATATTTAATATTATCATTTATTAATTTACTCGTAAAATTATTTTACAACATTTTTAATTAAAAGAATGAATTTGAATGGAAAATAGAATTTGTATGAAAGAAGAAAATTTTGTGTGCACCGACATCGTATTTATTATTAATTTTTGTAAAAAATGTAAAATTTCGTCGATTTTTCTGCAATATTTAGGTGCAAGAACTTTAACATGTCTGTCCCGCAGCCAATTATCAAAAGTTTAAATAAATGTTTAACTGCGCACACTGAAAAATACAAGTACAAAAGGCGAGTACAAAAGTGTCGCTTCTCCTGAAACAGATCACGTAACTTAATGCCATAAGACATGACTACAGCGTATGGCTTCCTTTAGTTGTTATTTTTATTTTTCGAAAAATTTCAATAGCAGATTTGAAAAGCTTTCTAAAATTTGAAATACTTGTACAAAGAAGTAAATAATTATTTCCTGTCGTATCCACTAGCGACATCATTGCATATTTACACTCGTACTTTGCCATAAACTTAGTCATTTGTCATAATGTCATCGAGTTCATACAATAAAAATTATTTCTAATTTTGCCCTAGATAATTAATATTCTACATGTGTACAGAATGTATATAGACAACTAAAAAAATTACGTCGGCAATGTAGAGAATGTAGACAATGTCAAAAATTATTGTTTCTATTAGAAATCAGCAAAACTCTAAGATTTCTTTGTTAATGGAACCATAGCGGTTCCTTGAAGCTTCATTTCTACCTTACATTTAAAAAATTTGAACGCAATTCTTTACTTTTATTATTTTGCACATGGTGCAAGATACCATTTTTGCTACTGGAAATGATATCTTGCATATCGTTTAGCTCGAAAAAAGTTAAACACCTATGTTAAAAAGTACAACTACTCGTATAAACACAGTAAAAAAATTTAAACCAAATACAAAGCTGTCAAAATAAACTATATTGAACCATGGTACTTCAATGAACAATATCATCACTACGCAATAAAATGTTAAAGCACCAATTCATGGAAGGATTAAAAAGTATCTCAATACTTATATGAACACACGCACCCTATTCGTATGGAGTCATCTATATATGCTCCCCTGTTGCTTAAGAAATGGATGTTAAACTTAGGTAAAGAAGCTTGTTACAGTACCCTTTTCAATGATGTGCACAACAGACGATATTGCACAGACAATTTTTTTTATAGCTGCGAATTTAGCCTTGTGAAACCTTGTGGCCGATACGCAACCACATTTTATTTGGCCTCTTTAAAATACATATTGATAAACTCGATTCCGACTAGAAATGAAATTTTTAATTTCATCAATGAGCGCTGAATGCAGAACAGTTTTTTCAAGGAGTTTCGATTTTCCGGGTTACTTGACTAATTACTAGAAGTGGTTTAAACAAATACGAAAAAGTTTAAAAAAAATGGTCAAAGTTGGGATAAATAATAAATGAAAGGTTAACGGCAAAATTGTACTCGACAACTATTTCATTGTCGAGCAATTTTTCTATAGTAGATTAGTCATAGATTAGTCATTGTTCTGAAAATATTATAGAAATTGAATTTATGTGTCACCCACATCGCTGTGGCAAATTTTAATAGATTAAATCGAATATGTTTGAAAATATTTTTCCACCTGTTGAAAATTATCCGGTTATATTTCATGATCCCGCCCCACGTGTTAAACCTCTAGGATTAAAATAAACAAAGGTAGCTGCTTATTTACCAATAAGTATAGCACGCGAGGTGCTGATTCTACGTTGTGCACTGCTTTATCGAGTGAAATTCAATAAATACGGCAAAACTTATCTTTATCCAAACATTGAATAAAACTAACATTTAATAACTATATAATTCCTGTAGAATGTTCATGTTTTGTTGTAAAACGCTCAGTATCGCTCATTTGCTGCAAAAGTGTCACAACTCACGCTTCACTCATTTTTAAGATATTTGAATCAAACGATTCTCAATAATTCATATTTTTATTATTTTGTATCAAAACAAACTCTCTTGTGTAGTTATCTAGAGTAAATTTGGTAAAATTCTATATAAAAATGACTCAATTCGCAAATGAAATTAACATTCTAAGATATTGGAAAATATTCGAAGAAAATTTGCAAAAACCCGAAAAAAAATTATAAAAATTAAGATCCGGTTGAGGATGTAGGAATAGAAAAAAAATTTATTTTACTAATCTGTATTTTATTTACATTTAAAAAACGCCATTTTTACAAACAATTTTGAGTGATATTTTCAAATCGCTCTACTGAAAAATTAAAATTTTGGATTATCTCACTCTTGCAGCAAATGAGGGTTATGTTTGTCCCAATATAGGTAGACGGAACCTGACAAAGATTTTGGTTATTTACTACTACATTGACTTATAAACTTGAATTGGAACATAATACAAACAATTTTGAGTGATATTTTCAAATCGCTCTACTGAAAAATAAAAAATTTTGGATTATCTCACTCTTGCAGCAAATGAGCGTTATGTTTGTCCCAATATAGGTAGACGGAACCTGACAAATATTTAGCTAATTTACTACTACATTGACTTATAAACTTGAATTGGAACATAATACAAACAATTTTGAGTGATATTTTCAAATCGCTCTACTGAAAAATTAAACATTTTGGATTATCTCATTCTTGCAGCAAATGAGCGTTATGTTTGTCCCAATATAGGTAGACGGAACCTGACATAGATTTAGGTTATTTACTACTACATTGACTTATAAACTTGAATTGGAACATAATACAAACAATTTTGAGTGATATTTTCAAATCGCTCTACTGAAAAATTAAAAATTTTGGATTATCTCACTCTTGCAGCAAATGAGCGTTATGTTTGTCCCAATATAGGTAGACGGAACCTGACAAAGATTTAGGTTATTTACTACTACATTGACTTATAAACTTGAATTGGAACATAATACAATTCTGTAAATACAACATATAAACTAAGGCAATTCACCCCTCCCATTCACCCCTTTCTCCATACTAATTTCAAAGGACAGAAACACATTTTAGTAGATAGTAGTCTGTGAAAACATGTTGCTACGTATAATAGCGTACCTAAGATTATTTGAATAAGAAAATTCTTGGCAGACCTAAGGCGAACAGTCTGCCAAATTTTACTGTAAAAATTGTGAATTAATTTTTTGACGTGAAGCTGGTGGTGTTTGATCTGCCAGCATTTCTGTTTCTTTGCAGGCGAGAGTGTCAAGGTTTCAGACAATTTCAAAATAAATTTTTTTACTGTTTAGTTTAGTTCGAGTATTTTTTCGAAAGTATAATGTTTTGAAATGAAAAAAAACCATGAAAAACTTGTAATTGAGATTTACTTGTGGAGCACAAAGCAGCACGCCGTACCAATGATAAATAACTTTTATTTATATAGTTTAATGAATAATGGGTGGATCATGAACGTAGCACGGAGCTTTTAGACTGTAGTGATTTTTTATTTAGAGAAACAACAACAATTTTAGCGGTTTTATTCTGTTGTTTAAAAAAAATTCTTAACACTCTTTCACACCATGCGATTTGCTCATATTATTTGCTGAACAATAGTTTTCCTGATTTAATTCATGAGTTTTAGTTCAAAACTTCCGGTCTCAAAAACTTCCAGGAATGGGTTAGTCTACTATTCAATAGTCCTAAAACCTTTACATTAACTTGCCTCTGGTGAATTACTATTTATATTTGCTTGCTAACAATCTTATTCACTTCGTGTTCAAACTATTTCCGAAAACTAGATTTAAATCTCGTTCTAATGAATAACATCCTTTCTTTAGATGTATTAGATCGAAACCATGTTTGTTTATAAAATTCTGTATCTTAATTTCTGGTGTATAAAGGCGGATTTTAATATGTATAAGACAGTATTCTCACCAGGCGAATAGCACGTTCCGTATGATTCTCAATAGAAATATTCCAAAATTACTTATTAAATCTGGCAACATAAGAAATTAGCGCATAAACTTGTAAAACTCATTTGAATTCGAGTTCAGCAGTTATTTGCCTTTTAACGCAAAGTGACGCTGGCTTCTTACGAATTGTTTGTATTACAAAAATGTTATTATTTAAATAGGAGGCGATTTCAATTAAAAGCAAATTTTGACTACCTTGCCTTTTTCTCCTGGGTACCTTGGGGCACTTCAAATGCAGTTAGAATGTTTAATGAGCTCCATCAACCAGGATCGGTTTGTTCAGTTTTGCGTGGTTCTGTTTAATATTTGGTCTAATCCAATGCAACGATTATCAGGAAAACCGGAAATGTGTGGCCCAATTCTGAAAATGTAAAAATTCTTTAGCTGTAACTTTATAGAAATTTCTTACAGGAAAAAAGATACAATGTTCTAAAAATGATTTTCACAAACTGTAGACTTTCCGCCGCTGTAAGTCAATACGAAATAAATTCTCCGCTGTAACCAAATCATAATTTATTTTAAAATACTCTATCAAATTCGATGGCGGCACTCGAATATTGACATAAACTCGCGTTATAAATAAAATTTGCTTAAATTTACGTAAATTAATTAAGAACTAAACTAAAATGAGAATGTATTGTACAGTTGTCAAACAACATATTAATACAGTTGGTGCCATTCGTTTGTTTACCTTAAGAACAATATTTTTTCTGTGGATATCGCAGACAAACTGTTTGTTTCGACTGTACGTGTATGTGTTGCATTATCAACATTTAGGTTAAAGCTCATCATAAAAGCTCAAAAACTATAATTATTATTATCTTCACCTTTTGTTGGTATAGAGATGCTATTGGTAACAACATATATATGGAAAAACGACAGAAAATGAAAATTTTTTCGAATTGAAATCTCGATATGTACATTTACGTCATCAAATTTAGTGCTGCAAAGTTACAGAACCAAATTTTCGTTTATAGAGCCGAGTTACATTTTATGAACACAATTTTAGTGCATATCGGAAATTTTACAGTTACAGAGCTTACACACAGTTTGTGAATTAGGCCTTTGTTGACCTTATTACCTAGAAAATAAATACATGCTGGTACGCATTCGCCAATTCCAGAAAATACGTACATTATCAATTCGATTAAATAAAATACGTACCATACGTATTAAATACGTACGTTGGGCAACCTTAAAATGTAAGGCATGTAATATGTGGTGCTAAATAAAGCGCCTCGTGATAAAGAATCGATAGTAACACAAAAATGCAATAATCTACATTATTCACAAATATTCTACATACTCGAGGAATTGTCGACATTGTTTACGAAAAATGAATTGTCTACGCTAGTGTTGACATCAATATGTCGACAATTCTGAATAACACGTAGACGCCCAACACTGCCTGATCATGCAGTTTTATCGTAAGTACCGGCTTAGAAAATTTTAAACTGACAAAGCAAAATCCTTTAGAACCCTTTAAAATTAAAATCAAGTTTACTTTGATATCCACTTTACAAGTTTACTTTGTATTATATCCACATTTCTTGTTCAGTTCGAAATAATCGGGCTTCCTATTAAATTGATTTTGGTTGTATCGTTCGCTAGATATTTTACGACAAATTTACCAATTGGGCTCGCTCTTTGTTGGGATTTTTGGATAGAATTCTTTAAGCGCGAAAGCACCGTCGACTGAGTGTCTATATGTTACGTGCAGATGTTCCGAGATAGTTATAAATTGGTTAGCATCACAGACCGGCATATTAACATGGTGAAGTCTGCTAATGTATGGAATTTGATTTTTATCACCAAGTAGATAAATATATTTTTTAAGCAATGCTACCATTAATCAGGTAAGAGGCAGTCGTCTTATAGTTTGTTATTATATTTTTAAAATCAACTTTCTCTTCACTACCACGGACAGAAATTTTTGATATTGGGTCAGTCACTCCCACCTTAGTGGCTCAAAGTACCAGGTCACGTCCCATATTGTATGTATTTATGATCCAAGTAGATTTGCCGCATTCAGGAACTCCATGAATTTGTTCCATTTTGTACAGATTTTTTAAATTGTTGTAGATTAACTGATCAAGCATGATTTCAAACAGTGCCAGGTGAACAAAAAATATATTTGTTGGTGTCACTGCAAAATTGAATCAGGTTTACGCCATCAAAGCCCCACTGGTGTTTGCGAGTTGGATCTTCGAGATACTGCTTGTTATCGAATTGTTTGCCAACAAATATTTTAAATTGTTCGGCCGTAACTGACTTGTGCATCCTACCTTCAAATATCCATCGTCGAGGTTTTACAACTGTGTAAGTGTATTGAAATCATCATGACATGTTGTAGGAATCGGCGGTACAATAGTAATTAGATCAGTGTCCAACCGATTTTCATGTGAATGCGGCAATGCAGTTTCAGATATGGGACTGTTTACACTAAGCGGTTGGATTATCTCGATGGTTGCATTTGCTATTTGAACTTCTCCTCTGGCTTGAATAGGTAACTCGGGATGATTTAGCGCGGATGGTGACTTTTTTTCTGACCGTGTGAAAGAGAGTTCTGTGTTGAACATTTTCGGTCCATTCTCGATTAATACATCGGAAGGCGGCTCGGTTATAGAGGTTCTGTTTATAAAAGATTATATTTTCGAAAATAAAACCTTTTAATTTGCAATAGCCTTCTTAATAGGTGTTACAGATTTTGATTTTGACGGAAAATAATTGTCTATTATGCCATCGCTTTTGCACACACAGCAACATTTTTCACCGATATTATTTGCACTCATCTTATTACGTAGATGTAGGTCGAATTATTGTTATGTATTTAATGCAATCTATCACTGATGATGGCACAAATAACATGCATGGGAAATTAACACAAAAATTAAAACTTACTACTGCACTACTTAAAAATTAAACGAAAAAATCTATTAGGTCACATAAAACAAAATAAAAATAAGTTAACAAAAAATATAAACATATTCACAAAATTAAAAAGCAACGTCTGATTCGAAAGACTGGTAAAACTGGATAGCGAGCAAGGCAGCTATTCGCGGAATAATAATAAAAGATAACCTATAAAGTTTTCGTTAATCGAGACAAAAATACTTCCTCGAACTCCTTAAGGCAAGACATGCATACCGTTTCTTAAAGGTTAACCCATTTAAAACAGAAAAATTATTATTTTTATAAATTTTATAAAAGTAAAAAACAAAAATTAAACTTCATTAAAAATGGTTAAAAGCGCCATAAAAAGCGGTACAAAAAGCAATATCGCAAAACTCGTAAGCGAAGAGAATTTTCGTTAGAATTTGTGATTACTTTGTAAAGCTTCGAAGCATTCACTACAGCTTAATTCATTGACAACCTGATCATGCAAACCAAAGCCATACCAATACATAGACTATAATCTGCAATCACTTTTGGCTGTTGTGTACTTTTTTTTTTGTCGAAGGTTTACCAACCCTTGACTTAAATGTAATTGTTCAGTTGAGTCAAAATTTGCGCAAATTTGCCACACGGTTGTCGACACGTTATCTAGTACGTATATTACATGATGAGTGTTCGTGTTTTTGATGAATGTAGACAACGTCGAAATAATACTAAACCAATGAAATAATATTAGCTGGTCTGAAAAGTTGCTTTCTAGGTATTAGATAATTGCCTTATTAATCTAGGGGCCAAATCATTATTCATTAGCATATAAACAGACTCATACGCTACGCTGACCTAAACTTATTCTCATTTCGTATAAAATAATGCGATTTTACAACAGTTACTGTTAAACGTGGCAATGTAGTTAGTCATGGTCAACCTGAACAATATCCTCATCGTGCACCACAGTTTTGAGCGGCGATGAAAATGAACGAATTCATTTTTCACCTAACCCATATGGACGATTTAATGTAGCATTCATTTCCATCGTCCAATTCGTCCTCATCCCAAATGTACCTGGTTCACATTTAATTAGTTTTTTTAGATCAATCAACTCCACATTTTTTATAGTTTTTGACCAAATGCTAGTAGATGATAGCAAAGTATATGTGGTTAGATTTTTTTCCAATTTTATAGAGATGGTACTGTCAATTCTTAATTGTGGTTTTCAAATGAAAAATTTGATTTAGTCTGAAATTAACGTTTAAAATTTTTAATACTTTGTGCCTGATACATTGTTTTTGTTGAAAATATTAAATTTCGCATTTATTATTGACGATGCTGGATAATTAACAATTTAGTACGCAATTTAGGACTAAATATTAGGCTTAGTACGTTTTATGGATACAGTAACAACCATAAATGACTAGTACAAACTAACGGAAATTCTGCTCAGTCAGTAATATTGACTGTATGCCTTACACCGAGTTTTATATCTAAATTTCCGATTAACAGAATTGATAGTTAGTTCAACCTACTCGTTAACTAATTAATCGTAACATTTTGTCTGATCACCGCCGTAAATCGAACTTGAGAATCTCGAATAACAGAGCAAGCGCTCTGGGCAACAATTCGTTGACAACAAGCCGTAGCTGATATTTCATTAAAAATTGCATTGTTTTTTCTGACTAAATTGCCGGCGTTTCTAAATGGTTTTAGATTTAGCGCAGCTGTGCCAGGCTATTTATGAATCTAAATCGGAATCTTTTCAAACGTCAAAGTTTATTGACAAAAAATTCAACTTCACGTCAAATCAAAATAACTCAACATAACAATAAACAAATATATTCGTCTGGGGAAATTCCAATTCAAGGGTAATACAATATATAAACCGTAAATTGTATTAAAGTTTAGTGTACGATCAAAGAGTTCTGCGTAAAAGTTCTACATACACATCTGGTAAATTCTGTCCTCTTAGGTACTATTTACTGGGCGATAACGGATATCAATATGCTTTGACGCCTGTGACTCTAATAATTCCTTTTCGGACAGTTTGTACACTGCAAGTTTGTAGTTCGTACGCTGAAATTGGAATGTGCGAATTATATTTCCAAAAATTTTTACTTTAATAAAAAATAAGAAACAAAGTGCGCCATCTCTTGACACACATCTGACATCACAATGATTACTATATGGACTAACAAAATGCCTAATACGCCGCTGAAGAGAAATGAAATTTTACGTATAAAGCCTAGTATTTAGATTGATTTCACGTGAAATCTTCTGAAATTAGAAATGGAAGGTTCCACATCTGTTTTCATTTTGTAGTACCAAGTTCACCAGCGAAAAAGCCAAGTATGTTCAATACATCAAAGATGGAGCGCATAAACTCTCCAAATTATTCTCATGTTAAAATGAAGTCTCGGCACATTATTTTCACATAATTTCTACAAATGTTAAAAATAAAAATTCTCTACCGACCGCGGTAAAATTTCATTTCACTTTGAACTGAGTACTAAGCTTAAAAATTACATAAGCGAAAAAGAAAAAGAAAATTTAACAGCTGAAATTTAGTTTACGATACACAGTTTATCTAATGAAATTGGTATTTTTCTTATTAGAATATAGATGTCTCTTTTCAGCTCTACACATTTTTCACTGCATTTTAATGTGCAGGTACGATAAAAGTGATCTAAATTTTTGACATTTCATCAACTATTTTTATTTGTTATTAAACAAACTAACATCAAAAATATTTTAAGTTGAAGTTATAAAAAAATAATAATTCAACATGAAGTTATCTGCGTATAAAAGATTAGGAAAATCGACAATTTAATTTTTCATGGAATAATTTATCTGGTTGATTTTGGAGGCCAGCGAAAATTTCATTTCAGATCAGTTGCGTACTAGCCGATAATCATAAATATATTGACAACTAAATTAAAATGCAAGCTCGCGAAGATGCTGCTTTTCGTTAGCCACCTGTAGGTCGATTCTGACTTTCCTATAGAAAAAAGGAATTAGGAAAGATTTTTCGTAGTATTTTTGTCGTAAAATTTTTTTTTCTGGTATACTATGGTAAGCAGTTGGTGTAAATTTTTTCATAAACAAAATTAAATTTGGAATATTATTCCTATCCAATTTCGATAAGGAGAAAATATTTCCTAAATTAAAAAAATTTAGATCAAACATGATTTCTCAGTAGGCCAAAAAATGACATTTTTGACAAAAATGCTATGTAAATGTTTTTCCTATTTCCTTTTCCTATAGAAAAGCCAGAATCACACTACTGGTGATTAATAGCAATGTAAATATCAAGCATATTTTGGTTAAAAACATTAGAAACATCTATATGTAACTGGTATGTACCAACCTTCAAATTATAGTTAGTTGGAAATTTGCACACAATATGTTACTTGAAATATATTTTATCGTATTAATAATTAACTTTAGCTAAAAATCTCCGCAACAGAAATTAAAAATATGTAGATCATTCAATCAATATTTGCGGAATTACGAGTGGTTGTCGACGTTATCTCCGAGTAATCGACTGTGTTTGCGAATATTTGACGTTGTTTACATTGTCGACGATTTGTTTACGCAATCACGTAACAATTAATAGATGACGTGTAAACGCCCTTCTCTGGACTCATTATATTCAAAAAGGCAAGACCATTGCTTGTATCATATTTATTCTCAAAATATCCCCGGCTTTCTTGTTTAAAGTCTTAACTTTAGAGGACATTTTTTGAAGCAATTTTCTCTAGCTGTGCCAATAGCTCTAAACCCTATCTTATTCAACAGTGAGAATCGGTCATGTGATGTGAAGTAATTATCACAATCTGAGATATGATCGGTTGGATTTTTAACATTTTATATAAATATGACATATCTCTTTATATAGCAAATTTTGCTTGAAATTGATCGAGAAATTTTACCCCTCAAAATATTTTCACTCAAATAAAGAACACCGTGTTCATGTTTTCAACTGATAGTAAATGAGTTCGAATTTTAATTAGAGAAATTCGGCTGTTATAACTTTAGTATAGATTTTGTTCAACATATTCAGAAATCAATACATTCCTAATTGTATAAAACTGACACAAATACATATCTCCTTATAGCAAAATTTGCTTAAAATTGTTCGAGAAATTTTATCCCTCAAAACATTGTTTTCAATCAAATAAACAGCACCCTGTTCTAGTTTTCAACTTAGCAGATGGTAAATGAGTTCGAGTTGTGAATAGCGAGATTCGGTTGTTATGACATTAGTATAGGTTTTGTGCAACATATTCAGAGATCAATAGATACATAATTACATAAAAATGACACAAATACATATCTGTTTATAGCAAATTTTGCTTGAAATTGATCGAGAAATTTTACCCCTAAAAATATTTTCACTCAAATAAAGAACACCGTGTTCATGTTTTCAACTGATAGTAAATGAGTTTGAATTTTAATTATAGAAATTCGGCTGTTATAACATTAGTATAGATTTTGTTCAACATATTCAGAAATCAATACATTCCTAATTGTATAAAACTGACACAAATACATATCTCGTTATAGCAAAATTTGCTTAAAATTGATCGAGAAATTTTACCCCTCAAAACATTGTTTTCACTCAACTAAACAACACCCTGGTTATGTTTTCAACAGATAGTAAATGAGTTCGAGTTTTAATTAGCGAAATTCGGCTGTTATGACCTTAGTATAGGTTTTAGGTTTCGTTCAACTTATTCAGAAATCAATGCATACATAATTATATAAAAATGACACAAATACATATCTCTTTATAGCAAAAATAAATATGTGTGCGTGTAGATAGGTAAATGTGTATTTAATAATAAATAAATGGACCTGAATGTATGAACTATGCAATATTTATAAATTAAGTACTCAATAAAAATAAATGAAATTTTGAAGAAACAATAAATAAATCAATTAATATAATATAATGTGATGAATATCGACAATAAATAAAAAGAATATTTTATTAATAATTATTAGATATATATATATATATATATATATATATATATATATATATATATATATATATATATATATATATATATATATATATTATATATACATTTACTATAAATAATAAATTAAACTAGTCTTTAAAATACAAAAAATTATTAATTATGAATATATTCAAAATTCTTTTTCTGGTTGAATAAATATTGTATTGAAACAAATAAACATATCAGTTTGCTTTACATATGTATAAAATCTTGTGTGTGTTTTCTGTTTTTTAACTAATTATATTTAATTATTATTAAATAGATTCAGCAATTAGTGAAACAAATAATAATTCTAAATGTTGCCAATTTTTATAGTTATAAATATTAATATTAATTACTGCCACATTCTAAGTTTGGCTAATTTCAGAAAAAAATACTCAACATATTTCACAGGGCCCGTGAATATGTTTTTATTTATTTAGTTAATTATTTTTATAAATTATTATATAAAGCCAGAAAAAAGAGATATAAATAGTTAAATAATATAATTTTCATAATTATGTAATTTATAATGCTGATTATTTAATAATAAAAATAAATAAAATTTCATTGTATGGCTCCCGAATAAAAAATCATTTAAAATCATTTAAAAATTAATTAAAGATAATAATAATTATTATAATAATATTAATATACCTATGTAATTTAAAGACATGTTGCGAGAAAAGCTACTAAATTATCTATTTCCCTAATTTAATTTTATATTATTGTATAATTTTCTATTCAGACATTTTATTCCGTTTTAATAGAAATATAAAATATAAATAATTTATTGTAAAGTGCAGGCAATCAAAAGGTCAAATAGAAAAATCAAAATAAAATACTAACTTAATTAATTTTTAAAACAAAAATATTTTATTGAATTTAATATTTATGTACCAAAATACCAAAAATGTATATTATAAATAAAAAGACAATATTTGAATACACACAATTTTCTGGGAAATTTTCCAACAGAACCAAATGTATTATCGATTTTTAATGGGATCACCGTTAAAAATGGGCATGGTATGGCAAACTAATAATTAAAATATTCTATAAATGTGATTAAGTCAGGTGAGTAAACGTACCATATAAACTTAATATTTATTATAGAGACACGTTAATGCTATGTAAATGATACCACGAAAAAATTGTGACCGTTACGCCAGCCGTAACCATATGGCACATTGTGCATCATTGTGCACTATATGATTTTTTCAGCCGGAACCTTATAAATCTAGCCGGAACCATACCCTCTACAGCCAAACCAACTATAACACAAGAAGCACAATGAATTTGGCATCCTTGTGCACTATATGATTTTTCAGCCGGAACATTATGACTCCAGCCAGAAACTTATAATTCCATCCGGAACCTTATAAAGCCAGCTGGAACCCTACCCTCTACACCCAACATATGCCAACATAACTATATGGCATAAGAAGCACAATGGATTGTGCATCTGATTTTTCAGTCGGAACCTGATAATTTCAGCCGAAACCTAATAAAGCCAGCCGGAACCGTACTACAGCCAAATCAACTATGGCACCAGAAACATAATCTATTGTGCATCATTGTGCACTATATGGTTTTCCGACCGGGACCTTATACTCCCAGTTGGAACCTTATAAATCCAGTCGAAACCGAAATCCGTTCAGAACGGCATAATTTACAATTGCATTTTTCAAAACGGCATATTAAAATACTGCATAAGGTACAAAACAGCATTTTTCAAAACAGCATTCTTCAAAACGGCATAAGGGTTAAAACGGCATTTTTCAAAACGGTATTTTTCAAAATGACATATTTCAAAATGGCATTTTTCAAGACAGCATTTTCCACAATTGAAAAATGCCATTTTTTTCAAGCTGCATATTTCAAAACGGCATAGGTACAAAACGGAATTTTCAAAATGGCATTTTCGAAAATGGAATTTTCAAAATGGCATTTTCGAAAATGGCATTTTTCAAAACTGCATATTTCAAAACGGCATGGGTTCAAAACGGCATTTTTCAAAACGAAATTTTATAAAATTGCACAAGGTAGAGTGGAATCGTTTAATCGATTTTGAATCTAGAATTATCTTTGCATTTATTTCTGGAATATGACAGGTACAGTTATTTATTATCAGAACACGATGAAATTTGACATGAATGAAATTTTTGAACGATTCTTGGATTAAATTATAGAATAAAGCCAAAATGAAAAGGAATTTGTATATTTGTTAGTCGATTAATATCAAATTATCAAAATATCACATGTTGCTATGGTAAGGTTGAATTTACAAATAATCTGGAATAAAATTTGATGAAATGAAATTGATTATGACAAATTTCTTCTACATGTTTTATATAAAAATTTTAGTAGGTATTGTTGTGAATACAACATGCATATACATCATCAGACTGCTGCACATTCGGATACCATACACCATCGGATCTAATTTAATTTTAATTGTAATATAAACACTTTTGGCATTTACATACTTTTGAATTTTTTTATGTAAACTGCTTAGGCAGCAGTAAATTTTATATAAAAAGAGCTCGAATGTAATAAAAATGCTAGAATAAAGTAAAAATTCAACTTAAACACTTGTTCTCATTAATAGGCCCCACCAGTGGTAACCTATTAATAAGTATTATATTAAAGACACCAGACATAGCTCATGCGAATATAACCGCAAGCTGTCTCGTCATAACATTGGTCCTTCGAGAAAACATTTCGAACCTGCTGATAAATACGAGATTCAACAGCTTCATACTAACTACAAAAAGATGGAGAACATCGAAAAACCATCCATTACCTCGAATCAAAAATCGCCACATTAAAGAATCTATATCTAGATTACAAAGCTATAGACCAAATATTAATATCGTCGACTAATCCGCAACTCGAGCAAAGTCATTAATACTTCGAGTCCAGGAAAAATACCGGAAAAACTTACGAAGCCTTCATTGAGGAAATGCGCCAACGACTCAACAGCGGTGCACCAAGCACTCCGGATGGACAGCAACAAGGAAAATCATTCCACTTTTCGTCGATCGGGACAGAAGGGAGCGACTCCAACAGAGACCAGTTTAAAAGATACCTCAAACAACAAGGTATCAAATTAGAAAACCTGTGGAAAAAATAGAAGCCACGCAAAAAGTGGTCAAAAATGGAAGTTCGCAGCATGCACTAAAACTGGCCCTGATTCAGATGGAAAGGCAGATGAATCAGATCTCTGATCTGAACGAAACGATATATTTGGAGGCTTGCGAAGACGAAGAGAACACATTGGAGTACTTCACTGAGAGGCATTACGATGACATATCACAATCCTATGACCAGATAGTAATAGAAGTCCAATCATCATTAGAACAACCAAAAGCTGACAAAGAAAACTTGTTCGAAGTGAAACTTCAAAAAATTGGTATACCACACTTCAACGGAGAGCACATAAAATGGATGGCATGTCATGATGTCTTCGACAAGTTAGTGCATAACAACGGAGCACTAACGAACACACACAAGATTAATTATCTAAAAACATACACCGATGGGGAGGCAGCAAAATTAATCAATCACCTTCACGCCATTGGTGAAAACTATAAAACAGCCTGGTCGATTATCAAAGAAAGATACGACAATCGCAGAGGCATAGTAACAAGATATATCCATACATTGATGTCACAAGGGAGCATCGGAACCGAATCTGCTTCAGCCATTCGAGTGATATACGAGACTTATAACCAAGAAGCTCGACTCTGAAACCTTAAGACTATACGAGATGTCGCTAACAAACACAAAGGAATTTCAAACTTTAGCCAATCTCATGATGTTTTTGGAAAAGCGATTTACTGCATTGGAATCAGTTTTTCGCGAAAAAATCATTACTATCCGCAAACCTTCAACTTCGGCGGTAAAATTTAATCCAACAGGAGTAGCCTTGTTAACAAATAATACGACATGTAAACTCTGCCAAAAAAATCACCATGTCCAGGACTGCGGGAAATTCAAAAAAATGAATATATACGAAAAAAATCAATTGGCCTCATTATTGGAGCTCTGCAGGAACTGTCTTAAAAGCAACCATTCAACAGTCGAATGCACGCTGAACCAATCATGCAAACAGTGTGGCGGACGACATCATCAGCTTTTACATAACAACAAGGACAACAATCCAAGAACAACAAATGAAACTAGAACAGCAGACAACCGCATCATATCATTACACACTGGTAAAGAATTAGAAGACAAAGAGTACGTGCTGTTACCAATAGCACTAGTCAAAACAGCAACCAACGATGGAGACTGCCGGTATCTACGAGCAATTATTGATTCTTGCTCACAAACAAGCTTCATTACTTCGAGTACCATTAACAGGTTGAAAATAACAACAAGCAAAGCCAACATGAACATAACGGGAATCTGCGGAGACCAGAAAGATACCATAAAAAAATCAGCCACACTGGCAATAATGCCGCGATTCAACTCTGAATTTCAATTAACTATAAAAGCCCTTGTAGTAAATAAAATAACTCATGATCAGCCACAGCAAACAATAATCAGTCAAACATGGGATACTCTAAAGAACTTACTACTAGCCGATCCAAACTACCACACACCAGGGCCGAGAGACTTACTTTTAGGAGCGGATTATTATGCGGATATTATACTACCTGAAATCATGACGCAAAACAATCAACAACCAATAGCTCAAAGCTCCGAGCTAGGATGTATAGTTCTGGGAAAAACCACCAAATCACCTAAGTCAAATGAAAACTTAACAATCACAGCTGCGATGCCCACCGAGAAGAATTCTTTGGAAAAAATTGAAAAAACTCTTAAAAATTTTTGGGAAATCGAAGATATACATCCGCCAAGAAAGCAAACACCCGAAGAAGAAAAGTGTGAAGAGATATTCCAAAGCAGCGTCAAACGGTCATCAAATGGCAGGTACACCGTAAAAATACCATTTAACAGCATTGATGAAAAATTAGGCGATTCAAAAACGATGGCAACAGCTATCGTAGCTATCGTACGAATCGTAAAGAATGTAAACATCTTTATCAAAGGATGCAAAAAAGAGGATGTAGTCGAGCATGATCTACATGAAGCAGAACGTATCATCATAAAACAGACTCAGCGTAGTCTTTTCAAAGCGGAAATAGAAGAATTGCTGAAGTACAAGTCAGTCAAGAAAAAAAAACAAGTTACTACAACTAAACCCTTTTTTGGATCAATATGGAATTTTGCGGGTAGGTGGAAGACTTCAGAATTCATTGCTAAATTATATGAAGAAAAACATCCTGCGATACTTCCTTCTAATCATCAGCTCAGAGGAATTTAACTTACCCTCTCATACCTACGTAAGAAGTTTGGATCATACGTGCAAAAAATGTCACTAAAACGTTAATTTCAAAATGTGTCACTTATCACAGATTTGGAACTCATCAAGGGAGTAACCAAATAATGGGAAATCTGCCATCTCCAAGGGTGCAACCGTCAAGGCCATTCATTCATACTGGCGTTGATTATGCAGGTCCACTACAGTTAAAAACGAGCAGAAGTAGAGGATGTACAACTTATAAAGGCTATATAGCGATTTTCATCTGCCTCGCTACCAAGGCAATTCACATAGAGATAGTAACAGATCTTACTACTGAGGCATTCATTGTAGCTTTCAAGAGATTCAGCTCTAGACGAGGATTATGCAGTGACATGTACAGCGACAACGCAACAAACTTCATTGGAGCCAACAACCAGCTGAAAAAAATGAAAAAAGAAGCTCTAGTGGACTTTAACAAAATTGTATTAGAAGAACTAGCTTCAGAAGGTATAACATGGCATTTCCAACCACCAGCATCATCTCATTTTGGTAGATTATGGGAAGCTGGCGTGAAGTCAGTCAAAACCCAACTGAAGAAGATTTTGGGAAATACCACACTGACCTACGAAGAATTGACAACCGTTTTAAATCAAATAGCGGCAGTACTAAATTCTAGACCCCTATGTCCAATAACTAATGACATAAATGATCTAGAGGTACTCACACCAGGTCACTTTATAATAGGCTCATCAATAACAACAGTGCCCGAAGGTGATCTAACGGCTACTGGAAAAATTAAAACAATACTTTTGGAAGAGATGGAGCCACAAATCAACATAGGGGATCTCGTTCTTCTAATAGAAGATAACTTATCTCCTTCTACATGGATGAGAGGTAGAGTAGTGGAAGTACATCCAGGAACAGATGGATATGTACGAGTCGTGTCAGTACGCGACGCAGGAAATTTTATTTACAAAAGAGCCATCACAAAACTCTCAGCTCTGCCAAAAGAAGAACCACTAACAACAGATAGGTGCGAAGATACAGTTGTGGCCAGCGCCGAAAATAATCAATCGAATTTACATAGACGAGTGACAAGAGCAAATACCAACCCAAGCGGTAGTAGTCCAAGGAACAACAATGAAATACAACATATCACGATTCACCGCTCATCCTGGGATTTACTTTGATAAAATTGGTCAAGGTAATCTATCTAATCAACGGTGAGTGGAAGATCATATAACGTACTTTAATCTTACACAATATTTGGCTGAACTAGCGACTATCTAGAGCACTGTACTCGTCAGCTGGACAGATTATGCATAAACGGGACTAAGCATGGGGTTATGCTGATAGTTCCGGCCCACACGGATACCATGAAACATTGCGAAACTATTGTATCCCAAATAAAATCGTCCCACATTGAGTTAAAGGAGCAAAATAATATAATAAACTCTTTAGGTGACAACAAAATTGCTCGCCAAAAACGGTCTCCTTTCGATTTTATTGGCACGATTGCTAATGAATTATTCGGCGTACTTGACCAACGTGCTGGTAACGCCTACAAGGATAGCATCGAAAAATTAAATGCAAATCAACACCACCACCAGAAATTACTACAACATGTCGATATTGGAATCAACGATCAACTTGATTAAGGACAATTATGAAGGAACCAGTCGAAAGTTCGAGACATTCACAAATATTCTGGATAATATAATGTTTCATGAAGAGTTCACTGATTTAGCTCTTCACACTATGATGGAAATAATCAAACTCCGTACGCTTCAATCCACAATAATCGACACTATCACAGAGGTTCATCAAGGAAGACTAGACCCTCTCATACTAACACCGCACCACCTCCAAGGGCAGCTCGGGCAAACCATTCAAGGCCTGAAACCAAGTCAAGCCATACCTTTTCGAACCAATCACGTAGCTGCCATGTACAAGATTATTCAAACCAAAACAATAAAAATAGGAGATATATTGATATTCGAAATTAAAATTCCACTGGTTCAGAGGTCACAATTTCATTTATATCAAGTCATACCAGTGCCTACCATTCATCAGCTGGAATATGTATACATCAAACCAACTTCGAACTACCTGATGATCACGTTACAATAAAATCAATACATGACACTTTCGGCTGATGAATTCAATTCATGCACTTCTTCCAACGGAGAATATCTTTGCAATATTCATCAACCACTATACGATTATAATACAAATACAAGCAATTGTGAAGTGCAACTACTCAAACGAATTGGAGATCTCTCAACAAGCTGTCAAATCAGCAAAATGAATATCACAACACTGTTTATCCCCCTGCATAAATACAATGGCTGGATCTTTGTGATGAAATCCAGAACGCTTTGCAACCTCATATGCGAAAACGATAGCGGTAGGTCAACTGAAACAACCACTATTTTCATTGATGGAGCTGGAATTCTGGAACTTCATCCAACCTGCATCTTAAAAGGAGACACATTAACAGTGTCGGGATTTAGGACATCCAGCAGTAAACTCGAAATATCATTTTTGCCACAATTTAATCTAACTGATTTGATAAACGAAAACCACAGGACAAAGATTAAATCTACATCAACAACAACCTTATCGGAAATTGAAGTTATAGATACCTCAATTCAGCAGCAAAAGCGACTGTTAGAGGCATCAACAGCATATGTAAATGTGCATGACTATCACCATTACGTGGCAATATACTTGTTCTTCCCAGTAATTCTTGCGGTTATTACTTGCATAATGCTTAGAAAAATAAGACATCATGCATTCACCTCCCAGCAGGCTGACCCACTACCGGATGCATAAGGGCCCGGGAATATGTTGTGAATACAACGAATCAAAACGTTGGCCGGAAAAAACTTCACCGCCAACGTCATTACAAGACTATGGATCAGGCAACTCCCTGATTTCATACAAACAGCATTGGTCCCTCAACAAGAGAAACCAGAAGATGATCTTGCTGTCATCGCCGACAAGTTACATGACATCATTGGCACGCGGACTCAGAGCTTGAGTTCAATGAAACGCGAAACGCGAATATCAAGCTCAGAGGTACACACGCCAACCTCTAGGTTTAGCCGTATAGATAAAACGCTAAAACAAATTAGCGACCGGCTAGTGAAGCTATAGAACAATGCACACACCCAGCGACAACCTTCGTGTTCTCAATCGCCATGAACTCTTTCTCCTTCAAAACAACCGCGATCTCAACAAAACCAGGGAAGCTCTTTGTAGCCAAATAACAACCACTCACCAAGATACCAATTTCCACGCAACTGGTGTTGGTATCACACAAGATTTGGTAACGCTGCAGAAAAATGCACAGCGCCATGCATTTTTGCTACACGGCAAACGGGATCCACGAACATCGCATCCCCAAACAAGTAAGTCTAAAGGTCGTAGCGGCAGACCTAAAACAACCGCAGCACAGCCGCCTATTTCTACGGGATTCGGTAAACCAAATAACATTTTCGATTGATATCTTTATTTATTTATTTATTTATTTATTTATTTATTTTAGTTTACAAGAATATCGGCGCTGATCTAAGCGTAATCCCGTACCGCAATTACTAGTGCTACGGAGCGACTCGGAATCCCGATTTAGTTCTGTCAGCAGCAAATGGTACCACAATAAACACTTTCGGTACCAAACTGCTCGACGATGATATTGGATTAAGGCGTTCATTCAAACACGCTTTCATTCTTGCCAATGTCAACCGCCCCATTACAGGCGCGGATTTCCTAAAGAAATTCGGTCTTTTAGTGGATCTCAAACTGAAAAAATCACAAACTGATTGATCCATCCACTAAAGTTTCAATCAACACAACATCAGCACGCGTTGATACACCATCACCATTGCATTACACAATTAACAATGGCTATGGAGCACTACTAAAGAAATTCTCTTCTTTAACAGCTCCACCAAACTACAACGCTCCGGTAATGCACAACGTAGTACACCACATTGTGACTACAGGGCATTTACCATTTTCAAGACCAAGAAGGCTTGATCCAATTCGCCACAAAGCAGCTTTCCTAGAATTCCAACACATGGTGGAACTAGGAATCTGCCGACCATCTTCTTCGGCAGTATCATGTCCATTACACATGGTGAAGAAGAAGGACAACGACTGGAGACCATGTGGGGACTACAGAAGGCTTAACGCAGTCACAATTCCTGACCGTTATCCTATCCCCCACATACAAAATCTCTCCATGCAACTACATGGTTGCACAATTTTCACTAAAATCGATCTCGTCAGAGCATACCATCTCATACCAATTGCTCATGACGACATTTACAAAACTACAATTACCACTCCATTTGGCCTATTCGAATTCACCCGAATTCGCCTCCATTTGGACTCAGAAATGCTACCCAAACATTTTAGCGTTTCATCAATGAAATCGTGAGAGATTTTGATTTCGTTTTCATATACATTGATGACATTCTCGTAGCATCTAAAGACGAGAAGCAACACCCACAACATTTGGAACAACTTTTTCAAAAATTAGCTAATTATGGTGTCAATATCAACACGGCAAAATACGTGTTTGGGACAAACAATCTTGATTTACTCAGTCACAAGATTACATCTAATAGCATTCTGCCGTCCGAAGGACGAATTAATGCAATTAGAGAATTCCCAGCACCACAAAACGTGAAACAAATTCAACAATTCATCGGCATGGTAAACTACTACCACCGAATTATACCAAAACTTGCAGAAGTACTTGCCCCTATTAACACACATTTGGCAAGTCTTCTTAAAAAGCCCAAAACGCCTCAAAAATTTTCTTGGACTGAAGAATGTCAAAACGAATTCCTTCATCTCAAGAACATCACTACTGATGCATCCAATACAGCAATAGGCGCGGTCTTACAGCAACTCAATAATAAAACCTAGGAACCTCTTGGATTTTTCTCCAAAAAATTATCAGTTGCCGAAAGAAAATATTCCGCATTTGATCGTGAATTGCTTGCAATTTTCCGAGCAATAAAACATTTTCGATATTATGTCGAAGGTCGGGAGTTTACCATATTCACCGACCACAAACCGCTTACTAGAGCAATTACCTCTAAAGCGGAACGAAATACAAGGCAAGCACGCCATTTAGATTATGTCTCTCAATTTACGGCAGACATACAACACATTCAAGGCAAAGACAATGTGGTCGCCGATACACTATCTCGGACTTCCGACCACGAGCTTGCCTCCGCAGCTACTCGCTACGACATCACAACGATTGCAAAAGCACAAGCTTGTGATCAGGAACTACAAGACTTAATTTCTAGTTCTACAAATCGTCGCACTTCCAAATGGAAATTAGATAAATTTCCATTCGCCGATTTGACAGTTTACTGTGAAATATCTACAGGCAACAATCGCCCGTACATTCCAGAGTCATTACGTCGAACGATTTTTGACACTCTGCATAATATTTCACATCCAAGTGTATGAACAACTCGCAAACTCATCACTTCAAGGTATTTTTGGCCCAGTATGAACAAACATGTAACCCTTTGGGCGAAATCTTGTTTATCCTGCCAAAAATGCAAAGTACAAAGACATACCAAATCACCTCACGGGAATTTTCAAATTCCATCAAGTAGATTTGAACATATCCATTTAGATATTGTTGGACCACTTCCACCATCTAATGGATTTACATATATGTTAACCTGCGTTGATCGTTTTACGCGTTGGCCAGAAGCCTACTGCATAAAAGACATCTCCGCACAAACAATCGCAAAAACGCTCGTGGAAAACTACATTTCTAGATTCGGCGTTCCGGTCAACATTACGACCGATCAAGGCACACAGTTTGAATCCAAACTATTCGCTCAGCTTATGCAACTCTTAGGCTCACATCGAATACAAACAATTGCCTATCATCCATAAGCAAACGGTATGGTTGAGCGCTTCCACCGCCAACTAAAAACAGCTCTCAAAGCTCGTGCAAATACCGTCCACTGGAGCTCAGAGATCCCAATCATATTATTGGGAAAATCTAGTCCAGATTCAAAAGATTCAAAAGCCAATCCACCAAAAAGGTAGTAAATCTACCAAGAACATTACACCAATAAATATTGTAAGTGTAACCAGTTACCCAGAAATTCCGTCACTGATGAAATCGGTTACTGACAAAGACTATAAGGTAACAGCGCTAAGCAATGACGTTTGGAAAATTAATACTCTGGACTCAGATACTTATAGAATCTTATCTATGAAACTGAATGCTGTATAGTATCAGTGGTTCACTTACGAGAACAAACAGGCCCACACTTGCTCAAGCAAAGAAATAATGGAAGACTTACAAAATAAAGGTTTTAAAATACTAGATGCTGTGAATATTGTTAAAAAAGAGAGAACAGAAATTCAGGAAGGAAACTAAATTATCAGTAAAATGGGACTCCCTCTTTTTATGCTAGTATTTGACAACAAAGAGAATGTTCAAAACATTTATGGAATAAAAGGAATTCTGCACATGAAGGTAAAAATTGAACCAATGAGGAGAACCACAACACGCATACCCCAATACAAGAAATGCTAGGCATTTAATCACACCCAAAGATATTGCGGTCGGGATCCAAGATGTGTAAAATGCTCAGGTAATCATTTTACCCAGGCATGTACAATAGGGAGAGATGTGCCAGCCAAGTGTACAAATTGTAAGGGCCAACATCAGGCTAATTATCGAGGCTGTGAGGTTGCTAAACAACTACAAAAATTAAGAGATAAAACAAGAAATCAACCGCAAAATCACGAAAATCGAAGGGTTCAAATATCAAATCAGATTAATCAAAACCCACAACCAAGCATAAACAGGGCAAAGAAGTTCATTTGCGCAGGTAGTGAAAGTTGGGGTTCAACCAAACATATGGGCTCTGAAAGTAACCAAATTTCGGAAAACATTATGAACAGCATTGCAGCTATTACAAAGCGGCTAGATGACCAAAGTAATCTGAACAACATGATACTTGATCAACTGAAGAAAATACAACTCCCTCAACACAATCCAACAAAAAATGTTAAGTAAGAACACAACTTTCAAAATAGCAATCTGGAATTCGAATGGCATTATGCAACATATTCCAGAAACAATGCAAGTCACTACTGTAAGGATCCAAATTAAACACAGACAGCTTACTGTCTCTGCAATATATTGTCCTCCCCGGCATAACTTGAAAAGGGAGGACTACCTTAAATTATTTAAATGGCTTGGACGTGATTTTATTATTGGAGGTGACTTTAATGCGAAAAACACCTATTGGGGATCTAGACTTACCACGTCCAAAGGTAAAGAATTGCTGCAAGCAAGGCAGACATCAAAATGTGAACTTTACTCTGGGGGTTCCCCAACATACTGGCCCAGTGACGGAATGAAAATACCTGACCTAATAGACTTTTATGTAGCAAGAGGTATATCCTAGAACTACATTCACATTGAAGACAGTAATTCTCTAGTATCGAATCATTCCCCGGTTATCATGGCAGTCAGTGAAATGGTAATTCAAAGGAAGAGTGCACCCAGATTAACAAATTCAAAAACAAACTGGGATTTCTTTCGTGAAGTAATAGAGGAAGAAATCAATCTTCAGGCGCCGATAAGAAATCCCCACCAGTTGGAAGATGAATTAGAACAACTGAATCAAACAATTCACTATGCTGCTTTGACAAGTACTCCCATTATACAAAATAAGAAGAAGCTTAACATATCCTACCCAATGGAAGTTAGATGGTTGGTAAGAGAAAAACGACGGGCACATAAAACCTGGCAAATAACTAGAACACCGGAGAACAAAACAATTCTTAACAATTTAGGTAACAGCCTCAAATCTCTTCTTAAAGAAATTAAAAACGCATCAATCAACAGATATCTAGTTACCCTAACCGATGAAAAAAATTCTGATTATTCTCTGTGGAAGGCGATGAAAGGACTCAAAAGACCCAAAATACAAGTGCCTCCACTTAAAACGGAGGATGGAACCTGGGCAAGAGGTCCTAAAGAGAAGGCTGATCCGTTTGCGAGGTATCTCGAGGATACCTTCCAACCACTACCAAGACAAACGGCCAATGAAATTAAATCGGCCAATAATGTCAATCCACAAGCTAGATGATTATGATATACGCCCAGTAACTCTCAAAGAATTAAAAGAAGAAGTGAAAAGCAACATGAATGTTAAAAAAGCCCCAACATATGACTTGATTACTTGCCAAATAATCAAGACTCTACCAGATAAAGGATTTCGTAAGCTATTACACATAAACAATGCAAGTTTTCGGTTAAAATATGTTCCGTGGCAATGGAAAGTAGCAGAATTAATCATGATAGCAAAACCTGATAAACCACCTAATGATAAAAAATCATACAGGCCAATTTCATTGCTGCCAATTATCTCAAAACTCTTTGAAAAATTATTACTAAAAAGACTTAAGCCAATAATTGAGGACCAACATCTAATTCCTCCACATCAATTTGGATTCAGAGAATTGAACAGGTGCATAGAATCACCAACGTTATTGAAAAAACGGTAGAACGTAAAAAAGTATGCTCCAGCATATTTCTGAATGTCGCCCAAGCATTCGATAAAGCGCTGGCACAGTGGACTGGAATTCAAGCATACTAAGATCTTATTTATCCAATAGACATTTTCGTGTGAAATATGAGGATGAATACTCCGAACTAAGGAAAATCTCTGCCGGTGTCCCACAGGGGAGTGTTTTAGGACCAATCCTGTATTTATTATATACGAGGGATATTCCAACAACAGATGAAGGAACCATAGCCACCTTTGCAGATGACACATCAATCTTGGCGATTGGAAGTAATGTCGCTGATGCAACGAGCAAACTCCAGAAGATTACCAATGTGGTTTGTAACTGGACTAAGCGCTGAAGAATCAAGCTTAATGAGACGAAACCCACGCATATTAACTTTACATATCAAAAGGCTGCTCATCGACCTATCTTGGCATGACACTCGATGCCAAACTCTAGTGGAGAGAGCATGTCAAAAAGAAAAAAGAAGAACTAAATTTTAAGTTCAGACAAATGTAATAGCTCGTAGGTAGAGGATCTGAGCTTACAATACACAACAAGCTGCTGCTATATCGACAAATACTGAAGCCGATATGGACCTACGGTATTCAGCTCTAGGATGTGCTAAGCAAACAAACGCCAAAATAATAAAGACGTTTCAAAACAAGGTTCTCCGTAGCATCGTAAATGTTCCGTGGTACACAAGAAATGAAGACCTTTACAGGGACTTACAGATGGAATACATCAAAGATGAAATAAAAAATCATGCCGCCAAACACGAAATAAGGCTCCAGGAACATGAAAACCCCTATATTCGCCATATGGTAGATAACCCTGTCATTGAAGAAGACTTCATAGAACGAGGCTACTTGACCTAGTAAACATACTAAGTTAAAATTAGTATTTTAAATCGGGTTTAATTAATTTTGAGACTAACCATTGGGTTTCACCCCAACAAATCAGAATTGTTTAAGAAATGTAAAATTTGTAAAATTTGAAAGATAAATTGCTAGATGAGCACAGTCTCAGTTGTAATTAATAAAGGCAAAAAAAAAACAAATACTACCTGGCGAAAACTAAACTGAAAGATGTCGCTAAAAATGCGTTGGTTTTGAACCACGATCAAATAAACAGTTGGACCAGATTGAAATTTTATTTGAATAAAATGTTTTCATCAGAGATAGATGAAACCGATATACACACACAATTATCAACCCGAGTAAAAAAGAAGAATCTTATGTGAATTATTTTTATGACGGACGTAGTTGCAAAAGCTAAACGAGGAAACTTGCTACGCAAAAATATACAATTAACGGCATTGAAGGTACTGAAATGCGTCACATTTTGTTAGCTAACCGGTCTAATATTTTAGAAGGAATGTTAGAGACAATAGTTTTTGCTGAAAAATCCACTTAAGATAACGATAACTTCAAACCATCACAGTACCGTAAGGTTGAAGCACCGGCATCTAAACCCACTACCGAAATAAAAAATAGTAATAATAATAAGTGTTACAATTGTTTCAAAATGGGAAATCGATCAATTAATTGTCCTGAACCGCAACGTCGTGTCAGATGTACATTTTGCAACCGACCCGGACATATAGAAGAGAATTGTTACATCAAAATTAAAAGGAATAAAGTATCAGCCGAGTCTCCAATTAGTTTAATTAGAGGTGAAATCACAATGCAAATTCAAATAAATGTTGATCGCGAATCCAAAGAGGTACAAGCTGTCGTGGACACGATTCAAGATTAAACATTTTATACATTTATAATTCAAATTGTAAAATTAACTCAAATTTCTATTCTGTTAGATATCACGTCATTCCGGATGACACAGTTGTTTACGATTGTATTATTGGCCGGGAATTTTTGAAAAGTCCATCCGTTAAAATTCAGTTAGTGTTGAACGGTGGCGAGAATCCAGTGACGGTCGAACCATCCGAAGCGCTCACCGAAATCGATCGAGTGAGTCTGTTCAATGAAACTCTTAATATTAATTACAACGACAACGATACCGATAACGAAGGTAAATATAATGTTGGCCCATATTTCGACAATTTATCTCAGGTCCGAACCCGACGTAAAAAATGAAATGAAGATAGATTACAAATCAAAATCCAATTTACTCACATCCGAGAAGATTTTCGTATCATGATCGGAATGTAGTGAGGGATATAGTTAACGATCTTTTGTCTAAAAATATAATACAGCCAAGTAATAGCGATTATGCTAGTCGTGTTGTGCTGGTTCCGAAACGTAATGAAACACCGAATTTGTGTTGAGTATCGCGCATTGAATAAAGTAATAATAACATAATAACATTTCACTTTATTTACAATAAAAAGAAAATTTGTAGGTTACACACACTACTTTTTGAGCTATAAGCTCATTCGTGTAGATGTGTGTAAGCGTTTTATGTTATTACAAAATGACGTTTTGTTTAAAACTTTAAATTTGATATTATTTTCTTTGACGCTGGGTCTTCTTACTGGGCATGAATGAACAGCTGTCTTCTGGGTGTTTTAAATAAACTGATTTATGACAATCTTGCGTCTCCCAAATTTTAGAGTTATGATGCCTGATTTTGTAGTGGCTTTTAAATTTAATTCCATTATAAAATAACAAATGGACCGATATACCATAAAAAAATTAAATTAAATTAATTTAAAATAAAATATTCAAAAATCCGAGGACCAAAAACAATCAATGCTTATTCGACAGAAAAGTCAAAGCCAACGTTGAAAGATCGATTACCGCTTCCCATAATAGAAGATTGCTTAGATAAATTACAAGGAAAGAGAGTATTTTCTTTAATAGATTTAAAGAACGGATTTTTCCATATTCCGATTCAATAAAAAATATGTCATTTCTTGCTCGAATTTGTAAAATGTCCTTTCGGTTTGAGTAATTCATCTGCGGCGTTCCAAAGGCATATCAATCAAATTTTTAGACTATTGATAGATGATGATTCTATTATGAGCCCGTGACGTTTCTAACAAAAAATAACACGTATACGTATACGATTCCAATTGGAAAACACGGCGGGACCATAATTCTTATTGGACTCAGATAGATTCCAATAGCCGCCTTATTGAATTGTTTTAGTGTTGGTGAATTGCACTGTTAATATTTTATAAATGCAAATTAGTAAAAATTTTATTAAAAATTATTATCATATTAAATAAACTCAAAATTTACACAATAAAATAGAAAAAGGATAATAAATACAAATATATTAAAGAAATATTTAAATTACTTAAAAAAACTTAACAAATAAATAAAATTAAAGCTTTAACAACAAAAAAATATCAAACATGTTTATTGAAAATTTTCACTCAAAATATTGAGTATTTTATCAATTTGGGTCAATAACAAGCCACTTCCAGGCATGGATTGCAGGACCAATTTAACCTATGTAGTGGTATCTTGCCCTAATCTCTGGAAGTGGCTTGTTATTGGCCCAGATTGATAAATACTCAAATTTTACGGTGGAAAATTGCTATTAACAAGGTTATATTTCCTCCGCTAGGAAAAACCTTATACAGGAAAATGTTCTCTATCGATAGGCGAATTCGACCTATATAGTGGTATCTTGCCCTAATCTCTGGAAGTGGCTTGTTATTGGCCCAGATTGATAAAATACTCAAAATTTACGGTGGAAAATTGCTATTAACAAGGTTACATTTTCTCCGCTAGGGAAAACCTTATACCGGAAAATCTACTTCAGATATAGGCCAATTCAACCTATATAGTGGTATCTTGCCCTAATCAAGATGAAGTGGCGAAGTGGCTTGTTATTGGCCCAGATTGATAAAATACTCAATTTTTTGAGTGAAAATTTTCAATAAACATTTTTGATATTTTTTTGTTGTTAAAGCTTTAATTTTATTTATTTGTTAAGTTTTTTTAAGTAATTTACATATTTCTTTAATATCTTTTGTATTTATTATCCTTTTTCTATTTTATTGTGTAAATTTTGAATTTATTTAATATGATAATAATTTTTAATAAAAATTTTACTAATTTGCATTTATAAAATATTAACAGTGCAATTCACCAACACTAAAACAATTCAATATGGCGGCTATTGGAATCTATCTGAATCCAATGAGAATTGTGATCCCGCCATGTTTTCCAATTGGAATCGTATACGTATACGTGTTATTTTTTGTTAGAAACTTCACGGGCTCTATTGGCCCAGATTGATAAAATACACAGTATTTTAATCGAGAAATTTCAATAAATAATTCTGATATTTTTTCTGTTATAGCTTTTATTTTTATTTATTTGTTAACTAATTCTCACTTGATTTTAATTTGTGTTTTTCTTATCTATTTTAATAATCATTGTATTTCATTAATATTTTGTATTTTCGAATAAATTTTATATTTTATAATATACTTCATTCGGAGAATAATTTTACAGTGTAATAAATCACACTCAATTTATTCTAATAAGAATTTAATATTGAGTGGTACCAACACATATATAATTTGGATTTTTTGTTATTTTTTGTTAGAAACTTCACACCGGTTCTATTATAATATATATTGATGATATTATGATCGCTACCGTAAGAATAGAAGATCACTATACTGTTTTGAATCAAGTCTTGAGTTTAATGCATAGTAATTGTTTGGAGATAAATGTTTCAAAATCATATTTCTTAAAACCGAAGTTAGAATTTTTGGGATATGAGATATCTCAAGACGGAATTAAACCATCTCCCCGGCATATAGAAGCTATAAATGATTTTCCGATACCGGTATACCTCCACGGCATACAATTTAAAATAATTACCGATTGTAATGCACTGCAACAGACGTTACAATCGAGGACGTAAATAATCGAATTGCCAGATGGGCCTTAAATTTTTCAAATTACAATTTTGAAATAGTACATCGGAATAGTAATCAAATGAAGCATGTCGACGCATTGAGTCGAACCTCAAATATTTTATTCGTAGAAGAATGTACGAATGGACAGTATCACAGAGACTCGCAGTGCTAAAGCAGAATAACATTTGTCTTTTTTATTCTCACGCTTGTGTATGGTGCTTTTCTTTTTTTTTATAATTTTTGTAATAGTGGTAACACTATAATTTTTTAGAGAGATGGTCTCTACTGCAGTCTTCACGGAACGAGATTATAAAGTTGGATTATTTTTTTACCGACTTGAACATAGTCACACATGAGATTTGCTCAAAAAATTCGTCTACGACTGTCATGCGAGTCATATGTTTTCTGTTGATTTGTAGTTATTGTTGTTTACTTTCAATTTCTGCTTGGTTTGCGATTAGTTGGAGCTTTATTTTAATTTAATCGAATAAACGTATGTCCTTGGATTACATACTCGTATACAATATTCGATTTTATATATTAATTAATTTATAAGAATTTTTAGCCCAAAAATTGTGGCAAAATGAAATTTTTGGTTTTCACCATCTAGAAACTTCAAAAATTCTGTGGTATAATAGCGAAAATTTCAATATTCTATTAATAAATAAAATGTTTTTTTAATTTAATTTATTTAAGACAAGTTATGCACGGGAAGTAGATACGCGGCAGGTCAAACTTATAGCCCGTGGATTACCAAAACGAAAACCATTGGACGGCGTTTATAATATGAGTATTGTAGTTGGTGCCTCTGACTAAGGCGGTGTTGGTAAATCAACAACGGCTGTTAATTTAGCAGTAACACTAGGTGGTTTAGGTAAAAAGGTCGGTTTCCTGGATGGTGACATATTCGGCCCCTCCGTGCCATTAATGATGAATATCCATGAAGAACCTTAAGTGAACAATTCTAACAATATTATACCGATAATAAATTATGGGGTTAAATGTATGTCAATGGAATTATTAATTTCTGAAAAAACGGTTGTTTGCCGAGGATCATTAATTATGTCTGCACTAGAGCGGCGATTAAAGAGAACATTTTGGGATGAAATTGATATATTATTCGTGGATACACCACCTGGAACTGGTGATATACACCTTTCTTTGGCCCAAAATGTTCCGGTAACCGGCGTTGTGCTAGTCAGCACGCCACAAACAGCAGCGTTATAGATTACAAATCGAGGTGCGAAAATGTATCGAATATTGGGCGTTCCTATAATCGGATTAGTCGAAAATATGAGTTACACGGCATGCCCAATTGTTTAACGGAAATAGATTTGTCATAAATAAACAATAACAAATATATGAGCACGATTATTGCTCATATTTCAGTTTATTTTTTGTTACTATGTTGGTACGACCAAGATTATTTGCTCAAAAGTTGGAAATTTTTCAACTAAAGCTGGATTAAATTGGGCGGGGCTTAGTTGGATATAAAGATTTGATTGGCTAAAGAGTTGGATTAAAAATAATCCCGTTCCGTGAAGGCGCCTTACATAGTCATCATTTTTTATGGTGCTATTCCACTAGGAAACAGCCAAATTTTACAAAAATTTTGCCGAAAACATGACAAAGACAAGAACTAAAATTTGCATTAGCGCGACTGAGATAAAACATTTTTATTTTATGGTATAAAAAGTTGGGGAAATTTTGACATCAACAAAAACTAACCTATAAATTATTTACAAAATATGAAAAATCTTTATTTTTAATGTGTGACAATAATTTTATATCCCAAAAATTACTAAAAAAAATTATTATTATTTTTTCGATGAAATAAAATATGCCTTTTAATTATGTTGGATAGTTTACGAAACTATCTAAAAATTATTTTGCTATAAATTATGTGAGGGGAAACTTTTGATAAGTTCATATTAACCTAAAAAGATCATTCAGCAGGCGAAAATAAATCAAACAAAAATCGAAGTGTCAGATTTTTTAACCCAAAAAAATATAAGAAAAACCAGTCCAGTCTTATATTTGTATCAAAATACCTGTATAAAACTGTGTATCGATTATTGAAACCGGATAATAACAGTAGTGATGTGGAAGTGGATGATTTGGATTCTGAAGAAACGGATAATACGATTAATCATTTGAGTGCTATCGAACGGACATTGAAATTTTGATAATGTTGAATGATGCCGATCTTATACAATTTGTCTCAGCTAACCGATCAATTTCTATTTGACTGTTTCTGAATACATGTAGAATGGAAAATAACAGAATCATTCCGACTGTAAGCAAATGTACCAAATTGGTATTTTATATTTTTACTTTCAGTGCGAGAACAATTAAAAGTTTTAACGAAACAGTTCGATAAATTAGAAAATGATTTAAAAGCATTGCAAAGTGTTGGGCAAATTGTCGGGGAGGTACTCAAACAATTGAATGAGGATAAATGTAAGTACATACCTCCAATATGTCAGTGATTCCGTGAAATGATGTTTTATGTTATCTATATTTTTATAGTGATTGTGAAGGCAACACACGGGCCACGATATATTGTTGGATGTCGACGTCAGACAAGACAAAATTGAAGGCTGGAACTAGGGTAGCTCTAGATATGAAGTGCTCTGTTAATAAGTAAAATGTTTAACTACGATCGTGATCATCAGCCATTCATTATATTAATGGATGAAATGAAATCAATGCAATTCGAAGTCGTCGTTTTTCGGAAGGTACATCAGCCGATCGTAAAATTCAACGTACTCTAATGGAATTGCTTAATCAAATGGATGATTTCGATTTGTTGGGTTGAGTTAATATGATTATGGCTACAAACCGTCCGGATACGCTAGATCCGGCATTATTACGTCCCGGACGTTTAGATCGTAAAATCGAAATTCTGCTTCCTAATGAACAGGCACGTTCGGAAATTTTAAAAATGCATTCCCAACCTATCGCCAAACATGGTGAAATTTATTATGAAACCATTGTTAAATGGTCGGATAGTTATTTAAGAAATGTTTCGAATGGCGGTTTATGAATACAAGTAAGTCTTTCAATAAAAAAATGGTAAAGTTTTTACATAACAACAATTTCGTTTTACTTTAGATTACTACATGTTGGCGTTCAAGCCATCTCTCATCAAAACATTGTGGTTTAATATCACTCGTTTTGGCCAAAAGTAATTTTCGTCTCCAATTTCGATGCTGCTAATTTCGTTGAGTACAACGCTGAAATAGATTTGTTTGGGTTTTACCTAACTAGCATTCCCAGAGTCTCATTCATTTAACTGTGGTGGTAGCAGTTCACAAGGCAGATGTGGTGGTATGCAACGCGGCCCACGACGATTTCAACCGATTCAAGATTTTACCCGCGAAGATATTGAGGTTGGGCCACCATTATCGATCAAACAAATTTGATCGATTACGATATTTGGACGAATATTGGATACGAAAATTTTCTCGTTGAGCTTCCATTGGCCGGGTTCATCTTATCGAAATTGGCCGGTAAGCATTCGGATAGATATTAACTGACATCACTGGATCCCGTATTGCATAGACATTTACTATCTCAAATCATATGAGTACGATGTATCAGAATTAGGTTTATATTTTACTGTTGTCTGCCTGTGTGTCTGTGGTGATTTAGGAATAACGCGAGTTGAAGAACTGCGACAAAACCGTTCTAATATAATGGTCAACTCATCCAATCGCATTGAATATATCCAATTAATGGTCGACTTTATATTAAATAAACAAATTCAAATAAATTTTAATAAATAAATTTTAATTTTAATGATAAATTTTAATAAAATATTTCTCATCTGAAAATCCTGTTTTTAATATTTTGTGTACGCAATATGATACCTAGGTAGCGCGTTTTTTATAGGCGAAGCGACTATTTTGGCCTAGTTACCTAGTTCAGCAGTCGGTATTATTTTTAAATTTTGAATTAACAATTTTTTAATAGAAAAATAACCTAAAAAAATTAAATGCAAAGTGAAATTTCAAGAAGGCGAAAAAATATTATTTAAAATGTAGTGTGAATTCCTCCAATATTTTTTTCAATTTCTTCCAAAAAAAAATAATTTTTTATTGTGTCGACACACCAAGCACAAAAAATTTATGTTTCTACCATAAACAAATGAAAATAATAAAAGTTTGCTGAGAGTGGGGGAATTTTGTTCATTTTGGTTGCCATAAAAAATACTTTTTTTGATATTTTTTATTTATAATTATGGCAACCAACTCAACAACAACAAAACATTTTAGAAAAAAAAAATACTGATGTACGGGGGTCATACACAGAGAGAATCTATATTTTTATATCGTTCTAGTTTTCTGCAAAACAAAACGCTGTTGTAGTGGAATAGGCCCATTACTTGCCACAATGCTGGAAATCTTCTTGAATAAAGAAAAGTTACAAATATTATTACCGGCTTTGTATGTATTGCATATAAGATTGACAAGCAAAACAATACACTCTCAATCATGATTGCTCAAGCGCATAATTGAAATGAAAAAATCAAACATGTTTGATATTTCGTCGATCATTTGTACATGATTGCGCAAGCCTTCAATCATCATCGTACACTCTCAAAATTATTGCGCAAACACTATGATTATCAAGCATGCACATCGTTTGCTAACGCCATGGAACTCGGCTATAAAAAATCTAAATTAAAGTTTTAATTTGAATTTCGGAAGCAGGTTAATCTGGCGGTTTTTTATCTGTCAGTATTTCGGTTTTTTGCAGGTGGCATTTGAATCTTTGACAATTTCAAAATAAACTCTTAACCTACTTAGTTTAGTTCGCCTATTTCTTCGAAATTATTATATTTACGAAAACAAATCACCAAAAACAAAAAGTGACATATATGTGATGAGAGCTTGTTAATGAAAACATATGGCATTACAAATAAAAATTGGAAAATATCTTGACTTATTTTAAACATACGAGTATACTATTATCACTAAACTGTGAGAAGGCAAATTCCAACTGAAAAACAATGAGGAAAACAACAATAAAATGCAATAAGCTAAATTGTCTTCGAATATTCTACATACTCTACGAATTCTCGACATCGTCTACGCCAAAATGAATTGTCTGCGCTATTTTCGAGATCAACATGTCGAAAATTCCAGCCGAAAGTTAGTAAACCAGCCGGAACCATACTACAGCCTAACCAACTATGGCACAAGAAGCACAATGTGTTGTGTATCATTGTGCTGTTGAGAACAACACAACATGCAAAATAATCAGTCTACAATGTTCCCGGACACTCGACACTATCGCAAACTATTTAATTTTAATCTTTCACATGGCTTTGCATTTTTTTATATATTTCATGTAAAGTGCATAGTCAGCTATTAATTTTGTATAAATAAACTTTATACAAGAAGATTAAAGATAGAATAAAGTAAACAGTCAAGTTAACAACGTGTTCCTTATTGTTAGACCCCAGCAAATTAAATTAGTCAAATTAAAACACTTAGGCTTAGCTGAGCAAATATACCTGCTACCGGTCTAAACCCACTAACATTGGCCCTACGAGCCAACAAAACAACCAGCGGAAAACTCAAAAACTCGAGCCACTACAACAACTGGCAGGCAATACAACAACTCGAGACGAAAATAGCGACAACAAATTGACTACAGCAATCCAGTAACATCGAATAACAACAGACCGATGGAAAACCTTCTAGAACAACAACAAAAAATAGTTGAAGGGTTGTTTCAGCTTAATAGCAACTACAAAAAGGATGGAGGCGGAAGAAAAATAGTAAAATATCTCGATTCTAAGATAGCCGCATTAAAATCATTCTAAGCTGACTACTTAATCAACGACAACAAAATTCGAGCTATACTACACCAACACTAGAGCCAACACACCATTACCGCGATGAATGAAAGAAAGTGGTCGACACATACACCACTTTTTTGAAAGGCATGCGTGTTCGCCTCAATACTGGTGCAGAACATACAACCACGGATGATGACCAAGGGAATAAGTTCAAAAGTCCACCACATAACCCAGGAATAAAATACAACACGTAACAAACAAATCGACCGTTCCGTTCATCAATAAAACATTAAGATGCAGAATCTATGGAAAGAGATGGATGGCACCCAGAAACTTATCAATGAAAAGAAATTTGAACACGCTTTAAGATTAGCGCTCGCTCATATCGAATGAAAATACATTCCTCGAAACCTCAGACGAAGAAGAAACAACTCTATCATATTTCACTGAGGGAACGTACGACGCTATACGAAATTCGTATGACAAAACAGTGATAACTGCCCCAACATCACTGGACCGTTTGAGGCATAATACGGAGGATTCATCGCAAATTAAACTTCCAAAAGTAAGCATGCCGCACTTTAATGGGGAGCATATGAAATGGACGGGATTTTTAAATGTCTTCGACAAGTTATTTCACAACAACAAAACACTAACAGATACACATAAAATGAGTTATTTGAAAATATACACTGGTGGCCAGGCAGCCAAATTAACCAACCATCTTCATTTAAAAAACATGGAAATAAATATCATCTACACGATATGAAAGAAACTTGACAGCGAATCAGTGAGATTATACAAGATTCAAGAGAGACCTAAAGCTTAGAAAATGCTATGAAGCTTCTTGAAAAACCGTTCACTGCCTCGGAAACTGTTTTTCGCGAGAAAAACAATAACATTCGTAAACCTACAACAACAGATGTACACAACAAATGTTGACATAAGATGTGAAAACCTCATGTAATATATGCAAAATGGGACACCACACTCAAGATTCTCACTCAAGTCGCACTGCTAGAGCTCTGCAGGAACTGTCTTCAACGCAGCAACTTGACAATGAATTGCACGCTTAATCAATCATGGAAGCAATGTGGATGGCATCATTAATTGATACACAACAATAAAAAGGATGTTGGTAATGTGAGAAGAACAAATGAAGCAGGGACTATAGACAATCGAAAGGTGTAGAAAAGTGAAGACAACGTACTATTACCAACGGCGCTATTTAAAATTACAACCAATCACAAAAATTGCCACTATATACGTGCAATTATCAATCCGCATGCTCACAAGCGAGCTTTATCACTTCAAAGGCAGCTGACAGCTTAAAATTAAAAATAACTAAAGCAGAGAGCTGAGAATTATGGAAATTGGGGGAAGTGAAATGAAAAACAGGCCGAGAAACTTTAGGAATAGACGGGGTACGATACGTTGAATCGAGCATTAGAAATTCGAAATCAATTAACAGAAATGCTTCGACGTGGCGGTTTTAATCTAAGGAAGTAGGCAAGCAACTACTAACCAATGATATACGGAGTACAGATGCATATAAATTGAAATTGACGAAACAATCAAAGCTTTGGTGCTCTATTCAAAACCGAAACTCGACATCTTTGAGTTTAATATAGAACTCCCGAGACATATTGGTTCAGTAACAAAGCGGAATGTTCTCTCTACGACTGCCGAACTATTTGGCCCATTAGGTTGGCTAGCACCAGTAATAATAACACCAAAAATTATGACACAAAAACTCTGGGTTCTAGGACTTGGATGGGACGAACCCAACTCAGAAGAATTAGCGTGGCAATGGGTTAATTAGATCAACGAATTAGTCTTGCTCAACGATCTTAAAATTACAAGGTGAACGGGATGCACAGATGGATCACTTCTAAAGGTTCACGGATTTCGTGATGCATCGGAACAAGCATATGCCGTGCCGCTTGTGTTTATCTAAAAGTAATCACAGGAAAACATGTTAACTTAAGCCTTGTAGCAGCTAAAACCAGAGCAGCGTCCAAGAAACTGAAAGACGTTACCACAACTAGAGCCCCGACTTATGCATGGACCGATTCTACCATAGTACTCTCAAGGAATAAAGGCGACATACAAAAATACAAACCATATGTTGCAAACAGAGTGTCGGAATTCAGGAACCTGACTGAACCAAATCAATATGGCATCACATCAAATCAAGTGATAATCCAGCTGACTGCACATGTCGAGGAATAACAACTAATAGAACTGTTAAGCCACAATCTCTGGTGGACAGGTCCGCAATGGCTACGAAACAATACAAGCTACCAATTTACGTGCAAATTAAGAATGTCCCCGATCAACAAAACTCAATTGAAGTAAAAGTAAACTTAGTCGGCAAACCTGTAGAGTCATGGACTTAATAACAAAACATCTAGTTTTGTTGAAGTTGAAGAGAATTTTCCAAGATAGTAAACAACTTCGTCAAAAGGTGCAAAAAAGAAAATACCGATAAATATGATTTACACGAAGCAGAAACAATCATAATATGGCATACAAAGCGCACCTTGGTGGAAGACTTCAAAACTCATTATTAAATTATGATGAAAAGCATCCCGCAATACTGCGCAAAACATTAATAAACGATGTTTTACGTATGCAAGAACTACTGGACAGGATCATAAACGCAAAACTCGCCGTTTACTCACACCGGAGTTGACTATGCTGGCCCTTTACAACTAAAAACATAGTCTATGTTATCCCCTACCAATTACATGACCAGGTATTTGTGTATTTGGACGACTTGCTCGTGGTATCAGCAGACTTGGATGAACACCTTGATTTACTAAACAGAATTGCTAGTCTGCTAAAAGATGCCAATTTGACAATTAACGTGGAAAAGAGCAAGTTCGTCCTCAAAGAGACCAAATACCTGGGTCATGTGATTGGAAATGGGATAATTCGCATGGACCCCGACAAAGTTCAATCAATTGCTGACTATCCAGTCCCAAAAACCGTGCGCCAACTTCGGCGATTTCTTGAAATGGCCGGTTGGTACCGTCGTTTTATATGGAATTATGCGAGCATCACAACGGCACTCACAGACTTACTTAAGAAAAATCAAAAACTTGTGTGGAATGACGCAGCACATTAAGCTTTTGAGCAACTCAAAGTGGCTTTAACCACGGCTCCAGTTTTGCGAAATGCTGATTTTTCACGTCATTTCTACATTCAGTGTGACGCTAGTACAAGTGGTGTAGGAAGCGTCCTTTTTCAGAAGTCCGACTAAGGTGAAGAGCATCCCATAGCTTATTACTCCCATAAACTTAACTCTGCTCAGCGAAAATACAGCATAACGGAGTTGGAATGCTTAGCCGCCGTTATGAGCGTAAAAAAATTCAGGCCATATGTGGAGGGGTACACCTTTACCATTATTACGGATCATTCCAGTCTTCGATGGCTAATGGACCAACGTGACCTATCAGGGCGACTGGCCAGGTGGAGTCTGAAGCTTCAAGGCTTCAATTTCAATATTGAATACCGAAAGGGCACTCAAAATGTTGTCCCAGATGCCTTGTCCAGACTCCATCTGGAGGCAATAACCGGTCCCGATGGGTCCGGCAGTGATGCAGGTGTGCTCCCTCTTCATGTGGACTTGAGCTCAGACGCTTTTAACGATGCTGCGTACGCTGACAGAGTTATAGCTTTTAAAGGAAATCCTTCGATAACGAACTTTAAATCCATAAAAGGCAAGTTATACATTTTACCTAGTGCAAATATTGATGATAGCACTGATATCGCAAAGTGGAAGCTTGTTGTCCCAGAAAAATTAGTTCCGAGTTTGTTGGAACAAGCGCATAATTCACCCCTGAGTTCTCATTTGGGGTTTGATAAGACTTTAAATCTTCTGCAGCGCCATTACTATTGGACAACAATGGCTCGCGATGTTAAGGCATATATCCAGAACTGCGATACTTGCAAACAAATAAAACCGACAAACTTCAAAATTCAGCCGCAAATGGGAGATTATTTCGAAGTTGTTCGACCTTTCCAAAGATTGTACATTGATTTTCTGGGTCCATACCCACGTAGTAAATTAGGAAATACACATCTTCTGATCGTATTAGATCAATACTCTAAATTCGTCTTACTGGAGCCGCTGAGAAATGCTACAGCTAACGGAGTTGTATCCTTTCTAAAAAAGAAAGTTTTTAGTGTATTTGGAGTACCTGAATTTCTAGTTTCGGACAACGGATGCCAATTTCAATCTCATATACTTGCTGACTTATTAAAAAAATATGGTGTTATATTTTTACAATTCACACCAAAATATGCACCACAATCGAATGCCTCAGAGAGAGTGAACAGGACCATCCTATCGGCCATACGAGCGTTTATTAAAGATGACCACCGCGAGTGGGATAAGCATATTGATGAAATTAGTTGTGCTCTAACAAACGCAATACATAGTTCAACTGGCTTTTCACCGTACTTCCTCACATTCGGGCAGCACATGATAATTCATGGCTCAACCTATCAACTCATGCGTGAATTAAATTTGCTCAGTGACAAACAAGCCTCGGTTATGAGTATTGCAAATAGACTTTCTGCTACCCAACAAAAAGTGCTGACCAATCTACAAAATGCTTATCAACGAAACGTATCGAATTATAATCTTCGAAGCAGACATAGAATTTTTCACCCTGGACAAATCGTTTTTGCCAAAAACTTTGTACAAAGTAACGCTGGTGAAAAATTCGCTGCAAAACTCGCAAAAAGGTTTTTAAAAGCTCATGTTGTTCGAAGAATAGGCAATGTAGCTTACGAGTTGGCTGATGAAAAAGGGAAATCCATGGGAATATATCACGCGAAAGATATCAGGTAGCATTTTAGGTCCAATCTACAATTCAGGTTTTATTTATTCATACGGATATATAGTGCATAATAATATTATAAATTGTAACAAAATGGACATGTTTCTCGAATGCCCAGCCTGAGACATCTCATGGGTGTTGGTTCTGCCCCACGATTTGTAACAAATTGTAAATTAAGCGTACCAAATTTGACAAAAAAATATCTCATGACATTAATTGAACCACAAAATTTAAAGGAAATCTGAAAACTAAATAGTTATTCATCAGTCCAACAACAAACCAAACACAAAAAGAAAAAAAACTAACGAAAATGAATGAAAAGTTTAAAAGGTTTTTCGCTGAATGAAATATAATTATTTCCATTTTTTCACCTATATATTTATTTCTAGTACTGTACCTTTAATTATTAGTATCTAAGTATGTATATATGTAACAAAATATTTACTTGGGTAACGGGGTAATGACAAACTTCGCAAATAACAACGTTGGTTCGGTGAGCACCGCGCTAGGATGAAAGCGGAGTGTGATTGATGATGGTGTTGGACGGGGGATTAGCTTTTGAATCGCGATGGCGAGCAGTTCGACCAAGAAAAAGTTTTGGTGGTTGAAAAAAAATTAATAAAAAAACATAAAAAAATCCACGGTATACACATGAAATACTCAATAAATAAAAATAATTTAATCGGTAACTGAGTTGAGTGATAAATAAGAATAAATATAATATTAAGTGTAATGATAAGGTGATGCATAAAATATAAATAACGTGAAATCATAAACATTAAAACTGAAAAATAAATTAAAATTTACAAAAGTTCTCGAAATAAAAGTTGTTAGTGCACGGATACTGAAGAGAACACTATTTGTCGAAAACTGCTGGTGTTTCTTTTGAGTGCAAAGACAATAATAACAAACAGTAAATGGTGGTCAATAATAAGATAGTTTCATAAAACAAAAACATTAAAAATACAAAAACTAAACCAAAAACTATGAATTTTTAAGTCCGAGTCACAAAATAGACCGTCAACGTGGTAATTCAACTTCGGCTGCAACGGATCCGCATCGGGCAAAAATTTTTTTTTCTAATTACTGTTTTATAATTACTTAGTTATAAGATTCTTGTTAATTTAAATCATTTTTCTTTTCTTTTTTTTCTTTTCTTTTATTTAAGGTAACATACTAACACTAGGATTAGGATGGTGGGGAAGGAATTGGAAACAATTATATGATAAAAAAAAATATCGCAACGAATTACAGATGCAAATAAATAATTTAATATTCTCGAATAATTTTTGGCGTTAATTTGTTTTTAATTTTTTTCTTTTTGGGTGTGGCTTTTTATGTCATTTTTCTTAAATCAGTTTTTTTGTGATTTCCTCTTTATTTAAATTTTCTATGTGTCATGAGATATTAATTATGAGTAAGTAAACGTTTCTAGTGGTTTCGCTAGAGATGGAATGTGGTGCATTTGAAATCAATGGTATAGTCTGACTCTACAATCTGCAGCAATTCAAGCTCTCCTGGGGTCCAGGAAGAACCACCCCTCAACCACTGTAGCTAGCCGGCTGAGATATGCTGCTCTGGAGCTTACCAACAGGAGAGTCTGGAACGGTTTTATTTTCGGAACATTTACTCTTAAGGAAAACCGTTACACATTATCCCCTTCAAATTTTAACATAACAAAGTTTAATGCCCATCCTGGCATTTATTTTGACAAAATCGGACAAGGAAGTTTAATCAACGGGGAGTGGAAAATCATCACGCATTACAATCTTACTCTCAACTGGGCATAATTGGATCGCGCTCGGTGTACTTGATCAACAAGCCGGCAATGCTTACAGAGAGAGCATTGATAAGCTAAGTTCCAACCAACAATACCAACAGAAACTTCTAAAACAACAAATATCGATTTAGAAATCCACGGTCAATTTAATAAAACACAACTACGAAGAAACTATAGCCAAAAGATTGAGACATTCAACACTATTCTTATCAACATTATGTTCCTTGAGCAATTCATAGATCTGACTCTCCAATCTCTATTGGAAATGATGAGACTACGAAGTTTGCCTGCAATAATCTATACCATTACAGAGATTCACCAAGGCAAGCTAGATCCACTCATATTAATACCACGGCAACTTCAGGAGCAGATTCGTTAGTTCGTTCATCATCTGAACCCGAACCAAGATATACCCTTCCGAAATAAGGGTTGGACAACCATGTATAAGATAATTAACATCACAACTATTAAACTAGGAATCATGATTATATTTGAAATAAAAGTTCCCTTGGTTCAGAGAACGAGATTTATTATTCATCATATTATACCAATTCCACAATATAGCAATACATAAAACCAACTATGAACTATTTGATGATCGCCATACCACAAAATCAGTATATGATGTTGTTCACTGATGTTGTATATTTATCATCTAAACATGGTTCGACATCCCTGAAATTTTTGTAATAAAATTATGAACATAAAAATTATGATAACTGTACTGTAAATTTCATAAAATTAAAAGGTTGAAAAATAGATTGAAAAATAAAGAAAAGGGCTAGAGAGAATTTGAATTTCAACCTGATAGGTTTGTAACGGAATTCCACCTAATTCCGTTACTAACCTATCCCAACATTCTATATTTTAGTATTACTCATTAACATGACCGCTTTGAGATTAACCTCTCCAAAAATATTAACATTCCAAATATAAAATTCTCCGTCATGTTAAACTTCAACATTTCTGTGTTATGGCGATCAAATTACGGTATGAATACAAATTCATATTGCGGTTGAACGATCATACACTTAAATGTAATTTGATCATTTTGTTTGCAATAAATGTTAGTTTTTTTTAGGTAAATGACATAGGTGAACTATGTATTGACCGAGGGAAATTGCACTTATTAATTTGTCTTTCCTCAGCATTTTTTTTGGTTTCAAATTTTTCGCGTGGCCAAGAATAAGCAAAATTCATGGCACGTTTTCGTACACCACCATGGCAGTTTGTGATGAATTCACAAAATTTTCGAAAAATTGTTTTTATGCATGGTGTGTGGCGAGGAGTTAGTTTTTGGACGGACCGGCGTTCAGGTCCAATTTAAGTATAAGTTTTTTTCTGCTAATTTTTTTTTTTTTTGATAAAGTTTTTTTTTGTAGTGCCGTGGACTGGTTTGAACGTGTGTTTAAATAAATAAATTTTAACTTGTCCGATAAGAAAGTATTTTTTTTTGTGTCGAAATATTCGAGCATGTGCTAAATAAATTTGCTTAAAGTATTTTTTTTTTTTTTTTTTGGTGAATTTCATTTTACCCATTATAATGGTGTATAGTAGTCGGTGTGTAAAAACAATTTTTTTTTGGGCATTCCGTAAACTTCAAGTGGCAACATTTTGTATGATGATTGCATGTGTGCATTCATGTTTATACATATATTTCGTAAATTAATTAAGTAATTTTTGATTGTGAATGTAAGATCAGTTTTTATTTTGTATTAGTGTATTAGCGTTATACTAAGTTGTTTTTACACCTGTGACGTGGTTTGAAGTTGTTAAGGCAGCAAGGAAATACATAAAAAAATTTATTTTATAACTTCTTTTGTTTGGTATTGTGTGTATCTTGTATTTGTGTGGTAAACACAAGTCTCCATACCGTTAAAATATATTTGTTGCATCTAATTACATTTTGGAGAGATGGAGATCAACCGGCAAGGTAAGTGAATGAAAGTGTTTTATTATAAAATGTCTGGCTAGAAAGCCAGACAATACAACCACAGTAGCGTTTGGCCTACTTCCCTAAATGGGCTGCTGGCCTAATTAACTGTTCAGGGGTCCGGTGTTCCCACCCAATCCCTGTAATAAGTTTATTTTTACCGCAGGCGGTAATCTAGGCCGCTACCCTAGCCTCCCTATCCCCACGGCCAAATTAACCTTTTCCGCTGAGCTAGCGGGTTAATGCCGCCTCATGGGGGGCGTAATAGGGTAGAGGCAATTAAATGTAATTGGGTTTGCCCTATAAATAATAGCGGCTTACCCGTTACAGGTTATTAGTAATAAATATATAAAAAATATAAAATTTCATATAAAAGTATTTTATTTGAAATTGAACGACAACGAAATATTTAATCGGCATAAACCACACCACAAAATTTGGTGGCAGCGGAGGGATTACCACAATTTTAATAAAGTTTATTATAACTCGTACAAAACGTTATAGTTGAAAACTAAATAACGTAAAAGATTAAAACATGTAAGTGAAATAATATGATAATAAAATTAAAAAAAAAAAATAAAAAAATAACAAGATAAAACTAATAGTGAATTCATAATCATAATAATTAATATTAATATACAAATATAATAATTATATATAAAAAAATACGGTGAAATTGTCCATATAATAACGTTTTGTGAAAAATCATACGATCATACACCGTCAAACTTGAGAATCCGTTAAATTTTGTTCTGCATTGAAAATAATAATAAAAAGAAAAATCCGCATGTATCTTGCGCATCTATACACATATTCTTGGAGATTTTTTTGTGTGAGAAAAAATTTTGGCATATTCAACCTTAACCACGTGGAAGTTTCTATTCGGCCGAACAGCAAAAATTTTCTGATCATCATACACTGATGGAAGGCTCAACAAGTTAATCATCCATTAACGAATGTACAAAATTCACCAATTAAACACGAACGAGGGTATAATTACTGAAATTAGTAATTAATACCGCAAAGAAGCATGGGGTCAATTACAACCTTGAACCAACCTTCAGCACGTGTAAACTAGGGTGAATATTATATTTTCTAAGAAAAAAAAATATCTAAATTCATTTAAATTACCTACGTTCAATAGTATTTAATTGAGGTGGTTAAATTCAAATTTGTTAGTAAAATTAAATTAAGTTCAGTTATTCAAAAAATATTAATTTAAATCTTAGTTTAAATAAATTTGGTTACCCAATAGGAATGTAGATATACTCTACATATACATTTCCTTAAAGATTATATTAATAATTATATTAATAATATAAATTCTAAATTTTGTTAAGAATATTCCGCTTACTGTTCATATTTATTTTTTGAATTTTCTTTGCACATAATATGTATCGCAATTTAAAACGGTTTTATTACTTAAATGGGGTCAGTTCGTTCTAAAAAGGAACCGGGTAAACAATCGTCAAGAAATAAAATTCGTAGATCAAATTCATTTGATGGTATTCTTAACATTGAATCAAATATGAGTTTCGATATGAGTTTGGCATTGAAAATCGTTCCTGAATTTGACGGAAATTCTAAAAATCTTCATAAATTTCTAACTTGCTGTGATGTGGTTTATGATTCTATTAGTAAAGAAGAAGAATCAGTTTTTTTAGATTTTCTGAAATGCAAATTATCCAGCAAAGCTTATAATATAGTAAAATTTCAAAAGTTTAAAAAATGGGCTGACTTAAAACAACAATTAAAATTAAAATGCGGAGAACAACGGACCATGGAATCCTTACAGGTAGAATTAATTAATATCATTCAGAAGAAAGATGAACCAGTTAGAGATTTTGGTACCCGTGTAGAACAGTTGCTTGCAGACTTAAATGAAGTTTCTGTAGAAAACACTGGCGTAGCGGCAACAGCACACGTCACACTTTTGAACAGTAAAACGGCACAAAAAGCATTCGAGGAAGGTCTCCAAGATCCTCTCAAATTATTAATAAAATCTTATAGATTCGAAACTTTAGAGGAATCTATCAACCAAGCTTGCGAAGAAGAAAAAACTAACCACGAAAATATCAGGAAGTGTAAGGGAGCCAGTGCTAAAGTAAATCCTAGTTGCCAAATTTGTGGAAAGTCTAATCATACTGCAAAGGTATGTTTTTCTATATATGATTCCCAACAACCCAGGCGACAAGGTTTCTCAAATATGCAATTTCGATCTTCAACACAACCACCTCGGACGGATCAGATAATGTTAACTTGTGCGTATTGCAAAATTCAAGGACATCATATCAATGAATGTCGGAAAAAACAATTTGCTGATTCCAAAAAGTCATTCTACTCAAATAGGGACTACAGGAACACAAACAAAAATTCGGGAAACACTCAAGAACTCCATCAGACTCCAACGAACACTCCTGTGCGAGTTCGCAACCTAGAATAGAGTGTTCCAGAAAATTTAATGATAATGTAGAACCCAACATTAAACATTCATACTCAATTAAATATCTTAACCAATCAAAAATTTTTACCAAACCGTCGAATAATACAACAAAAATGATGTCTTCATTATTCCATAAAATCCATGAAATCGGCTCAATTGTCCTATTAAATATCTTCCAATTATCTTTTACTTTGATCACATTTTTGTTTGTCTCAAATCCTAATGACCGTTCTCCTAGTGCTTCTGCTAGTCTTTCGAATCCCTTGGTTCAGTCAGAATTTTCAGATGAAACTAGTGATTAAGTCGATCAATCTAAAATACTTACTTTCAATTTAAAGTCATCAAATTCTTTAGATAGAAAATATATTCAACTTACGCTTGATATTTCTGATCATAAATCTTTATTTTTTCTCTTAGATACTGGCGCGGATATAAGCGTCATAAAAAAGTCATGCGTATGTGAAGACGTATTCTGTTTTCCAAAGGAAAATTGTTTCCTTAGAGGTATAAGTGATAGAAATATTGAAACAATGGCTTCTTGTTACTCTAAAATTAAAATGGAAGAAGGTTATTTTCTTGATCAACGATTCCAAATAGTTAGGGATGATTTTCCTATCGATTGTAGTGGAATTTTGGGAAGAGATTTTTTAGATAACCATTTTTGTAGGTTAAATTTTGCGAAACATCATCTGTTAATTCCAATTCCTAATTCTAATGAAAGTTTTTGTCTTAATCTTTGCAAACTACCAACAAACATTTCAGTACCTGCGAGATCTGAAAAGCTAATTCTTCTGAATGTTAATCTCGAAGATTCCAAGGAATATTTATGCAAATCTAAGGAGATTTTGCCAGGCGTTTATGTTGCTAATTGTTTAATAAGACCACAGAATAAATTAGTTCATGTAAGTTTAATAAACACGAACGAAAATTCAGTTTTAATTAAAGATCTTAATATAGATGTAGAACATCTTATTGATTATGAAATACATACAATAAACACTTGTAAGTGGAATAACGTAATCGAAGAAAGATTGAAAACTCTCACCGATAATTTAGACTTCACCCATCTTAACGATGAAGAACATTCTTCTCTTTTAAAAATAATTCGTGAATTTAATGATGTTTTCCATTTACCTGGTGATCAACTAACATCCACTAATACTGTTAAACATACTATAAATATTAAACCTAAAGTAAACCCTATAAATGTAAAGCCATACAGACTGCCTGAAGCAACAAAACGAGAAATAGATGATTCTATAATAGATTCTCCTCGTCAACCGGGCACTATCATTTCCTTCGGATGCCTTTTGGGTTAAAAGGTGCCCCGGCCACATTCCAAAGGTTAATGAACCATGTTTTGGCCGGTTTAAACGGCATAAAATGCTTAGTTTATTTGGACGACATAGTCATTTATGGATCAAGTTTAAATGACCATAATTCCAAGCTTAGGGAAATTCTTTGTTGTTTGAGAAAATTTAATTTGAAGTTAAACCCAACAAAATGTGTATTCTTAAAACCAGAAATCAGTTATCTGGGTCATATTATATCAGCGACCGGTATCAAACCTGATCCAAGGAAAATCGAAAGCATAAAAAATTTTCCAGCTCCTAAGACACCGAAGGAATTGAAATCATTTTTAGGCTTGGTAGGCTATTATCGAAAATTTATTTATGACTTCGCTAAATCTTCGTCCCCATTAACAAATCTCCTAAAAAAAGATGTTTCGTACGAATGGACACCATTTTGCGATGAAGCATTTCATGAATTAAAATCAAAAATTACTGAGTCTCCAGCTTTACTACAATTTCCAGATTTTAATAAAACTTTCTATCTTACTTGCGACGCTAGTAACTATGCAATTGGTTCAGTATTATCACAATATACGGAATCAAAAGATCAGCCTGTTGGTTTTGCAAGTAGAAAATTAAACAAAAGTGAGCGCAACTATTCTGTGATTGAGAAAGAGTTGTTGGCTATAGTGTGGAGTGTAGAACATTTCCGTCCATACTTGTATGGTAGATACTTCATTATAAGAACTGATCATAGACCATTGACTTGGTTAAGCAATATGGCTAATCCATCTTCTCGTTTAACCAGATGGCGTATGAAAATTGAAGATTTCAATTATTCTGTTGAATATAAACCTGGAAAACAAAATGTAGTAGATTGTTTAACTCGTGCACCAAATATTAATTCTGACATAAATATAATTACGCGATCTCAAAGCAGGCAACAACTTAAAAATTCAGATTCACCAGCCAATCTCAGTCTTGCTCTAACTAGTAATAATTCTGGGAATGTCATACTACCAAACTCGTCTTCTGTACCGGAATCATCCACTTTACCTAGTTCTGTCCAAGCTCTTACTCTAAACAATGATATCGTTAAAGTAAATACAGAAACTGAAATACAGCAACTTTTGAATGAATTTCACAAATCACCAATCGGCGGGCATCAAGGAGTGAACCGCATGTACAAACGACTTAAGGAATTTTTCTATTTTCCCAACATGTTGAAAACTATAATTAAATATGTTCAAACTTGTGCTGAATGTCAAAGAAATAAAAGCACATTATGTACAAAACTACCTATGAAAATAACTACTACTTCATTTAAGCCTTTCCAAAAGATATTTCTGGACATAGTCGGACCAATGATACCTACCTACAACCATAATAAATACATACTAACCATTCAGGACGACTTGTCCAAATATTCATTAGCGATACCAATAAAAAGCCAGGAAACGGAACTGGTAGCCCGAGCATTTGTGAAAAAGTTTATATGTATATTTGCCTGTCCCGAAACGATTCTGACTGATCAGGGATCAAATTTTATGAGCCAATTATTAGAACATACTTGCAAATTTCTGCAAATAACTAAACTTAATACAACCGCTTATCATCCTCAGACGAATGGCGCATTAGAACGATCGCACAAAACACTTATCGAATATTTAAGACATTATGCAGAAAGTGATCCTCTATCCTGGGATGAATGGCTCCTATATGCAATGCTTGCATATAACACCACTCCCCACACCTCAACTGAACGAATGCCTTATGAACTTATATTTGGACATAAGCCAAAACTACCGAGTTCTTTATCTAAAGATCCTGATACATCTAGTAGATATTATGAGGATTATCTTAGTGAGCTTAAATTCAAATTACAAGCAGCTCATCAATTAGCTAGGACACGGTTGTTAGAAGTAAAACAGAAAAGCAAAGAAATTTATGATAAAAGAATTAGACCTGTCAATTTTAAACCAAACGATTTGGTAATGCTGAAAAATGAGGCACGTTCTAATAAATTATCAGCTTTATGGAATGGTCCTTATAAAATTATCGAAACTCCAACCACAGAGAATTCCATAATAAAAGTCGGTCGATCAAATAGACAAGTACATAACAATCGATTGAAAATGTATTATAATTGAATTCCTTGATGAACAAAATTAATTAATTTTTCTAATCTAGATAACCTTTTGTTCAGGATTCTTTAACATGTGTATACCTTATTATGCAAAAAAAAAAAAAAAAAAATTTTTATAAGTTTTTAAACATATTATGTAACTCTAAAATTAAAATTATTATGCTGTATTGGAAAAAGGAAATAAGTATAAATAAAATGAAAAAAAATTGTAATGAATTCCATTGTCAAATGTCAAGCCATGTTTATTTGTTTTAATGAAATATTTACGAAAAAATATTTCATTTCTTTAGGAGGGACGTGTTGTATATTTATCATCTAAACATGGTTCGACATCCCTGAAATTTTTGTAATAAAATTATGAACATAAAAATTATGATAACTGTACTGTAAATTTCATAAAATTAAAAGGTTGAAAAATAGATTGAAAAATAAAGAAAAGGGCTAGAGAGAATTTGGATTTCAACCTGATAGGTTATTAGTAATAAATATATAAAAAATCTAAAATTTCATATAAAAGTATTTTATTTGAAATTGAACGACAACGAAATATTTAATCGGCATAAACCACCCCACACTGATAAATTTAACAGTTGTATGTGCCTTGATGAAGAGTACCTTTGCGACATACAACTATCATTGTATGACTATAACACAAATGAAATAAGCTGCGAAATAGAACTATTTAAGCAAAATGGGGGGTTGCCAGGAAGTTGTCAAATAAGCAAGACGGACATTACAACAATATGGATTCCAGTACGCAAATATCCAGCTGCAACCTAATATACGCGAAGATTGAGAGACTGGAAGGACCGAAACAGCACCCACATGCATTGTAAGAGAGGGAGTTCTACTAACATATACATTCAAGCTGCACCCTGCGTGAAAATACGATCACAGTATCAGGTCGGCAGTAAATAAGAGATCTCGTTTCTAACACAATTCAACCTAACCGACATGATAAATAACAATCATACAGCGTGGCTGGACCCAATCTCAAAAACAACTTTTCCCGAAATTAAGGCTATGGTGTTGACCATTCAACAATACAAGGAAGAGCTGGAGCTATCGACAGTTGATGTAATCGTGCACGACTAGCATCATTATCTTGCAATATACTTGCTACTCCCAGCAATTCTCGCCTCGGTTACCGGGTATTGATTGATTGATGAGAAAAATAATAAGTTTTAATGTAGCGCCTCAGAACTTAGGCGCATTTATGAATGCTTGAAGGCCGGGGAATATGTTGAGAACACAACATGCAAAATAATCTGTCTAAAATGTTTCCGGGCACTCGGCACAATCGCAAACAATTTAATTTCAATCTTTCACATAATTTTGCATTTTTTATATATTTCATGTAAACTGCTTAGTCAGCTAAACAGTTCAGCTAAGTAAACAGTCAAGTTAACAACGTGTTCTTTATTGTAGGACCCCATCAGTATGGTAATCTAACATAAATCAAATTAAACACTTAGCCTTAGCTGAGCAAATATACCTGCAAAACTAAAGATAAAAATTAAATCTAAAGGAAAATCAGGACCATTCCATCGTACCGTACCACATACTGTAGGTGGAAAAATTTTTAGTATTCGTGTTTTCAATTCTTCTTAGGCTACAAATCAAGGTACTAAATCTTACATGGCTACCTTGACTACTTCAAGGTTTCTGGCATCAATAAATTTATAGTGTTTTGAGAAATAATTTTCATTATTCATAATTTTGCGAACGCATTTAATTACTTTTTAATAAATTCCCATGGTCTATGCAAGGCTGACCCCATCAAATCAGTCGTTAAATAAAATAATGTGCCGTGATTCTAAAAATAAATTATTTTTATTCGTTTATTTACATTTACATTTAAAAATCGTTTTTATCGTTGTTTTTTGATTTTCACTTCTACGCTAGCCCCATTTTCTTCTTCAATGATTCGGGCATTTCTGGGGGTGGTGGTCGTGGCATACGCAAATATACTTTAACAGCATCGTAGATAAACCATTGGGCTGCGGTTAGCGTACCAATCATAACAATTCTTGGCATTAGACCTTTCCATAAACCGGCGAAACCTAATTTCTTGCATACATCAACTGCAGAAGCGCCCTTTTCTTGATTCAATTTTGATACAACTGTATCAGCTGGATGTGATACAATGGCACAGAAAACACCAGCAATATAACCTAAAATATAATATTAGAGGATTAGTATAGGTGTTTGAGTATATAGTTTTCAATTTTACTTACCAGCGGCAAATGTAACAATAAGTTGTTCACCCTTGGTACAGTCGGCACGTGGCTTTGGTACAACATATTTGTATAGTAATTCAAGTGTACGTTCAAAACAGGCAAATTTCATCATTGTATATGGAATTTGTCTCATCCACAATGGTACTAAACCTTTGTAGAATGCATTAAAGCCCTCTTGCTCGTACATTTTTGGTAAAGCTTCACGTAATGTACTGGCATAACCAGGCATGGTTTGTATTCTTACTTTTGCGGCTTCCATTGGTGATAGAGCAATATCAGCAAAGAATTCAGCTGAAGCTGATGCCGATAAATAAAGTGAGGTTCTCCATAAATATGAATTTTCTTCGCCAATTAAATTCGAATAGAATACTTTGAATACTTCATATAGGCCAAATTTACATAAACCTTGCATTGAATAACCAAAGAATGTTGGTGCCCATCCTTTTGCCAAACCTTTAACACCTTCCTCGGCTAAGCTCACACGGAAACCATTGAATACAGTTTTATATTTGGCAGAATCTACTTGTAACCGACATTTCACCAAATCCAATGGTACCACCATTGTATGGGTCAAGCCACATGATATAACACCGCCTAATCCACATAGTGCAAAATATTGTCCAGAACCAAATTCACATGAATCTCCTGTTGGTGTAGCTGCCGCCTGTATTTGACGTTCAAATTGTTGCTGGGATCCATTTGTATTGCTGTCGCAATTAGCAGTTGTAATTGGACTTTTAAATGGAGAATTTTTTGCTACTTCCAATAAATTGTTAAATAACATTTTTGCTTATTGTGTCACGAAAATTATATAATTTGCTACAAAAAAATTTAATATCGAATATGTATTATGCAACACAAAAGGAATTAGGAAAAGAAAATTTCCACAAATTAATTGATTAAATTAAAAAACTGACTTACAATTAATTACCGTAATTTTTAATTTTTAATTTAATTCAAAATCACTTTAATTCGTAATCCCAACAAATTTAAAAGTGATTTTGTTTTCAGTGTGATTTTATTTTACCCGCGACTTTTCTTTTAAAAATTTTCAATGTGCCACACTAAGTTCTTTATTAATGCTTTGCATACGAAATATAATATACAACATTAAAATTGGGTCTAATTTGTACAAATTAAAATGTACCAATTTTTCCGACCAACATGAAAACACTCGGGAAAACCGTCGATCGGAATACAATGATATGTATTTTTAGAATTTAATTGTGTATGTCTAAGTATATTACTAGTTCATGTCATCTCTAGTTAAATGGGGTTTGTGCCAAAAAAATACTCTAAAAATATAAGTCAGTTTACATACAAGCGAAATTATTTCAAAATTCTAAATCATTTCAATGTTGAGCTAATATTATTTCTGATGATCATGATATTACAACAAAAAAATTATTTTTGGTATTTACATGAATAAAATTAAATGTTATTTAAATAAGGTTGAGTTCAGGGGCAACGTCTTATTTCGATCATCTGTGTTTACGACAATACGTTAGCCAAGCATTTACACACGGAGTCGTAATTTGCAACTACTACTACCATTACTAAAACCATAAAACGTTAGCGCAGAATTGAGTGCGACGAAAAAGTTATGAAGAGTTATGAAAAACGCTTAGCTTAATGAAATAGTCAGATGGAGACATCGTTATAGAATTATGTACACGGCCAGATTAATTGCATTCCTAAGAAGTTAGATAATTTGTATATGCTCATAAATGAGGAAGAGTATTATTAAATTTAATGTCCGACGATCAGTTAAGTTATACTTTGGTTGAACGCAAGCATAACGATCATAAAATTTTTTACAATTATTGAAATGCTAATCCACTAATCCACATAATAATTATCATAATTCATAACACAAACAATCAATACAATAACAGACCGAATGTAAAAAGATCAGGACAATTTAACAATAACAGATCAAAATATTACTATAGAGCCAATACTATTAACGGAGAAGTAAATTTTATAGAGCAGCCCCGCCAATCAACTTCCCATAATAAAATTGACATTCGATGATATTAAAATAAATTCCTTAATTGACACCGGATCAGATACGAGTCTGATAAAACCAAATATTTGAAAATATAAATCAATCACACTTGAAAAACCTTTAATGTATAACTCTTTGGGAGGTCCAAATTATATGACAGAAACAATTGTAGCACCCATCCCAAAAGATCTAATAAAGACAGGAACGCTCGATTGGAAAGTTTTCCCTCTGAAGAGTTCGAAATATGATGCCTTAATAAGGTATCAATTTTTTGAAACCTTTTGTGGCGGCCGTTTCCCACCGGATTTTGATTTGCAGGATTTGCTCAAATAATAAGTATCGCTCCTCTTACATAATTTTCTTTTGTCTGTATTATTTGGCTTCTCTTTATTTGTTTCGTATTTTATCACTTGGGGTCGTGTGACCCTGGTCTGTAAAACTTGTCTCTGTGAAGGAAAATTCTACTGGTTTAAAGAAAGTATTTTTTTTTTCAAATTTTGACATTCGACGCTAACCTGGCTTTGGAAGAAAAAACAAATTATTTATTTTAAACAAAATTTGCATGTAAGTATTGTTGTTGACATGCTGCACGACTCGCGACGCCTACCGAAAGCATTTCTTTGCCCTCGGTTTTATAAAATCTATGTTTCGGACTTGTTCCAACGTCATACTTTTAATGGGGTCCCAATTGTTTCTCGGAAACATTTTTATCGTCAAATATTCCCAATTCCGCGGTGCCCACTAGTGGCACCGGTGTGAAGTATTTAACATTTATCAAAAGTGTAGCTACACAAATTAACAAATAACAAAAGTGTAGTTACACAATAAGATAAAAAGTGTGAATTTTCAATTTTTCTCATTAAAAACCGATTTTCACAAGAAAATGAAAAACAATTATACAAATAAAACTAAAAATAATTGGTTTTTATTCATTGGACATTATAGAACTATACAACCTGTCTCGTATATATTTGCTGGCCATTTACACGTGATGCTAGAGATAACTACTTAAATCTATAATTTCGATGCGTTAATACAAAATTCTAGAGATGTTTGCGGAATATCGATGCGACCCTCGGGGAATTTTATATCGAATTTACATGAAAATAAAATTATGAAAAGTGTACGTACAGTCTTGTGGATGTTTGATGACCATTAACACATAATTCTAGAGATGTCTACGCAAATCTGGTTATACCGGCATTTTGGGGATACTTTTCACAATTTTTAGTGATATGCGGTATATCGATACCGGACAAGTGGTGCAGTGGTTAAAGCTTCGGCACTTGTATCGGGAGGTGCTGGGTTCGACTCCCATCAGAGGCTAGATGCAAATCGAATTTTCATCATCGATTACGATCGGTGATGCTAATAAATACAACTAAGACCCTCTGATGGAGTGCAGAATTCCGTGTCACGCACCGACCCACCTTCCATGTCAATGTACAGGTTGACATGGAGCTTGCAATGTGCAGGTGGTATACTGTAGTTGTGTGAGTAGGTGAAGTAGGTGGGTTAATGATGTGGAGTGAATGAATGGTATCACAATGGGCCTAAAAATTGGCCTAAGTGGTAAGCAACCACTGAAACCTAGCGGTATATCGATGCGACCCTCGGGGAATTTTATATCGAACTTACATGAAAATAAAATTATGAAAAGTGTACGTACAGTCTTGTGGATGTTTGATGACCATTAACACATAATTCTAGAGATGTCTACGCAAATCTGGTTATACCGGCATTTTGGGGATACTTTTCACAAATTTTAGTGATATGCGGTATATCGACGCGACCCTCGGGGAATCACGGGTGTGAAGTATTCCAGACTTTCCATAGATGTTATGTATGTATGAGTATCACACTGTTAATTCAAATTCAAATAGGAAAAAACTTATTCGTATTGGAAATTTTAGTACAATCATATAAGTATGAGACTTTGTTTAGAAAATGACTCAAACCGCAATTTAAATAAAAAATATACAATATTTTCTAAAATAAAAATTTATGAACAAACTCAACCACGTATTCTGTAGAAATTATCGAGATTTCTATTAAAACAGATAAGAACTTTAAAACGAATAGAATAAATATTTTAATAAAACAAGGAAAAGGTTTAAATTCAAACATGAGTTAAAATGACATAAGAACACCTAGAATATAAATTTTTTTATCAAAAAACCCAAATTCAAGCATTGTAAGCACCAAATGGTTGATTTAGGTGACTCAATGACCAACTTCATACACTATTAGCCGTTTTGACAGATAATGGCCATCTAAGTTTGAGTTATAATGACATATGAACAGCTGGAACATCAAAATTCGTAGCAATAAACTCGAAGTCGCGCATTCTTAGCACTAGGTGGTTTTAGTTAGGTGACTCAATGACCAACTTCATGTACTAGCCAGACCTGAATCACGATCTCTAAGAATGGCCGATAATGGCCATCTAAGTTTGAGTTATAATGACATATGAACAGCTGGAACATAAAAATTCGTAGCAATAAACTCGAAGTCGTGCATTATTAGCACTAGGTGGTTTTAGTTAGGTGACTCAATGACCAACTTCATGCACTAGCCAGACCTGAATCACGATCTCTGGGAATGACCGATAATGGCCATCTAAATTTGAGTAAAAATGGCATCGGTACACCGATAATATGAAAATTCGTAGCAATAAAACCGAGGTCGTACATTATTAGCATTAGGTAATTTTAGTTAAGTGACTCAATGACCAACATCGTGTACTAGCCAGACCTGAATCACGATCTCTGGGAATGGCCAATAATGGCCATCCTAATTTCAGTAAAAATAACAAAAGTACCCCGAGAATATGAAAATTCGTAGCAATAAACCCGAAGTCGTGCATTATTAGCACTAGGTGGTTTTGTTTAGGTGACTCAATGACCAACTTCATGCACTAGCCAGACCTGAATCACGATCTCTGGGAATGGCCGATAATGGCCATCTAAATTTGAGTAAAAATGACATCAGTACACCGAGAATATGAAAATTCGTAGCAATGAACCCGAAGTCGTGCATTATTAGCACTAGGTGGTTTTGGTTAGGTGACTCAATGGCCAGCTTTATGTTGTTTTAAGATTTGAATCACGATCTCTGGATGTGGCCGAGAATGACGATCCAAATTTGAGTTATAATGACATCTGTTCCCTTGAAGGTACAAATTCAAAGAAAAAAATACCCGAAGTAGTGAATAGTTAAATCTAGCTTGTTTTATTAGAAGATTTATGAAAATTGCAGACCGGTGTCCAAGTTTTAAATAATAAATCATTAGTGCCTCTGCCAAGATGCAAAAGTTGATTAAAAACCCTAGATTATGCATCGTGCGCAATAGGTTGATTTTGGTAGTTCCTTTAACGACTATTTTATACCAATTATGTATTTACGTGTATTTAGTTATAACCTATTTCATAAATCATGATATTTGGAAAAGGGGATACTCATTATTAGAATCGAGTAAATATTTCTATACTAGAGATTTTAATATTATTCTGTAATTTTTCTTATTAGATTTAGAACTAACCAATCTATCACATACTCAAACCCTGATTTACATTTTCAAATTTAAACTACAGTTTGAAGTCACACGGTGCTTCATCAAGAGATTATTACTTTACTGCAACAAATTCTAATAAACAATTTAAAAGTAGATTTAATGGTTGCCTGCAGATCCAGTGCACCTAGAATACTAATGACCTCATTGCATTAACAATTTTGCTACATGACGTTATTTCAAGTCGATGATTCCGATCTTTATCTATAGATGGCAGAATAACGAAATAAATGATTTGATTTTTTTGATAATATTTATTCCGTAAAACGTTAATCGCGATGAAAAAAGCAGTAAATTCAACTAGTGTATGAAGTTGGTCATTGAGTCACCTAACTAAAACCACCTAGTGCTAATAATGCACGACTTCAGGTTTATTGCTACGAATTTTCATATTCTCGGGGTACTTTTGTTATTTTTACTGAAATTAGGATGGCCATTATCTGCCATTCCCAGAAATCGTGATTCAGGTCTGGGTAGTACTCGATGTTGGTCATTGAGTCACCTAACTAAAATTACCTAATGCTAATAATGTACGACCTCGGTTTTATTGCTACGAATTTTCATATTATCGGTGTACCGATGTCATTTTTACTCAAATTTAGAAGGCCATTATCGGTCAATCCCAGAGATCGTGATTCAGGTCTGGCTAGTGCATGAAGTTGGTCATTGAGTCACCTATCTAAAACGACCTAGTGCTAAGAATGCACGACCTCCGGTTTATTGCTACGAATTTTCATATTATCGGTGTATCGATGTCAAGTTTACTCAAATTTTGCTGGCCATTAGCGGTCGTTCCCAGAGATCGTGATTCAGGTCTGGCTAGTACACGAAGTTGGTCATTGAGTCACCTAACTAAAACCACCTAGTGCTAATAATGCACGACCTCGAGTTTATTGCTACGAATTTTGATCTTCTAGATGTACTGTTATAACTTTTACTCAAAATTGATAACATTCCCAGAGATCGTGATTCAGATGAATTTTGGTTTTTATACTTAATTGTGATGGCCATTGACAACCATATCTGGAGATTGTGATTCAATTTTCGCTTATTCGTAAAGTAGTTGATAGGCATCTACCTAAACACATCTAGTTTTAATAATGCCCTGCTTCAGGTTTATTGCTACGAGTTTTTATCGTCAAGTTTTACTGCTACAAAAGAACATTCTTATTTGCTTCTAAAAGTAGATAATTCTTAAGTTGATATAGTATATTTTTTAATTTATGGAAAAATCTCTGGAAATTTTGTTAATTCATATGAAACTCAAAATATTCTTATTAGAAATTAGTGGAAAATTCATAAATGGTTTGAGTTCAGTAAATTTGGTTTGTACCTCGACTGTTTTAGTACAAACTTTTGATTGAAAATGTAGGGTTATGTTACTATAATATTTTATTCTTCGTGATTTATCAATTAAAATTTTAATTTTTACTTTAGTTACAAGTTATAATATTTTTCTGCCATTTTAATTAAGACAATTTGATATATGTCTAATAAATAAACTGGTAAAATTTCCTCGATTTCGTTAAACTGACCTTGATATGCTTGTTTATTAAATATCGTCAATTCAATGAATATATATCTGTCTCTTGTTTTTATCTCACTTTTATTTTATTTAAATGTTTTGAATTAAAATAATGTAGAAATTTTGTAAATTGTTTAAAAATGTGTTCTATGCTTTCTAAACTAATTAAAATAATGTAAAATCAAACATAATACTTTACTTTTCATTGACGATTTCGCAAATTAAAAATCATAACAGTGTACTCCACACAACTACATAGAAAGGCTTTAAAATTTCAATTGGAATTTGCAAAAGTCCAATTGGATTTGTATACGTATATGATTTTAATCTATGAAAAAATCTATGGAATACTTCACGGGCCCCGGGGAATCTTATATCGGATTTACATGAAAATAAAATTATGAAAAGTGTACGTACAGTCTTGTGGATGTTTGATGACCATTAACACATAATTCTAGAGATGTCTACGCAAATCTGGTTATACCGTCATTTTGGGGATACTTTTCACAATTTTAAGTGATATGCGGTATATCGATGCGACCCTCGAGGAATTTTATATCGAACTTACATGAAAATAAAATTATGAAAAGTGTACGAACAGCCTTGTGGATGTTTGATGACCATTAACACATAATTCTAGAGATGTCTACGCAAATCTGGTTATACCGGCATTTTGGGGATACTTTTCACAATTTTTAGTGATATGTGGTATATCGATGCGACCCTCGAGGAATTTTATATCGAACTTACATGAAAATAAAATTATGAAAAGTGTACGAACAGTCTTGTGGATGTTTGAGGACCATTAACACATAATTCTAGAGATGTCTACGCAAATCTGGTTATACCGGCATTTTGGGGATACTTTTCACAATTTTTAGTGATATGCGGTATATCGATGCGACCCTCGAGGAATTTTATATCGAACTTACATGAAAATAAAATTATGAAAAGTGTACGAACAGTCTTGTGGATGTTTGAGGACCATTAACACATAATTCTAGAGATGTCTACGCAAATCTGGTTATACCGGCATTTTGGGGATACTTTTCACAATTTTTAGTGATATGCGGTATATCGATACCGGACAAGTGGTGCAGTGGTTAGAGCTTCGGCACTTGTACCGGGAGGTGCTGGGTTCGTATCCCATCAGAGGCTAGATGCAAATCGAATTTTCATCATCGATTACGATCGGTGATGCTAATAAATACAACTAAGACCCTCTGATGGAGTGCAGAATTCCGTGTCACGCACCGACCCACCTTCCATGTCAATGTACAGGTTGACATGGAGCTTGCAATGTGCAGGTGGTATACTGTAGTTGTGTGTGAGTAGGTGAAGTAGGTGGGTTAATGATGTGGAGTGAATGAGTGGTATCACAATGGGCCTAAAAATTGGCCTAACTGTGCAGTAAGCAACCACTGAAACCTAGCGGTATATCGATGCGACCCTCGGGGAATTTTATATCGAACTTACATGAAAATAAAATTATGAAAAGTGTACGTACAGTCTTGTGGATGTTTGATGACCATATTAACACATAATTCTAGAGATGTCTACGCAAATCTGGTTATACCGGCATTTTGGGGATACTTTTCACAATTTTTAGTGATATGCGGTATATCGATGCGACCCTCGAGGAATTTTATATCGAACTTACATGAAAATAAAATTATGGAAAGTGTACGAACAGTCTTGTAGATGTTTGAGGACCATTAACACATAATTCTAGAGATGTCTACGCAAATCTGGTTATACCGGCATTTTGGGGATACTTTTCACAATTTTTAGTGATATGCGGTATATCGATACTGGACAAGTGGTGCAGTGGTTAAAGCTTCGGCACTTGTACCGGGAGGTGCTGGGTTCGAATCCCATCAGAGGCTAGATGCAAATCGAATTTTCATCATCGATTACGATCGGTGATGCTAATAAATACAACTAAGACCCTCTGATGGAGTGCAGAATTCCGTGTCACGCACCGACCCACCTTCCATGTCAATGTACAGGTTGACATGGAGCTTGCAATGTGCAGGTGGTATACTGTAGTTGTGTGAGTAGGTGAATGAAGTAGGTGGGTTAATGATGTGGAGTGAATGAGTGGTATCACAATGGGCCTAAAAATTGGCCTAAGTGTGCAGTAAGCAACCACTGAAACCTAGCGGTATATCGATGCGACCCTCGGGGAATTTTATATCGAACTTACATGAAAATAAAATTATGAAAAGGGTACGTACAGTCTTGTGGATGTTTGATGACCATTAACACATAATTCTAGAGATGTCTACGCAAATCTGGTTATACCGGCATTTTGGGGATACTTTTCACAAATTTTAGTGATATGCGGTATATCGATGCGATCCTCGGGGAATCTTATATCGGATTTACATGAAAATAAAATTATGAAAAGTGTACGTACAGTCTTGTGGATGTTTGATGACCATTAACACATAATTCTAGAGATGTTTATGCAAATCTGGTTATACCGGCATTTTGGGGATACTTTTCACAATTTTTAGTGATATGCGGTATACCGATGCGACCCTCGAGGAATTTTATATCGAACTTACCTGAAAATAAAATTATGAAAAGTGTACGAACAGTCTTGTGGATGTTTGATGACCATTAACACATAATTCTAGAGGAATTTTATATCGAACTTACATGAAAATAAAATTATGAAAAGTGTACGAATAGTCTTGTGGATGTTTGAGGACCATTAACACATAATTCTAGAGATGTCTACGCTAATCTGGTTATACCGGCATTTTGGGGATACTTTTCATAATTTTTAGTGATATGTGGTATATCGATGCGACCCTCGAGGAATTTTATATCGAACTTACATGAAAATAAAATTATGAAAAGTGTACGAACAGTCTTGTGGATGTTTGAGGACCATTAACACATAATTCTAGAGATGTCTACGCAAATCTGGTTATACCGGCATTTTGGGGATACTTTTCACAATTTTTAGTGATATGCGGTATATCGATACCGGACAAGTGGTGCAGTGGTTAAAGCTTCGGCACTTGTACCGGGAGGTGCTGGGTTCGAATCCCATCAGAGGCTAGATGCAAATCGAATTTTCATCATCGATTACGATCGGTGATGCTAATAAATACAACTAAGACCCTCTGATGGAGTGCAGAATTCCGTGTCACGCACCGACCCACCTTCCATGTCAATGTACAGGTTGACATGGAGCTTGCAATGTGCAGGTGGTATACTGTAGTTGTGTGAGTAGGTGAAGTAGGCGGGTTAATGATGTGGAGTGAATGAGTGGTATCACAATGGGCCTAAAAATTGGCCTAAGTGTGCAGTAAGCAACCACTGAAACCTAGCGGTATATCGATGCGACCCTCGGGGAATTTTATATCGAACTTACATGAAAATAAAATTATGAAAAGTGTACGTACAGTCTTGTGGATGTTTGATGACCATTAACACATAATTCTAGAGATGTCTACGCAAATCTGGTTATACCGGCATTTTGGGGATACTTTTCACAATTTTTAGTGATATGCGGTATATCGATGCGACCCTCGAGGAATTTTATATCGAACTTACATGAAAATAAAATTATGAAAAGTGTACGAACAGTCTTGTGGATGTTTGAGGACCATTAACACATAATTCTAGAGATGTCTACGCAAATCTGGTTATACCGGCATTTTGGGGATACTTTTCACAATTTTTAGTGATATGCGGTATATCGATACCGGACAAGTGGTGCAGTGGTTAAAGCTTCGGCACTTGTACCGGGAGGTGCTGGGTTCGTATCCCATCAGAGGCTAGATGCAAATCGAATTTTCATCATCGATTACGATCGGTGATGCTAATAAATACAACTAAGACCCTCTGATGGAGTGCAGAATTCCGTGTCACGCACCGACCCACCTTCCATGTCAATGTACAGGTTGACATGGAGCTTGCAATGTGCAGGTGGTATACTGTAGTTGTGTGAGTAGGTGAATGAAGTAGGTGGGTTAATGATGTGGAGTGAATGAGTGGTATCACAATGGGCCTAAAAATTGGCCTAACTGTGCAGTAAGCAACCACTGAAACCTAGCGGTATATCGATGCGACCCTCGGGGAATTTTATATCGAACTTACATGAAAATAAAATTATGAAAAGGGTACGTACAGTCTTGTGGATGTTTGATGACCATTAACACATAATTCTAGAGATGTCTACGCAAATCTGGTTATATCGGCATTTTGGGGATACTTTTCACAAATTTTAGTGATATGCGGTATATCGATGCGACCCTCGGGGAATCTTATATCGGATTTACATGAAAATAAAATTATGAAAAGTGTACGTACAGTCTTGTGGATGTTTGATGACCATTAACACATAATTCTAGAGATGTCTAGGCAAATCTGGTTATACCGGCATTTTGGGGATACTTTTCACAATTGTTAGTGATATGCGGTATATCGATGCGACCCTCGAGGAATTTTATATCGAACTTACATGAAAATAAAATTATGAAAAGTGTACGAACAGTCTTGTGGATGTTTGATGACCATTAACACATAATTCTAGAGATGTCTACGCAAATCTGGTTATACCGGCATTTTGGGGATACTTTTCACAATTTTTAGTGATATGCGGTATATCGATGCGACCCTCGAGGAATTTTATATCGAACTTACATGAAAATAAAATTATGAAAAGGGTACGTACAGTCTTGTGGATGTTTGATGACCATTAACACATAATTCTAGAGATGTCTACGCAAATCTGGTTATACCGGCATTTTGGGGATACTTTTCACAAATTTTAGTGATATGCGGTATATCGATGCGACCCTCGGGGAATCTTATATCGGATTTACATGAAAATAAAATTATGAAAAGTGTACGTACAGTCTTGTGGATGTTTGATGACCATTTACACATAATTCTAGAGATGTCTACGCAAATCTGGTTATACCGGCATTTTGGGGATACTTTTCACAATTTTTAGTGATATGCGGTATATCGATGCGACCCTCGAGGAATTTTATATCGAACTTACATGAAAATAAAATTATGAAAAGTGTACGAACAGTCTTGTGGATGTTTGATGACCATTAACACATAATTCTAGAGATGTCTACGCAAATCTGGTTATACCGGCATTTTGGGGATACTTTTCACAATTTTTAGTGATATGCGGTATATCGATGCGACCCTCGAGGAATTTTATATCGAACTTACATGAAAATAAAATTATGAAAAGTGTACGAACAGTCTTGTGGATGTTTGAGGACCATTAACACATAATTCTAGATGTCTACGCAAATCTGGTTATACCGGCATTTTGGGGATACTTTTCACAATTTTTAGTGATATGCGGTATATCGATACCGGACAAGTGGTGCAGTGGTTAAAGCTTCGGCACTTGTACCGGGAGGTGCTGGGTTCGAATCCCATCAGAGGCTAGATGCAAATCGAATTTTCATCATCGATTACGATCGGTGATGCTAATAAATACAACTAAGACCCTCTGATGGAGTGCAGAATTCCGTGTCACGCACCGACCCACCTTCCATGTCAATGTACAGGTTGACATGGAGCTTGCAATGTGCAGGTGGTATACTGTAGTTGTGTGAGTAGGTGAAGTAGGTGGGTTAATGATGTGGAGTGAATGAGTGGTATCACAATGGGCCTAAAAATTGGCCTAAGTGTGCAGTAAGCAACCACTGAAACCTAGCGGTATATCGATGCGACCCTCGGGGAATTTTATATCGAACTTACATGAAAATAAAATTATGAAAAGTGTACGTACAGTCTTGTGGATGTTTGATGACCATTAACACATAATTCTAGAGATGTCTACGCAAATCTGGTTATACCGGCATTTTGGGGATATTTTTCACAATTTTTAGTGATATGCGGTATATCGATGCGACCCTCGAGGAATTTTATATCGAACTTACATGAAAATAAAATTATGAAAAGTGTACGAACAGTCTTGTGGATGTTTGAGGACCATTAACACATAATTCTAGAGATGTCTACGCAAATCTGGTTATACCGGCATTTTGGGGATATTTTTCACAATTTTTAGTGATATGCGGTATATCGATACCGGACAAGTGGTGCAGTGGTTAAAGCTTCGGCACTTGTACCGGGAGGTGCTGGGTTCGTATCCCATCAGAGGCTAGATGCAAATCGAATTTTCATCATCGATTACGATCGGTGATGCTAATAAATACAACTAAGACCCTCTGATGGAGTGCAGAATTCCGTGTCACGCACCGACCCACCTTCCATGTCAATGTACAGGTTGACATGGAGCTTGCAATGTGCAGGTGGTATACTGTAGTTGTGTGAGTAGGTGAAGTAGGTGGGTTAATGATGTGGAGTGAATGAGTGGTATCACAATGGGCCTAAAAATTGGCCTAAGTGTGCAGTAAGCAACCACTGAAACCTAGCGGTCTACGCAAATCTGGTTATACCTTTCTGGATACTTTTCACAATTTTTAGTGATATGCGGTATATCGATGCGACCCTCGGGGAATTTTATATCGAACTTACATGAAAATAAAATTATGAAAAGTGTACGAACAGTCTTGTGGATGTTTGAGGACTATTAACACATAATTCTAGAGATGTCTACGCAAATCTGGTTATACCGGCATTTTGGGGATACTTTTCACAATTTTTAGTGATATGCGGTATATCGATGCGACCCTCGGGGAATCTTATATCGGATTTACATGAAAATAAAATTATGAAAAGTGTACGTACAGTCTTGTGGATGTTTGATGACCATTAACACATAATTCTAGAGATGTCTACGCAAATCTGGTTATACCGGCATTTTGGGGATACTTTTCACAATTTTTAGTGATATGCGGTATATCGATGCGACCCTCGAGGAATTTTATATCGAACTTACATGAAAATAAAATTATGAAAAGTGTACGAACAGTCTTGTGGATGTTTGATGACCATTAACACATAATTCTAGAGATGTCTACGCAAATCTGGTTATACCGGCATTTTGGGGATACTTTTCACAATTTTTAGTGATATGCGGTATATCGATACCGGACAAGTGGTGCAGTGGTTAAAGCTTCGGCACTTGTACCGGGAGGTGCTGGGTTCGAATCCCATCAGAGGCTAGATGCAAATCGAATTTTCATCATCGATTACGATCGGTGATGCTAATAAATACAACTAAGACCCTCTGATGGAGTGCAGAATTCCGTGTCACGCACCGACCCACCTTCCATGTCAATGTACAGGTTGACATGGAGCTTGCAATGTGCAGGTGGTATACTGTAGTTGTGTGAGTAGGTGAAGTAGGTGGGTTAATGATGTGGAGTGAATGAGTGGTATCACAATGGGCCTAAAAATTGGCCTTAAGTGTGCAGTAAGCAACCACTGAAACCTAGCGGTATATCGATGCGACCCTCGGGGAATTTTATATCGAACTTACATGAAAATAAAATTATGAAAAGTGTACGTACAGTCTTGTGGATGTTTGATGACCATTAACACATAATTCTAGAGATGTCTACGCAAATCTGGTTATACCGGCATTTTGGGGATACTTTTCACAATTTTTAGTGATATGCGGTATATCGATGCGACCCTCGAGGAATTTTATATCGAACTTACATGAAAATAAAATTATGAAAAGTGTACGAACAGTCTTGTGGATGTTTGAGGACCATTAACACATAATTCTAGAGATGTCTACGCAAATCTGGTTATACCGGCATTTTGGGGATATTTTTCACAATTTTTAGTGATATGCGGTATATCGATACCGGACAAGTGGTGCAGTGGTTAAAGCTTCGGCACTTGTACCGGGAGGTGCTGGGTTCGTATCCCATCAGAGGCTAGATGCAAATCGAATTTTCATCATCGATTACGATCGGTGATGCTAATAAATACAACTAAGACCCTCTGATGGAGTGCAGAATTCCGTGTCACGCACCGACCCACCTTCCATGTCAATGTACAGGTTGACATGGAGCTTGCAATGTGCAGGTGGTATACTGTAGTTGTGTGAGTAGGTGAAGTAGGTGGGTTAATGATGTGGAGTGAATGAGTGGTATCACAATGGGCCTAAAAATTGGCCTAAGTGTGCAGTAAGCAACCACTGAAACCTAGCGGTATATCGATGCGACCCTCGGGGAATTTTATATCGAACTTACATGAAAATAAAATTATGAAAAGTGTACGTACAGTCTTGTGGATGTTTAATGACCATATTAACACATAATTCTAGAGATGTCTACGCAAATCTGGTTATACCGGCATTTTGGGGATACTTTTCACAATTTTTAGTGATATGCGGTATATCGATGCGACCCTCGAGGAATTTTATATCGAACTTACATGAAAATAAAATTATGAAAAGTGTACGAACAGTCTTGTGGATGTTTGAGGACCATTAACACATAATTCTAGAGATGTCTACGCAAATCTGGTTATACCGGCATTTTGGGGATACTTTTCACAATTTTTAGTGATATGCGGTATATCGATATCGGACAAGTGGTGCAGTGGTTAAAGCTTCGGCACTTGTACCGGGAGGTGCTGGGTTCGTATCCCATCAGAGGCTAGATGCAAATCGAATTTTCATCATCGATTACGATCGGTGATGCTAATAAATACAACTAAGACCCTCTGATGGAGTGCAGAATTCCGTGTCACGCACCGACCCACCTTCCATGTCAATGTACAGGTTGACATGGAGCTTGCAATGTGCAGGTGGTATACTGTAGTTGTGTGAGTAGGTGAAGTAGGTGGGTTAATGATGTAGAGTGAATGAGTGGTATCACAATGGGCCTAAAAATTGGCCTAAGTGTGCAGTAAGCAACCACTGAAACCTAGCGGTATATCGATGCGACCCTCGGGGAATTTTATATCGAACTTACATGAAAATAAAATTATGAAAAGTGTACGAACAGTCTTGTGGATGTTTGAGGACCATTAACACATAATTCTAGAGATGTCTACGCAAATCTGGTTATACCGGCATTTTGGGGATACTTTTCACAATTTTTAGTGATATGCGGTATATCGATACTGGACAAGTGGTGCAGTGGTTAAAGCTTCGGCACTTGTACCGGGAGGTGCTGGGTTCGAATCCCATCAGAGGCCAGATGCAAATCGAATTTTCATCATCGATTACGATCGGTGATGCTAATAAATACAACTAAGACCCTCTGATGGAGTGCAGAATTCCGTGTCACGCACCGACCCACCTTCCATGTCAATGTACAGGTTGACATGGAGCTTGCAATGTGCAGGTGGTATACTGTAGTTGTGTGAGTAGGTGAATGAAATAGGTGGGTTAATGATGTGGAGTGAATGAGTGGTATCACAATGGGCCTAAAAATTGGCCTAAGTGTGCAGTAAGCAACCACTGAAACCTAGCGGTATATCGATGCGACCCTCGGGGAATTTTATATCGAACTTACATGAAAATAAAATTATGAAAAGGGTACGTACAGTCTTGTGGATGTTTGATGACCATTAACACATAATTCTAGAGATGTCTATGCAAATCTGGTTATACCGGCATTTTGGGGATACTTTTCACAAATTTTAGTGATATGCGGTATATCGATGCGACCCTCGGGGAATCTTATATCGGATTTACATGAAAATAAAATTATGAAAAGTGTACCTACAGTCTTGTGGATGTTTGATGACCATTAACACATAATTCTGGAGATGTCTACGCAAATCTGGTTATACCGGCATTTTGGGGATACTTTTCACAATTTTTAGTGATATGCGGCATATCGATGCGACCCTCGGGGAATCTTATATCAGATTTACATGAAAATAAAATTATGAAAAGTGTACATACAGTCTTGTGGATGTTTGATGACCATTAACACATAATTCTGGAGATGTCTACGCAAATCTGGTTACACCGGCATTTTGGGGATACTTTTCACAATTTTTAGTGATATGCGGCATATCGATGCGACCCTCGGGGAATCTTATATCAGATTTACATGAAAATAAAATTATGAAAAGTGTACGTACAGTCTTGTGGATGTTTGATGACCAATAACACATAATTCTAGAGATGTCTACGCAAATCTGGTTATACCGGCATTTTGGGGATACTTTTCACAATTTTTAGTGATATGCGGCATATCGATGCGACCCTCGGGGAATCTTATATCAGATTTACATGAAAACAAAATTATGAAAAGTGTACGTAGTCTTGTGGATGTTTGATGACCATTAACACATAATTCTAGAGATGTCTACGCAAATCTGGTTATACCGGCATTTTGGGGATACTTTTCACAATTTTTAGTGATATGCGGCATATCGATGCGACCCTCGGGGAATCTTATATCAGATTTAAATGAAAATAAAATTATGAAAAGTGTACGTACAGTCTTGTGGATGTTTGATGACCATTAACACATAATTCTAGAGATGTTTACGCAAATCTGGTTATACCGGCATTTTGGGGATACTTTTCACAATCTTTAGTGATATGCGGCATATCGATGCGACTCTCAGGGAATTTTATATCGAACTTACATGAAAATAAAATTATGAAAAGTGTACGTACAGTCTTGTGGATGTTTGAGGACCATTAACACATAATTCTAGAGATGTCTACGCAAATCTGGTTATACCGGCACAGTTGGGGATTCTTTTAACAATTTTTAGGTCATCAAGTGATATCGAGTATTTTCAACTTTAATTTCAATTTAAATTCTGTAGATTCCCCAAATAAATTTAGAATATAAATATATTCAAATAACTGAAACTAAGAGGTCGTAAACGGCCCAAAACGCGCCTCGTCTGAAGCCATTCAGATCGACTTCTGACTGATGAACACAGGCAATTTCCATAAAAAATTCCCCGAGGGTCGCATCGATATGCCGCATATCACTAAAAATTATTAAAAGTATCCCCAAAATGCGGGTATAACCAGATTTGCGTAGACATCTCAAGAATTTTGTATAAACGCATCGAAATTGTAGATTTATGTAGATATCTCTAGCATCACGTGTAAATGGCCATCAAATATATACGAGACAGGGTGTATAGTTCTATAAAGTCCAATGAATAAAAACCAATTATTTTTAGTTTTATTTGTATAATCGTTTTTCATTTTCTTGTAAAAATCGGTTTTTAATGAGAAAAATTGAAAATTCAACCCTGCCATATTTTTTGTATGTATAGCTACACATTTTATCTTATTGTTTAACTACACTTTTGTTATTTGTTAATTTGTGCAGCTACACTTTTGATAAATGTTAAATACTTCACATCGGTACTAGTGGCTATAATTTGTTCAGGCGAGATAGGGCTAATCCTCCAGTTAATTATGATGGAGCATATATGTTAACGAGCATATTAAATCCAATGTTAAATCGGTACCCCCCTCAAATTCTCAAAGGCTAGTAGCTGACTTTGAGTTTCTTTCTATAAATGTCTTCGTGAATAAGAGGAAATTTATTTTGGGTGTGGTTTCTAATCCACCTAAAACGAACAAGAAGTCGTATGCTCGATTTAAAAAATCCTTTTTAGACATTGGTGTCTTTTTAGTTATTTTTTCCTGTAGGTATGATGAGGTTTCCATTTCGGGTGATTTTAATTTTGATTTATCTCAAGAGACTTTATTTTATCGTAGTTATTTAGATATCTTAAATAGCATTAACCTTCCGGTGGTTCTTATTCTCTCATTGATCACGTTGTCGCTTCTGCTGATAATTCCATTTGTTTTTTCAATCATCTCAGCTCTCCTCATCATGATCTCCTTGTTTTTTCTGATAATTGTTACTCTCGACTCGACCTAAACCTAAAAGTTTCAGCTTTAGAGATTTTTTGAAAATTGATGAATCTTACCTTTCATCAATTTGTGGCTCTATTTGTTGGGACAATATTTTTTCTCTTAGTACTTCTACCAATCAAATTGACTATTTTAATTCCTCTATTAATTACTGTTACTGTTTATTTTAAACCTATATCCCCCTCCTCCCTCCCCCTTTGGATGACGCAAGACATTTTGACTGCTATTTCTGTTCGTTTTAAATATATTCTTTGGAAAATAAGCCCTTATTCTTGGTCTTATCTAGCTTATAAGGAATCTCAAAATAGTGGTAGGTTTAATTCGTATCGCTAAGCAAAATTTTGTCGAGGATAAGTTAGGTCCCTCACTTCCCTCTAAGATATTTTGTAGTTGCAAAGGGGCTGCTTCTGTAGATTTTAACCATTATCTAATTAACCCTAGTCCCATCCATGATATTTCTAATATTGATTTAGTGTACGTAGAGTCCCTAAATTATTTACAAATATATTTATTGTCGATTTGAATTCTGCTATTTGGGAAGTTAAATCGCAATCCACTGGTCTAGATATGGTTAGTTTAAAACTAGCTAAGCGTATTTTTTCTATTGTATCAAGGTACTTGTTACATATTTTCAATTTTATTTTAACAACCTCTTTATATCCCGCTCAGTGGAAGCTGAGTAAAAATATTCCTATTCCTAAAATTATCAATCCTTCTGAGCTTTCCCATTTTCGCCCTATTAGCATGTTAAGTTCTCTGCCCAAGGACTCTGAATTGGTAGTAAAAACTCAAATTCAATCTTATATCGATAGCTTTAATTTGCATAGTCTTTTTCAATCGGGTTTTAGAATGATGATATTCGTTGTAGTATGAGTAAAAGAGAAATGACTTGCCTCATTCTGCTGGATTTTTCTAAAGCGTTCGATTCAATTAATTACCATATTTTATTTAATAAGCTTATTTTGAACTTTAATTTATCTCTCTGCTGCTAAAATGATTTTAGACTGTATTTCGGGTCGCTTTCAGGCAGTATTTTATGATAATTCTTTTTCTGACTTCTTACCGAGGTCGGTTCTTGGCCCTTTACTATTATCAATGTGCATTATCTAACCGAATAGCTCTTAATGTTAGTAAATCCCAGTCAATTATAATTTCTAAAAAATCTAAATACTTTCTCTTTTTCTGGAATTTTTCTAGATGAATCTTTAATTCCATTCTCTAATACAGTTAGAAATTTAGGGTTGATTTTCAATAAAACTCTTACTTTAAGATAAGCATAACGGTTTTTGGAATGCTTAGTTGTTTGTATAAAGTTGTAGAGTTCACTTCCACATTCACTTTCAATTTCACTTTCTTCCACATTTTCTATATGGTGATATTGTTTGTTTGGAATGCTTCAGGAGCATATGAATGTTCTCCAAAAATGTTTCAATGCTTGTACCCGTGTCATTTTTAGTATTAGGAAATATGATCACATTTCTCCCTTTTTGAATTTGATTCTTGGCTGTAGTTTAGTTGACTTTTATGAACTTCATGTTTGGCTTTTTAATTTTAAGCTTCACAGAACTAAGCAACCTTCCTATTTATTTAATAAGTTATTGTTCAGTAGCTCCATTCTTCAAATTTACGTTTACTTCTCCTGATAAACCTGTGCAGATCTTTAAGCACATCCATTTCTGTTAGCGGTATTTCTCTTTGGAATTCCATTCCCTTAGATATTAAGAGAGCAGCGTCGCTTAAATTTTTCAAAGCGTGTTATTTAGCGTGGCGCGCTTATGACAATATATGTACCAACATATTTTGGTTATGTATTATAATTCTTGTAATAATATTATTGTATTCATTTGTATTATTTTTGTTTGTAGTCTGTAAGTATTCACTTCTTGCAGTATCCTCTGTAACAAATGAGCTTGAGCTCAAAATGGAGAGTATTAGCATGTAGTGGATTTGTTTTTTGAAAAAATCTGATGTTTTTATACCTAATGGAAGTATTTTTGTTGTTGTTGTTGCTGTTATTCATTTATAATGCCAATGCCAAAATTTTTATGTCAATCAATAAATAAATAAGTTTTAAAAAACGAATATTTAAGAATATTCGAAAAACATATTTGCTTCACAGATATTAGTTACCCAAGTGAATTTACGGAAGTAAATCACCTTGAACCAATATCTGATCATAAGATGGAAATGTTTAATAAAATTAATCCAACTTACCTAAATAATGAACAGAGAATTTTTTAAAGAAATACTAACAAATAATAAAGATTTATTCTATAGTGAAAGCGATAATTTGACTTTCACTCACGAGTTAAGCCACGAAATAAAATTGAAACAATCAATTTATAGTCAAATGTATAGGTATCATGTACAAGTTCATGAAAAAGAGATTGAAAAACAAATACAAGAAACGTTGAAACAAAGCATCATTAGGGAATCAAATTCGCCGTGTAACTGTCCGCTTTTGGATTGTTCCCAAAACACTAGACAATTCTAATATCAAAAAGTGACGAATAGTTAGTAATTTTACGACATTAGATTTGGCGAAAGGCTTCCATCAAATTATGGTCAATCAAGAAGACCAAAGTAAAACGGCTTTCTCTAAACTTCTTTCGGACATTATGAGTATTTCAGATGAACAGATCGATAGTATAAATAAAATATTTCGCCGATTAAGAAAATCCAGACTTCAAATTCAAATCGACAAATGTAACTGCCTCTGCAAGGAAACAGTATATTTGGGACATTTATTGGCAACGGAAGAGATAAGCAAAACTTTAAAAAAATTAGTGACACAACATAACTTAAATTACCTGAAACTCCAAAACTAATCAAATCATTTCTTGGTATCACAGGATATTACAAAAAATTCATTAAGAATTTTGCGAAGATAGCTAAGCCAATGACACAATATTTAAAGAAAAATTCCAAAATAAACAAATTAGATCCAACCTATGTTAATGCCATAGCAAAATTTTTTTTCTTGATTTTTATTATGAAATTTCATGTCAGATTTACAAAAAATATTTGATTCATTACAATATTGACCCCAAGCGTTGAGAAATTGGGATTTATGCCCCTATTATGGTTCTCGCCTCACCATCGCTTCACCACTCTTTCGCCGTGATACTTAGATTCGTGTGAGCAATATTTTAGTATTATGGTTCTCACCTTTATTTTGGCGAGAGAGTATGTGTCGCCGCATTATTTTTGGTCGTTATTTGTTCTTGGTATTATGATTCTCGCCGTGAGAGCGATGTGAAAGAGTGATGTGTAAAAAACGATCGCCTAAAATTTTTAGGTGATGAATGTGATGTAGTACGAATAAAGTTTTTGAAGGTTACAGGACAAATAGAAAATAATGGCTACCAGCGATAATGTGTTTTTTTCAATAATTTTTACGCTTATAAATAATTTGTTTACCAATTTTATATATATGTATATTATATATATAAATATAAATATATATATATATATATATATATATATATATATATATATATATATATATATATATATATATATATATATATATATAAAATTGGTAAACAAATTATTTATAAGCGTAAAAATTATTGAAAAAAACTTACATTATCGCTGGTAGCCATTATTTTCTATTTGTCCTGTAACCTTCAAAAACTTTATTCGTACTACATCACATTCATCACCTAAAAATTTTAGGCGATCGTTTTTTACACATCACTCTCACGGCGAGAATCATAATACCAAAATATAAATACGGCGACTCATCGTCGCCTAGTGACGCGTAGGCGAAAACCATAATAGGGGCATTAATATTTTTCTGGATAAATGGACGAGTACAAATGCCGTCAAAGGTTCATGTAAATGTTCAAATTAAAATTGCTTTCAATATCGAAAATTCTTTATTTATGTATCCAGATAATTCAATAAACTTTAAATAAAAACTTTTACTTAACAAAACTATAAACATAAATAAAATTTTGAAAATTTATTCTGAACCATAAAAACAACGTACATCTGCAATATTTGCATCTTGATGCATCTTATCCCAGCGGATCTTATCTATTGGGCGAACTTCATATTTAACATTTTTTGATGTGCTGAAAATTGGAGACTCCAATTCAATTGGATTGAATAGCGGTTTGATTTGATTCACCATGAGGCAACCGAAAAGTCCTAGAAGTGAGAAACCATTCTTAGCGTGCATTTTTTGCTTTTTATGAAAATTCTATTATACGCTATTAATTGATCCAAAATCAAACCGCTAAATTATATTCGAGTACTATGCCTGACTGTTTCACATCCACGAACTTTTTAACCTTTTTGTCCCATCGGCTTACAAATTTCTCAACATCGACACCTATGCAGTTTGATGCAAAATAAATTGAAGAAAAGCCTATAACTATGGCTTGAGATATATAGACAATGCACAATGTAACACATAACACATTAAAAACGACCAGTCGCAACTTTTTGCCACCACCAGGAATCGAACCCGGGACCCCCGAATCACAAAGCAAGCGCTCTACTTACTTTGCTATCGAGAGTGACTGGCTCATTGTCTTGCAACTTCCAATATATATGTTAACATCTAAGATGGTCACTTCATCGTAATAACCTCGCCCTTTTAACTTCAACTGCTTATCATTAACATTTGGGGATGGGCAAACCGATTAACTCTTATCGTACCAGTTGTATAAATTGTTAATTGTTTTAAATGTTTAATTGTCTCTCAAATAATTGATAACTACTGAAATAGTTATCAAAGAAAAGGTAATGGCCATTTTTTCGTATCCGCTTAGCTAGTTCTAACACAGCTGCTGAGCCAAATCCAAATGTATTTTTATTAGCTAGGGAAATTTCTGTATTTGAACCTTGGTAAATAAAAACTTTATATGGTAACCCACTTTTCCTACTGAGCGCAAATACCTTTATACGCCACGGATGCGGCTTGCCCTTCATGTACTGCGTTACATCGATACACTCTTTAAACGGTATGATTTGCTCGTCAACAGCGAGCGTCTCTTCTAAGAGGTGTTCTCAACATCTTCTTAAAATAGAGTCGATTGGCGATAAACTTGAGTAGAAGCACTTGAAGTAAACTCATAATTGGTAAAATCTTTTGAGACTCATTTTATTCTTGACGGCATCAAATCCAAAAAAATATTCGTCCCAATACATCGAAAATCTGCTTTACTTAAGATTCCCCATTAATATATGAATTCCAAAAAAGTTTACCTTTTTGTTACCTTTTCGTTCCTTGAAGTTAATATATTTGATTGCGGAATATATCGAAAAAAATATTTTGTTGGCGAAAAATCGATAACGTCATCCTTCAGTGAACAACCAGTAATATTTACTTCAAACGAAACTGCTTCTCCTTCAAACGCACGTGTACGCCACCGAATTTCGGCTTTTTTCGTATAAACCAATTCTTTATTTAAATCGGTTTTTCAATGTGTACATCCGATCCCGTGTCATTTCCGGTAGCTAAAACGATCGCAATTTCAGATATCTTTTCACTTTGTTCGTCATCCTGTAAAATATTTTCTTCGGCTTCGTAACTCAATCAATCATCGTTTGTAGATAATTGTGTTTGATTCAGATCCACGCATTCATTACATTCTTCGTCTGAAATTTCCAAAAATTCGATAATCATATTTATTTTAATGAATTTATTAATATTTTATAATAACAAAAATCTAATCTACAACCTTAAAATTCACAGCACAAATTAAAAAAATATATACAGGAAACCCTCGAAGAACACGATTAACGTTCTTTGAAACCGTATTGTTCGAGACTCTATATTTCTGTAGTTTGAATCTTGTTTTTAAGATAACCCCATAATAAGTCGGGAGCAGTTAAATCGGGTGACCGTGGATGCCAATCCACATCAGCCGATTTCGAAATTAACTTTTGTGGAAACATTTCTCGTAACAATTTCATGGTTTCTCTAGCAGTACGACGTGTGACATCGTCCTGTTGGAACCACATGTTCACCAATCCATTGCCATGCAATTGTGGTCTAAAAACAAGTCCATATCATATCACCATAACGTTTTCCAATGACAGCTGAACCATTCGAATTTTAATAAAAATATGGTCCAATAATCCCGCCAGCAAATGCAAGTCTTTATGCAAAATATTGGTTAGTGTTTATCTTCGAAGTTCAAGTTCTTGCGCACGATGCCTGGTTGATGTCGTTGAATTATCTCGTATACTTTCACGTACGGCAGTGATATTTTCTGGTGTTCTGACTATACGTCGTTACGCACACTTTGGCCTATTTGCCACATTCCCTCTTTCTTCAAATTCTCTGATAATCCGGTAAATTGTAGACTTTGTTTTAAAAGCACCATATTCCTTCAGAAACTTTCACGTAATTTTCTTAATGTTAATGTAATTGATGATTGACTTGTGTAAAAAGTAATCACTATTAAAACGCGTTGTTCAATCGAATATTTTACCATAATTAATTTGCCAGATGTGTACTTCACGATTGCCAAGTAAAGGGTGTTTTTTTAGGAGGTTTGTTTTTCCGATAGATGTCGTTTTATTTTATGACAGTTGTTTTGACAGCTCAAAGTGGCATTTCTACTCAGTATTGTTTGGCAAATCATTATGAATAGGTTAACTCCAGAACAACGTTTTCAAATCGTGGAAATTTATTTTCAAAATCAGTGTTCAATTAAAAATGTTTATAGAGCACTTCGTGAATTTTATGGTGCACATAATCGTCCGTCAGAGACCACCATAAAGAACGTAATTACCAAATTTCGGTCTACATTCACTCTTTTGGATGCCAAGCCACCGACAAGAATGAGAAGAGTTCGTACAGAAGAAAATATTGCTGTCGTTGAGGCCAGTGTCGAAGAAAACGACAATTTATCGATTCGTCGTCGTGCTCAGCAAATTGGACTTTGTCCATCGACTTTATGGAAAATTTTACGTAAAGATTTGGGTTTGGTGCCATACAAAATTCAATTGGTGCAAGAATTAAAGCCACACGACCATCGTTTGCGCCGTGAATTCAGTGATTGGTCGTTAAATCAATTGAACGAAGATCCATTTTTTTACCGTAAAATTCTCTTCAGTGGTGAGGCGCATTTTTGGTTAAATGGATACGTCAACAAACAAAATTGTCGCATTTGGAGCAAAGATAATCCACACGCCGTTCAAGAATTACCAATGCATCCTGATAAATGTACTGTTTGGTGCGGTCTATGGGCTGGTGGGATCATCGGTCCATATTTCTTTAAAAATGAGGAAGGACGACGCGTTACCGTGAATGGAAATCGATACAGAACCATGTTAAATGAGTTTTTGTTGTCAAATCTTGAAGATATGGATATGGATGAAATGTGGTTTCAACAAGATGGTGCCACTTGCCATACAGCACGTGAAACAATCGACTTATTGAAAGAAACTTTCAACGACAACATTATTTCGAGAAATGGTCCGGTGAATTGGCCTCCGCGTTCGTGCGATTTGACGCCACTCGATTACTTTTTGTGGGGATACGTGAAGTCATTGGTTTATGTGGATAAACCTCAATCGATTGACGCTTTGGAAACCAATATTCAACGTGTCATTGCTGACATACGCCCTCAAATGCTTGAAAAAGTGCTGGAAAATTGGACCTCCAGAATGACATTTGTGAAAAATAGTCATTGCTGACATACGCCCTCAAATGCTTGAAAAAGTGCTGGAAAATTGGACCTCCAGAATGACATTTGTGAAAAATAGTCGTGGTAGCCATATGCCAGAAATTGTGTTTAAATGTTAAATGCCAAAAAATTATCTACCAAATAAAAAAAAATTTTGGTCATTTCATAATTTTATATGTGTTTTATTCAAAAAAAAAATCGGCAACCTCTTAAAAAAACACCCTTTATGAACTGTCAATATTAATATTCGCCTAAATGGCGCTCAAAAATAGTGGAATACCACTTACTCGTCGCATTAAAAATGTTAATAAAATTTTCGATATTTTCTTCGCACCATTTATAGTCAAATTGATATTCTTGTTCGCTGAAGTTGTTCCGCTCGGTAGTCTACGATACATATGTTTAATAACAATTAATAGAGGCTATATACTACCAATTGTTATATACTACTTTATTATATTTGGGGTTTAGAAGATACCGAGCCCTTCTCAGATCCCTATAAATCCAATAGAATATCAGAGATTCGCGATAGATGGCAAAGCTGTTCCACTTTGTTTTACGGCGGTTAAAATACTTGCTATCCTCTTTGAGGCACGAAATTTTCAAACCGATAATTGTTGTGGTGTGACGAAAGAGTTGGATACTTTTGCTTTGGCCAATCGCATAAATATCTATGAAAGGCAGCCTGAAATTTACTACTCAAATCGAACTCGAAAATTTGTTCCAGTTTTGATGAAGATGAAATGTTGAATAATGGTGTGAAATAATGAAACTAATAATTTATTTGATGCTTGGGAATTATAAATAAGTCGTTAGTAGCCAAGCAGGACAATATTCGCCATAACTTTTCTCAACATGTTAATCATCTGATGCTATATAATCTATAGTTTGTGTTGTGTATGTATCTATAATTTCTATGTTTTAACATTATTATAGTGAATATGACGATAAAGTTCTTTAAGCTATGATATATATCTACTGTATGTACAGGGTGTCCACCGGGAAGGTATACTACTTTGTTTGTTTATGATTTTTGATTAAATGAAAGAGAATGGATCTTATATTGATAAATGTTTTATTTAATGTCGGCAATTATGTATGGAATACAATATCAGATAAATGTCCGCCTCTGTTAGCCTCACAAATGTGAGCCCTTTTGAGCACATTTTTCATTACATTCTCACACATTTCACGCGGTATTTCATTAATTTCATCACGAATATTTTGTTTGAGTTGCTCAAGCGTTTCTGGTTTGTTTGCATAAGCCTTGCTTTTTAAATATCCGCACAAAAAGAAGTCCGGAGCAGTCAAATCAGGCGACCGTGGAGGCCAATCAACATCACCATTTTTTGAAATAACTTGTTGTGGAAAGAGTTCTCGCAGTAATTCCATTGTAATCCTGGCTGTATGCGATGTGGCACCGTCTTGTTGATACCACATGTTAATCAAGCCCAAAGTATGCAGTTGTGGCGTTAAAAAGTTTTCAATCATTTCACGATATCGCTCCCCATTCACAGTTACCGTTACGTCGTTTTCATTTTCAAAGAAGTAAGGTCCAATGATTCCTCCTGACCAAATTGCACACCAGACTGTCACTTTTAATGGATGTAAAGGTGACTGATGAATAATGTGAGGGTTTTTCTTTGCCCAGAACTGACTATTCTGTTTATTCACATATCCATTTAAATGAAAATGTGCCTCGTCACTTTCTCGTCGTAACTTTCTCATCGTCACAGTAATCGATGATTGATTTTGATAAAATGTTTTAACGATTAAAACACGATGGTTTATCGAATATTTTTTCATAATAAATTTGCCACGTGTCTACTTCACGACTGTCAAGTATGAACTGTCAATACTAATATTCGCCTAAATGGCGGCAATACAAAGTAGTATACCTTCCCGGCGGACACCCTGTATATCTACTATCTTTAGAAAATCTAAGTTAGTAAATAAATTTCAGAAAGTGAAAATGTTTAACATTTAAAACAGAGGCACTAATTGGCTCTCAATTAACTTTAAGATCGCACGATGTTGTAATTCTAGACATTATTAATCCTGTGCTTGAGAAATTGATAATTTAGATTTAACAAAAAGAACGAACGGACAAAACGAGACATTTTATTTCATAAAATCGAATTTTAAAGGGCTGGGCTGATTTTACCAATCTGAGCATGTGTGATTAGATTTATTAAGGTGTTTTGTGTTTACTGGTATCTAAGTAGGATTTATATTAGGTGCAATGTGATTTACGCAATTATTTTTCATGTATGATACCGTCTACATAACCTCTATTCAATCTCCTTGAAATTACATTCGCTGATGACATGATTGCTGAATTGGGGGGGGAGGGGAATTGATCTCCTCTAAATGTAGATTAAGTTGGGATAATATGATTCGACATAGTCTGCAATTCGTTGCCGAAAGTGGGTGTAGCTTTATTGCAGATCATTTTTAACTTATAAAGTTAAAGCCGAAGCTGTGCCTCGGTATTTATCCGAATGAATTTCCTACTGAGTATACAATTATTATACTAACAATAACTCGCACTTGCAGAAATAGCTAAATGGAGCCCTGTGTCTTCAGCAATGAAATACACCAATATTAACATCTTTTATCAACAGATTAGATTGAATTTCAATTAAATATCGTAAATAATAATTACAGAATAATGTGTTTTTGTACTTAGAATTAAGAATAGCCTTGAAAGGGCAAGTTTAACGGAAAAATTGTACATAACGTATATTGTATACCTCGTTACCATACGAAGTAAAGTAATATTTTACTATTGTCCTGTTCTTACCAACATTTCACTTGTTTTTTATCTTTATCCTACTGTATCTTGATTTTGATGTTATTTTCTCCATGCTTTTGAGGGAAAATGGCGCGAGGCTTAAAGATATGTATTCTTCGAGACTTTCATATCGAACAGAATTACTAGTAAGTCTCCTCAGCATTTTGGGTCTTCTCAGAAACGCATAAGAGCAAAATCTGTTAAGACTCATAAATAACTTTCAAAATGCGATTTTTGAAGAAGATAATCTATGATCCTAACATATGGTCGTAATGCAGAAGGCAGCCTTTTTTCTTAACCTACCATGTGAGAATTTCTAACATGTCATGGTTTTTGAATGAAGTTCTAAAATTTGGCTAACTGGGACAGACATTAAGCATTTTATAATCGATAGTGATGAACGAGATCACATTTCACTTTTGATATAATTACGTGGTGAAGTTCTGCGGATAGACAAAACAATGTTGACAAGTCAAAAATCAAAAGCCTAGCATTGCGCCAATCGACGCCGTAACTACGGCGAGCTGGAATAGAACAAGGACCATTGATAAAATAATTGATACAGTTGTGTAAGTGGGTTTGAAAATGTATTTTGAAATGTTTTCTGTATGCAGTTTTGGAAGATGGTTACCTGAAGCAGAACCAAATCATCCCTTAACCTCGATTTTACTTAAATTCGTCTATGAATAGACGGATAAGAAAATTATTTTGATTGATTTATTGAATTAAGTCTACATCAATAATAACAATCCAATGGTGTAAATTTTACTTCGTTCGATTCATTTCTCGAAATTTAGAAGCCTTCCTGTTCCTCTAAACAATGAAACATGTCTTTAACACCCTATTTTTTTTATAAATTGTAGCTCTAAATTAATCCAGAGATCATCGCTGAATACCGAATATCATATATACAGTGTGATGGATTAATTTTGAGCTAAAAATTTTAAAATTTACCAACGTACAGGGTGTCAAAGAAATGTTTCATTATAAATTGTGTGGCGTAGATCAATTATCTGTATTTTCAATTTCACATACATAATTGTCATTGGTGCCTATAAATGTTTGTCCATTAAAATAAAAAATTAATCACAGAATCATAGCTTAAAGAGAACGCACTCAAGTCCACAAGACCGGTATGTATTTTCCAACTGTTGATCATGCAAATCGACTACAAAAACGACATCAAAAACGAGCTCCTAAATAGTAGCACCCTGCTTCATGCAAATAATTAAATCTTTGCCAAACACAATAATGTTCGCACCTCCTGTACATTCTTAATCAATTCTGCGACTATTTCCGTAAGTATATGTTGCAAAAATAATTTATTTTAATTGTTGATCTTATATACAGAATCATTTTACAAGTTTATGAGTGTGAATAGTTATCCCAGGGGTAGCCGCATGCTATATATTGTCATGAGAGTTGTCGACTTATAAAAGTGCCCTTTGGCTCGAGTCACAGGCGACAAATAACTTCATAATTTAAAAACGACTAATTCTTGAAATTTACTTTATTTTACATATTTATTAGCAAATACAATATTTAGGTACTAGTGTTATTGAATTTCATTTGGAAATTGTTCTAAGGCATATTCATAGTGTTTTTAATACCCTTGCATATTAGAAATTTCATTGCGGGGAAATGGGAAATATTGGTTTCCTAATATGTGCATTAGTCTTTTAATAAATCGTTAATATATTTTACAATTAGTTACAAATTAGGAAAAATTAAAACGAATTAAGGCTATATTGATCAGCAGCTGATCTTGCATATACATACAATGTACTTACCGTTAAATTATTATAAAGTCCAACAAAACTAAATGGTAAAAGTAGTTAAAAGTATTTAAAGTTTGTTTTAAATGAAACAGGTACCAATGAGTGACAACGAAGAGATACACGTTTTAGTAATGACATGATTTACTTTTAGAGGTGTCATGTAAAATATTTTCGTCGTGTATGATGCACTTCGCTTAGCAATGGTATAGCTACGTTTTTGAAGAAAAAATCGATAGAAATCCATCATTAAAGTGCGATAATTTTTTTGTAAATTCTCAATGGTTCTGTTATTATACAGAGATGTTGCGAACAAGGATATTGCAAGAAAACTATCAAACTTTTATAATGAATTATTTACAGAATTGCATAGTTAATCTAAGTTATTTGATTTCAAAAAGACTTCATTTTTAATTTTAAATTGGCGAAATTCGATAAACGCTATTACGAACTCAAGTCGATGTTTTAACAAAAACGCAGTTTATATCGTTATACTTAGTCAAATGTATCGATATATTACATATGAGATTTAAAAAAAAACATATCGCTTTTACTTTTGATTCTGATTTTAAACTTTTCCCTGCATATATCCGATTACCTACAAAATGACAATATAACGGTGAAGAGGTACAACGTTGACCCGTAATAGAAATGAAACAATCCCTAATAAAAGCTAACCCAGATAATCCGTCAAACCTTAAATTGCACTAAAACGAAACTATTTTATTTTAAATTTGACAAATAGATATTCTTAAAAGAGGTTTAAGTTACTATTAAATTTAAACAGGTCTGAAAGTCTAACGGAAATGGTCAACCTTGCCAACTTGACCGATAGGTTCAACAAGTATAATTATGAATTACTTCATTGAGTAGTTCAAGACATTGGAGTGAATTCAATGATCTAGCTATTGCTTTGTATCGTTTCATGATCGATAGATTTTTATTTCGGTATATCACGAAATCAATATATCGGTGCGTCGATATTTTTAAAAATTGCTATCTCTGCTATAAAAAATTTTAGCGAACATTTAAAACGAAACGAAATTTTTAAATAAGTACGTAATCGATTATGCTTAGATTTCCAACGGGGAGACCCGTTCACAATGACATTTAACAAATTTGTAGAAATATGAAAATATTTTAATAGATAAAAATATATTTAAAACAAATTTCAAAACAAGACAAAGTGCAAAAAATGTTGAGAAAGTTATAAAAAATATAAGTTTATTATTAACTATGAATGACTTGACCAGTAAAGTCCCTTGAAATCGATAAGGATTAAATATTTTAGCAAGCAATTTCGGTTTTCCTATTTAAAAAAAACACTGGTCCCTTCGTTTGTTTCCATACAAGTATTCCTCGCAATTAAAACCCATTTTTTTAGAAATTTGTATAATTTTGATTTCTTGTTATCCTTCAGGTCGAATAGATTAAAGATGTGGTTAAACGGTGTTTGTATTATTGATTTCATACTTGTTTTAGTTAAAAAATTTACGTTACTTTATAAATTACTTATAACAATGTCTTTTTAGAACTTTAAATTAAGAATTGGACTCGATTCCGATTTAATGACAATAGCCAGGTTCCATTGGCGTTAGCAAAATACTCGCAAGTATTTTTACCTACTCATAATTACACAATCAACATTTTTGTTTTACATATTTTACTTCTAACTAACAAATTTACTTTCCATTGAATATTTACTCAAAAGTACTTGCAATTACTTTGCTAACGCCAATGGGGTCTGGCTAATGAGTAAAGACTTGGTATTTTCTGACAATTTCAAAATTTTGAAATGATTCCTTTCCCAGTTCCTTTAAAAACCTTTGTGTTAATAAATGAATATTTTTCCTCCTTTCATCAACACGAACACACTCGGGTGTATTAAATTTTCTTTATTGATTTATTTTATTTACATTAACAATCACCTACAGCATACTACAATCTGATTAGCTGAGTAACTGAATAATATATTCCTGAGCGAATCCCTAAACAGCCAGAAACCAAACATAACAAAATACTTGTTGAAGAGAAGCGACGCATTCAGAACTGAGGGGCGTAAATATTTAGTCTAGCGGGGATTTCTGCACAATCGATTACCCAGAAAAACATTTCGAACAATCATAACGGAAACAACTCCAAGCCGATGCATTAGTGACTGTGAACCAAGCAAAGCACAATGATTATAAGGTTGGAGAGTGAATCGTACCAAATCTTCGGAGGGTAGATGCCTTAGAGCAAATAAAAGGAACTGCTTCTATACCAAACATGGGAGGCATATTCAAACACGGAGCGAACGAAGGCAACATATACCGATTTCAAAGTAAGTGGGTCACAAAAGTCGAGAAATGATCGAATTCATTCGATTTCGGGAATGAAAGAACGATATGGATTTACGCAAGGAAAATTCATCTTTATATATCAGTAAAGAATATAAAAGCAAATTGTGAATAAAAATTAAATTTGAAAGTTTAGAATACATTGTCATAACATAAAAATAAAAGCGTCTTATAAAATCTCATTAACTAAATTTCGAATAAAAAATTTATTAAAGCAACTGGTTTTGAAATGAAAGTAGGTAACTCTAGTCTATATAATTTCCAAAACAAAATAACAATACCCAATGGTTTTAGAAAGAGGATATTGTAAAAATATGTAATATAAATATATCAATTCATGGCAATTTAACGGTAATAGAAACCCCGATGTGTCGTCTTGACACAAAGGTATAAATTATTGAGCATGGTGCATGGTTCTACAAACATAAAACACAAATTGTTTTGATATGATTCTAATAAAAGTGGAACAATAAATTCTCGTTTATTTTAGAACTGACCGGATTATTATTTTTTTCCTTCACCTTTCTAAAAACCAATTTAGAATCTTTTATTCTGTCAAACACATTAAATTTAATTATTTATATACACCGATTCCTTGAGAAAAATTAACTTTTGATCACATATTTTTTGTACTCTAAATTGTGTGGAAATATAAAATTATGAACAATTATTTTTGTCTAATATGTAGTTTTAAAATTAGCATTATTAACAGGAACCCGCTTAGTTCGAAAAAAAGTGAAAGGAAAAATAAAATGAATAAATATGTACATACCCAATGAGTATTACCTAGTATGTATGAGCTTAGTCGTATAGTCGTAATTGAATAAAATTCGACAAAAAATTGATACTTATATGGGCTACAAATCTCGTGCAATAGTTTCCACTGTAAAAATTATTCAGCTTTTGTTCATTGTATATTCAGCAAATGCGAAATCGTACAAACCAAAATTTCTCTATTTTGGCGGGACAATATTTCGAAATGAAATTCAAGAATTCTAGATTCAAACCTTTGCAGCATCTAATCTAGTCGTCTTTGTGGGATTTACGTTTTCCCAAGTGTTTTAATCGTGCCTTTGACATGTGATTCATTATCAAATAGAATCCAGGCAATATCAAGAGTAGCAGATACATTTTTAAGATGGTGGGCATATCGAATATCGCATTATATTTATTAGGCATGGTCAGCGAGAAACGTTGTGTTTCCTCAAAATATGGAATATTTCGTAATATAACGATGCTTTCGCAGAGAATACCGAGTGGATATAGCGGTATCCATATCGAGTATCGTAACCATGTGAGTATACCAATCGGCCGGTTTATAATTGTTGTGATGTAGTATGGATAGCTGTATAATTAGAAAAATAAAATAATCCGATTTAAAATTATGTCTCGGGCGTAAATCAAGAGAATACTTACCGAACAATTTCAACGAGTGACCAAATGACAAAAAGGTAGAATACTACAGGCTTTGTTTGCATCCGTTCCTCTGAATCAATCATAACGAATAGAATAAAAGCCCGCCCACTCACTTGAAGGAAGGGCATTAGAGCACCGCCTTTGCTATAACCAAATATCGGATGCATGACTTCCAAATACTGAAGTAACTGACAAAATTTAAACGCATTTCCAACCGCTTGATAAATAGAGTTTATCGAATCACTTCCATCTCTGTAGAATCGTATACCAATCACCAGCAATATGTACAAAAATCCGATAAATTGGAATAAATTATAAAAAATTAGGTAAACATGTTTTCCGCGTTCTAAAAATTAATAATATCTATGAAAATAGCATGATTTTATTTGAAGGCTTAGCACTCCAGATACTAACCTTTTCTATATCCATATTCCTGTTTATGGACGTAATCTGTGACCCCAGGATAATCTTCAATCACACTTCGAGTCTCACTAATATTTTCTACATCATCTTCCGACCGCCATCGATCGAAATCAATCTTCAACCAATGTGGTTTCTGTGGCTGAGCTATTAAACGTGGCCACCAACCTAATTTAGATTTTGTAATCACAAATTCAATTTTTGTCTCGTACACTTTATAAACTGCTGACTGTACGTCGATATCATCGTACAAATCTAAATTAAATGTATATAGACTTCGACCTTTGGCTCCACATCCATGAGCCATAAATTTGATGAGTCGCGTGTCAAACACAATATCGGGCTCCTAAATTGATTAAATACATAGGTATATTTATAGAATTCATTATTAATCTTAACACCTACCTTGACATCGTGTAAATCAACTTTTAGTGTTATAACTTTTTCGGTTTGTGCCCAATACGCAAACGGTCTTAACACTTCTTGTAATAATGGTTCCACCATATTTTTAAATATTTCACGTATTTCGATCAACCTACTTTTTACATATGCACAACAAAAATATTATCCACACTAAAATGGTATGTCAGGAACAGCTGTCAAACTGATAAGGATTTTGAATCGGCTGTGTTCGAATCGAAAAAAACTCGAATAGGCCGTGTGCTAATGTTTAAAAAAATTATTATGTTATGTACTGTCGAATGCCAAAGTTGAGTTTGAGACATCTACCTGGAAATATGCTAAAAAACTGAACGCATTAATTGGCGATTGTAATAAAAGTTAGAAAAGCGTCGCTAGATCAGGTTGCAACTAAACTACCAAAAATTACATATTATTATGCCACCAAAATCAAGGAAAAAATCGATTGAATTATCGCGAATGATGTTGAATGTTTACTCTTTATTATGCATGAGTCATAAATGTCAAAATTTGAAGTTATCGAAATTTGTTGAAAATATGATAGATGGCATCCGTGACGCTCCAATCGTCAATTTTGATTTAGTTCAATTGACGAATGGCACTGTGTGCTCAAATGGAGAAACACCCCTAAAAATTGGATACTTACTATGAAAGATTTATTGAGTTTGATTATAGTTTTGAAAATAATTGGTTTGACTTGAAAATGTAAATTAAAAATTTCAAAACTAATAATTTCAAACTTAATAATGTGTTATTAAAAAAAATTTAAAAATTAATTTCCCCATGAAATGTGAAATTACAGAATATAAATTGAAAAAATACTTAGATTGATGAAAAATTAAAATTTGTTAAGAAGTTCTAAACAAAAGTAGCCAATTGATTATTTTTAATAGAATTTTCTGTTTTGAACTAAGTCAACATAAATTCTTAAGGTTTAGCTAATTATTTTATTATTCGATAGATGAATTGACTTTGGCATTCGCCAATATGGAGTTCTAGTAAAACTTAGATATAAACAACAACAGAGACACAGCGACGCTTTGGTAAACGCAACAAGAGTATTAGCATTGCATCGATAAAACAAGCAAAATAATAACAAACCCTAAAATATTTCAGTTACCTTTTTATCTACTGTTTTAAATTGTTTTCAGAAAAAATTGTATAGAACATTCGAATTTGCTAAAATTCATTTAATAACAGTACTAAAAAATTCTGGGTGACATGCATAATTATGCAACCTGTCCCTATTTCTAAATATGATGCGCATCAGCAGTGTGACAACAAAAACAAAGCCAAAAAAAATCGAAATCAGTTCTAACTTACGGGTATTGTTCATCGGTTTGTGTATTTCCCGAAAAGACATCTTTGCGGAAAATGGTAAAATTCTAAATGAAAACTACCATAAAAATAAAAAACAATTTACCAAAATTAATGATAAATAAACAAGGTTTATGCTCAGGAGAAGCAACATTTATTTTTCTGCCGCATTTACGAGAAATAAATAAAGTTAAATAAAAACTTTTCAAATAAAATCTCCGTAGCATTTGTCTGAAAGTGTTTTTTCGTGTTTACATTATTGAGCCTGCATACACAAACCATCCGTATTTGATATATTTGCCGACAACTTGGGCGTATACATATTCGCCTTTTAACCCAAAGTGACTGACATCTGACGGAATATTTTAGAACTAGAGCGGACGATGATAAATTTCTCAAAAACTATTTTTAATGTAATTTAAACTTCATAGTTGACTATAATTCGTCTGAATATTATTTAAAATGTTCTATTAGTTTACAATTAATGTAACAAATGATGGAACAATATTGAGTTGCATGAGGCTTTTCTCTCATATAAACAAATATCACCCTTCGCTCACACAGAAAGTAACGCTAACTAGGCAGCGGGCCAATCATAGAATTATATACTATAGAATGAATGTAAAGCTTTTCCCATATAAGATTTGCTGTTTCATGTGTCACAAGCCAGAGCAGGATGGTTATATAAAAAATGCATATGGCGGTCTCATATGTCAAAGATTCAACCCCCTCAAACCAGTTTTTGTTTTTGTTTTAAATTACGCGTTTAATTTTGTGCTCTTAAAAAATCGTGAAAATATTAATTAAACTAATTAAAAAATAATTAAAATATTATTAAAATAGTTAGTGGATTGTGTGTAGTGTATCATTTTAGTAATAAAAATGACAAACATTTAATAAAATGAAGTGTCTCGTGAAAAACTGCTAATTACGCCTCAAAAATTACAAGATGAAATTTCGTACCATCAGTAAGTGTTTATAAAAAAATAAAATGTAAATTATGTTAAAAAGAAAGTGATTTGTGGTAAAATTATCCTTAATTTAAGTTATAAATCAGATAAAAATAAGAAAACAATTTTGGTTATTGGCGTGGGTTGATGCTTTTAATAAACATATGTTTTTACCAGTGCCGCATTTTTCTTATTTTATTTCATGTGCTAAGTGCTTTGCTTTTCATAATTTATTTTTATTTTGGAATATGTACTGTAAATACAATTTTTTACAGAAATTATAATGTAAACATTTGTTTTTAGTTTACCAAAATATGGAGAATTGCAAAAGCAATGGTTGAAGCCTCATCAGATGATATTTCTATTGACCAAGAAATTTCAAAAGTAGAAGAATCGAATATGTATGATGAAGATTTTCTTGGATACCCAATTATACTAAGTGAATTTTCAATTAATGTTATTGAATACATAGGAGGATTTATAGTCCGATATTTATTTAAAAAATTGAATTGTGAGGACTGTTGCACATTAATACAACAATGTAACTCTTATACCTCGCTAATCAATTTAAAAAATAAGGGTCAGTATTAAAAATTTGTAAATATTCAGAAGCTGTATTAAAACGGGAATTGGCTATTGCGGACTACAAAAACATAACGCAACTAAAATCTAGTTCTAAATTGTTTAAAAAAAATAAGTTATAACGTTCTTCACAACCTAATAAGTGTAAATATTTTCAATGATGAAGATCAATATAGTCATTCTCAAAAACACGTTAATTTGTTAGCTCATTCTATCATAGAAAAATATTATGACATCCGATTGAATTATTTTTGTAACCAAAGGTCATATAAATTAACGAAAAGAAACAAGTTTATTTCTTTATTACATTTCAAAGGAATGTGAAATAAATAAGCGTAGTGGTTTTATAATTATTATTTTTTATATTTTATGTTTTTTATATTTTATAATTTTTTATTATATTAATATTATATTTAAATAAAAATAATTAATGTACTTTATTAAAGAAATAAAAATGTAATTAAATGTAAATATAAATAATTTTTTAATTTAAACTTCCTAACTTCACTGCATTCGATCGAAAAAAATTCTAAATATGGCCCTGTTAATTTATATGCTTTCTCTTTTACCCTCCGAATTTGTGACGCTTGACAGTTCTTTACATTCATTCTATATACTCTATTTCTATGGGGCCAATACGCAGTGCTGAGCGCTAAAAAGCATCTGGCGGAAGAAAATGACATCAATTATTTACTTTCCCAATATGCAATTTTACCATGTGTGGAAAACAACTCCAATTCCACATTAATTTCGTACTACAAATTGTAACAAAATACAATAACAGTAGTAAACAGTTTTGAGTAAATCGGATTCAGCGACAAAACCAAACAACCAACAAAAACAGAGTAAAAATTTGGCATATTTTCAAAAAAAAATACCTGGAAATGTTCCCAGCTGCCCTATTCCTAAATACGATACGAAAAGGACAATACAAGATTCATATTTTAATTGAAACAGATTCGTCTTAATTAAAATTGATAAGAATCTTGTACATACTTTCGTTTTATAAAAAATTTACATTATTACCATGTTTACACCATGTTTGCTAATAAAGTATAATACCCGGCCAGTTTACATCACAGGTGGTGTAAACCCATACTATAATACTTTATTACTTTTTTTTGTTATAAGTATACATTTTTTAGTTCAATATCACAAATGGAAATGTATACTCTAACAAAAAATGCCTTTACCGGTCAGGTCACTTAAAAAAAATAATAAACAAAATTAACACCACGGCTATACCAATATTTTTTTGATAGCTATTATACTTTAATAGCAAAATAGTATGTGATAAAGTATTTTAGTTTTTTACACCAACATACTTTTATTCTACTGGTGTAAACGGAGTATTTATATGCAAAATTAACATCAAAGCAAACACTACGCCATTTGTACAAATATATTTTGAGTTTATTTTCATTTTAATAGATGTAATAAAATTGTGTGGATAATTTGCGATACACCGATTCATACGACGAATTACTTCCGATAGTAAAATTGTATAGTAGTTGCACTTAATGCAAAATATTATAACGTCGCCATCCCGTTACATACAATTGGTCCATTAAATTAAGTGCATTTTCCAGCCATCTATATAAAACATATTTTTCTTTCATTTTAAAGTACTAGGAAACAATAAAAGTTTCTTGCCGTTGTGTAGTCGTTCAACATTAATTTACTTTTAAAAGGTTTCATCCGTATTTTATCCAGTTGATGAAACAGCCACTAAAACACTGCCGACTAATTTAAAAAATTTATTTTGATAAAAACACAAATTATTTCAATGGAATAAATCGGGAACTATGGGTTGCTCCAATCCCTGGTCTACCATGCTTGACCGGCTTATACGTTAAGGAAAATTCTCCCAAATAATGGCCAATCATCTCCGGTTTAACCTCAACCTAACAAAATAAAAATTAAATGTAAAATTAAACATGTGATCTATTAAATCGTTAATATTCAAACGTTAATAATTTATCGATCAGAATGCCTTAAATAATCTTTTATCTAATTTTGAGCTAAATCTAGAAAAACTCTAAATCTTCACATTAAAATTAAATTCATTCTCGTCATCGTTTCATCACATCGAAATTACCGGTTGAAAGTTACGATATAAATGAAATTAAATTACAAACTTACTTGATTGAATGTTTTTCCATTATACACCCCAACGATTGAACCAACCATTTCCGGTACAACAATCATATTCCTTAGGTGAGTTTTAACAATTGCAGGCTTTTCGAGTGGAGGAGCCTCTTTTTTTGCTTTTCGCAACTTCTTAATCAACGCCATCGGTTTTCGCTTAAGACCCCGCGAAAATCGCCTTCTTGCCCTGCTATGCATTAATTCCACAAGTTGGTCATTTGGCATATCAAGAAGTTGATCGAGATCAACACCGCGGAAGGTAAACTTCTTAAAAGTACGTTTCTTTTTCTGAGTTTCATCTACCTAGTAAAAAATAAGGGAAAACCCATATAAGAAAATAATTTAGTATTTAAAATAAGCAATCACTAACATTATTGAATAATTTCCGGACCGCCTCGTTTGGATTCTCTATGCGCACGTTTTTCTCAAATGCATTTTAATTATACCAATAATTAATAAACGAGTAAAATACATTACAATTTTCAATTAATCAAATAAATGTATATTAACAATACGATCACGATGTGCAAGATAAATTAAAAAGTATTTTGTATGTGACTACCTCTGCCATGATCAACTGTCTCGTTCAACACCTCGTTGGAAAAGAAATAATATACACGCGACACATCGCCATTCGCCATTACAGTTTGAAATAAAGCTACCGTACCAACATTAAAAATAAACATATTGCAGTTGGTATCTAAAACCAGGTATACACGACAAGTCCTAAACTTATACCAAATTCGTTTGCTTTTACAACAACAATTTGACCGGATTTTATGTAAACGAATATTAAAGAAATTTGATCGACTTTTGTAGTAATATTTGTGAAAAGAAAGACAAAAAATTGTTTATTATAAATGGCGGGTTTATCATTTCACCTTGTTAGCATCGGTATAATAAAAAATTATATAGCAAAGAATTAAAATGTTCAATATAGTGTCTCCCATTTCTCAATTTAATTAATTTATTTATCAATAATTTTCAATTAAAAGCATAAGAAATTATATAATTTCGCACATAAACACAACATTTTAGTACACAAGATATTTCGAAAATACGTCGCACAAACAAAATTACAAATTATCCTTAAAATTTTAATAAATCTATTAAAAGCAAAAACACACAAGATATTTTGAAAATACGTCGCACAAAATTACAAATTATCCATACAATTTTAATAAATTTATTAAAATTAATTTAAAATTTATTAATTTAAAACTGAATTATACAAATGGCGCGGGGTCTTTGTTTTGATGTTATGTTTTGACGTTTACTTTTGTATATATGTATGCGTAAAAATCTAACAAAAAATCAAGATTTTTTAAAATTGATCTAGCCGATTTGTTAGATCAAGATTTTTGTGTGAAAAAAATTTGTAATGTCAAAAATGTTGATCTGACAGCTGAATCCGATCAAATCTTTTTGATCTGACAGTTCGAACGAATTTAGTATTAGAGAATATACACGATTAGCTCAATCAAACTCAACTACTCGTTTATGCACAAAGTCATTTTTGTGATATCCTCTTTATAATCAGAACAACAAGTTCTGAATTTTCAATATTTTTAGGAAAGATTTTTTAATGCAAATATTTTATAATACACTAAATAGAAAATGATCAAGCGTTTCACAGTAAATTTACTTTCCATAGAAAATTTGTGAGATAAGTTGGTGTTGTCTTGTTTGGTAATTGCATTTCAGTACCACAATTAAAAGCTTCCTTCTAATCGTATTTCTTTAAAATGTTATGCTTTTTAGGTATCCTTGTATTTTTAGTTTATATTATTATTGCACTTTTATCAATTTATTTAATTTTAAAAGTTATACATTTAATTTTTTAATGGTATTTGTACGTATCTTACCTTATTTTGTATTGATGACAAATTTTTTACACAAAAATATTTATGAGGATTAATAGATTAATTTTATATAAATTTGTTATTTATTCGCACGTTAATGTTTCTTCGAATCGAATGTGCGTGCAAAATTGTCATTTTGAGCACTTTTTATCTCTAACAAACTATCAAGTGGCGATCATTGATTTAATATAAAACAATTCCTATAAATTACTGTAAAAGAAATTGGTCATGGTTTCCATATCAACGTTGCGCGCAATAACAGCTCACAGCTTCACGGGCCAATTTACTATTTACATGTCAACCAATTTCATATACATATACTCCCAATTAGAAATTTGTCAACATATATGTGAATAAATTCTTACGAAATACATACGTTTCTATTGCTTAGCTTTTCCCTAAATGTGTATGAAAAAGAAAAACAATAGATTTTTGTTGGTATATTAACTAAATGACTAATTTATGACAATTCAGATTAGTTTCTCAAATGACTTATCCAGTGACTGTCAACGTTAGACGACAAGTGTGAGACATGTCATATGCCGTTCTTCTTTCATGACAATGCCTTAAACGAAACTTGTATAACATGTCTGCGACATTTTTCATTCTATCAAATACTTTTTAAAATCGCGTAGATAGACGATCGAGAGAAGTAAAAAATTGCATTGTTCACTCCTCGCCACAACGTCATCGTAATTATTTTAATAAATACATTTTTTATTTTTTTTATACGGTAATTACATTTTATTTGTCGAATAGATAAGAAAAGAATATTAATTTAAATAAAATGTTTTCATTGGATATGTTATATGGACATGTCTCATTTTTGTATGTACATGAACATAGATCACATGAATATATGAACATTCATCTAAGATATATCAAGAGCAATTCATCTCAAACATATGACATTAGACTCGGCTATAACTTCTCACATCCGATTCATCTGTGCCGTAAACGATTTATCTCAGATATGTTACAAACGATGATTTCTATCCGCGTTCATCGTGCCAGTATTTATACACCACGGTGAATATTCTAGATATCACAATAGCATTCGAAAAGGGACTGTTATAAACTGTACGGTTATAAAACAAACATGTTATAAGGCCAAACTGTTTAAAATCACTTCTGATACTTAAACCTAAATGACACTAACTTCATAAATGTCATTAATTTCATAACCTACAAGTGTCCATTTTTCGCTGAATTGGCATTTATTAGGCCAATAGGCGAGATCGTAACATTACTCCCTACCTAAGCCCGGAACATACAGGTTTATGGCGATTGAATGGCGTTAGAATGAGTTGGCAAAAGACTAGCTAAATCGGTTGTTCGAGACGAATATGCTTAGGTGGGAGGGGGGGGGGAGTAGGGATGGTAATGTTCTTACTGACTAATAACTAGCAAACTATGAGACATCGAACTACGAACTGTGGCACATATCCAGATTGAATTTTTCATCATCCGGTTCCACATTATTACCTAAAACCATTCCCGTCATCTGCTCCCTTCCGTTATCTAAATGCTAGACCTTCTGCTCTATATCACCTGCAACATCATTTTGTTTCATTTTGAAATTCTCCCTATATTGAAAACGAATATGAAAATAGCAATGACATTAACAACTATGACCAACATTATAGTAACCCTGTCACAAGCTTGATGTGTCCTTACGAAAAAGACCAGATGAAATTTCACCTTCGAATGAAATGGAAGAAATTGATGATCAGGATTTTCAGGTAGTTGCCTCGGAAACCCTTTCGGATTCTTAAATAACCATATGTTAAAACAAAATAAATTACTCTACATTGTTTTAAAAATTAATAATAAAAATTTAAAATTCTTAATTGATACCGGTTCTGATAAATCATTTATCAATCTCAAATTCATTGACCCAAATAAAAGAATAAAAATAAAACCGCTAAATATCGTCACAGTATTTCGAACTAAATGGCTAGCTAAATGGCTTTCCAAATGGAGAATAATGGCAAATAGCAGAAATCAGCACCCATTACATTCACTGTCCTTAAACAAACTTGTCCTCCGGTGAAGCTAAGTAACATTAATCTACCCCAATGCAAAGTCATTGAATACCTAGGACTACATCTAGATAGAAGATTATCATGTAAGAAAGATATCGAAACAAAACGCCAACATATCAACATCAAAAGTATTAATATAAATTGGCTAATCGGAAAACATTTTAATTTAACGCTAGACTGCAAAATTACAGACTGTTTTGTTGTATAAAATGATACTCAAATCCACTTGAACTTAAGGAATTGAATTGTGGGACTCAGCTTGTGCTTCAAATATAATAAAATTGTAACGTATACAATCAAAAATAGTACGGTGGATGGTAAACGCACCTTGGTACAAACGTAACACAAACATACACCATAATCTCAACATCGAAACACTAGCAGATACAATACAGCAGTACAGCAAAAATACCCCACAAAGTTAGAATAACATCCAACACATTAGCTTGCGAAATATTATGGAGGCGGCCTAGATATCGACGCCTTAAAAGAAAACATCCTTTAGATTTAGCTAACTAATTCATATAAAAACTAACCAAATAGTGTATATTAATATTAAGAACTAACGTAGGTTAAGTCTTAAGAAATTCGGTTTAATTAGCTAGAAAAATTTGAAAGCATCTTGTGAGTTTCCTAAGATGGGAAATATTTAAGAATAAAGCCAAAGGCACTTTAAGAAAAGTATTTTTTTTAAGTATAGATAGATATACATAATGTATACTATGCACATTGCACAAATATGTATGTGTAAAATGCTTGTTTAACACAGCCACCTTTGAAAAACAATGGCAACAGAAACATAATTTCTTCCTAATAAGTTTTGGATTTTTTCGTATCCTATGCCTATCATCCTCAAACAATTTTTTCTTAAAATTTTTCATTTAAATTTGATGTAAAAATAAACAGATTCTCTCCTTTTCATGTTTACGTATTTAATTTTGATTTAGCTAAACGAAAACCAATCTCGATCGTGTCAGTGCACTTAGAATACTACAGGTCACACTGCTTCTATGTCATCAAATTTATGTCTACAGTTTATTCTTTGAACTATAGACGGCAGTCATGTTCTTAAAAAGAATAAACGAAAATAAACAGAAAAAATAATATATTTATACGAGTGCTAAAAGTAATGTTATGTCTTCCCTTAAATTACAAGAAATGTGTACACATTTTGTACGTGTTTACATATTTAACACAATTTAAAATGCATAATTTTATAATAATATTATGAATTAATACTTACCAATAGCTTTTTATTAAATTTTAAAATTTATTATTAAAATATTTTTCTTGTTGTTTGTTTACAATTTTTTTTTATCTCATCTTAAACACAAAAAAAATCAAAACAATCTTTATAATTTTAGTGCTGCCTACAATAGGCAAAGAAGGAACTGACGACTTCAATTGACGTCATTTAGCAACATTTTTAAAGCAGTGTGGCCTGTAGTATTCTAGGTGCACTGATCGTGTACTCATATTATTTTAAATAGTATATGTATATACGATTATATACATAATACGAGCGTGTGAGTTTTCATTTCATTATGTATAAATTATACGTAATGAACAATTGTTGATTTTTTTCGTTTGTTACATTTTGCTTCTAGTAAACATACCATACTCGTACACTACATTCATAGTTGAATAAAAATAAAAAACAAATTTGAAAAAATAATTTGGGTGTTATACTGTAGAAACAAATATAATATTTTTTATTTGTACGTGCGCGTTTTGAAATAATATATTGAGCGAGATATATATATATTGAGCAAATAAACCAAAATAGGGTTTCAGTTCAGTTTTAGCTAAGCATTTCTATAAACAGCCGCTAGAAATATTTTTCCATTTGTAACGACATCGAGAATTTGATTTAACTATGAATTTTCCATTCGTTTAGGTCTCTGACAGTGATTTCTTTGTGATTCAACCAATGGCAAATTCTACATTAAACCCATAACTGCACGTGAACAACTTATTATTCGAGAAGAAATATATACATCTCAAAACAACCAAGCCTCAATGGAAATTACTAATTTCTCTAATTTAGAACCGTTTTATATGAAAACCCGGTACGAAGCAGGATCGATTAAACAGTACATCACAAAACAGTACATGGCACACTAAAGTATACATGGTACGGAACAGGACAGATTATAAGTGTTTAATCGGTTTAGTTTAAAAAAAATAAAAATTTAATTAAATAAAAATGTTTTTATTTTTGTTATAAAAATATAAAATTTTAACGTTTTCTCAAGTATCACTTAAATGTCAAATAAATACAAATATCACCCTCGCGCGTCACAATAACAGAATGGACAGAAACGTCATAACGCTATTTTTGTATGGAAAAATCGGAAAAACATCGACTCATTTTTTTGACCTTGCTTCGCGAAAAGGTAGGAAAAATTATTTGCAGGGTACCCAATAGAAGGAAAAATTCGTTATTTTTGAGTTTTAAATTTGAAATAATATAGGACTATAGCTAATTTTTTCTTGGTCTATTCAATGGCGCTTCTGGATAATATTCTATTATGTGGTTTTATTCTCTGTAGTTTTCGAAAAGAGAAGATAAGTCAAACGCTAAATAATAAATCAACGATTAATTTTTCTAATTATTTTCGTTCATTCAATGCAAAGTATGATTAATCAATCATTTGTCAACGTCCTTACAGTCAGACATTAATACTTAATAGATAAATAGCTAATTTGTGATATTTTACATTATATCCTATAAATATAAGTGATTAATATGAAACTACTTATTCATAAATGAAAAATTTGTTTCAGAAAAACGTTCGTAGTTGTGATTTTATGAGACAACCGCCAATCTACATTGTGATTCGATTGCATTTATTACTCTGCTTTCAAAAATCAAGCTGCGTCCAAAAGCTATTGTCGTTTTAAACGCCTCCTAGGTAAATAGTAAGCGCCACTTCTTGCGGAAACCAATGGTGGAAATCGTTTATACGAGAGAAAGCCTTATAATATTTTTTTAATTATTTAATTACTTTTCATAGTGACTATATACTAATTTAACATTATAATGCACATATTCCAATTCCTCGCATATTCCTATGCGAGCGAAAGGAGATATTTGTTTAAATGAGAAAGAGCATCATGTCATTATATTATTATTTCATCATACAATAATTGTTAACTTTCTAAACATTTTACAGAATATTCAGCTGAATTATAGTCAACTATGAAGTTTATTTAGCATAAAAATTAATTTTTAGAAAAATTGATCATCTTTGGCTGTAGTTCTAAAATATTCCGTCAGACGTCACTTTGCGTTAAGAGCCGAATAGATCATGTTTTGTGGAAAGACGGCAACATCATAAATCGTCATTGTTTATGTAAATTATTTATATTTTAAGCCTGGTTCAATTTTTATGCAAATCAATCATAAAATCTAAAATCGATTTCATTTAAAACTTTTAAATTTGCTGCATTTTACAAATAAATAACCGTGTAAACCAGATTTTACTTATTTATATTTGTGCTAGCGATTGTAAAAATGCTTGGTTAATCATACTTTTTGCATTGTATGAACGCCAATAGTCACGAACATTCAGCGTTGATTTATTTTTTAGCGTATGATTATCTTCTCTTTTTGCCGACTAAAGGCCTATTTATATTATCCGTTCCGTTCAGTTCCTACACGTATCGTGTCAGACAAATATTGTTGAAAATAATGTTTTGTGTGATGTCTGAAGGCGAAAAAATAGCGAAGAAAGTGGAATTCATATATTTCCCAACAACAAAAAAAACAAAAATTAATTTGCTACTAACAATAATACTTTTAAATTATCCCATATATTTTATAATTGTTTTAGTCTAATAAATTATAATAAATATAAAAAAATTGTTAAAGTAAAACAAAGTAAGTGGCATAAATACGTATTAAAGTAAGGAGCATATACATATATGCACATACTAATTTCAAATGTGAAAATATTTTCTCTTGGTATAACCTATTTTTTATTTAATTATATGGATATTTTGTGATAAACTTTATTTCTCAAACTTGCATATACAAAAATTAAATTTCTACTAAAACATTTTTGAATTTTTCTAAGTTATCTTTTACTTTATGCGTAACCAAAAAATACGAATAAATACGATAATCATATGAACAAAATGTCTGAACGGGTAGTATAAATTGATGATGTCTGCCACGATACGTGCAGGAACTGAATGGAACGGATAATATAAATCGGCCTTAAATCAGAGAGTAAAATTACCACATAATTTAATTTCTTGACGCGTGAGGGTGTTACGATATTTCTATTTATTTGAAATTTAATTGATTCTTCAGAAAGTTAAAATTTTATATTTTTATAACAAAAACAAATTACATTTTTAAAATACATAACAACCAAATTCCCACATCTAAAACTGCATTATTAACTGTTTTTTATTTATTTTTTCTTACTTAGCTTCAAAAATGTATGCGAAATGTATGCATATAATATTCATTTAACAAAAGGAAAACAAAAATGTATACACATAATAATAAAGGTCAAAGAAAAAGTATTGCCAGTCATATAAGAAACTGCTATAAAATAGTAAGCGCCACTCGATTTTTTTAAAATTGAGCTTCGTCCATTGGCGTATTTTGTTGAGAAATAAATCTTTTTTGTTCTAGTATTTTTTTTTATATGTTGGTACCCCGTGGATAAATTTAGCGCTGCAAAAATCATTTAAAATTCTATTTAATAATTTTATAAAATGATATTTGTGAGTTCGTATTATACAACAACCATATTGTATATTATAAAAATAATTATATTAAACACTTTATAATTATACAAATTTATATACTATTCTTATTATACAAAAATAAAGAAATTCGGAATTCCAATTCCGGTATGAGGAAAATGTATTTTGACTGAATATCCACTAGATTCAGCTAAAGCAAAATTATTAATTGCTTTAATTTTACCAAGTTTTGCTTTAGTTAAATGGAATTGTGTTGTAATCGTGTCAAAAAAATACACCACATACAATCGGGAATAAATTATTTGCAATAGTAAAAGTGTGGAATAGTTTGTCTTTACTCATCATCATGAGTACAAAATAAGTTCAATTGTATTTCGCCTTTCAACATAGCTACTGCCATCTCTTACGTAAACAGAGAAACAAACACAGTGAAAAGCAATACCAACCCATAAAAATAAATTTGTGTTTAGTTTTTTAAATCAAATCGTTTGCAATCGTAAAATTTCGGATTTTTCATCACCGATGACCGACACTGGGTAGATGTTTTTAAAAAGCACATTGTTTAATCAATCGAGCAAGAACTGGAAAGTGAATAACATCAAAGTAAGACGGAGGAGAGTGATTTACCATCTTTATTATCACTCGGAATAAAGAGTCAAAACAACACCATGGCTGACTCCGAGAAGGCGCCTGAACAGCAACAAGCACAACAACAAAAGGCAACGGCCCCTCAACAACAAAAGCAGGTCATCGGTAAGTAATAGGTTTTATTTTGATTTGTACAACAAAAATGTACTAAAGCCGGTCGTAAAATTTATGCTCGCGCTCGGGTTAACCGCCATTTTGCAAAATTAAATTATTTCGAATTTATCATACGATTTATTATGTGCTATTTACCATATTTATTAATACTTTTAATTTAAATAATTTGTTTGTATTTAAACTAGGTAGATGTATGCTTTAATATTTTTTTTTGTTTTTTAAACGCGTGTTTTCCCTTTAATAAAGCTATAAATTACAACAACAATATCATTTTTATTACAAGAAATGAAGAATTAGAATAATTAGATACGCCATTTTACGTTTCTTCTACTGCGTAAATTTCCTAAATGTGCACACAGTCACAAGTTAATGACCTTTGCATATACCTACATAAAATTTAGTTTTAGATTTGAACGATATCATAATCTAGTGTACAGCAATGGAGAGGTTCAACTTACGTATTTCTATTCCAAATTTAGTATGAGCGAATAGGTAGTTTCTTATTCTTAAAATTTTTGCAAAATTGTATAATAAAATTCAAATGTTATACATGTATAAGTAGTTCGTTAATGTTTCATATGTCGATTTATATAGTGATAGCTTTATTGCTCTGCGCGTTTAATTAACGCTTTAATTTTTTACTTTCTTTAATTAATTACAGCAACCAAGGTAACTGGAACTGTTAAATGGTTCAATGTTAAGAGTGGATATGGATTTATAAATCGGAATGATACTAAAGAGGATGTATTTGTGCATCAATCAGCAATAATTAGAAACAACCCTAAGAAAGCGGTCCGCTCAGTTGGGGATGGTGAGGTCGTCGAATTTAATGTTGTTATAGGCGAAAAAGGTAATGAAGCAGCCAATGTAACAGGGCCAGAAGGTGAGCCCGTTAAAGGAAGTCCTTATGCGGCAGACAAACGCCGCGGTGTACGTCTTTGGTGGCAAAGACGAACCCGCCGAGGAGGCGGTCAAAAAGGAAGTGAAAGTCAAAACAACGGAGATGAAGGCCCAGTAAGTGATGAAGGACAAGCAGATGGGCAGCAACGGCAACAAAGAAGATATCGTCCACGTGGACGAGGACGTTATGGTTATTTTAGACAACTACGACAACGTCGTGACACTGGCGGTCAAGGCGGAAACTCCGATGGTGGTCAAGAAGGAAATCTTGATATGGATGGTGGTCCCGGTGGAAATCGAGGTGGACGCGGTCGTGGAGCACCACGACGTTTTTTCAGACGTAATTTCCGTGGAGTTCGAGGTGGTGGTGGTGGTCCTCCACGTCGTAATCGAGACGACGGGGGTATACCACAAAATGGTGAAGGAGGCCCGATGATGGGAGAAGGTGGTCCAAATAAAGGTGGTCCTGGAATTAATCGCCGTGGCAGACCACGTTATCGTCGTGCTCCACGTAATCGTGGAAGTTATACTAATCAAGGCGGTAACAGTTATAACGGCCAAGAAAAAGATGGACAACAAGTTCAAAATACAACAACAGAAAGCTCTGCATAATATTTTATTTAACATTTTTTTCCAACTACATATTATACCATCAGTACAATAATTTTTAATCATATTGAGAATATTAAACGATGGAAAGTGTATAAAATCTAATGAGTTTGTCGTCTAATTGTATTCAATATATTCTGTTTTTTTAATAAATGATTTCACTCTAGAAATTGTATCAACATTTTTCTAACTTAAAAAAATTTAGTTCCGTTTTTATAAAATAACATACGAAACGTTTTTATTCTCAGTTACTAATTAGTCTATAAGAATCGATGAATGTTTTGAGAATTAAAAATCTACCATCTTGATGAACAATGATAATTTTTTGATTCCGAGAAACTAGAAACATATACGGAGCACATACGCAGCTAAATTAAATTTTTCCTTTGTGTGGTGATCTATAAATATAAATTTTGAATTAAAGATGACAAATGGTTAAACAGCGGATTTCGTGTTTTTGTTATGGCTGCGCCAACAAAACAACTGTTCGAAAGAAAATTACCACGATTTGTGAACAATTATTTAAAAGTAATTAAGCAAGCCTAAGAGACAATGAGAACAAACAGTGTCACCTCGATACGCTCTTTGTCAGAACTATCTGTGAGTAAAAACATATTTGTTTGGCTCACGACGATCGCGTCGAGTATGCCTCACAGGTGAGAAAGCACGAACAAGATTGATTGAGTACGGCCAAGACTAAGCAGGGATCCCGGATACGCTGGGCCTATAAATAAATAATCTAAATATTGAAAAGAAAAAATAGAATCATTTTTTTACAAAACGAAGACAAGATTAATTAAAAATGCTTGCAGATGAGTTCGAATTAATTATTTTATTACAAAATAAAATTATACAACTTTAAAAAAATAAAATTAAAATAATTAATATGGACGGATTTTACTTAAATAAAACAGAGATTTGAGCTACGCGAACCTTAGTTCACATCCAATTGGTTAAACTGCTTCAGCGTAAACCAGTTGGTGTATGACGATCGATATTAGTAGACAAAAGCTTAACAAAGTACGATCAAAATGATTCCTTCCTGCAAAATTTCGTGCCTGCGTCACACCCATTTGGAATGTATGCGTGGGCGAGCTCATGCGACCATCACCTCCATTACTGTATGCAAGCACACGCAAGTTATAGGTTTTGCCTGGAGTCAAATTATCTATATAACATTCAAGTTTCTGGCCTAGTTCCACGAATGAATCGTTCGCCGTCGACATATCTTGATCCGCTTCCCAAACCCGAACTTTGTAACCGGATACGGGTTCTTCGTCAATTTCAGGAGATATGTAACGCCATACCACGCGCACCGTGGACGGATTAACCCCAAAAACGTGAACCGCCGATGGAGGTTTTTGTGGTGCTTTGTGATAAGTACGCTCCAAATATCGCTCACTTTCTGGGCCCTCTCCTGCTGAATTATATGCCATAACTTTAACAAAATAATATGTATTTGGCTGAAGACCAACGATAAGTGCCCAATTTCTTGTCCTACGCGATAAATAATAGACAGCATCCTCTTCATTATGATCCTTCTTCCAATATTTCAAACGGTGCCCAATTAATTTACCTCGAATGTTTTCGCGTCTCAAATCAACAGGTTCCCATGACACATTCAAAGCGGTTGAATTATAACCAACTGCAACCGGCAGTTGCGGTGATACTTGTGGCATATCCTCTGCCGAATATATAATAACTGGATAAGATTCAGGTCCGGAACCTACATCATTAATCGCTTGTACTTTAACTTCGTATTGCGTGTAATAATTTCCGTCGGGCACATGTACCACCGCCGAATTAGGATTTCCACCATCTAAACTTTTGATTTCTTTCTTTTGCCATTCGCTTTCATTTCTATAAAGTCTCCAGAATATTTTGTAATAGATGCCTTTACTGTGTTGCTCCTCGGGTTTGAGGGCGTCCCATTTAATTGATAGGTCGCCGATTTTCCCACCACCGCCGCCCACATTTCGAGGTGCTATATACGGCCGATCGTTTAATGTGTTAAATAATGGAGAAGGAGCCGATGCAAGACCGACACCCAAATCATTAACTGCCGCGACACTAAATTCGTATCCACTCCATGGATTTAAGTTTTCAACGGTAAATCGTTGTCGTTTTGAAGCCCGATCATATACAGGTCGAATATTTTCAGCCACCGTGACCCAAGTTTTATTCCAATGTGTACGCGCATATATTGTATATGATTCAATTGTTCGTCCATTATCTGTGCCATCGATCCATTCTATAACCGCAGAAGTTTTTTTAACGTCGTATACTTTAACACCGCCTGGAGCACCCGGTGGCCCCTGCACAAGTACCCTGGCTTGAGATGCTATTTGATTTACTGCCGATTTTGCAATACACTCATAAGTTCCTGTGTCATGTAAACTAACGTTACGAATTTCGAGGGTATTGTAATCGATTGTCTGCAATAAATAAAGAAGCCAAGATAGAGACGAAAATTATAAAATTTGCCTTAAATAGGTTTAACTTTAATTGTTTACTCACAATACGTTGATCTTCTTCTTCGTTCAGTCGTAACCCATTGAATGTCCATATGAATGCAATGTCCAAAACTTCGTCATAAATAATGTCACACCGTAATGATAGATAACCACCAATTTGTGAAATAATCCGTTGTCGCAAGGCCGCTGTGAATCGAAGTTCCTCTATAAATTGTAAACAAATGAATTATGTTATTATGTGTCAACTCTCAGCGCACGAACAAGGGAGCTGAACATACGTGCGCAATAACGAGATCTGTTTAGTATATCGGGATAAACAAGTTGATAGGTGAATTTTATTTGAAGCATTTTACGTTATATAAAATATCGAACAGAATAATAATAATCGGATATTTTGTGGAGGGACAAGGAAAATCGTGCGGTATAGGTTTATTCATGGACGGATTCAATACTTACGTAATACAATTAATCTGGCCTCGGATTCGTCCGATCCGTACGAATTTACTGCGACGCACGTGTAAAGTCCTTCATCATCTCGTGATGTTGGCGATATAATTAAGGTACCACTCGGCAAAATGCGTCGATGACCACCTGCACCTATTACATCACCATTCCGCTTCCACGTAATTTTAGGGTGCGGTGCCGCCTCAGGATTACATGCTATTGTAGTATTTCCATTGTATGTTGCATAAATTTCCGATTCTAATGGTTGCTTTTTAAATGACGGTTTCATTCCGAGAACCCGCAGTTGTGCTGATGAATATTTACCGTGTAGTTGATTTTCTGCGCGACATTGATACATCCCATCATCTTTCAGCGGATCTAAATATTTTATCGTCAGTACATTATCTTGTACAATGTATTTATCGCGATCCAGTGTTTCTCTGTCCAAAATTTCCGCGTTCTTGTACCATGTATAGTTTGAATCTGGCACTGAAAATGCTTCACACGTAAAACTTACTTCACCGTTATAATCTTTGATACGATCCCTTAACGAAATTGTAAATTGCGGTATCATCTGGATATTAAGTGCAATACTCTTTTGAATTGATTTTCGATCATTTTTGGCCGTGCATATATACTCTCCGTTATCATTTATCGTTGCATTTCGTATTACCAATACCCGATTATAATTTATAATTTGAGAATTTCGCGGCAAGGCACCATCCCGTCGTGTCCAATTATAATGTGGAATTGGATATCCAAACGCCATACATTCCAGCCGTATATCTTGTCCGGCAATCGGTGCTTCCGGGAACACTTTTGGAAAAGTATTCGCCATTATTAAATCTTGAAAAGCTTGCGATGGCCGTACATTAAGCTGAAAGAATGGTCCATTTCGTCCGGTATCAGATTGACTGGTCTTAACTGTACAAGAATAAAATCCTCGATCGACTGCCTCTAAAGCAGAAAAGTATAATGATCCGTCATAACTGACAAAAACACGTTGATCTTCGTCTACAAAATTTGGAAAATAATCACGAGACCAATAAAAATCTCCTGACGGATAATGCTGCGGAGGATCACAGAAAATTGATTTTCCCCAGGTCATTTCTCCAAATTCGGCTGAACGCTTCAAATTAAATTCCATAATAAAACCAAAATTAAAATTAATCGACTCACTCAGTATGCGGCCAAATTTATTTTCGGCTACACAATGATACCGTCCCTGATCAATCGATTGTTTAGGATCGGTAATAATTAAATTTCCACCCGATAGCGTGTATCTTGAATTAATTAGCGGATTGATTCGTGTGAACGTTAGCGAATCATTCAGGTATTCCTCTTTAAACCATTGATACGTGGGGGTTGGATACCCTCCGGCTAGACATTGCATGGTTACTTCGCTTTTACGCCGATTCGTATCAAAAATAGTGTTCTTCGGTTGTTTAATAAAGTATGGGCCACGTGGAATTCTCTCAACATCTATTACATCGTAACCATAATCGTATTTTCGTTTATCATCCGTATAAATATTGTAATTATTCGCATTATACAGTTGTTGAGATTCACAGATAAATAAATTTGGTTCGAGATTCCGTGTCGGGATTAAGCCCCACCGATTATCATAAGACGAGTATCCATAAACTAGTCGATCTTTCTCCGTACCAAGATTAGAGCTAGGATCAAGAGCATCATAGTGATCCTTCTCATATTGGCTATCTTCGCGAACACGACCAACCTCACTTGGTATAGATGATCCATCATCATTTAACCAACTTCCCTTGGAACCCTCTCGGGTTGACACAAAATATCTATTTTGTCGCTGATTTTGTAAAATTAGTTGTTTTATAATAAAACTGTGTTTTTCAATATTGTCTATATTCACAAGATTCGCTGTGTAAGCTTGGCAAATTTTTTTCGCGTCAAACCAATTTCGACGTGGTGATTTTACAAAACGGTAACAAGTTTGTCGATATGCAATCCAATATTCTGGGCAATATAAATTCAGATCAATGTTATCGTAGTTGGTACTTTGGATACTATTTCCTCCGAATGGTGTAAATGAATATTTATAATTTTTACTGTTATCGGTTTGATCGTTTTGATTTGTACTGTATGAATCGTATTGATTTTGCTTATTAATTTGATTGCCATCAACATTTTGGTATGTCGTTATTAAATTAGTTGGTCGTGTGTTTATTTGTTGTGGATTTTGAATTTGTCCTTCGCAAATACATAATGCTAATAGAAGCAGTAAAAAGGCTCTCTTGAATAAAACAGAAATAAATAACGTTAGTACGTACGCCAATCCAAATTACAAAAACTTGGAAGCTTTATTCTAAATTTTTTCAATTTCGATCAAATTTTTTAATATGTGACTATAATGTTTAATTTCCGAGTTTATAATAATAATTTATAATAAAAAACTGAGGTGCAATATTCAAAATGAGGTTTAATCATTCACAACACATCATTCAGTCATCGACGTGGCAATAATGTACAACTTAGTTCGAATGATGGGGTCTAAGAGACAATCCACCAGCATATCCGACGTTAGATCTTACATGCAGACCTGGATAACGATCATGTGCTTGTCATATTCAAATATAAGTGCAAACTGTCATCTACGTTCAATAAACAAGCCAAAAAGACCGTTCGATGGAAGGTCGATGCATTAAAAGACCAAGCGTCACTGCAGAGTTACCAATCAGCTGTCACTAACTATTGAAATCGGCACAGAAACAACGAGGAGGCTGCTCCTAACATCCAGGAGCAGTGGCAGGCTACACAGTCAGATAAAACCACCGCGAAGCAAAATACCATGGGAAGACCTCCGAGGTCCCGCAATGATTGGTTCGATGATCAATGCCGCCTGGTCGTCGAAAATAAGCAAAAGCTTCGTGAAAAATGGTTGGCTCGCAACACTAGAAGCACTCTAGGCAGAATATCTCAGCGCTAGGAAAGCCACGACTAAATACCTTCATTCAACAAAAGAATCGCGGTCATATGAGATCATGCGTCGAAAACAATTGCTTCCAAGCGGAATTAGGAAACTCAAGGAACTATTGGACGAGATGGAGAGCTGAGAACAAACGTGGCTTATGTTCTCAGTATGGCAAACCTACTTTTACCTATCACCTACTACCAAATTAACAACGTCTGGGTCTGTAATCAACGTCTGTAATCGTAACTGAACGAACTGTATTAGACTCCTTTAAAATAACATTTTGTGTTTGACAGTGAGATGCACTCGCGTCTGTGCTGTTCAATTTGGCGTTTGAGTACATAGTGAGGAAAAGCAACATTGAAACTTAGCGCTGTATATTTAATAAATCAGGCCAAATTCTTGAATATGCAGATGATATCGTGCTTCTTGGTCGAAGACCCAGCCATATCAAAGACAGTTTCATACCGCTCGTTCGCTGCGCAAGAAGACTTAGTTTGGAGGTGAACAATATAGTAAAACCCAGGAAAGACAGGATAGCGTTGAAAATTTTAAATACCTCGGGTCAGTTATAACATTGTTGAAGCATACGCAGGCAGAAATAACAGCCCTGCTGCCGAACAACGAGTTTTCTACGCCCAATCAAAATTATTGCGATTAAACATCTATCACAGTCGTGCAAGCTTGCACTTTATAAAGCACTCATAAGACTTGTGCTGGCTTTCGGAAGCGAGAGCTGGACCATGACTTCTAACGATTGTAGATTGTTATCTATCTTCGGAAGGAAGGTCATTCGTCCCATGGTCATTTGGTCTAAAACGAATTCGTATGAACCACGAAATAAAACTCCGACTTCTCGGAGATAGCGAAAATCTCCGCAAAATCCCTTCATTGTATGTGAAAGCTAGAGAGGGAGAGCTTAATCATTACACACATCATCATCAACAAAGGTATTTTAGGTCTAACCATAGGTGAAACTAGAATTATTACAAATTATAAAAAACTAACTCATATCATAGATTTAGAACCTCTCCCCCAAGTAAGTTTAAATAATAAAGCAATAAGTAAGCGAAAGTTAGGAAACTTTATTAGAAAGGATATAATATTTCAAGCATGAAAATAAATTATGTTCAAAATTCGAAAAATTTAAAATAAATTTAACAAATATTTAATATTTCTATTTAATAATATTCCAATCGATTAAAAGACTGTGACAATAAAGACGTGGTACATGATGACTTAAATCGTCAGCAAAATGTGCAAGACCAGCCTGAATTAGCCACGTCAAGACATTTGACGCGGCTGCCAGCATTCTGGGAAACCAATCCGAAGAGTTAATTCATATCAGCCGAAATTTTGTTTCACGCGAATAAGATCACCAGCGACAAACAAAAGTTTGCGCACACAATGTTGTTCCTCTCATTCTACAAGACCCTCAAGCCAATGACAAATACGAAAACCTTTAAAAAGTCCTAATCGATCGCTACTCCATCTCCGAGAAGCGTAAAATAGAGACGAATTTAAGCAAAATCGATATTGGAGATCAGAAACCCTCAAACATATTGCACATAATAAAGTCAAACTATGGGTCAGGAACTTCCTGATTACATACAAACAGCGTTGATCCCGTAACAAAAAACAGGAAAGGCTCTCGCTAAAATTGCCCACAAACTCCACGGAATCATTGACACGCGGACTCAGAGCTTGAGTTCAATCAATCACGACACGCGTACACCAAGCTCAGAGAAACAAGTGTGCCACGCTCTAGCATTAGCCATCTTGAAACAATGCTAAGCCAAATGAGCGACCGGCTAATAATGCTAGAGAATAATTCATACACACACAGCGACAACCTTCGCGTTCACAATCGCCATGAAGACAAACACTTATGGTACAAAATTACTCAACGTTGACAATAGGAACTTCCCAGCACCGCAAAATGTTAAACAAATTCAACAATTAGTCGGTATGGTAAACTATAGTACCACCGATATGCATTCACAGAGATACTTATCCCAATTCACACACAATTGGAAAGTCTTCTGAATGTAAGAATGTGAAAACGCATATTCCTTCAGCTTAAGAACAACTCAGAAAATATTGCTTTTTAGCGCATTCGCTAAATATAAAATAACATCTAGCATAGCAATAGGTGCGGTATTACATCAACTCAATAAAGAGAATCTATTGGATTTCTCTCCAAGAAATTATCAGATGCCGAAAGAAAATATTCCGCATTTGATCGTGAATTGCTGCAATCTTCCAAGCATTAAAACATTAGCGATACTTCGTAGAAGGTCGGGAATTCACCATATTCACCGACCGCAAATCGCTTACTAGATAAATTTCATCTAAAGCGGAACGAAACCCAAGGCAAGCACGCCATTTAGATTTTGTCTCAATTCACGACAGACATTCAACATATTCAAGGCAAAGACAATGTGGTCGCCGACACACTAGGTCGGAGCTTTCCGATTACGAACTTGCCTCCGCAGCAACTCGCTACGACATCACAAAGATCGTAAAAGCACAAGCGTGTGATGAAAAACTACAAGAGTTACTCTCTAGTTCTACAAATCGGCGCCCTTCCAAATGAAAATTAGACGGTCAAAGATCAATTTGACAATTTACTGTGAAATAGTTAAAGGTAGCAATTGCCCGTACATTCCAGAGTCACTACGTCGAAGTATCTTCGACATTCTGCATAATATCACACCTCCAAGTGTACGAGCAACTCGGAAATTCGTCATTTCAAGATATTTTTGGTCCAGTATGAACCGGGAGGGCGAAATTATGTTTATCCTGCCAAAAATTCAAAGAGCAGTCACACCAAATCACCTCACGGGAACTTCCAGATTCTATCAGATAGATTTGAACACCTCCACTAGATATTGTTGAAGCACTTCCACCATCTAATGGATTTACATACATTTTGACTTGCGTAGATCGTTTCAAGTGGTGGCCAGAAGCCTACTGCACAAAAGACATCTTTGCACCAATAATTGTTAAAACAGTCGACGAAAACACTACATTTTTAGATTCGGCGTACCGGTCAACACAACACCGACCAAAGCACACAATTCGAGTCCAAACTATTAAATAAGCTTATGCAACTCTTAGTTTCGCATTGAATAGGAACTACTTCTTACCATCTACAAGCAAACGGAGAGCACGTACACCGTTAACTTAAAACAGCTATCAAAGCTCGTGCAAATACCGTTAACTGGATTCCAGAGATACCAATCATATTATTGGGAATTCGACCAACAGTCAAAGATGACCTAAAATGTTGACCAGCAGAACTGGTGTACGGCCCAACGATCAAATTACCTGAGGAATCTTTTGTGGAACATCCACTTACACCCCAAGTTACTGATCAACTGCGCTCCACGATCCACAAACTCATCTCAACGGACACGCGCAAAGCAAATCAAAACGACATATTCGTACCTAAGTCATGTACCAGTCAGGCCCATACAAAGTGATACGACAACTTCGTAAGCACTTTGTATTACAAATTAGAGATAAACAACGAACTGTCTCTATCGATAGACAAACCAGTCTATGGAATTCTGAATTCACCCGATGGTGGTTGGAGTTTTAAGTTTAGTGTTTGAGTTCGGTGAAGTATGTGTTGACGTCACCGAACTCAAACACTAAAGTTAAAACTCAAACCACAAACGCTGGTGAAGACATTACATTATGACGGTATATCATGACACGGATATCAAACTTCGTTTCTTTTCCCTTTACCTATAATACCGATTTTATTGCGTCGCAAAAACCCGGTTTTATAGGTAAAGGGTAACGAAACGAAGTTTGATACCCGCCTCATGATATCCCGTGCGGACGCATAAAATGATACATTATCTACCATATTTGGTGTCTGTGAAATTTGTTTAGTGTATCTAAGGTATTAGCATGCCTCTATGCCCCATTGCTCATACACGGCCCAAAGGCGGACTTGCCGGTTGATGGCTATTTTTTTATTTATGTGTTTGTTGATGTTTTAAAATATTTCAAGTGGATTGGGTTGCGTTTTATTGTTTTGTTTTGCTGATTTTCTACTGATTTGGAATATTGATTCTAGAAATGTCACAAAACATGAAACAAATACATTACCATTGACCATATAACCTCAGCTCTATGACAGATGAGGATATTCAAAATATGTGGAATTCAATAAGCAGTGCATCAAGTGACAGTGAAACTAATGATTATGACTTTGATGGTGATGATTCGATTGCTGATCCCGATTATAATTTACCAGCTGAAGATTATGATGAAATAAACCTTTGAGTCACTCAGTTAGCGAGAAACACCTCAGCTGAAACTTTTTGCAATAACATAAATATGAGTCTAGATTTAGCTTCCTCTGAATCCTTATTGTTAAGGCAAACTCAACATGTATATGTATAACTTGCTAAACTAATAATTAGTACACACCAAACTTAGTATAAACCACCCGAGGTAAGCGCACTACTCATTAAATAAAACTGTTCAATAAGAACAATTATAATTCCAATCTATGGTTGGAATTATTCGAGCCAAATGTCAGCGTCAACGAGATCAGCATAGCAGTTTTTACAACAACACACAGTAGCAGCTCTACCGTAACTTCACCTATTGGAAGCAAACAACATAGATTAAATAATTAAATCGTAGCTAAGCGTACCAGTTTTCATCTATAACTCATTATGACCATCGAAACAGAGGAACTCATCAAACAACAAGATGTCATCGCCGACAAGATATCCACCATGAGACGGAACTATGGAAAAAAGTGCGACCATCACAAAAGTCAAAGTTATGTACAAGAAGAATGTATTGCAAAATTGAAGGAACTGTATGCAAAATTCATCTCAGCCGACGACAGAAAATTAGTGAAGAAAATTACGAAATTCTGCTGGCTGAATTACAACAGCGATTAAAGTCGCCATCAGATCAATTACAATCATCATCATTTAGTGCCAACAAGCCAGACAGCAAAAGTGAATGATCAAAACAAGTCGGAGCCACCTTGGATTGAATCGATCGAGCAGCTGACAACCCGCTGTTCAAAAAACAAGACGTACTCTGCGTCAATTATATCAACATATACATCAAATCGAGTACAAGCTGGATAACGAAGTTCGTTCACCCGAATACTTACAGCTTTTGCAAGAGCAATTCGAAACATGCTTGACGATGCAAAAGAAATGCTCCACAACATCGAACACTTAAAATTAGGTTCCACATTTGAATCCTTCGTGAAATTTTCGGCCGCGTTTTTTTTTTTCGACAACGTCGACCAATCTGATAACGTTGAAAATACCTATTATGAATTTTTCGATAAAATTTCAATAAAATTTTATTACGAAAATTTTTTATAATTAAACTAATCAAATTTTAATAATTAAACTTATTTAATCCAATATTTAATATTTTATGTATAATTTTATAAATATATTATGTATTCGCAACGATATTCGACACGTTGAGAGTGTCGTAAATTTTCGACAACGTCGAAAAATAAAACGGAGGAAAATTTCATAATAAGCCCCCAGAAAACTAGATCCAGAATCCATTTGGCTATATGAATCAACCCAAGGGAGCTACCAACAATAACAGAATATTTCAACTTCTTGGAAAGGCGATTCCTTTAGAAGCAATGGGTAGCGCTAAATTAACATCATGGAAAACACAAGGCAATTCATCGGCTGTATAACCTTTAAAGCGAGTCAGAGTCAACGCTGCTACTGTTAATCCGGTTTGTTGTGTTAAAGCATGCTCCAAATGTCATCCGCAATTCAGAAAAATGACGACATTGGAGAGAGTTAGCTTGGTGAACATCTCGAACCTCTGTGTAAGATGCCTTGAGGAACACAGTGGCTCATGCAAGGGGAACGTATGCATCATCTGTAAGGGATATCATCACACATTCCTGCATTGCAACAACGCAGGTACCAATATTGTTGCCTACTGCAATAATTAAGGGCTCTGATAGACGCGGGATCCCAAGTCACATTAATCACCTCCAAGGCGGCTAACCAGCTTTATCTCAAAAGAAGGAAGATCAATGTCAACGTTTCGAGGATCGGAGCAAACCAAGCCGGCACATGCGCAGTCACTTTATGAGTCTAAAATTAACATCAACGTTGATGCGTTCATTTTCGAGAAACTCACTCAATGGTTTCCCGAAATCGGCATCAACACAAATAACTGGATACACTTGGAAAATCTACAACTCGCCGACCCACTTTATAATCAATCACAATCAATTGATATAATGTTAGGCACTGATTATATCCGTTCATCGCCATCAATGGTCCAATAAAGGACGAGCCACATCAACCAATAGCTTAAAACACTGAGGTCGGGTGGATTATCATTGGGAGCCCCAGGCCTATCGAGAATCAAAACATAACAACCATGATAACAACCAAGGCGATAGAAGAACAACTCAAGTTATTTATTGAGAACGACTCTATTCCATAGGAAAGAAACCGTACTGAAGAAGAAATAAGAATCGAAGAACACTTCCAGACAAATTTAGAACATAACCCTTATGGTAAATATACAGCAAATATTTAAAGGGAATATTTCATCGGCTTTAATTAGGCGAATCTAAGAAAGCGGCGATACCCAGACTAATACAACTGGACATAAAATTTGTGAGGGATCCACCGTTTAAACAAATGTATCACCATTTCATCAACCTCAATCATATGGAATTTGTGCAACCAGAACAAGAACAACTGGCAGTTAATCAAAGTTATATATCCCATATCACGGAGTGCTGAAACAAGATAGTAGCACAACAAAACCCCGCGTGGTATTCGATGCCTCAGAAAAAAACGTCAACCGGCGTATCATTGAACGATTTAATGATAAGCTTCGACAAGACTTCGCCGACTTTCTATTTCGATGGCGGAAGCATAAGTTTGTCGTATCCGCCGACATTAAAAAAAATGTAGAGACAAGTATGGATATATATAAAGATGATCGGGATTTTCAAAGAATTATGTGGAGATGGCTCAAGAAAACCTATCGAGGTTTACAGGTTGAACACTGGAACCTATGGTACTACGGCGGCCAGTTTTCTAGCAGTAAGAGCTCTGTTACAACTAGCACAAGAAAAACAAGACAACTACTCAACAGCTTGAAGAATTTTACCATCGAACTTCTACGCAGATGACATGCTAACGGGAGCTAACACCTTAGAGGAAGCTGTAGCAGCCGTGAATGAATTAAGAACAACTACTGAACAAGACAGCCTAAATTTCGCAAATGGACAACCAACTCCAGTAACATACTGGAATGTATCCCGAGCAAATTCCATCGAACGGGCAACTTATCAATTAAGTTGCATGATTGCGACCTTAGGGTATAGTATATCATCCCCTGCAGGATGAATTTGAGTTTGATGTGTCAAATCTATATTTTTCAAATGGACGACAAACCAAGCGAGCATTATTGTCGGACTGGATGGGACGAAGAACTACCTCCCACATTGAACAACAAATGGACTAAATACAAGAAAGAAATGTCAACAATAAAACATATGACGATTCCACGTTGGATTGGCTCCACAAGGAAATCATCTACCATAGATGGGTTCGTTGATGCTTCGGAGTCAGCATATGCAGCAGCAATTTATTGCCGAACGTGTCGCGCCCATTAAAATAAATCTATCCATCCCTCGGTTAGAGCTCAATGCAGCGTTACTACTTACAAGATTGATGAAACACGTACAAGGCACCATGGACCTAGCGGACATTAGAACTTACTGTTGGTCGGATTCAACCATCACTTTGGCTTGGATTCATGGTAATCCACAGGAATTCAAAACATTTGTAGCCAACCGAATATCTACAATAAGAAGCATTTTGCCCGAAAGCAAGTGGGGGCAGATGAAATCTTCTGAAAACCCAGCAGATTTGGCTACTAGCGGTACTACGCCATTAACCCTGGCCAATAATAACTTGTGGTGGAATGGACCAGACTTCTTGCAACCGAAACAACGTACGATAGTTTCGATGCCGCCAACACTGAAAGCATCGGAGGAGAATTACAACCAGAAGAATTAAAAAATAAGACGACACAGTTAATTTATGCCCCTATTATGGTTTTCGCCTACGCGTCACTAGGCGACGATGAGTCGCCGTATTTATATTTTGGTATTATGATTCTCGCCGTGAGAGCGATGTGAGAGAGTGATGTGTAAAAAACGATCGCCTAAAATTTTTAGGTGATAAATGTAATGTAGTACGAATAAAGTTTTTGAAGGTTACAGGACAAATAGAAAATAATGGCTACCAGCGATAATGTAAGTTTTTTTCAATAATTTTTACGCTTATAAATAATTTGTTTACCAATTTTATATATATATTATATATATAAATATAAATATATATATATATATATATATATATATATATATATATATATATATATATATATATATATATATATATATATATATATATATATTTATATTTATATATATAATATATATATAAAATTGGTAAACAAATTATTTATAAGCGTAAAAATTATTGAAAAAAACTTACATTATCGCTGGTAGCCATTATTTTCTATTTGTCCTGTAACCTTCAAAAACTTTATTCGTACTACATCACATTCATCACCTAAAAATTTTAGGCGATCGTTTTTACACATCACTCTTTCACATCGCTCTCACGGCGAGAATCATAATACCAAGAACAAATAACGACCAAAAATAATGCGGCGCCACATACTCTCTCGCCAAAATAAAGGTGAGAACCATAATACTAAAATATTGCTCACACGAATCTAAGTATCACGGCGAAAGAGTGGTGAAGCGATGGTGAGGCGAGAACCATAATTCCATTAGTTACACCAAATGATAACGAGTTTAGTAAATAATTCAAACGAAACTCAAGCTTTGATAAAATAAAGCGAATTGTAGCATACAGTCATTGGTTCATTCAGCACAAATCACACAAGGACAGCTACAACGATACGCTACCCAGTCATGATCACAAGCTCCAATATACAGAATGAACAATAGTCAAATGCATCCAACATCAAAACTTTAATCGCAAAATCGAGTGTTTAAGAGCCTCAAACAACTTGGACCGGAAAAGCCGACTGTTGCCTTTGAATCCAATGATTGATATAAACGCGGCCTGTTGCGCGTAAATGGCCGACTACAAAATCCAGATCTACCAGTTGCCGCACAAAGTGCTCTAATATTAATCAGAAACAAAATTATTACTTTTAGAACATGCTCTCCGCAAAACGTTGCATGGGGGCATCCAATTGACTTTAGCCTATCTAAGGAACAAATATTGGATTATAGATAGAAAATGGGCTGTACGCAAGGTTATTCATAAATGTCTTAAATGTTTCCGTCACAAACAACACAAGGCGATCCAACTTGTGGGGGCTTTACCCGCTGCCAGGATTCAGCCGCGAGGAGCATTTGCTAACAATGGCATCGAGTATGCTGGTCCAATCCAACTATGGACAACTGGAGGAAGGGACTACAACGCATATAAGGGCTACATAGCAATATTTATATGCATGGTGACAAAAGCCATACACATTGAGATAATGAGTTCCCAAACAACCGAGGCGTTCATTACAGCATACAACGCTTCATGTCAAGAAGAGGGTTGTGCATAAACATTTACTCCGACAACGGAATTAACTTCGTAGGGGCTGATACGCTCTTAAAAAAGAATTCCGATAGCGCCATGACAACATTACCAAATGACATAACGACTATGCTGGCGACGGATAGAACCAACTGGCATTTCATTCCACCTCACACTCCTCAGTTCGGAGGCATTTGGGAGGCAGGCGTCAAATCATTCAAGTTTCATCTCAAGAGAACAATAGGAGAGTTAGTACTGACCTTCGAGGAATTATATACTGTCACGGCCCAAATTGGAGCATGTCTGAATTCTCGACCGTTGACACCACTGAACAACCAGGGTGGTTAACACCAGGGCACTTCCTAATTGGAGATTCTCTTAAGGCACCTCCCTGCGGAGACATTGAGTTCTTAGGTCTAAAGGCAAGGTAGCATTTACTTGAGCAAATGGTAAGACGCATCTGAAAACATTGGTCATCTTAATATATCCATCAACTTCACACCCGAACTAAATGGCAAACAAGGCAGCCGAACTTGTTGTCCAATGACTTAGTACTGTTGAAAGACGAACAATTGCCCGCCGCACGCTGGAAATTGGAACGAGTGCTCGACACCTTTACCTGAAAGGATGGATTGGTTCGAGTAGCAACCATAAAATGTGCCGACAAAGTGTACAAGAGGCCTATTGTGAAATTACCCGTTGAGGATGAATCTGTAACAACAACATTACCAGCAAAAAATTCTGGCGGAAAAACCAACAGTTCTGTCGATATTCGTCGCCTGTTGCATTCTGGGTCTAGTTAAGCCAATATTCACATATCTGCGCTCAATCATTCATCGGGCATATGTTTCAGAGAGTGAGTGCAGTGTAATGTGCAATTACCAGAACTACAAAAGCTGGCCATGGAATATGTTAAGACAAGCTCAACATATATATGTATAACTTACATCGATTGTAAACTAATAATTAGTATACTTGTAGGTTAATGAATCTATACAGTAAAAACTTGGTTTTGTATTTCCTGTGCATATAAGTTAAATTTATAAGATTAGCAAAATTATTACTGTGTAAAATAAATATATTTTGTTAAATGGAATTTCTAAAGCGAGCTGAGCGACTAAATATTTATATTTATTATTTAAGTTTTATTTAATTGAAAAGTGGTCAAAGCCCCCACTAGACGTAAGCGCACTACTCATTAAATAAAACTATTCAATAAGAACAATTATAATTCTAATCTATGGTTGGAATTATTCATATAGTCTAGACCAGTTTTCCCCAACATTATTTTTTACATCTTAATTTCATATTTATGTTAGTAATAACTAAAATGTTCATGGCAACATTTTCAAGGCCTGTTTAAGTACAAGGCCCCCTAATTTATGAATCTAGCATATGGCTCCTCAGATATATGGTATTCCTTCCTAGAGCGGACATATGGCCCTCATTGGGAAACACTGGTTTAGACAGTTGGATGAGACTATTCACGTATCATAAACAGCAACAATGGAACAAAACCATCTAGGACAATGGATACTATTAGTAGTTGTGCCACAGCCAGGAACGTCAACAATTAATTTAGAACAACGATCAGATACACAAACGTCGCTAATTCAATCAGCAACAATAGTACAGCTCCCAAAGAAACCCGCAAAGCGCCTCGATCTCCTTTACCTGTGTTTGAGGAATGCGGTCCTAGCTTCCAACCAAATAATGATGGATTTACTGGTAATGCAGCGGACATTGGCTTAAAGTCAATCGAATTCTCAAAGCTCACTTGGAAAAATAAAAATCTTATTCATAAACGAAATTGTATTCAGAGCAAACTCGAAACTTCAAGCGAATTTTAACGATCTCAAAACGCCATATTCCTGCTTTAATTAGTTTTTTTTGTAATGATGAATTGTTCGATAAAATAGCCGACGAAACCAATCTGAATGCTCTTCAACAGGATATTGAAATCAAATGTATAGTAAATTTTGTTGACATAAACGTTTTCTATGTTTTAAGAGCATCACTCTTCGAAAGAACAAAGAGGAAAACGGCTACGACCCGTAATTTAAAATCCAACCAGTTGTTGATCATTTGAATCGTACGTTGACTTAATCCCAAAGCATTCACGATTGTGCGTGGATGATATTATTTGTTTTATGTGACTCGAAATGTATACTGGATCAGGAGAAAATGTAGTGATTCCAAATACACCAAGTTTAGGCACAAGTGCTAACGTTGTTGTTCGTTTGTCACAGTAAATTGCAGACTTTAAGTAACTTTGCATAAACAACTGCAAACTTCTAGGTGACCGAGACAAAGAGCTTCAAAGAGAACCTAGAGTGTACTCAGTGGAATATGTAGGACGGGCGTGCGATATTGATATAACAACCGTCTTATGGAAGGACACGAAAAATGTAAAACTGGTTTCAACTTATGCCGGAATAATTCCATTCAAAACCACAGCCAGTTAAAGCGACTCGACACGATCGTAGTAAAAAAAATATTTGGAGTTGGATTGTCCTAACATAATCAAAGAATATAATTATCATATGGGAGGGGTAGATTTAATAGGCGGCTTGCTCGGACGTTGCCACATTCGATTGAAGTCGATGATATGACAATAGTAAATTCCTAACATCTCTTCATCGTATCCATGGAGGATTCACTACGTACGAACTTTGTTTGTGTCGTTTCCAACAATTACAACAAAAAAAGAATACAAGTACGACCCCCTATCGGCGTGCAAAACTGATGGGCTGTCCCATCTTCCATGTCCAGTACTATAGGTTGACATGGAGCTATGCAATGCGCAAATGATAACTTAAATCGATCCTATAGCCGTACGTATTCGATTTGGTAGTAATTGCGTGAATGAACCGCGAAAGAGCAGGGAGTGCTTCGGCCCCAAAAAAGATGGTATGGATTAAACAAAAAAAAAAGACTGTTGGACGGCCATCCGAAATCGCTCAGAATACAATGACGAAAATGTGGTCCACCAAAAAGATTGTATGCGCCAGATATTCGGTTTGATAGTTTTGGCCACGGGCCTGATATGTTAGACAGAACAGGTAGAAAACAGTGTAAATTACCTGGTTCCAAATCCGAGACCCACATGTTTTTCATGAAATGAAAATTTAATTTATGTTTGTCGCCAGCAAAAAAATGCTTCCAAATATTCCATAATGTTGCCTAGAAGCATTGTATTACATAAGATGTTATGTTATTTAATAATTATTTTTAATTTTATTAATAAAATTAATGTATATTTCTGAATTAATTGTTTCTTCCGTATGATGGCCAGCCCGCCTTTTGGCAGCCTTCCTAAATTCTACGTAAATCATTTTTGCCTTTTTCACCTTAAAATTGATATACCATATTTTTTCCAGTTTTAGAAAAAATTGGCCTGCTAGAAGGGTTAATAAATTCACAAATTATGCACCTAACATATTATTTTTGTACCTAGAAAGACGGTAAAAACGCAAAACAAAACACTTACAACTAAGACGTTTCGGTAAATTCCCATGAGAATTGTAAAAACTTACAAAATCCATTCCCACAAAACTACATTATTTTCAGGGAAAGCCAGAATAGTTCCACAGACAACTAAATCCAGGATAAAACAATTTTTTCATAGCTGCTAATTCAGAAATGTTTGCCGAAGATAGCAACGAATAAACGCTCAATTGACTGTGAAAATACTGATCTATACTTAGAATTGGACCCCAAATACAGGCAACCCTCCAAGAACACGATACTTGAAGAACGCGAGTTTCGAAGATCACGGATACGTTCCCTCGATTTACATGGTTTCAAACTACACGATTTTTGTATACCATAACGTTTTTTTTTTTGTTTTTCACACTCCCGTTTTTGTAGTCTCGAACAACACAGTTTCAAAGAACACGGAACCAATTAATCATGTTCTTCGTTAGTTTTCTGTATTGTATGACTAATGGATAACCACTCATAAACTGTAATATGTGTACATATTCGACCTTCGTCAAACAAATGAGATTTAAGGAGCACCAAGATTCAAACATTTTAAATTTAAATCAAATTAATTGTAGTTCTGCATATTTTTTACTGTAAAATGTATAATTCGTATAATTTCATTTGCGGTGCTAATTAAAACACTCAACGGACACATTTTCTAATTAATATTAGAACCCACTAATTTCCATTAAATCAGTGTTCCAACAAGGGTTTGGTGCGAAGTAGTTTATATTACGGAAAAATGTTTGTTTATTTTGATGTTCATTATATTAGATTGATCTGCCATACCGCGATTTTAATCTAAACAAAATTAATTTAATTTATATTTAATTCGCCGTAGAAATTTTGCAATTAGAAAATTTCAATGTACGTTTGTTTAATATAAACACTTTTAAGGTGTGGCTTATGTTCGTCGTTTATATTCTAGTGCCACAATGAAATCATAACCGCAAATAACATTATAGTGTTTAATTTAAATTCTAATTTAATTGAAACACATTATTTTATTTTAATTATAACTTATCATTAATAAATAAAACACGAAAAACCATATTCACTCACCGTCATTTTTGTACTTTTGTTAATTCTATTGGTCTTCACTAGTAACATTATTGTTTTTACATATTTAACACAAAATAATACAACAAAATGTCTAATGTACACAAAACAGAACTAAAATATGTATTATATACTTTATACAAAACACAAAATAAGGCAAAAATTAAAATAAAAATAAAATAAAAATATTGTTTAGCTTATTTCTGTTTTTAAACTAACAATGGCAGGTGGTTGTTTATTGTTGCTTATGAAGTAAGCACATGAAAACACACTTACAATATTGACTATGTTCGTACCAGCAATTCAACTGAGTTGAACGCGATTAATTAGGTCTTATATAGAGTTAATCAGATTTATACTAGAGGCGCTGCTAACGGTTTACGGAAAATGTAATGGATAACGAATAACGATAGGTGCGAGTCATAGAGCAAAATATACATAAGGAGGACTCATGTACTGTACATTTTTTTCTGTTGCGAGGTTAATCTAGTTTACTATTGGTAATCTGTATAGGGTCGGCCAAATAACTTTTTTTAACAATGCAATAAAACAAAAAGTTCTCAATATTTTTTCAAATTTATTTTTTCATTGTAAAGAACAATCCTTCCGATTAATTATGGAATACTATTTCATTCATATGACTGCCTCGGTTGGCCTTGACGTACCCTATGCGGTCGATCCAATTTTTGAGCACATTTTCAATGGTATGCGGCATTATGTCTTCAATGGCAATGCGAATATTGTTCTTGAGAGCGTCAATCGTTGCTGGTTTATCGGCGTAACACTTATCTTTGACGGCACCCCAAAGATGTCCAACGGCGTCAAATCACATCTCCGAGGCGGCCAAATCACATCAGCATTTCGGCTGATAATTCGATCTTCGAAGACAGTGCGCAAAAGATCAATTGAAACGTGTGCTGTGTGGCACGGAGCGCCGTCTTGTTGTAACCAAATGTTGCCTATGCCCTCCTCTTCTAGTGCCGGGAACAAAAATCGTTTATCATTGCGCGGTAGCGGTCACCATTGACAGTAATGGCGGCTCCTTGCTCATTTTCAAAGAAAAATGGCCCAATGATACCACCGGACCAAAATCCGCACCAAACAGTCACTCGTTGAGGATGCATCAGCTTCTCTACGATCACATGCGGGTTCTCCGTGCCCCAAATGCGACAATTCTGCTTGTTTACATAGAAGCCAAGATGGAAATGTGTCTCATCCGAAGAGATGATTTTTTTTGCCAAAATCGGCATCTTCTTCAAGTCGATCGCAAACCAAGGTCTTTATGCACAATTCGTCGCAATGTTGAGCGTGAAATGTTCAATTTTTGAGCACGATGACAAGTTGACGTTCCCGGCGACTCACGCACATTCTCGGCTACAGCATCAACATTTTCAGGTGTACGCTTAGTTGGCTGCTTGGTTCGTGTTGGTTTGTTAATTAGCAAGCCTGTTTCTTTAACTTTATTCAAAAAATAACGCACATGTGGAGCTCCCGGCGCTTCGTTTCTTCCGAAAACCGCACGCAATTTTCTCACACATTCTGCAACATTACCATGTTTTTCGAAGTAATGTTTCAATATTTCCCAGCGTTGTTCAAGCGAATACACAACCATTTTCGTTCAGCGGAAGGATAAAATTAACTTTCTGCCAAATCAGAAGTGACATAATCCTTATCATACTCAAAATAACCGCTAGTCCAAAAAAAGAAGTTAGATGGCCCACTTTGTATAAGCCCAACAAGAACAATAAACTATAAAATAACTATGCCGATATGTTTATAAGATCGGAAAAAAATTAATTTGTGTATATAAATAAAACTATAAAATAAGATTAACCTCGGTAGAGAAATTGGCTTATAAAATTTGCACTACATGATTCCTTTTATATATTTATTCAAATATCTTCTTTGCAGCAACTATAGAACAATTTGTTATAAATTATGTTGTAAACAGGCTGATTTACATATTTTCAACTAATAATTTTGTAAATCACAAATACAATACAAATCGGCTATATTTTCGCGTATTACACAGAAATGGAAAAATATGAAAATAGACTTAAAAAGTAAACCAAATTTTTCTGATGAAATTAATTTGTTATTAATATTTTTTCTCGGACTTGAATGAAAACATATACACTCATCCCCCAATATGCACGGTAGGTTGGTTCCGCAAAATACCGTGTAAATCAAAACTTTGATTTTTGTATGAAAAATTTAAAAATATAACAATTTCATTGAACACAGAACGTAAAATAAAAATATAAAGCTAATAATTCATTATGTCTAAAATAAATACGTATAAATACCCCACTTAAATGAGACCAACAATTTTCTTCTGCAAAATGAAAGAGATATAATATTGACTTTTTACAGAAGTGAGGCAAGAAAAGAAATATATTCAAACAAAATTTTGCAAAAGATTTTTTGAGCTACTTCACCGCCAAAACCACTATAAAAATGAAAATGTTGCTATAAAGTATATTCGATCCGAGTATTTTTATGGCAACAATTTTAAAATTAACCAAAGAAAAATTATTTTATATTTATAATTATTAAGGGTTCGTAATAAAAACAGACGCCATAGATAAAAATCTAAATTTAGCATTTGAATTAATTAAAAATTATAGCATTACTATATATGTTTATTTCTTTCTTGCATATTGAATATTTTTATATAGTGGATGCTTCTTATTTACCTGCAAAAATTTGTAGAAGAAAACAATTTTCTACATGTAAATGGGGCATAAGCAGACATTCATGTATAAAGTTGAAAAAAAAAATCATTGCAAAGAAATCAGCATCGCAAAAAATAACTCTTTTCTTCTTGGTTGGTTGAATTTCACTTTCATTACTAGTAATCGTTTGTGGTGATAACGGTTGGATGATTGCTACATTCGGGACAAGTTCTGCTCTAGACAACTTCCTCATAAAACCCGTAATTAATGTTTGATGTGTACTAACCTGTTTGCATTATTAGCCGTTTTCGGAAATAGCCCATGGTAACTTTTGGGTAACTTGCTGACAATAAATTGCCAAATCTATTTCCGAAAATGTAGAGTAACTTTAGGGTAATTTAGTTTTTTGTTTCTGTCTTTATATTAAATTAGAAGTATCAGAAATATTAAATTACAAACTTTTAAAGTACAAATTGTACAAAAAGAAGCAACAAAACTGTTGTATCTGCCAAAAATACGCTATTGAATTTTGCTGAATAAAAATATTCACACGCGAAATGTAATCTTATTTTTTGTATAGCCAAGCTAACTTGAATAACTTTTGTTACCAACATTAAAAAAAATAAAATTACCCAAAAGTTTCCGGGCTATTTCCGAAAAACGGCTATTGTAAATCTTTTCCATACATCAATCACTGACAATAACGCGTCATTATCCATTTGATGTAAAATAGATCTGAACGATCGCTTAATGTGCCTTAAAAGTGAAGATTATCCCTTGATCTAACGGCTGTATTAAATACGTTGTATTTGGCAAACGGAATATAACTTTCACATTTACATGCTGCGCATCTTTCGGATGGTCGGGAGCGTTATCAATAAGCAAAAGAGCTTTAAAAGGTAATCCGTTTTCAATTAGATATTTTTTAACATTTGGAATAAAACATTTATAAAACCATTCATTAAAAATAACGGCAGTAGCCCATGCTTTCTTATTGACCAGCCATTCAACAGGAATGCTATTAATTTTTATCCTTTTAAATGCTTTTGGCCTTATTAATAACCAATGCTTCATTATATGGTCTCCGAAAACATTGCTACAGAAAAGAACGGTTACACGGTCCTTCATAGCCACCAGCTGTTTTGAAGATCTGGTCAGCAGAATACGACTTGACCGTACAAATTGCAGAAAAGTTCAGCTTCTGTACGTATTTTGAAATAACATTTCAAAGTAAACTATTTTTTATATAAAATTTAGAAGAACAACCAGAGTTGCAACAACCAGAGATTTTTGTTTCCCCATATACATTTTAGGGCTTTATCACGTCACTATGAGTATAAAATAGAATGTTTTTAGGTATTATTTTAAACTTATATAAATTAAGAAAGAAAAATCATATGATTGATTAGTATGAGTATGATTCTTTATACTTCAGCTTCAAAATTAAATTGTTTTTTGTTTTTTCAAACCATGTAAAAGGGAAATCGTGTAAAAAAGTACTACCTATCAGGAGATAGGTGAACTTTTATAATTAAACAGCGTGCATCGTTCATCTTTAGGTGTTTTATGAATAATGTAACCATTAAGAATTGCTTTAGTAATACTTGTTTTAAATCTTAGCAATCTGTTTAGTTAGATTCAAAGCACTGCTCAAGAACGTAATGATCATCGCAAAAGACATACCTTACGCCGAAGTAAAATCGAACACGTACGGCTGTCTGTTCGATTTACGATCTGCGATTAACACATTGTTATTAATGACTTTGTGGCTAACAATTTTCTAATGATGAAAAGGATTTGATTACCATTAAATATGATGGAATATTTAGTCTCGCTACTAAAAATTTTCTGTTCATGATTTTTGGAACACAATTCAATGATAACTTAACGATAATTTTAAAAAAATACTCTATGTACATACTCGAAGAGATTTTGTATATCGGCAGTCATTTAAAATGAGAATAATATTGAATATTGAGAATAATAAAGATACTCAGTGATATAATACTCGTATATGATACAATCACCAATTTGACCAATTTTTAATCAATTCTCTCTCAGCCAAACGGAATTTCCCCTGCTAGCATCCATTACACTACATCGCCTGAATCATTTAGAGTTACCCAGAGAGCACCGCGAGGAGGTATGAATCTAGGACTTCGATCTCCACTGGTACCTATCTATCTATCTATACCTATCCATACCTCTCTACAGTGCTGGAAAAAAAAATTGGGCAAACATATTTTATTGCAAATTGGAGTCTTTTTTAGCTAAAATTACAAAACTTTTGAAAGCAATTGGCTTATTGTTACATGTATGACGTAATTTTTTGAAAAAAAAATGGAAACACAATCGACTGGCTTCAATTCCAGAAAGCATCCCCAGACCATAACTCCTTCTTTTTTCAGTGGAAGTCTTAAAAGACAAAATGATATTTTATAGTACCAAAGACAGGATTTTTATCATTCGTAAATAAGAAGCAACCGCTATATAAAAATATTCAATATGCGAGAAAGAAATAAACATATATACTCGTAGTAATGCCATAATTATTTTATAGGAGAATTATTAATTTATTTTTAATTAATCCAAATGCGAAATTTCCATTTTTATCTATGGCGCCTGTTTTTATTATGAATCATTAGCAGGTATAAATATAAACTATTTTTTTTGTTAATTTTAAAAATGTTGCTATAAAATACTCGGATCGAATATATTTTATAGCAACATTTTCATTTTTATAGTGGTTTTGGCGGTGTAGTGGCTCAAAAGGTCTTCTGCAAAATTTTGTTGGGATATATTTCTTTTCTTGTCTCTCATGTGCAAAAAGTCAATGTTATATCTCTTTCATTTTGCAGAAGAAAAATGTTGGTCGCATGTAAATGGGTTATTATGTGTAACCTAACGAATGAAATGAAGTGAAGAACATGAAAACGAAAATTTTTAACACTTTGCTGAGATTTTGGAACCGAGAAAGTATAATACAGCTGATTAATTATATGTATTTTAAGGTTCATCATATGATTTATGATACTAAAATAATAAAGTTTTAAATGCAGAAAATGCACTTATAAGATAAAGTTCTGGTTGGAAGAAGAAGAGAGATTCGCGATCCTGACGCTATTAACGCATCAGCCAAAGCAGCTTATCTGGTCCTCGCCATTATCCTTATCACTGTTATATGAAATCATTTTCAAAACAGATATGTGTCTTCACTCTAACTTATACTTTTTATTTCAAATCTTACATATAAAATTGCGATTCTTTTATACTAATTTTTCTTGAATATAAATATCAATACACAAAAATATAAAACTAATTTTTTGCTTATTCTGCATAAAGGAATTATTGAACTTTTAATTTATGAGTAAGTATCGTCATTAATATTTTAATTTTCTAATTTTTGTTTAAAATGTGATACTTCCAGCACCATCACAAAAATGCACTACTTTACAACAACTAATTGGCTTACTTTGTATGCATGAATTGCATCCAATTTTACGTATTACTTTACAATTATTTATGTTATGATTTGTAACGGCATTGATACATGTTCCAGATGCTACTCACGAATGAAATTGTACAATGATACTCGAGTACAGTATATGCTAGTGGTGGAGAAAAATCGATAGTACTATCGATAGTTTTGACTATCGGACTCTAGCGATAGTTTTTTCGATTCTATCGATATTTTTCGATAGTACGCAGAAGAAAAATTAATAAACTTTTTCTATTCTAATAAAATAAGGTTTTTTTTATATGTTTATTGACCAATAAATAATTATTTTACTTATTTTTTGTTTCCACATGACAAAATTTTATTTTTTAAATTTGTTTGTAGAGTAATCACCTCTAATATCATTATGTTATTTGTGTAGTGTATTAATTGTGTGTCATTATTTTATTACCGGCGTAAACAAATTTAAATATGCCTAAACGCAAAATTTCAAACGTGTGGAATTTCCTTAAACCAGATAAAGACAAACAATTTGCAAAATGTGCAAAGTGCGATAAAGAATACAAAACTAGTGGAAATACAAGTAATCTTTTGGACCATTTGAAACATTGCCATCCGAAATGCCTTCTTACTGGAGATCAAACAGATCCCTTAGCAGATGAACCTGTGGCGACTAACTCCAGCTCCGGGGCTTCTACCACCATCAGCAATTACTTTAAACGTCAAAATGTTTATGATCGCGATTGTTAATGAAATAAGGAATTAGATAGCATCCTAATTGGTATGATAGCTCTCGATTTTCAACCTTTTACTTTGGTTGCAGACCGAGGATTTAGGACATTTATCAATTTACTTGATAATAGGTATGAACTCCTCAGCAAGACAACGTACAGGGAAAAATTATTGACTAATCAATATGCCGAATGTAAGCAAAAATTAGTAGCCGTCCTGGAAGAGGTATGTTCCGTCAATTTAACCTGTGATTTATGGTCTTCACGAGCTAACGAAAGTTTTCTAACGGTTACTTCGCATTTGATTGATAACAATTTTAATATTCGTTGTGCTGTTGTTATGAATATTATGAAGAGCAATCATACAGCAGACAATATCGCAGAGGAAATCAAAAAAGTTATGGTAAGCTGGCGTATAGAAGCAAAAGTGGTTAGTATTGTCACAGATAATGCTTCATCGATGATCAAAGTTTGCCAAAATCTCAGGATGAACTGAAATGCAAGGAAATTCAACATGTGCTCATCAAATGCAAAGAATTAGTAACATATTTTAAATACAGTAATCTGGCGGCTCAACGGCTAATTTCTGAGCAGGAAGATAAAAATAAGACATCTCTCAAGTTGATCCAAGAATTCCAACTCGTTGGAACAGTGCCTTAAACATGATCAACCGAATATTATAAATCAACGATTCGATAGCGATTACCCTCTCCATAATGCCAAAAGCACCTGCTGGCCTTGCGTTGGAGGATACAATAGTTTTGGATGACATGGTGTCGGTACTAAATATATTCAATGAAGCCACCAACAAAATTTCAGGTAATTATGTGACAATGTCTCTAATTATACCTGTTGTTTTTGAAATATATAGTAACATTTCCGTTTAACAACCTTAAACGTCGGAGGGAAGTATACTGCTCAAGTCTGTAACAGATGGGGTCAAATCTAGGCTTTTTCTTTATGCAGAGCGAACGTTACCCCGACTTGCTACAATTTTAGACCCAATAATGAAAAAAGAAGGTTTTCGATCACAAAAAAATGCTAAAGGTGCTACACAACTATTGAAAAATGAGATGACGATGTATGTAGCCGTGAACCAAACTCACAGTACAACAGCTATACCAGCACGGAATGATCGCTTCAAAAGTGCGCAAACAAAATTCTTAGCGCTCCAGCGACATCAGTTCTATCCGAGAGAATATTCAGTAAAGCAGGACAATTAGTATCAGACCGACGCTTAAGGATTAAAGCCAAAAATGTGGATATGCTTATTTCCATTAACCAAAATAATTGGTTAATTTAAGAAAACTATAGTTCAGTTATTGAATCCAGTTTGTTTTGTTCATTTATTTCGTTTTGTGTACCTGAATTTGTTTATTTATTTGAAATAAATACATTTTATTTTATATTTTATTTCGTTCCTAAACGAAATTAAATTCCTTTTCTTCTTCAACTTGCCAACCTACAAATTTTTCTTAATTAATATTGAAAATCCTTTAATAGTTCTTTTAAAACACATAGGATCAAATTTTTTATTGTTCTGGAGTGGAAACATGGTACCCAACCCAATAGAAATTCGCGATTTGAAAACTATCGATAGTTATCGATAGTTCAACTTCTCCACCTCTAATATATACATTATACGGGGCTACCACGACAGATAACTAAATATTCACGACTGATCGCGAAGTTTCAAAGGCGGCATATTGTGGTGCTTAATATCAACTGGATGATTTGGTTTATACCCCATTTACATGCGACCAACATTTTTCTTCTGCAAAATGAAAGAGATATAACATTGATTTTTTGCACATGAGAGACAAGAAAATAATATATCCCAACAAAATTTTGCAGAAGGTTCTTTGAGCCACTACACCGCAAAAACCACTATAAAAATGAAAATATTGCCATACAATATATTCGATCCGAGTATTTTTATGGCAACATTTTTAAAATTAACAAAACAAATAATTTTGTATTTATACATGTTAAGGATTCATAATAAAAACAGACGCCATAGATAAAAGTGTAAATTTTGCATTTGAATTAATTAAAAACAAATTAATAATTTTCCTATAAAAAACTTACGGCATTACTATATATGTTTATTTCTTTTTCGCATATTGAATATTTTTATATAGTGGATGCTTCTTATTTAGCAGCAAAAATTTGTAGGAGGAAACAATTTTCTACATGTAAATGGAACATTAGTGGATCACGTTAAGATAACAGACAATTTGAGGTTAACAGATGATTGACGCCTCAATAAAATGTATGCTGTGCCGGCTGTGCGACTTTTGTTTTGTATTATTTACTTTGTGGTTTAAAGGGCGTTTTGCGTTTGAGAATATTTGGTAATGAAATTTTTGGTTTATAATATTTCGACGAAAAATCAAAATGATTATAACAGACTTTGCTCCTCTTCCTCTCTTTCTATCGTTCGAATACTGTTCTACTTATTTTTTATTGCGAATTTTCGGAATGAAGTAATAGCCGTGTTTTTTTATTAGCGCCCGCTAGTTGTATCCGGAGCACGCAATTTTCTATACCAAAACTTATATTTAGCGCGCTACTTTTGCATATAATTAATTAATTTAATTCTAAACTAAGATTATTCATTCAACTTTTTAGTTAAAAATCTATAAAAAACTATTTTTCTCTACCTACTTATCGGAAGCCGCGATCGGGAGCACTATCCATTTCAAAGGGAAATTTTAAATATCCTTTGTTTTGTACAACCCTTAAACCATTAGAAACTTAATCTTACGATGATTTATTTTTTATAACGTCATGCCAAAATAAATGTTAGTTGGTGTATTTCAGGTCGTTAAATGTTTGTTTTATGGATGAATTTATTTTTTCATTTTTATGGTATAGCGACACCAGTGATTAAATAGCTACAGTTTCAGTTGAAATTTCTCTTCGGCGCCGGATAGTGCTCCAATATTAAAACACGGCTAATAAGTTTGTATGGTCTAAGGGTTGTACAAAACATAGGAAATTTAAAATTTCCCTTTGAAATGGATAGTGCTCCCGATAGCAGCACCCGATAAATAGGTAGAGATTTTTAACTAAAAAGTTGAAAGCAAAATTTTAGTTTAGAGTTAAATAAATTAATTATATGCAAAAATAACGCGCTAATTATAAGTTTTGAGATAGAAAATTGCGTACTCCGGATACAGCTATCGGGCGCTAATAAAAAAACACGGCTATTAAAACACGGCTAATGTTTCATTCCGCTGTTCCAAAATTTGATTCTTTCGTCCTGATTCTTTCATCGTTTCCTTCCCCTACGTCAACAAACTGTTTTTAGTTTGTTGGTGAAGAGGAAGGAAACTATGAAAGAATCACGACGAAAGAGTCAAAGTGTTGAATTCGGATTTACATGAATGTTTTAGGATATTGTTTTCGAGGTTTTTCGATTTTAGTTTTTGCTGTGGGTTTTCCCATATAAAAACTTATCGTTATATCGTAAAAATATTTATTATGTACATTGACAGTTGTTCGAAAACATTGTTCGAAAACAACAAAAATATGTAGCCTATACCCTTTAAATAATATTTCGAGGTCTCACCAAAGCGAATCGAAAACGAAACGCAGGTAAATCGTTTTATACCAACACTACCGCGTTCATATATAAGTTGATTATTTGCTATATATAATTTTTATATTGTTTTACGTGTGCAGCCATTTTGCTTTTTAACAAATATAAATAATTCGTATTCACCAACAATAATAAGAGTACAGTGATAAAAATAGTGAATATTAAATATTAGATAGTGATTCATAACAATAATAATCTTTTAAAGGTGTTCAAAATATTCTAAAATTTTAACTGAAATCATAAAGTCAAAATAAACAATGTAATTTATATATGTATTACACATATGTATTTTATAAAATTATCTACAAACAAACATTTATTTTATTCATGTAATTTAAATAATAAATATGTATGAATTTGACTGATTGGTGCCATTATCTTAAATTAAATTAAAAGTCAAAAAGATCAATTATTATTTATTCAATGATTAGATATTTTTTTATTAGCAGACCAATTATTTAAGTAGGTAGATTAATAAAAAAAATTTGAATTTATAGTGAAGCATAAATCATTGTGATATTTTAAATGAAATTAAATAAATCATGGAAATAAATATAAACAAGACCAACATTTTAACGATTTTTATTTAATTATTTACATTTACTTTTAAAATTACTGTTTTGAACGAAGTATCTACGTGATAAAAAGCAGTTCTCTAGTGGTACGCATCCATGTCACCTACATGTCGTTTCTGATTCCAAAACATTTCGTAAATGAATCGAATATAAAGAGACATACGAACTACTAATACACACAAATCAGTTCGCTTTCATTTTAATTTCCATGTGCCAATCGAAATGCTAACGAATCGCGTTTGCTTCGCTAAGGCGATACGTTTGCGAAGTTTAGAGGGTAGGTCTTTCTCGGCTGTTTTTGAAAAAAACTTATCTTATTAATATTTTGAATTGAAATTGACATATTTAGTAATTAAAATTGATTTTAATATATATATATATATATATATATATATATATATATATATATATATATATATATATATATATATATATATTTAATTGTTTTTGGAACTTTTATTAAATAACAAAATTAAACTTATCGATACATCGATATTTTTTTTTAAATGTAAATGTGTCAAAATAAATCATAAACAAAGCGGAATACAACGGACATTTTTTTAATTGAATTTTTAATCGAACTATATTTGTAAATTTGTATATTTCTATTTATAATTTGTGATTGTTGTTACTATAAAATTCTTGTGATAATGAATACAAGTGAAAAAAGATTGAAAATGGATTCAGACTATGAAGCTGAATATTTAGACGATACGTTTCAAGGTGATATTGACTATATTGTGAGTAATGAACAAATGGAAAACAGTGAAATAAAAACCAAAAACGTATTTGTTGTGCTGCCGAAAGAAAAGAAAAGTAAACTACAAATATGACTGAAATCGAAAAACAATCAGTTAAGTTTTTGCTGTTGCTCCACGATAGGCTGAAACAACTTCGAAAACAATATTCGAAAACATTCGTGTAATGCAGTCTTCACGGAACGAAATTATAAAGTTGCCAAGTATTTGTACTTTCGACTTTTTCCCTTTCTATCGAAAAATAGTTCGAAACTAAGTTTCGAATATTCCTAAAATTTAGTTTCGAGTTATTCTAAGAAGTCATATGAAACTTGTCGCGAAAATTCGAAACTCGGCGAAACTCGATATAATAAAATTGTGTGCATGTATGTGTTAAAATAAAATTGGCGGGAGCAATTTTGTGCATGTATGTGAAATGTCAAATGAATTTGGGGGTTCTAAATATTATATTAATAAAACTAGATTTTAATTTTATTTATATTATTTATGATATTATTTTTTATTTATATAAAATAGTTTATTAAATCTATACATAAACTGAAATAGTAATAAACTAATAACTAAACAAGTAAAACTCTTAACGCAAGTTAAAATGATGCTTAAACGATGCGTAACAACTCCAATAAAAATTGCACCTGGCTAGGTTTGAAATGCCAATTATCTAAAATAGAATAACAAATTAATAAAAATTACAATTTTGTAGAATTAAATTATGTAATTTATCTATCATATAACCTTTTTCAATTTAAAGATTTAATATCCTTTCAAATTTGCGATTTGATGATGCCACACGATTAAAATTGTTATGTTTACAAATAAATTTATTATTTACAAATTTGGCAAATAATACTCGTACATTATAATTTTTAAATACGTTATAATTGTTTATTAATTTGTGATTATGAACACAAATTAAAATAACACGATACTTTATCTTTATCTCTACTACAACGTTCTTATACACATCACTGCTAAATAATATTTATGTGTCATACATAAATAATTTTTCTTTCGACTTTTTCGTCATAATTCGAAGGAAAATAAGATACAACGGCTGTTTTGAATTTTCGCGACCAGTTTCATATGACTTCTTAGAATAACTCGAAACTAAAGGCTGAACTATAGATAGAATAAAAAAAATAACGTAAGAAACGAACACAAAATTATTATTCCAATTTGACGTTACGGCCATAGATGACTTGAAATATTAAGTTCATTCTATATTTTTGTGATATGTTTCCTACAATTATGAATGAAACTACAAAATTTTTCAGTATAAACGTATTTATATCAACAAATATATGTTTTTAAAATTATAAAAATTATTTATATGCGGTTTAAATCACCGCAATTCGATTAATTATTTTTTTAGGTTAGGTTTAGAAAAATACAATTCTACAGTATATTGAAAATTATTTTTGATATTATATTCATATTAGTATATATATACATGAATATTTCATAAATAGAAAAGATAAAACACACGAATAATATAAAATCCCCTTATATAAAAAAATAAACATGCATATTATATTCAACGCACTAAAATTTATTTGGGTTTTGTTGTTGTAGTTATTAAGTTTTTTATTCTTGGGCGAAAATTATCGCTCGGTTATTCTTTTTGGGCCTATTTAGACGTGTATGCACTACATGATGTATTTTCCTCGCCTCTTACATCTTCGGCTATAAACTTATTTTGGAGTGAGGATATTTGTGTTGCGGAGAGGTAAGAGGCGAGCAAAATACATCATGTAGTGCATACACGTCTAAATAGGCCCTTTAAGTGACAGCAAAAATGAAAAAAAAATTGAACGCAATTTCTGTTATTCTTTTTATATTCATTATTCTCGTTATAGTCGATTGCATGTAAATCCTCTCTTTCGCTCTCTTACGTTATTTTTTTTATTCGTTTTATTCCATCTATAGTCCAGCCATTAGTTCGAACTATTGTTCGATAAAAACGGAAAAAGTAGAAACTAATACCAAATTCGTTTGCTTTTACAACAACAATTTGACCGGATTTTATGTAAACGAATATGAAAGAAATTTGATCGACTTTTGTAGTAATATTTGTGAAAAGAAAGACAAAAAATTGTTTATTATAAATGGCGGGTTTATCATTTCACCTTGTTAGCATCGGTATAACAAAAAAATTATATAGCACAGAATTAAAATGTTCAATATAGTGTCTCCCATTTCTCAATTTAATTAATTTATTTATCAATAAGATTCAATTAAAAGCATAAGAAATTATATAATTTCGCACATAAACACAACATTTTAGAACACAAGATATTTCGAAAATACGTCGCACAAACAAAATTACAAATTATCCTTAAAATTTTAATAAATCTATTAAAAGCAAAAACACACAAGATATTTTGAAAATACGTCGCACAAAATTACAAATTATCCATACAATTTTAATAAATTTATTAAAATTAATTTAAAATTTATTAATTTAAAACTGAATTGTACAAATGGCGCGGGGTCTTTGTTTTGATGTTATGTTTTGACGTTTACTTTTGTATATATGTATGCGTAAAATCTAACAAAAAATCAAGATTTTTTAAAATTGATCTAGCCGATTTGTTAGATCAAGATTTTTGTGTGAAAAAAATTTGTAATGTCAAAAATGTTGATCTGACAGCTGAATCCGATCAAATCTTTTTGATCTGACAGTTCGAACGAATTTAGTATAAAAATACTTGGGTAAACCTGGATTAAATTGGGCGGGGCTTAGTTGTATATAAAGATTTGATTGGCTAAAGAGTAGGATTAAAAATAATCCCGCTCGGTGAAGGCGCCTTAATCCGCCGTTCACATCCACACTTTGATTCTTTCGTCGTCTCTTTCCTCGTTTCCTTCCCAGCAACAAACTGTTTTTAGTTTATTGATAAAGGAGAATAAAACATCAATTTAGTTTATTGATAAAGGAAAGAATCACGACGAAAGAATCAAAGTGTGGAATGGCGGAATGAAACATAAAGCAACAAGTTGACAGAATAGCGTAACAATATGGCGACGTTTATATAAAATAAATTATTTGTCGTCAAATGAAAAATTATCAACAAATAAATTTACTTCTCGTCACAATAAATTAAGTACTTTGTGTTTAAACAAAATCGTAAATATTAATTTATCGTTGCGGTTTTTGTTTACAATGTTTACAATTATATGTGTTCTCTGAACGCCTGCCATCACAATAATGTCGCAAAAATTTAAAGCAAAGTTTATAAGATAAAATCGGATCCTAATACGTTTTTAAATACTGTGGTAATATTCTACTATATAATTTTATTTGTATATAAATTATTGTATATATAATTTTATTTGTATATATGTAAATTATGTACGTAAATTTAGATAGAATTATGTGCATTGGAGCGACGTTTATCTGACTGGGGCACGATTTTCCTTTTAATAATTATAAATCTAACCAGTATGATTAGTTCCCGTAGTCGCGAAGTATGGGGTCGACGCAGTGCTTATGTCTTAGGTTGGACTTGGGAGGTGTTTATATAGTACAACTATACGATATCTCAAGCGCGGGTAAAAAAACCTACTTTACACGATTTTCCGTTTGCTGTTAGATTGGAGTTTTTATGATTTTAGCGATATGAATGTACCTTGGGCGTGCTGTAAATTGTGCACACTCTTTTTAAATAAAATTCAAAAAGCGTTGATTACTGAAACCGCATCGTGAAGTCGGTAATAGTGGTAATTTTATAAAACTTCTAATTCTTATCATAAAAGACATTTTCAACATGTCTTAATGGATGGTAACCAACGGAATTCCATTCTATTTTCCGGGGAGTTTGGGAAAATATATTTTGCTGTAATTACAAATTACAGTATATATTTCAATTTCTCAAAAATGTTTGAAAACAGGTCGCGGTTTTGAACAAAATTCGTATGCTGGTAAAATGGGAAGAAATGTTTACGGGAAAATATTTGTTTTAACTTTCTTAATCCAAAGCACTATACGCAACATTGTGACTATAAAGATAACTAAACTAAAACGATGTAAAAGAATACAAATTTCAGAAATCATTCCAATAACCTAACAATTCATAACTGCTAGGGCAAAATCCTTAATTCCCTATTAGCTGGGAATGGCATAATAAAGTCACAGAGGGATAGTCTTATTATAAAGCAGAGAGTATGTTCAAAGCATATCCAGTACATTCTTATGGAACACAGAATTGTTTCATATATTGTTTGATGAGAGCTCACTAAAAACTGAGAATCTCATGCTTTGGATATTGAATTTTTAATGAGTGAAAATTTTCAAATTTTTTAGTTTTCTTAAGAAGCTTATGAAACTAGGCGCTTATCTCGGTTATTTGTAAGTCTGGAATTAAGATTTATATGTATGATCGTATTGTATCATGAGATGGACATATTTACATATCCATGAGCGTATTGCGATACAAAAATAAAAAAATGTTCAGGATGATGGTTAAGGCTATTTTACTCTAATGATCGGAAAGACAGTCTCAATGTTTTCTTTGTGTTTTTTTATAGTTTTCTATAATAAAATAAAATCAATGTAAAATAAACATACCAGAATTAAGAATTAATATTATTTCCAGATGATGAAATTCAATTTTCGTTGGCCCTAAAATTAAAACTAAACTGCGCTACTCCAATAGGAAGGAGACGAACGATCTTCAAATTTCAATATGTAACGTAACTGAAAATTTTTAGTCAGCTACTTTCATCCACCCATTCACGTTGCGATAAGGTTCTTAAGATAAATTGTACTCAGATGGTAATATTTTAATTTCCTTATTATATGTATTGCCTTTGCCATAGAACAGTTTCAATAATTATCCAGTTAATTCCCGATTTAATTGGGTGTTTGTCGAGAAATCGATAAACGTGCAAAGAAAGGGATCATCTCGAAACATAGCGTTAGATAATTTCACGTTGTAAGTTACGTGTTAATTCAATCAGATTTGATTTGAAGTAAAATATTGGTTTCTAGTGTTTTTAAATATCGATTTTATTTGCTTGAGAATTTAAAATATTTTATTTCATCAACCATCCTATTTAATTTAAGCAGAATGTAAAACCATTTGTTTTCAGTTATTTGGTTAAATCATTAAACGTTTAATTATTAAATTAAAACAGACAAGAAAAAGAAAGTCATCCAATAAAGGAGGCACGGAGATGCCATCCTATTTTGCTAATACATTTTGAAGATGAGTGATAAAACAAAACAGTCATCATAGTCGACAAACTTAAGAAAACACGCCCGCCCATTTATTTTAAATAGTAGCTCCAATTAATGTATTGTTTTAAACTTATACAATTGTAATTTACTTATTCTATTGCAGGACGTTTTTCAATTCTAAGACAAATCAAGATCTAAGACTACGGGCAAAAGCAATTGTTATTTTAATATAACGGAATAAATCTGCATTTTTAATAATGTAAGCATACGCAAGAACATTTTTAAGTAACATTTCCATTAACTCAGAAATTAATTTTTTATTCTGCAGGTCTATAACCCACCAATAATAATGAATAATTTTTATCACAATGAAAATCAATTAAATCCTTCTTCCTCGTCGGTGTACACCATATCATAATCATCGTTTAATCGACAATCTGCATCAGCAATAAAATTGAAAAAACTTTTCGGTTCTTCGAATGATGACGATTTTGTAAAAACAGCAACGATCAACGAAAATCGGAAAATACCCGCCGGGAAATAATGTAAATTATATTAATGCAATAAAAACTCAATTTTTCCGATTACACGAATCCGATAATCGCAACGCTTCTATTTGGCAATATTATAATTGGTATTGTAGTAGTCAAGTGGCTGAATAAAAATGCATGTACTTCCAACAGAAACTAATCATTTTATTGATACGATTCATTGTTTAAATAAGGAAAGTGCAATCGAAGGAAATTATTTAAAAGAAAATTACGAAGAAATTGCGGAGGAAAATTATAAAATAAAACTAAAAAAAAATATCAAATTCTTGTTAAAAATGTCATCAAACTCGTTGACACAAAACGAAAATGCCAAATTAAATCTATCTCCTCCCCCACTTCAGCCACAGTCAACTCAAACGGTTTCCGAAAAGATTAATGTTTCAGAATCGCCAACAGTATCACTTTCCTCGCAGCCAAGTACCCCTTTGCCATCATCACCATCATTGCATATCACATCAACTAAATTACCAACCCCACCGAATCAGTCGCCAAATAGTTCTACAAATACTAGTCCGATAGTAATGCCTTGTTCGATTCAAGTACCTGTTACCATACCATTGAATTGTCCGGTTAATTTAAATGACGAATGGATTAAAAAGGATATTGGATCACCAACCGGGACAGCAATATCAACGGTTACTACCACCGTAATGAGCAATAATTTTACATTTTCACCACCGTCATCATTTAACATGAATCATTATCATCATACACAAATCGCAGCACAATCACCTCAATTTATCAATAGCAATATAAAATTAGGAAATTATTTTCGCTTCCCGGATGTTGATATATTTTCACTAAAATTTTGTTGTGTCGTCTCCACAATTAGTAATAATAATAATAGTATTACAGAAGGTGGCGGAACATCAACGATTGATGATATTGGAAATGTACCACCATCCATATCAACATCAATAGCAGATATATCACATATGCACATAACGGAGCATTCGCCACATCAACCACTTGAGCCGATATCATTATCACAACGTAATTTAAATAAAAATAATTTAAAAATTAATTTAATTGATAGTAATTATGATTTGAGTGCTGTGCAACAGCAGTCGGCCGGTTGCTACAATAACAATAATATATCAGTGAGTACTACTCCAAAAACACCAATTTTAAAGCAAAAGGCTATTTCACTAGACAACAATGATTGTAAAATACCAATATTGGATATATTTTCGATCAGTGTTCCAACAACGCCGAAAAAGAATGCAAATCAAAATGGTAGCAACGGCAACAATGAAGTACAAAAGTGCTCCAACTCAAAATCATCATCCTCAATTGGAATTTCGCCAATGAATGTGCTGCCGAGTGCTTCCGCTGGTATGTAGATTTTTTATTTTCATTCTTTTTTCAAGCTTTTTTTATAAGTTCTTTTACGTCATGTTTTAAAGAAAATTTATCACGTTTGCGATATTAATCATATACATGATCAGTTCCTGAGTCAGGCATGTTACAAAAATCGAATTTAGGTAATTAAATTGCTTATGCGAAACATAACTTCATGTTAATAAAACTGAAATTTTTATAATTTATCTTGCTCGGACACTACGTAGTTATCATAGATTAAATTGATATTATGAAAACGTCTCAATAGAAATAAGAAAAAATTACCCCGGGTGCACACACAACTAATAACTAAATTACAAATTTAAAATGTTTTATTCTGTTCAGAATTGAGGATATAATCTTAAGAGCGTTCTTTACTAAAGTAAGGGTAAGTTGTGCATTTTCGATAAGCATCTGTGGGAACATTTTCTTCTAGAGTTTTTTCATACTCAATCTCTATTATGGAAAAATCGTTTTCTTTTAGCTCTCAAATTTGGAATCTAGTGCCTAATTTTGTTTGTTTTTACAGATTAGATTTAATAAAATGTAATCTTTAAAAAACATACAAAATTAGGCACTAAATTATTATCTATTTTATTTTATCTTATTATTATTTTATTTTATTTTAAATAAAAAAAAACTTAAATAATCTCAGTAATTTTTAAAAAAAATATGAAAATTAATTCAGAAAATTGCAGGTTAAACAACAAAATGAATTTAGTAAAGAACGCTCTTTAGAACAAAACATCTCGCCGATATTATATATTCAGCACGCTGTAGGGACACTTAAAGTGTATTGGCACCCGTCAAATTTGGGTCATATTTTTTATTATTATTGTGACGTCTCTAGAATATTTATTTTATCTGTAGTAATTATTCTCGAGAAACGAACAAATTTGAAAGTTTTTTTTAAATAAGTTAAGTTTTCTATCACATTAAATATTATAAATTCATTGGTTGGCTACTCGTTTGAAAATGCAGGTTATTTCGATGGCACGATTTTCTGAGTAAAAACTCGAGTATCTTATACTGGTTAAAAGAACTATTAACTCCATCCCTCCGTTAGGATATTGTTATGAATTTCGGGCTTTCGATATGGATTGCTCATGGATTTTGCAAATAAAACACTCAGCGTTTTAAGTTACAAGTTTTATTTCCCAACACCTTAATTTCTTCAGCAATCGGCAAATTTCACTCGTTCACTGTTCACTAATTTGCTTTTACTGTTCACCACTTTCAGTTTTCACTAGTTTGCACTTTTACTGTTCAGTTTTTAATTTGCACTGTTTACAACAGCTTTAATTACAACTGTGTCTGCGTCCCAAATTGCGCGCGTTAATATACATGTCGATCGCTGTTCGAGACGACTCTTTTTATTGCATCTGGCGATGTATGTATTGCAATTATAAATCACTTTCATATAGTGGTATTTGCGAGCATTTCATGTCATCAATTCCCCAGTTTTGATGATTAACGCCGTTGTTAGTTCCACTATTTGCTATGATTATCGCCGCCGGTTACAATTGCTTTCGTTATCTTCACATTCCCCTCCACTTGGAATGCCATTCTAAAATCCCATTCCAATTCAGTATTGGAGGAATACTCGATCCGACAACATCATTGTTGTGAAGAATAATAATCGCCTCAATAAAATTAAAGATTATGACTAGATTCAAATTCGCGACCTTTGGATTGACACTCGACCACCGAGTGGTATACGTGTTTAGAGTAGAATTCGTAACACTACCCCCACCTTAAATTTGTTCGTCCCGAACAGACTCGTCTATATTCCTCACGTTGTATCGTCGTATTATATCAATGTGGACCACTTTCATCTTAGTTCTGGGATGATTTTATAAGGGCCTTCCCAACTTTGTTGTAGTTTCAGTGATATCCATTTTCTTCTCTTGGGATTGTAAAGCCAAACCAAATCCCCCTCTGCAAATCCTTCGGTATCTGCTGTAAGGTCATATCTCGTTTCATTCTATCGCTGGCTTTTGCGATTTTACTTTTTATTTCATTATGAATCGAGTTCATTCTTCGTTTTAGATGGACTACGTACTCATGCTGCGCGATTGGTTCAGTTTCTGGTAACCCAAACTTAATATCACATGGTAGGCGGGGCTCTTTGCCAAATTGCATGTGAATTTCCTGTTGTATCATGTACTGCGCTGCGATGCCGCAACATGAATAGGAGTATACACCGATCCCAGTTATCCTGATTGTCCTTGACTTCTTTCCGCAGATGCTTTTCCAGTGTCCGCAGTTGCTTTTCCAACCTCTCTACCATTCCATCTGATTGTGGATGTAATGGTGTGGTACGAGTTTTGGATATGTTAAGAATTTTGCACAGTTTTTGAAATATGGACGACTCAAAATTTCTACCTTGATCCGAGTGTACTTCTAGCAATACTCCGAATCTGCAAATCTAATTGTTCACAAATGTGTCGGCTATTGCCCGAGCGGATCCGATAATCGGATAGGCTTCCACCCACTTGCAGAAGTAAATACACACCAGTATATAACGATTACCATCTTTTGTTTCTGGAAGCAGGCCCGCGATGTCCATTGCTATTCGTTCTAATGGCGCTCCAACATTGTTTTGCTGCATTTTGCTTTTCCCCCGAGTTTGCGGTCCGTTACTCGCAACACACACTTTACACTGTTTGCACCAATCCTCAACGTATTCGCGGTAATTGGCCCAATAAAAATGGTATCTTATCTTATCCAAGGTTTTATTGATTGCTAAATGTGATCCAGATCTTCTACCGTGTGTTTCTTGTATCACTTTCCGTAACCGATTAGCAGGTAGCACAATTTGATGTTTATTATTGTCGTCGTTGTCCGTTTCCCAGATTCTTATTAGTATTCTGTCATCTAATCTCAGCGAGTGCCACTGCGCGCAATAACGTCACTAACAGTGGCGCATTGAGAAGCAATTTCGTGCCAACGCGGTCTACCTTCTACCAGCCATTTCCTTACTGACCCAATTGACTAATCAGTCTCTTGGTCTTCTTTCAAATCTTGTTTATCCCTACCACGTTCTGATTCAAACTTTTCTTCCTGTCTTACAAATTGCTTACACTGAACTGCGCAGGGCCTTCTTGATTTATGTAACGGACGCTAAGTATCGCTTAATAAACACAATATATCACTTGTTTATTATTTCACAAAGTGATATAATGTGTTTATTAAGTGTTAGTGTGTTTCGCCAAGTACCTACGGCGCACAGTATTAAAAGTATGACGCTAAGTATTTTAGTGCCCGCTGAACATAAGAGATTTCAATGGTATGGAAAGTCGTGCCATCTCTCCCGTTAGCTCAAGTCGAAGAGGTGATATTGGTCGTGAAATAAATTCTTGACTTTACATGAGATCCATTGCTTGCTGATAACAGAGAGATTAGATCTAATACATGAATATTGACCGCAAAAGGGTTTGAATTTACGATTACTTTTACTCTCAAAACAAAATCCACACACCCACACAATACAGTTGGTTTAGTGTATCATGTTCTCAAAAATAATTATAATGATAATTAATTGATAAAACGAACGATTTCGAAAGCTCAAATCAAATATTAACAAAATGTATATATTTAAAAATAATTGTGGTATTTGAAATTGTTAGAATTGTTATAGAATATGCTGCTACTTCCTAGTAATAAGTACGCGTACCATACATAGTAATAATTAAATTCATAGGACTAACCATGCATTATATATGATAGAAATTATAATAGAAATAAAAACTATTAATAATAATTATTAGACTTCTACCATCAGCAATTACTTTAAACGTCGAAATGTTTATGATCGCGATAGTTAACGAAATATGGAATTAGATAGAGTAATAATTGGTATGATATCTCTCGATTTTCAACCTTTTACTTTGGTTGAAGACCGAGGATTTAGAACATTTGTCAATTTACTTGATAATAGGTATGAACTCCCCAGTAAGACAACGTTGAGGGAAAAATTATTGACCAATCAATATGCCGAGCTGACGAAAGTTTTCTAACGGTTACTTCGCATTTTATTGATAACAATTTTAATATTCGTTGTGCTGTTGTTATGAATATTATGAAGAGCAATCATACAGCAGACAATATCGCAGAGGAAATCAAAGAGGTTATGGTAAACTGGCGTATAGAACGAAAAGTGGTTAGTATTGTCACAGATAATGCTTCATCGATGATCAAAGCTTGCCAAAATCTCAAAATCCGTCACCATCCTTGTTTTGTGCATACATTGAACTTAGTTGTTTAGGATGAACTGATGAACAGTAATCTGATGACTCAACGGCTAATATCTGAGCAGGAAGATAAAAATAAGACATCTCTCAAGTTGATCCAGGAAGTTCCAACTTGTTGGTACAGTGCCCTCTTCAAAGTGCCAAATGCACCTGCTGACCTTACGTTGGAGGATACAATAGTTTTGGATGACATGGTGCCGGTACTAAATATATTCGATGAAGCCACCAACAAAATTTCAGGTAATTATGTGACAATGTCTCTAATTATACCTCTTGTTTTTGAATATATAGTAACATTTCCGTTTCTCAACCTTAAACGTCGGAGAGAAGTATATTGTTCAAGGCTGTAACAGATGGGGTCAAATCTAGGCTTTTTCTTTATCCTGAGCGAAAGTTACCTCGACTTACTACTATTTTAGACCCAAGAATGAAAAAAGAAAGTTTTCGATCACAAGAAAATGCTAAAGATGCTACACAACTACTGCAAAATGAGATAACGATGTATGCAGCCGTGACCCAAACTCACAGTACAACATCTACACCAGCACGGAATGATGGGGGGAGATCCAGAGTTAACAATAGATCATGTATAAGCCACCTGTACTTCGAAATCTTTATTCGGGTTTATGAACCGCCACATTGCCGAGAAAAATAGGCAACGTACTGGGAATGTGGATAATATAATTATACTGCTGCAGTATCTAGCACGCCCTAATGCAACGTCTGACACGGATCCATTATTAATTTGGAAGGTAAGAGGAACCAAACGCCGAAGCTTTGGTTGTAAATCCTATACTTATTCCAATAATCAAACTTTTATTTTTTTTAGGTGAATGGTGCTGATTGAAGCTGAATCGCTTCAAAAGTTCGCAAACAAAATTCTTAGCGCTCCAGCGGCATCAGTTCCATCTGAGAGAATATTCAGTAAAGCAGGACAATTAGTATCAGACCGACGCTCAAGAATTAAAGCCAAAAATATGGATATGCCTATTTCCATTAACCAAAATAATTGGTTAATTTAAGAAAATTATAGTTCAGTTATTGAATTCAGTTTGTTTTGTTCATTTATTTTATTTTGTGTACCTGAATTTGTTTATTTATTTGAAATAAATACATTTTATTTTATATTTTATTTTGTTCCTAAACCAAATTAAATTCTTTTTCTTCTTCAACTTGCCAACCTCCAATTTTTTCTTAATTAATATTGAAAATCCTTTAATAGTTCTTTTAAAACACATAGGATCATTTTTTTTTATTGTTCTGGAGTGGAAACATGGTACCCAATCCAATAGAAATTCGCAATTTGAAAACTATTGATAGTTCAACTTCTAACTATCGATGGGGCCGTCTATCGATATTTCTCCACCTCTAGTATATACATTATACGGGGACAGAAAGCTAAATATTCACAACTGATCGCGAAGTTGAACAGGCGGCATATTGCGGTGCTTAATATCACTGGATGATTTGGTTTAGTTGGATCACGTTAAGATAACAGACGATTTGAGAACGCCTGGTTGACGTCTCCATAAAATGTATGCTATGCCGGCTGTGCGACTTGTTTTGTATTATTTACTTTGTGGTTTAAAGGGCGTTTTGCATTTGAGAATATTTGGTAATGAAAATTTTTGGTTTATCGGTTTCTACGAAAAATCAATATAATTATAACAGAATGTTCTTCTCTTCCTCTCTTTCTATCGTTCGCATTCTGTTCTACTTATTTGTTATTGCGAATTTTCGGAATGAAGTAAAGCAATAAGTTGACAGAATAGCGTGACAATATGGCGACGTTTATATAAAATAAATTATTTGTGGTCAAATGAAAAATTAGCAACAAATAAATTTACTTCTCGTCACAATAAATTAAGTACTTTGTGTTTAAACAAAATCGTAAATATTAATTTATCGTTGCGGTTTTTGTTTACAATAAAATATGAATTTCGTTTTGATAGTTTTATATGTGTTCTCTGAACGCCTGCCATCACAATAATGTCGCAAAAATTTAAAGCAAAGTTTAAAAGATAAAATCGGATCCTAATACGTTTTTAAATACTGTGGTAATATTCTACTATATAATTTTATTTGTATATAAATTATTGTATATATAATTTTATTTGTATATATGTAAATTATGTACGTAAATTTAGATAGAATTATGTGCATTGGAGCGACGGTTATCTGACTGGGGCACGATTTTCTTTTTAATAATTATAAATCTAACCAGTATGATTAGTTCCCGTAATCGCAAAGTATGGGGTCGACGCAGTGCTCATGTCATAGGTTCGACTTGGGAGGTGTTTATATAGTACAACGATACGATATCTCAAGCGCGGGTAAAAGGCGCGAGTAAAAGAAACTAGTTCTTTACACGATTTTCCGTTTGCTGTTAGATTGGAGTTTTTATGATTTTAGCGATATGAATGTACCTTGGGCGTGCTGTAAATTGTGCACACTCTTTTTAAATAAAATTCAAAAAGCGTTGATTAATGAAACCTCATCGTGAAGTCGGTAATAGTGGTAATTTTATTAAATTTCTAATTCTAATCATAAAAGACATTTTCAACATGTCTTAATGGATGGTAACCAACGGAATTCCATTCTATTTTCCGGGGAGTTTGTAATTACAAATTACAGTATATATTTCAATTTCTCAAAAATGTTTGAAAACAGGTCGCGGTTTTGAACAAAATTCGTATGCTGGTAAAATGGGAAGAAATGTTTACGGGAAAATATTTATTTTAATTTTCCTAATCCAAAGCACTATACGCAATATTGTGACTATAAAGATAACTAAACTAAAACGAAACTATTAATTCTTAACTTCTAGGGCAAAATCCTTAATTCCCTATTAGCTGGGAATGGCATAATAAAGTCACAGAGGGAAAGTCTTATTATAAAGCAGAGAGTATGTTCAAAGCATATCCAGTACATTCTTATGGAACACAGAATTGTTTCATATACTATTTGATGAGAGCTCACTAAAAACTGAGAACCTCATGCATTGGATATTGAATTTTTAATGAGTGAAAATTTTCAAATTTTTTAGTTTTCTTAACAAGTTTATGAAACTAGGCGCTTATCTCGGTTATTTGTAAGCTGTAAGGCTACTATTGTACACATTCCTTGGACATTAGGTAAGGGACAATTTTAGTAAGCGAGACGAACATGGGTCTGGAATTAAGATGTATATGTATGAAAGTATTGTATCATGAGATGGACATATTTACATATACATGAGGGTATTGCGATACAAAAATAAAAAAATGTTCAGGATGATGGTTAAGGCTATTTTATCCTAATGATCGGAAAGACAGCCTCAATGTTTTTTTTATAGTTTTCTATAATAAAATAAAATCAATGTAAAATAAACATACCAGAATTAAAATAAATATTATTTCCAGATGAATAAAATTCAATTTTCGTTGGCCCTAAAATAAAAACTAAACTGCGCTGCTCCAATAGGATGAAAGACGAACGATCTTCAAATTTCAATTTGTAACGTAACAGAAAATTTTTAGTCAGCTACTCTCATCCACCCATTCATGTTGCGATAAGGTTCTTAAGATAAATTGTACTCGGGTGGTAATATTTTAATTTCCTTATTATATGTATTGCCTTTGCCATAGAACAGTTTCAATAACTATCCAGTAATTTCCCGATTTAATTGGATGTTTGTCGAGAAATCGATAAACGTGCAAAGAAAGGGATCATCTTGAAACATAGCGTTAGATAATTTCACGTTGTAAGTTACGTGTTAATTCAATCAGATTTGATTTGAAGTAAAATATTGGTTTCTAGTGTTTTTAAATATCGATTTTATTTGCTTGAGAATTTAAAATATTTTATTTCATCAACCATCCTATTTAATTTAAGCTGAATGTAAAACCGTTTGTTTTCAGTTATTTGGTTAAATTATTAAATTAAAAAAGACAAGTAAAAGAAAGTCATCCAATAAAGGAGGCACGGAGATGCCATCATATTTTGCTAATATATTTTGAGATGTGATATAGATGAGTGATAAAACAAAAGTCATCGTAGTCGACAAACTTAAGAAAACACGCCGGCCCATTTATTTTAAATAGTAGCTCCAATTAATGTATTGTTTTAAACTTATATAATTGTAATTTACTTATTCTATTGCAGGACGTTTTTCAATTCTAAGACAAAACAAGATCTAAGACTACGGGTAAAAGCAATCTGTTATTTTAATATAACGAAATAAATCTGCATTTTTAATAATGTAAGCATACGCAAGAACATTTTCAAGTAACATTTCCATTAACTCAGAAATTAATTTTTTATTCTGCAGGTCTATAACCCACCAATAATAATGGATAATTTTTATCACAATGAAAATCAATTAAATCCTTCTTCCTCGTCGGTATACACCATATCATCAACATCGTTTAATCGACAATCTGCATCAGCAATAAAATTGAAAAAACTTTTCGGTTCTTCGAATCATGACGATTTTGTAAAAACAGCAACGATCAACGAACCGTCGGAAAATAATGTAAATTATATTAATGCAATAAAAATTGAGTGGTCCGATTACACGATTCCGATAATCGCAACGACTCTAACGCTTCTACTTGGCATTATTATAATTGGTATTGTAGTAGTCAAGTGGCTGAATAAAAATTCATGCACTTCCAACAGAAACACGAATCATTTTATCGATACGATTCATTGTTTAAATAAGGAAAGTGCAATCGAAGGAAATTATTTAAAAGAAAATTACGAAGAAATTGCGGAGGAAAATTATAAAATAAAACTAAAAAAAAATATCAAATTCTTGTTAAAAATGTCATCAAACTCGTTGACACAAAACGAAAATGTCAAATTAAATCTATCTCCTCCCCCACTTCAGCCACAGTCAACTCAAACCGTTTCCGATAATATTAATGTTCCAGAGTCGCCAACAGTATCACTTTCCTCGCAGCCAAGTACCCCTTTGCCATCATCACCATCATTGCATATCAAATCAACTAAATTACCAACCCCACCGAATCAGTCGCCAAATAGTTCAACAAATACTAGTCCGATAGTAATGCCTTGTTCGATTCAAGTACCTGTTACCATACCATTGAATTATCCGGTTAATTTAAATGACGAATGGATTAAACAGGATATCGGATCACCAACCGGGACAGCAATATCAACGGTTACTACCACCGTAATGAGCAATAATTTTACATTTTCACCACCGTCATCATTTAACATGAATCATCATCATCATACACAAATCGCAACACAATCACCTCAATTAATCAATAGCAATATAAAATTAGGAAATTATTTTCGCTTCCCGGATGTTGATATATTTTCACCAAAATTTTGTTGTGACGTCCCCACAATTAGTAATAATAATAGTATTACGACTCGTCGATCTCGTCTCAAATCAATCTCACTTGATTCCGATAATGCAAAAATAATTGGGGATAGTTTAATTGGCTCTATGTATGGAGGACCTGAAGGTGGCGGAACATCAACGATTGATGATATTGGAAATGTACCACCACCATCCACATCAACATCAATAGCGGATATATCACATATGCATATAGCGGAGGAATCGCCACATCACCCACTTGAGCTGATATCATTATCACAACGTAATTTAAATAAAAATAATTTAAAAATTAATTTAATTGATAGTAATTATGATTTGAGTGCTGTGCAACAGCAGTCGGCCGGTTGCTACAATAACAATAATATATCAGTGAGTACTACTCCAAAAACACCAATTTTAAAGCAAAAGGCTATTTCACTAGACAACAATGATTGTAAAATACCAATATTGGATATATCTTCGATCAGTGTTCCAACAACGCCGAAAAAGAATGCAAATCAAAATGGTAGCAACGGCAACAATGAAGTACAAAAGTGCTCCAACTCAAAATCATCATCCTCAATTGGAATTTCGCCAATGAATGTGCTGCCGAGTGCTTCCGCTGGTATGTAGATTTTTTATTTTCATTCTTTTTTCAAGCTTTTTTTATAAGTTCTTTTACGCCATGTTTTAAAGAAAATTTATCACGTTTGCGATATTAATCATATACATGATCAGTTCCTGAGTCAGGCATGTTACAAAAATCGAATTTAGGTAATTAAATTGCTTATGCGAAACATGCTTCATGTTAATAAAACTGAAATTTTTATAATTTATCTTGCTCGGACACTACGTAGTTATCATAGATTAAATTGATATTATAAAAACGTCTCAAAAGAAATAAGAAAAAATTACCCCGGGTGCACACACAACTAATAACTAAATTACAAATTTAAAATGTTTTATTCTGTTCAGTATTGAGGATATAATCTTAAGAGCGTTCTTTACTAAAGTAAGGGTAAGTTGTGCACTTTCGATAAGCATCTGTGGGAACATTTTCTTCTAGAGTTTTTCATACTCAATCTCTATTATGGAAAAATCGTTTTCTTTTAGCTCTCAAATTTGGAGACTCAAATTTCTTTCGTAATAAAGTTCAATTCATAATGTAGTGCCTAATTTTGTTTGTTTTTAAAGATTAGATTTAATAAAATCAAATCTTTAAAAAACATATAAAATTAGACACTAAATTATTATCTATTTTATTTTATCTTATTATTATTTTATTTTATTTTAAATAAAAATTATTTTATTTTATTTTAAATAAAAAAAAACTTAAATAAACCCAGTAATTTTTAAAACGAAATATGAAAATTAATTCAGAAAATTGCTGGCCATGGATTGTTTGGTATGCAGATGCGGAGTTTTTCTATTAGGTAGGTTCGAATGGTATAGAAAAAAATAAATATACACATCGAAATTGAAATTTTAGGTTAGGTTAAACAACAAAATGAATTTAGTAAAGAACGCTCTTTAGAACAAAACATCTCGCCGATATATATTCTGCACGCTGTAGGGACACTTAAAGTGTATTGGCACCCGTCAAATTTGGGTGATATTTTTTATTATTATTGTGACGTTTCTAGAATATTTATTTTATCTGTGGTAATTATTCTCGATAAACGGCAAACGAACAAATTTGAAACAGCCTTTTTATATAAGTTAAGTTTTCTATCACATTAAAGATTATAAATTCATTGGTTGGCTATTCGTTTGAAAATGCAGGTTATTTCGATGGCACGATTTTCTGAGTAAAAACTCGAGTATCTTATATTGGTTAAAAGAACTATTAACAAATCCATCCCTCCGTTAGGATATTGTTATGAATTTCGGGCTTTCGATATGGATTGCTACTGGATTTTGCAAATAAAACACTCAGCGTTTTAAGTTACAAGTTTTATTTCCCAACACCTTAATTTCTTCAGCAATCGGCAAATTTCACTCGTTCACTGTTCACTAATTTGCTTTTATTGTTCACCACTTTCAGTCTTCACTAGTTTGCACTTTTACTGTTCAGTTTTTAATTTGCACTGTTTACAACAGGTTATTTACAACTGTGTCTGCGTCCCAAATTGCGCGCGTTAATATACATGTCGATCGCTGTTCGAGACGACTCTTTTTATTGCATCTGGCGATGTATGTATTGCAATTATAAATCACTTTCATATAGTGGTATTTGTGAGCATTTCATGTCATCAATTCCCCCGTTTTGATGATTAACGCCGTTGTTAGTTCCACTATTTGCTATGATTATCGCCGCCGGTTACAATTGCTTTCGTTATCTTCACATTCCCCTCCACTTGGAATGCCATTCTAAAATCCCATTCCACTTCAGTATTGGAGGAATACTCGATCCGACAACATCATTGTTGTGAATAATAATAATCGCCTCAAAATTAAAGATTATGACTAGATTCAACCTCGTGACCTTTGGATTGACAACATTTGGTGATGTATAATTTAACCACGCGACCACCGAGTGGTATACGTGTTTAGAGTAGAATTCGTAACACTACCCCCACCTTAAATTTGTTCGTCCCGTCGGAACAGACTCGTCTATATTCCTCACGTTGTATCGTCGTATTCGATCAATGTGGACCACTTTCATCTTAGTTCTGGGGCCTACGGATCCGGTATACAACATCGTTAATCCGCTTGATGATTTTATAAGGGTCTTCCCAACATTGTTGTAGTTTCAGTAATATCCCTTTTCTTCTCTTGAGATTGTAAAGCCAAACCCAATTCCCCTCTGCAAATCTTTCGCTATCTGTTGTAAGGTTTTCATTCTATCGCTGGCCTTTGCGATTTTACTTCTTACTTCATTATGAATCCAGTTCATTCTTCGTTTTAGATGGGCTACGTACTCATGCTGCGCGATTGATTCAGTTTCTGGTAACCCAAACTTAATATCACATGGTAGGCGGAACTTTGATTTATTAGTGTTCGTATTATAGGCGGGTTATATTATATTAACTGGGTATTCACCAGATTTTACAGATAAGGTTTAAAAAACGACCTTGCACGTGAGTGCATCAATCGATATCGTAACCCGTAAATACAATAAATTCTCGAATTTTCAGTTTCAAAGTTATATAATGCTATCACGTAATTATAATCTTAGTTAAAGTAGCATCAATTATAATATTCGCAACACTATCCGAAAGACAATTTCCAGAACCATAGCACATGTATGCGTTTTCAGTGCGACAGATTTAACTGTAAGAACTGAGTTTAATTCGGTAATTTAATATCACTGAATTTACTTTTATCGTCCATATTTTTGAAATACTTGTGCCACTAGACGTTTAATGCATTCAAAATCGGTTACATCTCGCGAGTTTTTAGTAATCACAAGAATATTATCGGATAATTGATCGAGTTATCACTCACATCAACATAAACAAATTTAGAACAAGTCCACTAATTTATAGCATATAGCTGTTCGTATGTTTAGCAATAATTCAGCTACATAACATACACAATTTAATAAAAATAACTATTTTGCAAACCGTATCTAACTCGATACAGATACTACGATACTACTATACACATCAAAATTTATGATACACATCAAAATTTATTTATCATACCAAATAACAAACGCGGTAATGGGTTTATATTGGATGTTGGAGGGAGGATCTACTACTATATTTTATTTTAATGGATATAGCATGGAAGAATAACAGGGGTTTACAACTGGGGCATGCAAGCATGTTACAAATCCATATGTATTGTGCAACATACCTCGTCGGTGTTCAGTCTTGAAAGTATAGGCTTGTAGTCGTTCGATCCATCTAGCCTCTTATCCCTCGGGTTCCTTAAACTGCATCAACTATTTGAGTGCTGCTTTATCCGTTCGAAGAACAAACTCTTGCCCATACAGATATTTGTTGAAATGCTTAACACTGTCCACCACAGCCAGCAGTTCTCTGCGTGTTACACTGTAATTTATAACTGTTTTAGAGATGAATCTATAATACGCTATAATACACGACAATTCGCTCTTTGCCCTCTTGCTTCGGTGACATCCTTGCACCTACCCCCGAGTTGCTAGCATCTGTATCCAAAATGAATATCCCATCGGCCTGCGAATACGCTAAAATAGGAGTGCTGCATGATTTCACCTTAATTCTTTCAATGCTTTTTGATGTTCTGTTTTCCACTGAAATGGTTGAGTTTTTTTGGTGAGGCGATGGAGATTTGACGTTACATCTGCGAAGTTTGGCACAAATCGTCGGTCGTATAAACATAATCCTAAGGAATTTCTTAGTTGGCTAATATCCTTTGGTGCAGGCCAATCCATTACTGATGCTAACTTCCTTGGATCCGTTCGCACATCATTGCTCGAAACAATAACCCAAATATTTAATTTCTTCCCTGAACAGTCTGAATTTTATTGCACTTAACTTCAATCCTGCCGTCCGGATCGGTTGTAGTACTCGTTTTAGATTGTTGACGTGTTTATCAAATATGAATACATTGTATAGTACAATCATGTCATCCAAATAAATCAGACCTATTTTCCAATTTAGGCCTCTTAGAACTTGCTCCATTAATCTCTCAAATGTAGCAGGCGCATTGAATAATCCAAACGGCATTAAAACAAATTTAGGTATTGCTGAAAATGCCGTTTTCTCTATCATCAGAATGGATTGCTACTTGCCTATATCCACTTTTTAGATCCACTGTACTGAAAATCTTGGCAGCGTGTCCAAGTTTTCGTTAATGCGCGGTAAGGGATAACTGTTTTAATCAACACGAAATCGCGTTGTCCCGTCCTTTTTCTGAACAAGAATCATTGGCGAACTCCATGGCCAGCTAGACTTCTCTATTACTTCATCACGGTCCATTTTTTTGTTAACTCGGCAGTCTCCTGCTGCTTCGCAAGTGGTATTCGTCTTGGTACTTGCCGGATTGGAGTAGAGTTTTCCGTGTCGATTGTATGTTCCATAATATTAGTTTATCATTATTAAGAGCAAATACATCGGCTAATTCATCCAGTGCTTCCACTGCGACATCTAACTGTTCCTCTGGGAGATGGCTGCACAGTGAACGAATGATCTTTTTCTGCCTATGGGTTGGTGATCGATGACATTGCTTCGACTGGCAGTTTTAAATATAGTTGATTCCCGCAGCTGTACCGATGATCACTCCTTTCTTGATTTCATTTGTTGATGAACTCACGTTCAAAACATCTATTGGTACTTTCTGTTGTAATTTAACTAAGGTTCTCGCACACAGCAATCCGTTATTTTTGGCATTCGCAGACCACAACTCCCATCTTGGTATTCCCAAGGTTATCGTCAATTTTCGTGTAGATGACTTTTTCGCACTTCGGTGGAATTTCGACCCTGTCTTCGTCTACAACTCGAAACGCATTTTATTCGCTTGTGTTTATTTGAAGCGGTACCTCCACATTGCGCCATTTTAGCACTTCGTTCTTCAAATCCACGACCATCTGGTATTTCGTTATAACATCCAGTCCGATTATACATTCATCAGTTACTATGATTACCAGCTACGATAAACCGATGTTTGAACCGCATTACATCTAATGTTACTGGAAGGGTACACTCTCCTTTGACTCGCAGATCCAACTGTTGCTGTTAGCAAGTTATAACGGACAGTAGCATCTATCTGTTCTGGATCTACCATATCAGGACGCACCACCGATTTCGAAGCTCCAGTATCTAGCTCCAGGGTAAAGGCGTATTCACGCTGTGCTAATACGCCAATAACAGCGACACTTTTGTAATTCGTCCCCTAGTTGTGTGATTTTAACGGTGCTCTTGGGGCATTTTCTCCCTTCCATCCAGTTTACGCCCCTCAAAACTGGTGTAACTTAGTTTATCGGATCCATGGCCATTAAATGGGACAAGTGCTTTCTCTCCTCGTCTCATTCAGCATCTAACTGCCTCATATCTTCGCGTTTCTTTCCTCTTTCGGCAGCTTCTGTCGTTCGCTGTGTTAGTTGATTACAATCCCTCATGTAATCATTCTTCACAGACTCATAAACGCGTCCACGGTTAGTCCGTTCAACACATCCGTAGGTGTATTGCCATAAGCACCAATTTGGTTACTTTTCTCTTCAGGTCTTGCAGGCTTTATCCACGTAGTTGCCGTTTGCTTTGAAATTTAATCTCTGACGTGTGACTCCCCATATCGTAGCTCCAACTCACGCATGACCCGCTCATAGCTCCTTTCTGATGCGGATACGGTTTGGAAGACATTTGCAGCTTTCCCACGGAGAGCCAAAATCAGTGCGTTGAGCTGTTCTCCTACGCCCCAACAATTGTGCTGCACTGCCGGTTGAAACTGCACTTTAAAATTCTCAAATTTACTGCACAGTTGAAAAAATATGACCTATGTAATGCAAATAGCATTACATATACATCCTGCGCTAGCTTGCATTGCAAACTAATGCACAAGTTGCATTATATCAGATATTAATGCTAACTGTATTAATTTTTATTGTATAGTTTACATTAAACTTTAACAGAATATTTTGTTAAAATTGATACATGTTATATTAAAAGTTTACAGCACATTGCATAAAAAAATAAATTAATATAAATTAAAATATCTATTTGGAAGCATCATTTTTTGTCGTAAGCGACATTAAAATTGTATAGCCCAGTGCTTTAAACTGTAAAGCACACCACATTAGCAATTCCCAAATACTAATAAACCTTTATTATTTTGTATCAAAAGCATAAGGCGAGTTTCACAAATTCCACGTTTTTTACTTCCAAAATTCGATTGACTTAAATCAATTGACGTCTTTACACTGGAAATATATGAAAAATATTTTAAGCTTATATTAAAAGTATACACAATGCCTTAGCGAATTATTATAAATTCGCTAAACAATAATTAATCCCAGATTATATAGAAATTTTCTTTCGAAACAGTGCTGCAGTAGTTTTAGACGCAACTGCGTCGTAACTATTTTTAATGCATGCTTTGCATCAGAATGTGATACACGATTGCATTGTATAAGACTCGATGCAAGGGTTGCATTATAAATTGCAGCAAAATTTCTAACTGTGTGCTCACCTTGCTGGTCGATTTTTGCATCTTGCTTGTCTATTTTTGCACCTTGCTGGTCTACTTTGGTGCCTTGTTCTGTTCTGATCGAATTTAACATCTATTTCCTTTAGTTGAAGTAAAAGGGTCTGCATCATGTCGCCCATGTCCAAGGAGGAATTCGGGAGTAGGCGACTGTACTGATATGGTTGCAAAAAACCTTCTGATTTTGTTTGTGGAGCAGTTGGAGACTTTTGCAGCACGGAGCCCAATTTCCTTGGTTTTGCAACATAAATATGGTCTTGAGACGGGTTTGAATCGCTTTTTGAGTCACTCCTAAAGTTTCAGCGTGCTCCTCTTGAGTTTGGCATGAATCTTGGTCCAATAATGCCTCTAACAAAGCGTCTTCAAACTTTACTGGTCTTCCTTCGCGTTCTTTGTCACTGGTGTCAAAATCGCCACTTTTAAAACGGCGGAACCAGTACTCACATGTTTTTATTGATGGAGCATGTTCCCCATATATACAGCAATCGATGTCCATCACCTGCAACGTTCTTCAAATTAAAAGAAAAAAGCAGCGCTTACCGCAATGATTTTTAGAGGGAAATGATGCTTTAACATGAATTCAGTTAGAAGATGGCCCGATCCGATTTAATACTAGTTACGCCATCTTTTGTAAATCCCTCAAAACTTATTTGTATCCCCAATAATACCCTTGTTCTCAACAGCTCCGTACAGTTCCGTACAATGTTGTTTACAAAAACGCAACTTATATGTGTTTGGGTACAGTGTTTTTTTAAAAATCTCAGCCAATACGAGCCCATAATTTGCTTTGAAACGTCATGAACGCGCTATTCGCCTTTTAACGCAAAATGTTTGACATCTGATGGAATATTTTGAAACTAGAGCCAATGGTGGTCAAATTCTCAATAACTAGTTTATATGTTTTAATTAATTTAATATTTGGTCAAAACGCGATTAAATATTATTTATAATATTAAATTAGTATACAATCAATATGAAAAGTAATGAAATAATGAGCAAATGGTTGGAGGCCTTTCCTTCCTTCCTTTATAAATGGATTGGTTCGCAAAGGAAGTGACGCCAATTAGGCAGTGTTTAAAAGGCTAATTAGACTGGCACGTGTTAGTTCTAAACATAAATAAAATCAACGAAAATTTAACCAAAAATTGGTCCAATGAATTTTAAATTGGTGAAATTAAAACTTATAGTTAATCGATCTCGCGTAAAGTGCGTGTTGTATCTGCTACAGAAAGGCATTTTGAGCTAGATATGGATTTAACTATACCCACGCATCGTAATTATTTTGCACAATAGTTGATGAGCTTGTATTTTTTACAATTCATGTAAGATATTCCAATTGCATTTCATTCACCTGCCGAAGGCAATATGGCGTAGGAGGGGGACCCTGCGTATTGGAATTGGTGTATTGGATATGCAGTAACCTCGCATTTCTTATTTATCTGTGCTTATTTTCTGTTACTTTTTATTTACCTTATTATTTTACGATATTTGTCTCTTGTTTCTTGATCTATAATTTTTCTTGTTTAAATTAACAAGAATGATGATTAATTTCAATCGATATGTATAGCGTACCATTTTATTAATTGAGATTTTGTATTCTTTTCATTCGACAGGTAATAAAAAATTGTTAAAAATCAACAGTAATTGCAGCTCAAACTTACAAATATTAAAAACTACTACTCTAAGTTTATCGAATAATAATTTAAAAACTTTACCTGAGATAATGACGTTATCGGATTTTAAAATAAATAACAGTAATAATATGAATAATAATAACAGTAACAGTAACAATAATAATAACAATAATAATAGTCATAATGAGGCAAATATTGAACGTAATACTAGTAATGTAAAAACAAATTGTAGTATATTACAGAGACGTGGCAGTAACCATTCTCTTACATTAAATTTAAATGATTCCATATGTAATTTAACAAAAAGTCTATCGACTTCAAATAATAATATCATTCACAATAATAATAGTTACAATAAAAAAAACTTACTACAACGTCGTGGAAGTAATACTAGTTTGACATTAAATTTAAAAACTAATTCAACAATCTCTCTAAACCGATTTAATAGCCATAGCTCTTTGAATATCATTACATCAGGTGGTAATATACAGTCGGCGACAGCAACCTCAGGTCACTTTGGGAATTCGTCGATCACAAATAATCGTTTGATTAACACAAAAGGACTCTTGGAGAGGCGAAATTCAAATGCCAGCCTAACTCTAAATATTAACTCGAATTTTGGTGGTTTAAGTATATCAAATTCAAACCTACGTGACTCAATATGCAGCTTAAATAGTATTAATAATGACATATTACTAGAGAATTTAGAAAAATTGAACGACGATGAAGATGACTGTGAAAATCAACTAAATCACAATCAAATCCATGCTAACAATAGTCACATGAATCGTGAACAAAAATTTTCAACGCAACGAAAGTTTTTTAGTTCAGAAAATATCAATACACAAAATTTGTTGCCAAATCCACCTATAACAAATAAATATAATTCTATTGATAATTTAAAAAACAATATAAATTGCAATCTAAATTCTGATGGGATTAGTAGTACAGATCCAAGAAATATGAATCAAAATGATAATCTTAATAATAGCAGTAATTGTAGTATCAGTAAAATAATAACAACCAAACCATTATCGCCGCAGACAACATCAGAGGATTTTAAAATTTATTTGGCCAATATACAGTTCTTACAAAACTCATCAAATCAATTAAATTACAATAATTTATACAATTTAAACAAGTTATTTATGAATGATGAGCAGAATAAAACTATTAAAAGTGATGGTGGTAGTAGTGATAATAAAATTATTTTAAAAAATTTACATCAGGAGTTTTGGGATTTGCCGACAAATTATCAGGAGAAGCCGTTAGTGTTTGGGTCACAATCAAAAAATCGTTACAAGACAATATTGCCAAATGAGCATTCTCGTGTTATATTAAATTCGGAAAATGGGCATTTTGGAGAGCCTTACATAAATGCTAACTATATTAAGGTAAGAAAAGTTATTTATAATTCATCGGATTAATTATTTTTGAAATTGTTGTTTGATCTTTAATTTTTAAGTAAGTGGGTTGGTTGGTATTGATTCGTCATTGTCATCTTTACTGTATATTCAGACAAACAAGGTATTTGGGTGTTCCAAAAATTAATTTAAAATAAACAATTTAATAAATATCGATTTGCTTGTTACATGCAGTGTTGAGAGTATTTTAAAATTTGAAATATAGAAAGTGTCGGAGATCGAAAGCATCTCTTAGCTCATAATCACTTAAACATTTAAGCCTGAATAGCAAACCACATTTAACGTTGGAAACTCATTAGTTTTGATAATTAACTTGATCGTGGTCATCAGTTTTAGTTTTGGCATGTCCCATTCAAATCTCAAACAATACAGTTATTTTGCAAAATATTACGTTAGTGCATCAACCTTTTCCGAATCAACAATCCTGATGATTTCTGCCACAAAGTTGAAGCTGATGCCGACTAGAAGCTTCCACTTCAAGTCTATTCGTTTGATTGGGAATTTAAAATTTAAACAGCCTTTAATATGGTACCATTGATTGAAGCTTAGAGCTTGTTAAGTTAGATTTCATAAGAAAAATAGAAGAGTACCTGCAACTGTTAAAACGGATATACTATCTTTAGAGTTACTACTAAACAGGAAATTAAACTCATAAATGATTTACTTCCTAATTGTTCTCGAGATCTTTTTGGAGTATTAGGCAAATTAGTGAATAAATTAAGTTTTAGATTACAACACCTTGACTGTAACCAAGGATTACAGAGTCGTTATATCCGTCATTTCAAAAGTTAGTCACTTTTTTAAATCTACCAACCAAGCGCAATCGTAAATAACTACCTACATAGTAGTGCCGGTTTTTTCAGTATTTGTAAAATATTCGAAAAATTATTTCAAATTGATCTCAACGAAATTATTCACTCGTACCAGTACGGTTTGAGAAGAAAAAGTAGGACAGCCTTTGCTCTTCGACCTTATGGAAAATATCTACGAATCATTGGAGGTCAAAAACATTACTTCTTGATACTTTGGTTATTTATAGACCGAAATCATTTCAACAACTGAAAACTAATGTAGTATCTGAGCTTATAAAAATAAATGCCTGGCTTTCCAATACCCGTCTTTAATAGAGCGAATTAATGTAATATTATAATAAATGAGAAGATTATGTTCGTGAAGAGCCAAGCATCTCTATCGTGGTATCGCATAATTTCAAGAAATTCTGATGGCACTTGGCTACCAACATCATGCGATTTGACACCGTTAGATTATTTTCTTTGGGTTATTTTTGAAAAGTAAAGTGCATAGCAATGATGTACAAACAATTCAAGGTCTTAAGAACAACATTCTAGTTGAAATTGAAGCTATTGAACTGCTTTTATTGGAAAAAGTCATCAATATGTACGAACGTATTTTGAAATCAATATGTATGTAACGTTCGGATGCAGGCCTGTGACAGGAGCCGTGGTGGTCACATGAACTATGTTGTATTCCATACATAAATGGCATAGAACCAACTTTCATTTTTAATAAAATCCAGATTTAAATACTTCGCCTGTAATTGAGGTTTTCAAATTCCTTATGGAAATGTTTGCGTTTCGATTTTCGATTCATTCCAGCTGCACTGAATGAAAGAAAGTTTCTTCGTGTGTTTCGCTTAGTCTGTTCCAACGTATAACTATTATTCGAGACGTGCAAATAAGATAGGTCGCTGATGTAAAGTGGCAATCAGCCTCTCATCAGCTGCTCAGCAGTTGCTGTGTGTTCGTTTAACTGCCTTATTTATTCGTCACTTAATTACTTTTATGTAGATATTGTTCTGTATACGCCGTGGTTGATTCGAATTCTTAGGTGATTAATTTGATGTCACCAAGGGTTTCTATTCTTCACTGGCACTACAGGAGGGCGCCACACGATAACTATGTCTCTTCATCGCTCATTGAATAGAGGGTGACTTGCGAGGTCCTCAAATGGTACTGACTCCAAGGCCTGATTTATAGTAGGATTTTTGGAATGGTTTACTTATGCCTACCTAAACCTTAATGATTTAATTGTGCCAAATACATTGATGGTATAGAATTCATTTCTAAGCAGGTACATGTATCCTTTTAAATGATATTTTGTTTTGGTTAATTAAATAAATATTGGTTAATATAGTGATATGATTTATATTTCGTTTTATAACTCGTTTAAGAGGTCCTCCGGTGGGGCCCGGGATCATTGTTTGCTCAACTCCAGCGACTTAGGTAAAAATTGCTAAAAGTGAGTGTTCGAACCTTATTTTACGTGAAGTAAAGAGTTGTACTCGGGGAAAATCATTTCAGCGATCAAGCCACTAGAATACGAATTTGTTTTTAGTATTTCTAAAATAAGATCCAGCATAATTTATTAAATTATTAGTGTTAGTCTTTCGGGAGAATTTTGAAGTCACAGGGCACCAGACCAGAACATCCAAGATTATTCAAACGCCGAACTTCCTAAATTTATTTAATTTTTCGTGCAAGCTTACAGATTAATAATATTCCCTCCGAAATAAAAAATAAATTTTGTTAAAGCATTACAAAAGCTCGCTACCCAAAAATACATTGTGGAGTACAATATTATCATCATTGATCTCAATGTTATTAATTTAATGTACTACTTCATAACATTTTACTTTTTGCTTACCTTTTGATTTTGTTTCCCACTTCTTAAACCCAACCAAATTCACCACACACATACTGAAGGTGGTTTTCAGCATCATTACAAAATTATTTTATTTTTATTTTCTAAATTTCCTTTCCTAAAATTCATTGACATCACGTTTGGCCGAGGTGGGGACGATTTCGATCATCGCTTGTTTTCCGTTACGTAACAATAAATAAAATCGATATCTGCGATTTATTCGAATGGGCAGCATGCCATTATACTATTGCAAAACGTGCCAACGTACAAACGTGCCAACAAATTATTTTAATAACCTTAACAACGGTATTAGCAATATGCTTCCTAACGATTATAAAGTATTAATAAGTGTTTTTTTTTGTTTAAATATGTTCAAAAACAATTGTTTTAGTTTCTCATTTAAAACTAAAAATTTTACTTCAAACAACTTACAATATTTTTTTTTCAACAAATACAACATTGAAATGTTAATTCCCCAAAAACCATTCGTGAAAAACAGCGAAACAATTTTTTAGTAATCTATGAAATTTAAATTTCACAAAAAAAGTCATATAAATACTTCTATCTCTAGGGTTTTTCTCTAGACACATAGCCGGTATGTGTCTAGTCGGCTGTTGTTGGAAAACTTTATTAATCATACATCTACTCGATTTGATTTGATGATTCCGATGATATCGCTACCTCCAATAAGTTGCTTTGTCTCGTGTTTCATACGAATGTGATATTGGTTTTGCACAACTTTAATTGTACCACAGATGGAACGAATGACATTACTTTCGAAAGTAGAAAACAATCTACAATCGTCAGAGGTCAGTATCTAGCTCTCGCTTTTGAAAGCCCGCACAGGTTTTACGAGTGCTTTATAAAGTGCGAGTTTGCACGACTGCGATAAATGTTTAGGTGGTCGTAGAAAACTCATTGTCCGGAGCGATTCGGGCTTTTATTTCTACCTGCGTATCATTTGACGATGTTATTACTGACCAAGATCATTATCACCGATTCCGAGATTTGCCATGGAGAGGCTCCTAGGTATTGCTAAAAATTTGGTTTTGCTACTGTTCACGCCCAAACCAAGTCTTGTTGTGTAGCGATGGAGCGGCATGAAATTTTCCTTAATATCATCACTAGGTCGTCGGCCAAGAAGCACGATATCATCTGCATATCCAAGAAATTGGCCTAATTTATTAAATATACAGCGCGAAGTTTCAATGTTGGTTTTCCTTACCATTGCTCTAATGGATGTGACTTCGTCATTCCAATTTAGCAGATTTTGGAAATAGGTTTGCCAACCACATCAACCATGTTTGTTCTCAGCTCTCCATTTCTGTCTTTGATGGCATTACTTCTTGAGTGGAAGTCTAGTGAGATTACTGGCGCTAGCAAAACAGTCGTTTCTGTCCTTTTCTTTTTCAGGATTTCCTTGTTCCGCTTAGAAGCTGATGTTATCGATGCATGATCTCATATATTCACGCGTCCTTTACCGAAGATATTTAGTCGTAGCTTCCCTAGCACGGAGATATTCTGCCAGAGTGCGTCTTGTGTTGCGAGCCAACCATTTTTCACAAAGCTTTTCTTCATTTTCAACTAACAAGTGGCACTGACCATCGAACCAATCATTGCGGGATTCCGGAGGTCTTCTTCCGATAGTATTTTGTGCCGCGGCTGACTGTATAGCCCGGATTGTCCCGGTCTAGATAGCCGGTGATAGCTGATTGGTAACTCTCCTGTGATGCTTGATCTTTTAAAATATCGCCATTCCATCGGTCTTTACTCGAACGGACAAGCAAATGATCGTGCCTCTTTTAGATGTAATGTCGGATAAGCTGGTGATGTGTCTCTTACAGATCATGACGTGATCGATTTGATTTTCCGTTCTTCCATCATTCGGTCTTCACCGAATACTTCACCGTTACTTTGTGGATTCTCTTATGTGGAAAAAACGTACTTGATACAACTAAGTTGTACATTTTGTCAGGTCAGTGTCGCATTGGCCGTTGTTTACTAGTGATGTGCAAGCTGTTAGGACAGATGTGCCATGTGTTTTATGCACTTCTATTGATTTATGCATTAAAGTCACCCACGATGATTTTAATATGGTGGTGCGGGATGTTTTTGATAACTTCCTTCAACTCAACAAATAATAGATCTTTGATGTCATCTGATTTATCTTCGGTGGCTGCATGTACGTTAACGATCGAGATGTTAAGTTTCCTAGTGGGGACTCTGACCGTGCATATCCGCATATTGATAGGATGGAAGTCAATGATATGTTGCTTCACGCACCGATGGATGAGAAAACCGATGGATGACGACCGCTATAAATAAAAAGTGTAACCATTGGTCGTGTTTGTGATGAATCCGACCTTATTTGTGATGAATCCGAAGGCCTCAGGCTTTTGTGTAGGGTTTATAACTAATTGGTTTCATAAGAGAAGGTTGTTAGCCTGCTGCTCAACCCGCTTGTTACGTGTGTGGGTCACGTACTGGTGAAAAAACAACGCATCCAATCCTACCTTGGCCACATTTATAGAGCGAGACGCTTGATGCAAGGCAGACGCCCACTTCAGGCACCTCTAATCTGGAGAACAGACGCTGATTTGGTATTGGTATTAATACCCCAATGACACGACAAGACATGTGTTGATGACGATAAACAGAATTTCCACTGCTCGTATCCATTACACAGAGAGCATTGCGAGGAGGTATGATCCTAGGACTTTGCTCTCCATGTAAATACCAGTTATTGGCAAAATTTTGCCCAATTTTTAGCAAAATCTAATTCAACAGCAAGTGTGCCAGCAGCAGTGGTAATTTTTTTAAATCTAAATTATGTAGAATTTAGGGTGCTCATTGGGACGAGACAAGTCCAAAGGAGTAGAACATGTAGCTGGGTCAATGTCATGAAAAGCAGTCCAATACAGATATGCCCGGAAATGAACCGTTACCCACTTTAATTGCGTTTCAACACCGGTTTTTGACAAAATTTTGAACTGCAATTAAAGTGGGTAACGGTTCATTTCCTGGCATATCTGTAGTGGACTGCTTTTCATGACATTGCTCCAGCTACACGCTCTACTCCTTTGGGCTCGCTGCTGGCACACTTGCTATTAAATTAGGGTGTATCGTGTTTTACAAATTTCAAGAGGTCTTAATAAAATTAATTTTAATTAAAATGTTATAAAGGATTTTTCAATAAGGGGACATAACAATTTTGTATTTAAATAAAACACAGAATAATTGAGATATTGAGGTGAAATTTATTCCGGGTGCAGTAGACATGTTACATTTAACAATGGAATTCGATCCCTATTTTCCACCACTCCGTCCCTGAGATCCTCTAATGTTGTTGGCATACCCGAACGACTTAACTTACTTAAATCGCATGAGCGAGGCGGCTATTCGACCGTACTGAGATTACACGGTTACCAAACTTCTTCTTCAATAGATCAGTTGTTTGACCAGCTGTGTGGCATATGGCACCATCTTGTTGAAACCCCGTATCACTGGTGTCAAATTTATTCAATTCTGGCCAAAAATAATCTTCCAACATGGCACAATAGCGAACTCTACTGACCGTAACATGGCGATCATTTTCATCGACGAAAAAATATGGTCCAATCACACCTCCGGCATGAAATCCACACCACACGGTCACTTTTGTGGTTGTAATGGAGTCTCTTGAAGTATATCTGGGTTTGTTGCTGTCCAATAACGCATATTTTGGTTATTGATAAAGCCATTAAGCCAAATTCGCCACGATGTGGTTTGAGAGATTCCAAATTCCTGTGAACGGCGTAGAATCGACTGATTTGGGTCATTTTGAACTGAAGCATTTATAGCTGCGATATTTTCGGTACTTCGGCTGCTGCGTTGTTTCATTGGCGCAGGACCGTCCAATAGTGCTCAAAATTATCCTTTATTGCAGTCAAACCCCTGTCTTGGAGGGACGATTAGCATTCTTAAAGTTGCGACCACCGACTCAGGTGGCTATAAGTGTTTTATGCTTTTATAATTTAGTATTTAATTTAATTTATTAGAAATCATGATAAAATAAATAATAATTTATATATTTTGTAATTTCATTTCGATAGGGTCCTGACTATACAACAAACAGTTACATAGCAACTCAGGGGCCAATGCCAAATACAATATACGAATTTTGGTTAATGGTATACCAGAATATAGTAAAAGCCAAAACAACATTTTCCACTACCCCATCAAATAATGCATCATTGCCAGCATCTACACAAATTTCATTATCATCAACTAAAATGGATGAGTCTGGCGGAGATCACAACATCAATGGTTATGAAGTAGCACAATTATTACAGCAAGGAGGCGTTAATTTAGCTAAGTCTCTTGACAAAACAGGTAACACTAGTAATAATACACAAAAAATAATTATGCTAACCGATTTTGTTGAAAACAATCGACAAAAATGTGCAATATATTTTCCTGAAAATCTTAATGATTATTTATTTATAACAAATACAAATAATCTAACAGATATAAAATATTTAAATGATAATTATGTAAATTTAGAGCAGATAAATAAATTAATTAGTTATAATTATTTCTTAATTAAAAATTTAAAGATTATTAAAAAAAATGGTTATAATATAAGAAAACTAGTAATTATATATCATAATGCCGCATCCTTTAGAGCCGTTACCACCTCACCAACGAATGGTGGTTTAAACGAATTTTATGTGTATCATTATTGGTTTCCGGATTGGCCCGATCACAAATCACCTGATAATATTGATATATTGCTTGATATGAGTATTGATCTATTGAGTAATATACAAAACGAATCAGATTTTAAAATAGCAGATGGTGACGATCCATATCCAGTTACGAATTTAGATGATAAAATTCATAAATTTATCATACGTTACAGTAGAAATTTAAAACAAACAATTTCAATGCCATTGCCAATCATACACTGTTCGGCTGGTATCGGTCGAACTGGTTGTCTAGCGGCTATTTTAAATGGTATACGGCAAATAACAATATCAATTATAAATTCTAATAGTACTCTTAATAAAAATGTTAATCTAAATTTATTAAATGTTGATATACTTGGTATTGTGTGTAATTTACGTTTACAGCGTGGTGGCATGGTACAAAATTCCGAACAATACGAATTAATACACCGTGCTCTATGTTTGTATCAAAGTAAATTAATTAAAACCTTTAAATAATTAATTTTTAAAAAAAACATATATTTAATATTATTTATTTCATCGTAAAACATTTTTTCATTCAATATGTATTTTATTATAAAAAATTTTCATATAGTATATGTTTGTTGTTTTTTAAATTAATTTCTATTTATTTATTTATTTATTTTTATTTTTAACGTTTATTTAATTTATTTTATTTTTTTTTTCAAATGTGCCTTATTTCGAATTCTTATCCCTATGTATTGAAATTTTATTTTACCTCTAACGTGGTGGCAATAGATGAAAAAATGGAGTTTCGTTTACGATACAGTCTTAGTTTACATAAATACCGAAAATAATAATGACCGTACACAAAATAATTGGAGTTAGTTTTTATTCAATCGAAATTTTTGCATGAGATAAAAAGGGAGAGGGAAGAATTTCTCTTAGATATATTCTTATATTCTTATAGGTTATCTAGGATACGAAAATTCTTTTTTAGACCTTTTTCTCCAATAAAGTTGACAGCTGAAGTACAGCTTAATAAAAACAAACTAAAATTTATTCGTTACTTTGTAAGTTTTTGGACATTAAAATTATTTAAGTTTAATAAATTTTAATGACAACGAAAATTTATGAATAAAGTACAAATTGTTATTTTGACGTTAGAAAAAAATGGCCTATTCAGTTTAAAAATTCTTGTCATATATTAGGTCAATTTCTTCTTTAATTTTTTCTTTCTTTAAGCTGTAGTTTTGTTTTTTAATACATATCATGTTAATTCAAATATTAATACGGGAAAACCCGTTTTTTTGGTATTTAAGTTATAGCTGAGAATTCTCAGAAACAAATAAATATGGCAAGAATATTGAATTCAATTTTATAAAATGATCAGCATACTAAATATTATTATTTTGTTCTAAATATTATTGTTCATTCTGTGTTGTTCAATAATGGAACTTATTATCTATTTATAGTATATAATTCTATTTTTATAGATGATGTCAAATTACACCTGAAGGTTATTTTGTGATTAATAATGGCATAGACAAATAAGTTTACCATAGATTTTTCTTTTTTATAAATCGAGAGACAAAATGTGTTGAGAAAAAAACTAATTATTCCAATGGTGACGTCGATCCGAAACGACTAGTGTTGCATGTGTAGGCAACAAAAGAAATCGCCGAGTCGAGACGATCAGCAAAGTTTTTAATTTAATTCATATTTTTGTTGTTTTTTTAAAACGTAAAAGGAAAACCGAAATTCGCTAATATTTCTGTGGTTTTTTCGAGAAACTAGTTAACTGAAAACCCTTCATTTTTGGTAAATCACATTTAAAACAAAAACGACGATATCTTTTAGATATTATTATTATTTGATTAAATTATAAAATCAACAAGATGGTATCGATGATAATCAACTAACCTGTATACATAATAATATATAAAAATATTGTTTTTATGTTGTAAATTCGAAATATATCAGTTATCTTGTTTTGTTGGGTCTGGATTCAAATTCATATAAAGATGATTGGTATCTGCAGATGGTTAAGTAAAGATAACTAGTTTTTAAATAACGAAATTTTTTGTAAAAATTAAAAAGTTTCTATGAATTCAAGAACATTGAACGACAGTCTCTACTTTCCTGGTTAATTTTAGAAATTCCTGATGATTTTAATGTAATGATAAACTTAATTCTTGTGTAAATTCAACTTATTAGAGTTCTCTTTTTGAATTTGAAATAATATTTTATTCAGAATCTGAATCTTCTGAACAGTAGCAGCTTTCTTTCATATTTGTTTTGGGTTTTTAGTTCGCGATAGAAATTGTGAAATACTAGAGGGATGAATACGAACAAGTCAATTAAATCGGCCATCTTTTCATCGGAAATTGGTAAAGAAGTCAAATTCAACTGAAGAGCTGAATATTAAAGCTCGTATTCAGTCTTTTTAGTAATCATTGTTTTGAAATGTGCGTCGTTGTAGCTTGTTTTGTATGAAATGGAATCGGAATTCCCTTTTGTGTATCTGAAAATGTACTGTATGTTATGAAAATAACGATCAACGAGAATTTTTTGTAAATAATTTTACCTCAATATTCGAATATTGTTCCAAACTATTTTCTACTTTTCTTCATTTTTAATAGTTTTTTTAAATTGCACACGATCGAATTAATTGGGCCCAGTCATGAGGATGTGACATCGGAACATTAGTGATTTTTTGCTTTCTTTCGGTCACACTGTGGTCACCATCACATTCAAAATGGGTATGGCCAGGCTCTAGGAATTTGTGATTCCATAAATCAAATTTTGGATCCAGTGTCATTAAATATTGAAACATTGTAGTAACTATACTATTGCGATTCTGCCCAGCGCATGTGTCACTAAATATTACTACATGTGATTTTAAACTTTTTGAATTCCTAAGGCATTGGAAAATACAAGAAGCGATTTGATTTGCACCTTATAAACAGAAAATAATTAAAGCAGGGTTATGAAGAACACAAGATTTTTAGTTTTATCATAATTAGTCATAATTCTTTTTTAACTACAAATAATATTTGAAATATAAAATAAAGGACTTACCGTTTACTAAATAATTAATAGTGCTTGTGTTTTAATTTTATTTTTTCACTTAATAAACACATTTTATTAAACACTTGTTTTTCATTTCGCAAAAAATTAAATTTTTGAATATTTTAATTAAAAAATTTATCCAAAAAGTTGGATTTTGTGGGCAAAAATTTTTTAATTAAAATATTCAAAAATTTAGATTTTTGCGAAATAAAATGTGTTTATTAAGTGTTAGTGTGTTTCGCCGAGCGTCTGCGGCAAATAGTGTAAAAAATGCTAATTTTATTTGCTAACAATAATTTTTGTAAAATTTTATAGAAAACCTAACCACATTCTAAAAGAATGACAACTGCAGTTAAAATTCAAATGATTTATCTATTTTTATTCTATTTTTATTTTATAGTAGATTGATAATTGAACTTGCTATACAAAGAACATTTTTTGTTTAATGAAAACCATTTAATTTATTATAACAAGTTCTATTTAAAAAAAATATGCAATTTGAAATAATGTAATAATAACTACACTTATAATTTTATTTAACAAAACTAGATTATTTTTTGTAATAGTTATTCACTTTTAATAAATTTGTTTAGAAATGACAGAAATTTGAAAAACTTCGAAAAATTTTCTAATAATATTCACAATTTTAATTTTATTTTCATTCATAACTCAAAATCGTAAAAAATTCAGATAACTAGTTTTAAAAAAAAAACACAGATTTGAAATAAATAGAAAAATTCTAGTTGTGTTCGGGATGTGTTACTCGTTTCTTCTTCTTCAAATTGATAATTTGTGTTGGAAGATGTGTACTCATAGAGTCTAGATGACCAAGGAATCCGGGTTGTGTGCTGATTTTCATTGTTCTATTTATATATATATATATATAGTTATGAGTTAGGATACCGTGATTTAAATAAAAAAAGGAATATTTATTTAGTAATTTTCTTACATTTTTTTATTTAGAGATCTTAACTTAAACACGAGTAAAGTAGAACTAACTATTTAACGTTTAATTTTTATTCTATACAACAATTAATGCTGCGTTATCAAATATAATTAACATACGATATTTTCCATCCGATATCTTTTGTTTAGGGCTTTCAACCTAGACGCTTTTGCTGATGTTGCATTTGAATCGTGGGAATGGAATGCAATGAGCTTTTATCTTGGGCATGTAACTCCTCCCGGGGGTGGAGAAGGGGCGTCCTCGGCCTTTGGTATGATGCCATATTTGGAGAGTACATCGGAGTAGCATGTACTAGTGGTGGATGTAGGCGATGATGTGCTACGCGAATCGTTGATTCTTATTGTGGGTGATCGGTGAGCAATACGATTATACCTATTGATGAAACGGAGATTCCTAGTGACAGGGTCAACATCCAGATTTGATGATTGGCTTGTCTTAAATACACGTGCATCAATCGTTTTCTATTCTCGATGTTTTCTTGATTGAGAATATCAACACTCAAGGAAGCGATTAATTGCCGTGTGGCTTGTACATTGTGTATTGCTCCCTGAACTACTTGTATCTCAGTTTCGACTTCATAGGAGTGGAACTTTTTGTCACGGAAGGTCAGCGTACAATTGAAAAAGTCTACCAAAAAATTCCCTGTCAATTCTCTATTGTTGGGCCCGCAGTTCGAGTATAGAGTTTCATTTTTGGCATTGATAAGGAGAAGTTTGTCTTCTGCGATATATTGAACGGTAGTTTGCATTTCTGGCGTAACGTTGAACTGACTTCTAGTTCCCATCACTAGTGGTTTGATGCAGCCTGGAATTCCATAATGTCGGAGTGCTTTTGGACGAAGGCGTTATGATTTAATGTTGTGTATACCTTCTGTTTAGATTTAATTAAATGTCGTGGGTAATCGGGTATGATTGTGTTGTTGACGACTAAAGGTATTATAGTCAAAATAACGGAGTCTCTCTCTTCCATTTTAGGTACTTGTAGGATATAAAGAAGCGTGGTTTTGTTAATGGTGATTTTGGGCGTGACATATTGCAGTGCTTCGTCGGGTAGTGTTACATTGATGCCCTGGTTGACTAGGAGATCCTTAATCTTTAGGATTTCTGTCAGTGTGAGGATCCGGTTGCTTGGGAGTTCGATCTTTGTCTTGATTATTGTGTCCTGTATATCTTCAAGTATTGTATTTACGGTATCTATGTTTATAATCGTGGCGATCATATCGATTTCAGTGAGTATCACGGTATTGGCTATAGTATTATTTCGCATTGCTCCGTTTATAGTGCTTGTGATAAGTTCGAATCTTTGGTTGATTTGCTCATTGACGTGAAACTGTTGGTTGTTTGCACTGATGAGTTCATTCATTGTACCATTAATTAGCCGGAGATCTTCGGCATCGGAGGTGCCTGCCATCCATTTCCAGGCGGACCCTAAGGTGTCCCAACATTTGTGTCGTATCCTCTGTTTCGGTATTATTTGATAGAAATTATGAACTAATTCTGTATATTTATGTTGTATGATCTTGTTTAATTCTAACTTATCATCTAACTTATTTTTAACAATTCTACTGATTGAGTTTATGGCATTTTCTAGATTTGTTAAGTTAATAGGATGTATAATTCTTATTACCCCTGTTTGTATTTTGCATGGTTTCAATTTAAGCAATAAAATTGGGTCTGTGTGTAAATTTTTTATTTCTAACTTTTGACCAAAACAAATTTGTAAAGTTACTGTTACTCTAATTAGTTTCATAACCAACTGCATTATAAATATTAGTTTATGTTTTTTTTTTGAGTTAAAAGTAAATTTAAGCTTACAATTGTATATTAAATTACCAATACTACTCTTAAACTATAATTGTATTTCCATCTAATTTTATCAAAAATTGCAAAGTTTTACTAAAGTTTATCTGTAATGAAAGAAAAATTGATTTTAATTAATTTCTTTTTTTCAATCTTTTTATTTTACTGTGATTCCGCTTAATGTTTCTATTTGTGTGGAATGTTTTCAGCGCGACATTCTGAATTTTTGTCTCAATTCCTCTCGGTTGAGACTTCGTTTTGATGTTGGGTTTGAGAAACACAGTTTGACCTTCTGTAAGGTTAGGTGGTTCCTCCTTGCCAGGGTTATATTATTCCATTCTTGTGGATGCTTTTTGCAAATGATTGTGAACTGTTTGAAATATTTCGTGTGCTCGTGCTTGAATCTCTGCGGGGTTAGTGACGTTATTTTGGTTGAAAATCACCTCATTCGGCGTGAAGCCGGTGGCAGAGTGCACGGTGTTGTTATACAATTCAACTGACAATTCGATGGCAGTTGAGGTAGTATGATTTGCCAACTTACTTTTATTAGTGTTATATATTTCAATCATCGTTGCATGGGTTTTTTCGATCTGCCCATTAGATTCTGAAGACGACGCGTATTCTAATTGGATATGAAGGTTATTCAGAAATTCTCTCATTTGTACAGATCGAAATGTCGTTTTGTGGTCGCACACAATACGGTTCGGTATTCCGAAAAGGCTGAAGTATTTATTGAGAGCACAGATTACATCGGTGGTATTTTTTGTTTCCATTGGTAGCGTTTGTAAATGTTTGGAAAAGGAGTCTATTATTGACAAGAAGTTGTTTCCATTTATAATAAAAATGTCCATGTGTAGTCTCTCTAGCGCCTTGCAGTACATTATTCATTATTCATGAATGTCGCCGGACCATTTTTTAGCCCAAACGGCATCCTGCAGAATTCGAAGTGTCCTCTATCTGAGGAAAATGCAGTTTTTGCTTGCGAGTTTTCATCCATTAGGATTTGGTGAAAGCCCGATTTTAAATCTAATTTGGTAAAGTACGTAGATTTTCCCAGATTATCAAGTATCTCCTCTATTTGAGGAATTGGGTATTTATCGTCGACTGTTTTTTCGTTTAGTTTCCTGTAGTCAGTCACGACCCGTACTTTGCGCTTTCCTGAAGCGTCTACTTTTTTGGGGACTACCCAAATAGGCGCTGAGTAGGGGCTATAAGAATGTCGAATTATCCCGTCATTCAGCATTTCTTGGATCTCTTCCTCTACGTCTGCTTTAAAGTAGTGGGGGTATCTGTAGGTTTTTGTATAGACTGGGGTTTCATCTCGTGTGATAATGTTGTGTTTGATTCCGACTGTAGCTGACAATTTTTCGTTGGGTCTTAAGAGGACTGTGCGGTTGTTATAAATTGTGTCAATGTTAACTTATAAGATTTGCCGTACCTTTATTTGTCAGGTTGTGGATACCTAAAATATTCTTCACTGATGTATTTTGTGTTTTTAAGAGGCGTTTAGGTATGATATTTGGTTTAAGGAAATTTAAGTTTCCGTATCCGAATCTGGCTCCTCCTGAAAATTTCCCAGGTCGGAGTTTTCATCGTCGTGCGAGGTTTCTGTGTTCGAAACTTCTATTCTATTCTCGTCGTCCTGGAGGATTGCATGGGTATTATAAGTATACTTTTTGTTACCGGAGTTTCTGGTCCTAGATGAGGGATCTATCTCCATATACTCCGTGGGAGGCCTATCTAACCTTTTGACCTTTTTACGTTGTACCAGGTTATATCTCGAATGGTTGGTATTCAACTGGGTTACTTTCGACTGAACAGTCTGACTTTGATTTCTTTTCGAAGTGCTCGAAATTATTTCATTACTGGTAAATTTGCATAGGAAAGCGTATGCTTCCTCTATGCTTTTTGGTTTTGCGGCTTGCGCGTATTCAAAGTAAGGCTTTTTCAGGCCCGAGATAAACGCCGCCGGTGCATCTTCCTCGATGAACGTGGAAATCGCATTCCAGGAAGCACCATAAGTTGCGTTTTGTCTCGCAAGGGATTTAATATTCTGCACTATTTCTTTAGTTTTTGTAGAAGCTATGAATGGTCATCGTGTTGTTTATTTGCCCAGAGTTGGGACTTATAATACGAGAGCTCTTGCTTGTCGCCCAAAGCTTCAAGCAGGATCTCTTTGATTTCCGGGAATGATTCAGGATCTCCGGCGAAACATAAGATGTCTTTTGCCTTACCCTCGATTTTATTTTTAACCGCTTGGGTGTACATCCTGAATTGTGCTTGCGGAACTAGTTGTGCAAACAAAGCTAACGTTTCTTCAGCTGTTTTCAGCCATGCAGTCACCTGCTTTCTATTCCCATCAAAGGAGGGAATAGAGTTGATCGGATCGGGGATCCTAAATATGTCGGCAACCTTTTGGTTGTCGTGCGTTGGTTCCGGTAGAACAACCGGGTGGGTTAACTGGTGTTTCTATTTTTTGGCCAAGGTATGTTAATACTTTGTCCTGTTCGTCTTGTTTTTGACTTAAGTTCTTCAATTGAGCAGCTATCGCGGCTAATTGTGCTTTAATCTGATCCACCTCCATTTCTCAGAACCCGTTTTGTCGAATTACTACTACTTTTCGTGACAAATTAATTTATTAATTTAGTGCACAGGGCAAAAGGGTATGTGATTTAGTGTTTGACTGTTTTCGCACCTATCTTGTAGTATGCGATGGTAGTAGCACCGGCTGTTGCGTGTATCTAGTAGTGCGCAATAGCGTGGCGGTAAGAAGTTTGGTTTTCAACCAACACAATAAAAAAAATGTAAATTGACACAAAAATGTAAATTGACACTGGGACTCTGTACACGTCTATCTAGTAGTACATGACACAAAATACAAATTTGAAGTTGTACACGAAACAAATTTAAAATTTACAACAAAAATTATTAAAAAAAATTCTTACCTTAAAAAAAATTTATTTTTGTGTGTAGTCGTGGTGTAGATGACAGCGGGTACCGAAAGTATGCTATGTAGTGCGGTCGGCGTGATACGCAAGTCCTTTGGACGGTAATACCTTTAGCCCAGGACGTCAGAGGAAAACTTTCACCGTGTGTATGTCTCTTCTAGAGCAACTTAATTGGGTTTTAAAAACGATTCTTGATCGAGCGAGTATATTGTACTCCGTGTTCAACGATTCTCGATCAAGCGAGTGTATTCCACTCCGTTTAGAAAACTTTCTAGCAACTATAGAATTTCCACACAACTAGGAGAAAACTAATTCAGACGGGATCACTTCGAAATAGTTTGTATTCGCTACTTCTGGCACTGTTTTCACTACACAGAATGTTTGTTCATTTGCACTTTCACTACAATTTTTAAATTTATTTTGAAATAAGTATAGTTCCACAGTGGAAAACTTCGTTTTTAAGTTTCATTTCAAGTTTTATTAATTGATTCTATATTTTTTGTTTGTTTTATGCTTATGTGTTAGTAATGATAAAATAACATAGTTGAATATGATATTTCAGTATTTCAATTTAATAAAATAAAAAATATTTCAAAAGAAATAATTATATTTCCAGTTAAATTTTTCGAAGTAAATAATTATACTTCCAGTTAAATGACAGGCGTTGAAATAAAAAATTTAACATTATACTCGTATGTACATTCAATTTTAACGAAAGAGAATTTTAGAGAATACAGAATTTTAAAAGTGAGTATGGCCACCAGAGTTTGTTATGACCTTCCATTCGATTAGGCATTGCATATCAATTAGATTCTGAAGCTCCGAAGAAGGTATTTCCCTCCAAGCTTTATTTATTTCAGATCTAAACTCTTTTAAACTAGTATATTCTCGTCCATTTGAATAAATTCGATTCGAGATGATCACTCAAAGATTTTCGATTGGGTTTAGATCTGGACTTGGCGCAGGCCATTGCGTTACTTCAATATCCTTTTCATCAAACCAATTTGAAACGACACGAGCACGATGAACGGGTGCATTATCTTGTTGAAAAATTAGATTATCATCATCAATTCCGTCTAAAAAATTAAGAAGCACTTCATCAAAAAGTTGATGAAGCAAATTGGTGTTCTGTCTGTATAACAGAAACCAGTCCAAACCATGATATTTCCTCCCTGAAAGTTTCTATGCAAACTGACCTCTTTCTTCTTCCTATTATAATGTCAATATCGTTTATAACCATCTGGATGTGAATTTCTTTTCATCACTGAAAATAATTGGTTGGTCCACGATAAATGGCACATCGCAAATTCAAGTCGTGCATTTTTGTGATGTTTTTTTAATTCAGGTTTACCTTTATTTTTGATCCATGTAAAGGTGCCTAAGTTGTGAAGAATTACGTCTCGTGGCAACATTCAATTATAATTTACGCCGAATTTCGGAGGCACTAAGTTTTTCTGAGCTTGCTTCTCTAATTATTTCTCGTTTTTGGCGGACAGTTATAATCGGAGGTCGTCCCGATCTAGTTGTTTTTCCATAAAGTGGCCCTAGTTTAATAACATTTGCAACACCAACATGAGATCTGTTGATTTTAGTGGCAATAGCTCGATTAGACCATCCATACTCTTTATAGGCCATGATTTGTCCAATTTCTTCACTTGTAAATGTTTTCCCACGTGGCATTTCTATAAAAAAGAATTATAATCAAAATTATTAATTAAGTTTATAATAAGATACTATAAGAATGCTTACTGAAGATCTGCTTAAAAATTCAGAAAGGATATATCGATTAATCTTAAGAAATTTAATTTAATGCACCAATGGAAGTATATTTATTTCCTTTCCAACAAGAAAACAAACTACGACTGCAACAAATGAAACGAAGTATGTACGTGCTTACGGTATTATGCATGACCAGATAAACAAAACAAAATGGGCACTTTTGTTTTTATGGATATGAGTTTGTGTGCACTTCATTTTATCTTTGCGGAAGTATATTTTTTTATGAATGTATAAATATATGTATAAGACTAAATAAATTTAATTATTTAAAAAATTCATTAAATTTTAAATTTCAAACAGAATATCCTTTTTATCTGAAATGTCATTAACCACGTATTCCAAACATTTATATAACTTGAAACATTCAAAAGGATATTCCAGATTCATTACAAAACATAATTTAAAACTTATATCTATTGCATTTATAATATTTTCGAGAATATAAAAAATGTCATCAAAACTTAAGTACATCTTCTTAATTGCGCTATTAAGTGTATCTTCTTAATTGCGGCAAATAAATATGGTTGCATCGAAAGGCCAAAATCTGCAAACTTTGATTGTTTGAGTTCCACAACTTGTCACTCGTCGGACACATAAGTGATGAACGAGTCAAATGATTCTACAATTCTTGTTAACGTGTTTCTTTCAGTGTCAGAGAAATCTCTGCCATCTAACATGATCTTCCCGGTTCTACATGCTCCAGTCACGATAGGTATACAGTTTAGATCTAAAAATTTATATAAGCCACGTAATTTTCGCGGCGATTCTGCATCTGTCAGAGATTGTATTGAAACAAGAATAACTTCTACTTGCGTAAAAGCATCCCGGTTTCATAGAATTTCCGTTATCTGATAAGTACCCCATGCGGCGTCGCTTCCCGCAGCTCAAGCCGGTAGGGGATAACGGTGTGGGTCTTGAGGTACTCAGATTACGGCCTAGATTACCGCATAAATGATTAGATAAGATGAGATGGCATGTGTTATGCCATCAACTAGGGAGTAACCAAAAAAAAATTTTGATGAGGGAATTCATGCCTCCTTTTAGGCATGTCCACCGTGGTTGTTTAATTACGAAGATTTAGGGTAACTTCATTACCCTAAATTTAGTATAAAAATTAAAAGATATTTTTGGCCTAAAGCCTTAATTGTTAGTAAGTGATATCTTATATTGGTAAAGCGTTACCAGCAGAAGGAAACCCGCGTGCTAACGCACTTGCGCGATTTCCGCCCCTAATGGAGCAACTGGTAGACCCTTTACCAATTGGGCCCGTTTTAGTTAGTAGGTTGGTGCATACTTACCAATAAAAGAAAATTAAATGCTGGAACTTGCCCTGAATTCTCGAACCACACCGAACAAAAAAAAAGTATTGATTTTAAAAACAATTAAAGTATTTATTCACAAAAAAAAACTATAATTATTAAGCATGAATACCAATTAAATTACTAGTTAATTACTATATTACTGTATTGCAACTTAATTACCACGGCTTACGCTCTGTGAGTAATTAAGTTCTGTGTCTTCTTTCCAAAACTTAACTCCTCCCTTCTAGGGCTTCAATTGGTTTACCACGGCTAAAGCTCAGTGCGTAAACCAATTCCCTACCAAAACTCGACTCCCTAATCCAAAATTTTGGCAAGGTATTTATACAAAAATTAATCGATCGTATGAGAAGGGAGGGGGAAGTTTTAGTACAAAAATGTACTTCTCTCTCCATCGATTAATTTAATTTTTGCAAAATTAACAAAATTTTGCACAAATACCGTCCATTTAAAAAGTGTTATAAAATAAATAACCACTTGTGGAATTTACATGTGCCAAGAAAATTGCAACGTTTTAGATTTCTACCTATAGGTCGTTCAATTACCTCTAGGTAGAACGTTTTGCTTTTCATAACACAAAACAAAACATATGCAATCAAATTGCAAAACAAACATTTACGTTTACTCATTTGTATTTATAATAACTACATTATATATACATTGAGTGACGTAGTTTGCAATTCGATCGCATAAACCAGAAATATATTTATGTTTGTCGTATTGCATATTATACCCATTTTATGTATACGGATGCAACAACAAACATAAAGAAAATTATGGAATTCTACGTTTAATGAATTTTTGTGAAGATTAAATCTTCAAGGTCATGGCGAAATTTCCTGGATATTTGAGATTATGTGGATTTGGGTGTTTGATGTAGTAATGGAATAAAATTCCGTTACAGTATCTGCGATCTTCATAATCTCCCAAGATGAAATAACATAAATAGCCAACGGTAAAAAAGCCACTCATATCATAACGGAAGTTTTGCTGGTCAAAAGCTAGTGACCCCAGTTGTCTTGCAATATTACCATCTAAAGGATGGATAGCAGACTGAAAGTTGAAACGGGTTAGCTTTTGTCTTATGCTAGGGCTAACCCAGTTTCATAGAAATTTTGCCTTACCTGTATTACATCCCCCTGCGGCATTGACCCGTAGCTCAGTCGGGAGAGGTAAATGCTTGGCCGTGGGGATGGGGATGCGCAAGTAACAGCCTTGATAACCGCATCGAAATGGTATATATATGAAAGGAGGTTGAGTGGAGTGCCGGATCCCTAAGTAGTGCATTTGGCCTTACCAACCCATGACGAGGGTTGAACCAACCGTGATTGTATATGGTGGAGAGGTTTTTAACTATCATTTTGTATTCAACCGTGCCAGGTTAAATAAATGTTGGGTTACAGCTACAGCTGCGATTGTGGCTTCGACCCGAACATAGGGATCTCGATTGTACGGTCTACGTGCGATGCTTCCAGATTCAGCAAACATGCGTACCAACCTCATAATGGTCCATCTACTCGGGGGAGTGCCGCCAAACTCCCGCCTAAATTCCCTCTGGACGGAAATGATGGACTGCAAAGCATGGTAGCGCTGCACTATCCAAATCCTCGTTTCGGTATTCCAAGCATCCATTTTAGTAAATTTAAATAATAATCTGCAAAATAAAAAAAATAAAAAACAGATTAGTCACACAGAAAAATAGTTATTACGTTTTGTTTTTGTAGCACGATTCGTGCGCCACCCTGTACAATAATTTTGGGGACTTCTAACTTCAGTTAAGGTTAGTAAGAATTTTATTTTAGACAATAAGATGTTCCCGACAGAAGGAAAGGGAGTTGCAAGCAACAACAATTTCCGTCCCTAGAGACAGTCGGATGACGGATTACTGCCGGTGCCCAAAATCTTAGTACTTATATATTAAAATTATACTCACCAAATTTTTCCGGCTTGTTTCCCCAAATCTCCAAAAAATCCAAAACTAGATTAATTTATTTTCGCGAACTTTTACTTGTCTTAAAAGATTAATAAAAAAGATTGCAAACTGAATATAATAAATGTTTATCAATATTTCACAATTTTTCTCACTCAACTAATTTTTTTTTGTTTTTTTTTTTTGTTAACTGACTTAAAAACAAGGTTCAGAACAAGACTTATATCACCAAACTTTTTAATAGGACTCAACTAATATCACCGAAATTTAGAATATTACTGACCCCGTTTCACTGCCGATCGCCCTTTTTATATATTTTTTTTTCACTATCATATACCCGCCAAATTTTACGCGCGACTTTTGACATCACAGGGTTTTAACGAAAAGTTGCCAAATCACTTCCCACAATAGCATCCAATGCATCGCCTGAGGTGCCATCTAGCGAAGTCGGAAAAGATATATTGATCAACGATCACACAGTACTCTGTTTTACCGACCATCTCTCGCTAACATTTAGGGGTTTAATCATTTAACCATTCGCGTATTACCGTATCGAATTCGCACAGTATTTTTATTATTCAACGCGAAAATAAGATTATGGTGCAAATGCACCGCCTCATGTTACACTCACATGATTAACCATCACTACACCGATATTTCACTTTAAATTAATTTATCACTTTAAATTATAAAACACTAACTTAATTGGCCGATTTCGGACCACTGCAAAGAAAACTGTACAGCAAAAAGATTTGCTGATATAATATGAAATCCAAAATGAACTACGTAATTAAATTAGATTAAATTGAATTTCATCAAAACACAATGAGGATTTATAAGAAATTTTGGCTGAAGCCGAACATTTGCGCGCCACTTGGAAACGTGGTGCCTACCTAAATATTTTAATTAATTGTGGAACAGATGTTGTGCTCCATTTGGGCGCCACTTGAAACGGATTATAACTTTAGCTACCGCTAAAGTCAACCCAGTTTCACAGATTTGCCACTCTCTGTTCTGTATCCCACGCGGCATTGATTCCCGCAGCTCAGTCAGGTAGAGGGATCGGAGTGGGTTTAGGGGTACCGCAGATTGTGGCCTAGATTACCTCATTAAATCAAGATAACAAAAAAAAGGAGACTGGGGAAGGTAGGAATTGGAGTATCGGACTCCGAAGTAGTCGGTTAGCTTATCAGTCCATCACTTTGGCAGAACTGACCACGGTTGTATTCCGTAAAATGTTTATCTAAACATTTTACCCTACTCTACCTAACACAGTTAAAACTATTTGGCCCATAGGCCCTATCGGGAGGGCGGGGGGGGGGGGGAATACGTTAGTAAGGTTTGATAGAGGTATGCTATCTAGGTCCGTGAAAAGAAAAGACCCGCTTAGCGTCTGGAATTTCTATTCCAAAGGCTTTCGGTAGCAATCCACTATCGCTATTTAGTGGTTAGTAACACCTAACCAAATACTTACCAATAGCGCCGCTAAATCCGTACACAAAAAAAACACAAAATCCACAATCACAAAAAAACCACAAACACAGTTTATGTTTATCTAAACTGATTCACACCTCAACAAAAAAAACAATCTTATTCAATCACACACAATAAAAACTCAATCCAAAATATTTTGAAAATTGTAGAAAATTTCATTATAACATACAGCAAATTGGTTATTTTGCTGAACAATCATAAAAGGTTGAAGCGTCATTCCATATTGCGAATAAACTTCTTTCTTCCTATTTATCACACTGTGTAAATTATTGATGGAATTTATACATACACGCTTAGAAATGGATATTTTAATTTTGTGTCTATTGTTAGTAGACAAATAACGGTTTTGTGGCTATCTAGTAGTACACAAGGTTGCTATTTATGGTAAAAAATTACCCAAAAAGATTTATATCCCAAAGGAAAAAAAAAATTATATAAGTATTAGAACTAAATTAAAAATTCTTACCTTGCGGTCGGTCGTTGCGGGATGAGCAGGTTACGGAAGTGATCTTAATGTTGTGTGGCGGATCCTCGAGTCCTCTAGACGGGTTTAATTCCCTTCAGTCTGAGATGGTATATAGCTTAAATTTATTATAGTAGTTTATTTGGAACTAGATGGAGCGAGTATATGCTACTTCTTTAGTCAAGGATTCTCCGGCTAGAACCTGTTGATCTCAATTTGAGTATTAGGAGCGAGTATATTGTACTCCCTTATCCTTCCGTCGGTGTATAGCTTTTATACACACGGTCTGTGCATGGGGGTAAAATGTTACCCCAAATTAGTTTTATTCGCAATTCCAGGAAAAAATTAATTTGGTTCAAATATTTAACATGTATCAAATGTGTTTTAATAAAAGTGAACATATATATCAATAAAATTTATTTTAATTCAATTCAAAATATTGGAAATACAGTTTAATTAACTTTGATGTGGTAATAAATGTAAATTATTTGAAAAAAAGAACAATATTTAATGAAAATCGCCATCAAGTTCGCCACAGCTGGCGGTACCTTCTCATCTTGTATTTCTGTAGCAATGCAAACTATTTTATGATGACGCTTGCATGCGGGCATATGACAGATGTGGCAACTTATATTGGTTTTTACGTCAGCAGACCGATCACAGAAATTGCAACGACGATTACGATTTTTAGTACTATGCGAACTGCTTCCAGGAACTGGTTGTCTCAAAGTATCGACGTCATAACCCATCAATTGCATCGCAATTTTTACGTTCTTTTTTAGTGCTTTCGTATGTGCTGATCAACAAGCTGTTTTGCCAGGATCTCTAAAAAAAGTTTTCGAGTGTTGCTTTTCTTTTGTACATAGGCATCTGGGCGTGCAAGTTTATGTATATTTAATGCAGCAATAGCTCCCACATCAATCATGTTGTAAAACATCACCATGGGCCATCTACGAGTGACACGTTTACATGTATAGGTTTTGGCCAACTTATCCATCGTATCTACCCCACCCCCCGCCTTTACTGGAATTGTAATCCAAAATTATGTTTGGCTTACCGGAAGCTGCATCGATATCATCGTTATTATGAAGGGTCGATAATAATAACACATTTTTGTTTGGTTTTGGTATATGTAACTTACTAAAGTGAGATAACCGTCAAAACAAAAGCGCGATGAACCAACTTCTCGATTTCTTATATAAACTTTTTTATCCGATGCCTTATGTGCTGCCAATTCGACAGGTAAATCCGGTTTGTTGTTTCGTATCGTTCCTATGATTGTTGTTTTTTTTACGAATCATATCTTCGGCGAGAGCACAACTGGTAAAGAAAGTATCCATAGTTATGGTGCGTCCTTTATTGACGTACGAGCCAGTCTGTTCACTAGGTTGAATGCGTAATCTTTTGCGGCCTTTTCTCCAGGTTGACAACCAATATAAATTTCGCCATTCAATGGATACGAGTTTTCCGCATCGACTATCCAAAGTATCTTTATTCCATACTTCCCTGGTTTGGAAGGGATATACTGCCGGAAATTACAACGCCCTCTTGTTGCCACCAGTTGTTCATCCACTGTTAAGTTCCCTGGTCTATACGCTAATTTCAGATTCAGTTGAAAAAGTAACCAAATATCCCTAAAAGCCGCTAATTTATCAGTTTGAAGTCGTTCGGTTCTAGTACGATGATTATCGAATCGCATAAAGCGAAGAATTTGCTGCATTCTCTGCAACGACATGGCTGCTCTGAAAAACGGTCGACTCTCTTCGTGCCATAGTTCGACTAGCCGCTCGTGCCAATTCTTCCTCATTCCGGCATATAAAACAATGCCAATTAGGGCATATAGTTCGTCTACTTCTACGTCATACCATATACGTGGTTGTTTATGTTGACTTGGATTTCGGTGATGATCAAAATAGTCCTTCGCTTTACGATTCGTCTCATTCGCGATAATGCGCATCATCGCAGGAGCCAAAAAAATTTTAAAACACTCGTCTTCCTTATTAAAATTTTTAGCTATTCCAATCGATCCCGGTGTCTCACGATATATTTGAAATTCTGGAACTTTATGAATGCTCGGTGGTTGGATGCTCCATTTGTGGGAATACTTCTTATTCTGCGAGTTATAAAACACTTCGCACTCACTAGTTTCGTTTTCATCATCATTACATGAGCATTCTTGATCCTCCTGAAAATCATCATTGGATGAATATTCTTCTTCCTCCTGCAAATCTTCGTTACACATTCGATCATGAATATCCTGAAAATGTTCAGCAGCATCGTCGATATCCGAAAAATCACCATCTAAATCATCACCATCCACTGTTTCGTTATCGTCTTGTAAATCATCGCCAGAATTAAGTATTAGTGAATTATCCGACGGAACTGATATTTCGTCGAACAAATCCCGTAATTCTTGACTGCTCTGTCGTTTAGCCATTATCTAATAAAAAAATTGACATACATCTAGAACAAAAATTATTTTTACAAAATATTGTAAGATAACTATACTCACATAAATTCAATATCAATTTGCTTTTGCAAAAATATTGCAAGACACAATAATAAATGGTTTGCTGAAACTATGTATATCACAAATTAACACATAATTACACATACAAAAATAACACTGTTGTAATTCTTCACTCCTTGCAATTATAATCAAATAAATTATGATCAATTCCTTTACAGGTCCAAACACGAAATGCAATACAAAGCTACACAAACGCATTTGTCCATGAACTTCAATTGCAATTTATGAATTATTTTTAAATGACTTATAAGATTATCCACTTCTAAAAATTTCATTTTACATATAAAACATGAATACATTGTTAAAAATATAATAATACAATAAAATTAGAATTTTCAGTGTTTAGTTTTATTAATTCAGTGAATGAAAAATGTAATAAAAATTAATATATACTATTTAGATTCCATTGATTTAGCGAAAAATTTAAATGATTTACATTATAATATTTAAAGATTACTTATTTAATTCAGTAATTAAAATTAAACTTTCGGTATCAATTTTATCGCACTTTGTGTTGATTTTGTAAAAATATTTTTGCATAAAATACATTACTTTCTCACACTCAACGGAGAATTTTAAATTAAATGCAAAGTGAGATTTAAAACACAAATCAAAACAACTTAAAAAACTATCGAGCAAATAAAAATTTTCGTCGATTGAAAGTGCGTATTTGTCTACGGATTCTTCCTGGTACATAATAATAAATGGCTGTACGCTTAAATTATATTGTGTATACAAGGCCCGCTTCTCCGAAATAAGTCGCGAAATATCAGTTAAGTGTGGAACCTCTGCTACTAAGGCTTCGATAGAATTTGCCACTGACGGTTTCCAAATTTTTTTGGTTGTTGCGCTTCTTACTCTCACACTAGGCTTTAATAAATAGTGTAGGCACGTAAACAATTTTAGGTTAAATGATGAGCCTGAACTAGAAAAAATAATTCTTAATTCAAAATGAATTATCATTAAAAATATATTAAAGAAATGGGAATAACATTAATTAATTTTAAATTAAATTAATTAAATTAATTAAACTAATTAAATTAATTAAATTGATTAAATTAATTAAACTAATTAAATTAATTAAATTGATTAAATTAATTAAATTTATTCAATAAATAAATTAATTAAATTGATTAAATTAATTAAACTAATTAAATTAATTAAAATAATTAAATTAATTAAATTAATTAAATTAATTAAATTAATTAAATTAATTAAATTAATTAAATTAATTAAATTAATTAAATTAATTAAATTAATTAAATTAATTAAATTAATTAAATTAATTAAATTAATTAAATTAATTAAATTAATTAAATTAATTAAATTAATTAAATTAATTAAATTAATTAAATTAATTAAATTAATTAAATTAATTAAATTAATTAAATTAATTAAATTAATTAAACTAATTAAATTAATTAAATTAATTAAATTGATTAAACTAATTAAATTAATTAAATTAATTAAATTAATTAAACTAATTAAATTAATTAAATTAATTAAATTAATTAAATTAATTAAATTAATTAAATTAATTAAATTAATTAAATTAATTAAATTAATTAAATTAATTAAATTAATTAAATTAATTAAATTAATTAAATTAATTAATTTAATTTAATTAATTAATTTAATTTAATTAATTAAATTAATTAAATTAATTAAATTAATTAAATTAATTAAATTAATTAAACTAATTAAATTAATTAAATTAATTAAATTAATTAAACTAATTAAATTAATTAAATTAATTATATTAATTAAATTAATTTAATTAATTTAATTAAACTAATTAAATTAATTAAATTAATTAAATATGGCAAATTAATTAAATTATATAACTCAATTTAATTATATAAATCAAATAAATTAAATTCATTAATTATATTAATTAAACCATAAGTTGTGGAATATGCCTTCTCGTATTTAGAAAGTACTAACTTCTGTCATAATCCTCGTCCAAAAATTTTAGTAAATTTTTATTTTTAATTTTCTTTTTTAAAATTGGGATAATTTTAAAAACGAAGTTATCCCAATTATAGATCAAGTTGTACCGTCTCTCCGGGTACAAACAATTACATTCCAGATCAATCTGAAACAAATTAGAAAAATTGTTACTCTTTGAAAACATAACTTTGAATTGTTGTTTTTACCAATCGAAAGCCATCTGCATGCTTTAAAATTGGCCATTCATCAAAAAAGTTTATGATATTAATATTTTTTTCAGCTTGGAGATTACTTTGTCGGCCGTCATGTGTGGCTATCCAATGCCTCTCAACATCGTCCCATGGGCTAGAGAAATGGTACAACCATTTCTTAGATCCTTCGAATTCCTGACTTACTTCTGAAATGAACAAAAATAGAAAAATTAATATTGATTTATAACGGGTGTTTTTTTAGGAGGTTTGTTTTTCCGATAGATGTCGTTTTATTTTATGACAGTTGTTTTGACAGCTCAAAGTGGCATTTCTACTCAGTATTGTTTGGCAAATCATTATGAATAGGTTAACTCCAGAACAACGTTTTCAAATCGTGGAAATTTATTTTCAAAATCAGTGTTCAATTAAAAATGTTTATAGAGCACTTCGTGAATTTTATGGTGCACATAATCGTCCGTCAGAGACCACCATAAAGAACGTAATTACCAAATTTCGGTCTACATTCACTCTTTTGGATGCCAAGCCACCGACAAGAATGAGAAGAGTTCGTACAGAAGAAAATATTGCTGTCGTTGAGGCCAGTGTCGAAGAAAACGACAATTTATCGATTCGTCGTCGTGCTCAGCAAATTGGACTTTGTCCATCGACTTTATGGAAAATTTTACGTAAAGATTTGGGTTTGGTGCCATACAAAATTCAATTGGTGCAAGAATTAAAGCCACACGACCATCGTTTGCGCCGTGAATTCAGTGATTGGTCGTTAAATCAATTGAACGAAGATCCATTTTTTTACCGTAAAATTCTCTTCAGTGATGAGGCGCATTTTTGGTTAAATGGATACGTCAACAAACAAAATTGTCGCATTTGGAGCAAAGATAATCCACACGCCGTTCTAGAATTACCAATGCATCCTGATAAATGTACTGTTTGGTGCGGTCTATGGGCTGGTGGGATCATCGGTCCATATTTCTTTAAAAATGAGGAAGGACGACGCGTTACCGTGAATGGAAATCGATACAGAACCATGTTAAATGAGTTTTTGTTGTCAAATCTTGAAGATATGGATATGAATGAAATGTGGTTTCAACAAGATGGTGCCACTTGCCATACAGCACGTGAAACAATCGACTTATTGAAAGAAACTTTCAACGACAACATTATTTCGAGAAATGGTCCGGTGTCATTGCTGACATACGCCCTCAAATGCTTGAAAAAGTGCTGGAAAATTGGACCTCCAGAATGACATTTGTGAAAAATAGTCGTGGTAGCCATATGCCAGAAATTGTGTTTAAATGTTAAATGCCAAAAAATTATCTACCAAATAAAAAAAAATTTTGGTCATTTCATAATTTTATATGTGTTTTATTCAAAAAAAAAATCGGCAACCTCTTAAAAAAACACCCTTTAATATCTAGAATAAGTTAGTTTTACCTGTATTTGTTGCAGTTGCAGTACAATCTTTTATTTGTTGAGAACGTCTATTTTTTTTTTCCAAGTATCCCACTTTACGATATTTAAAACTTAGATTTTTGTGTTTGTGGTACAAAATTCCAGACGGCTTCGGTCCCCCTCTATAATACAACTCCTGAAAAAATGACAAATTTTTATTTTTACTCATTTACATTACATTTATATCGACGTAGAATATTACCTTATTTTCTCCAGGGAAAACTGTCGCAATATCTTTAGAAATGTTTTCTAATATTATCGTCGATACAGGGCTTTCTACTAAACAATCGACGATCGAAGTAACCAATAGGTCTCTTGCGTCTTCATCCAGGTGTGGCGGGTCGCTGTTTCTAAATATTTGTAAAATTCTATAACCTTTTTTGGTTTTAAGAAATTCTTGCAGATTCTGGAAAATAAAAATGTTTATATAATAATTAGTAAGATTTTCACTTTCTCTGGGTAATATTTCCAACAAAATCTGATGATGAAACTTTTCCTGTTTCTGTGGAAGATCCCGAGAATGATTGGCTTTTGATCCAATCAGATAAGCTGGAAGTTCCTGACACTGTCGAACAATCAGGAGATGGATACAGATTAGTCGTTGAATACCCCTGAAAATAATTATGCAACTAAGCGTTAAGTTGTACATAACAGCTAGGTTTTTGTGAAAAATAATCGGGTCGAGTTTGCGATAACTCTTTTCAGGTTGATCCAACGCTAAGTTGTTTGACGAATAAGTTTTCTTATTATTTTCTTGTTTTGTATAGTTCTAAACAGTTCCGTATAACAAAAGCGTTCTTCAGAACTCAAAACAACGATATTACATATTGAAGACTACTTTGATCTAAATTATTCGACTTAAAAAAAATGGTTATTTTAAATTGGATCAACTTAAAAAAAGCTATAATGAACTCAACCCGATTGTTTTTCAGAAAAATGTAGCTAACATAGGTTAAATTTTACATTTTCTATACGCCATTGTTCAATTCTAAACCTTAATTGAGATTTTGTCCTTAATTGACTTAAATCTGGAAACATCTGATCAAGGTCTAAAAAGCTTATCGCTTGAAGGTCTGAAATTTTGTGGAAACCACAGTCTTTACAAAAAAATTTAATGATTAATGAGTTAGCATAATGCATATCAAAATTAAATACTATCTAATTTTTCTCCTGCTAGCGCCAAATCCCACTCAGTCATTTTGGATTTTAACTCGCTCGTCACAATTGCAGCGGTTTGTGACATTTCTTGCGATCCAATAAACTCTAAAACAGCATCATCTTGAAAAAATACATTAAAACATTTTAGATTTTTTTTAATGGCCGCTGTGATGTTTCGAACTCAGGCTGTGTGCCAAACTTAAGATAAATCGTTTACTACGGTAAAAAGGTGCTGTTTTTTAGTACCAATTTTTCGATCAGTTTGCCATTCAGCCATGCTACACTATAATTTGGTTTCTGGATTCAAACTAATTCGCAATAGATTTTAGTTTTTAATTTAAACCCTTATTTTAAATTAAATCATTAAATTTTTTTGTCTTGTTTTATTCTGTTCTCTCGAAAATAAAATTTAAACAAAAATCTACATCTCAAAAATGTCCTTAACTTTTTTTATTTTCATTTCAATTTTTTCATTTCGGATTCACGAACAAAAATTTTATGTCGCAGCTGCGTAATTCAGAATGTAATAATTCAAAAAGTTCACCCCCCGGAGTGCGGGTTGGGACTTGCCACAGGCGAACTAAATATTCGGAGATCCGGTACAGGAAAACGACAATTTAAGAAACTCATTTGTGTGTGTACGACCCACCCAGAATTAGGTCAGGCACACCGTAACGGCATGACCGCAGCCATACTCACACAAAAAAACTTCTTATTCTATTCACTAGAGAATCATTACACTGTTTAACACTTAAAATTAATTTATTACTTTAAATTATAAAACACTTTTTTCACTTAAAAAAAACTTAATTTGGCCGAATTCCGACCCGATTATTGGGCGCCACTTGAAAAAGTGGTGCCTACATAAATATTTTAATTAATTCTGGAACAGATGTTGTGCTCCATTTGGGCGCCACTTGAAACGGGTTAAACTTTAGCTGCTGCTAAAGTTAACCCAGTTTCATAGATTTTTGCCGCTACCTGTATTCATCCCCAGCGGCATTAACCCGTAGCTCAGTCGGGAGAGGTTAATCGGTCGTGGGGATGGGGATGCACAAAAAAAAACAAACATCTAAAAAAAAGGAAAAGTGGGGTATCGGACCCCGAAGTAGTGGTTAACTTATCAGCCCATCGCTTGGGCAAAACTGACCGCGGTTGTATTAGTAAAATGTTTATCGAAACATTTTACCCTACTCTATCTAACCTTAAAAAAAACTATCTGGCCCATAGGCCCTAAAAGGTGGTGTTAGTAGGGGTGATAGTGGTATGCTACCAAGGTCAGCAAAAAGGAAAAGAGCCGCTTAGCGTCAACAATTTCCTTCTACTGACAGTCAGTATCAACCCACTATCATTATATAATTTGTTAATAAACGCCTTAAGACCTAGAACTTACCTCACGTATCCAAGTTCAAAATCAAATTATAAATCAAAAGAAAAGGTTTGCATGCAACAACAACACAAAAAAACAACAAAAACGGTCTATTAATTTAACAACACTTTATTATATTTAAACACGCAAAAAAAAAAAAATCTAATTTTATACAACCACGAACTAAAAAAACTTGACCACACGTTGGTCTATCTGAACACTGACTGTCTCAAGCAAGAAAAATGTTGTACCTCTTTTGAGTTTCATAGGAAATTTTATGCGATCTTATCACAAAAATTCCTATGAAAATTGTACAGCAACGTGACATCGATTTTGCTGACTCGATCCACGCACAAATATTTTTTTCTTCAATTCATCCGTTGAGGAAGTTCGAACTACATCAACCACAATGCTTTTCAATATTTGCATTGGTCATTGTCATTCACCTAATAAATAGATCAAGTACATTTATTATGTACATAGGCAACGTAATCAAATTACGTTGATGTACATACCTGCGTTTACTTAACTGTGGCACATATGAAAAATTCTAAAGTGAATGAATCATATGATACCACTATAAATAAAGGCAAAGAAGAAATGTAGAAGGCCGGTAGGACGTTTGTTTGAATGGAATGTAGTTGAAGATATTATCTTCGAGGTCATGCCGATGAGGAAATAGATTTTGTTGGGACGGGTTGATAACGGAATTAGGTTTAATTCCGTTACACAACTTAATTTCGAAAATTCAACAATTTTTTATTTAGTTTAGTATTTTGGTACATTTTGCAATTTAAATTGGGTTTCGCGGAAATATTTTAAATGTAATGATCTTAATAATATTTAATTATGTACACATACTATGTTTTGTTGTTGTTTACTGTATATTTTGTGTACTTGATTTGTAAACGCATAGCACACATGTTTTTTGTTATTATTGCTATATATACTTTGTATTTTGTATTTTCGAGTACTCATATGCTATACGTATGTGCGTATATAGGTGATACGTACTTTATATTTTGTACTTTTGAGTTTTCTTTTGTGCTCATGTATTATACGTATATGTATATATGTATATATTATTGTGGTTTTGTATGCAATTTAATGTATATTATATGTGATTACGGAATTGAATTTTTGTTTATATGAATGGAATGTCGTTAGCATATATTTCCGTGGTTTTACATTATCGTTTAGTTAATTTAATGGATTTTATAGGGGAGAATAGGGTTTGTGAATAACACAACAAGCCTCATGTGCTCCCACTCCCTCCAGTAGCTTGATAAGTTATAGTACCCCACTATGGTCCAAATGTTGGTGGATAGTTTGGCCCTACCTTCGTCCGCAAAGTATATACCCGGCTCAGTCTGAAACTCTTGGAACTGCAAACCCTGATTGCTCAGACTCGTTGCTGCCATCAGTATCGTCGTTAGCCTCAAACACCAGTTGAAGATACCCATTTCTAGAAATGAGATAACAAGCATAAGACCGTTGTGCTGATGAATGGCGCTAACCCAATCCCACTTTGCTGAACCATATGCATGGAATGTGATTGGGTCAACCTCATCCTTTCCTTAATCTTACTGACTTAAATACTACTTGGCTTAACCTATGCTGACATGCTTTCTCGCGCGCGGCATGCCAGCCTTCAACTCACCACTACACTGACTATGTGACTACCGAGCCCATCGGTTCATATTCAGTCTAATGGTGAGGAAGTAACGAATTTGGATTACCCCGACAATCGGCTCTCTTCTTCCTCTTCCGATTGTGAAACAGAAGTATGACTTCTACTTGCGTAGAAGCACACCCGTTTCATAGATTTGCCGTAACCTGAATTGTACCCCATGCGGTTTAGATTCCCACCGCTCAGTCGGGTAGAGGAAAATGGTGTGGGTTTTTGGGGTACCCAGATTTACGGCCTAGATTACTGCATATTTATATAACAACAACATAAGATGGAACGACATCAAGTATGCCGTCAAATTGAGGGATTATAGAATTGGGCAAAACAGTACCCAAGTTGATGGTGTCCATGCCTTACGCTGCCGGCAGGTTCCCCGCGGTTGTTTTAATACTTGTTTAGGGTAACATAATTACCCTAGACTAAGCATAACGAGTAAGAGAATAACAAAATCAAAAAACATTATTATTTATTATGGCTGAAAGCCCCGAATGTTAGTAAGTAAATAAATCGGTAAAGCGTTACCAACAGAAGGAAACCCGCGTGCCGAGGCACTTGCGCGGTTTCCGCTCCTAATGGAGCACTTGGTAGACCCTTTACCAATTGGGCCCCTTTATGTTAGTATTTAGTTTGTTTTAATCATACTTACTTGAACGTTACGTTAGAAAATTAATACACAACAATTTATTTTTTTATTACTGCAAATTGTTTATTTTGTAAAGGTTTTACTTTAATTTACACTAATCTTCTTTCTCGCTAATTACCACGGCTAAAGCTCTGTGCGTAATTAGCTAGGAACACCAAAAACTCAACTCACCAAAAATTTGGGACGGTATTTATGCGAAAATTAATTGATCTAGAAAAGAGGGGGAAATTAATTTTTATAACAGAATTTAATAAATGAATGGCCTCTTTTCAATCAATTAATAAATTTTGCTGTTTAATCAAAAAAAAATATTCATAAATACCGCCCAGTTTAAAAGTGTTATAAATTAAATTTGTTTACCCATTACATAAACAAATTAATTCATTTTACACTCAGAGAATTTTTGTGTATTAACATAAATGCAATGTCTCAAATTTTTAGGTAAGTTGATTACCCTACATAATTATGTAGAACATTTGCGTTTATCATATACTCGTACTTAAAAAAAAATATATGTTATGTACTCAAATTACAAAACAATGAATTTAAAAAAGTTTTATATTTGTAGCGACAATTTGCAGCGTACTATAAAAATGAAAAATGTGTATTCCTGCCAATGACTAATTATTTCCGTGATTTTTGTGAAGATGATATCTTCAAGGCCGTGGCGGGATTACATATGATTACAATTTTTGTTGATTGGATTTATGAGTTGATAACGGAATGAAGTTCCGTTACAGCGTGGGGAAAACCCAATCCCTGAGATGAAAAGAGATCTCATGCTCTATTGAGGAGGACTGGTGGTGTAAGATAGTTCCGTTCTGGTAGTCCAACGTGGGAAGCCCCCACACCCTGAGATAGTCTCAGCCGGGCGAACTAAACCTACTTATTAAAACTAGAAGTTCTTATATAAAATTTCTTAGATCCTAGAAAACCGTTTCGATTATATATTGATGATAATAAATTTGATTATATAATAAATAAGGTATACTCGAATGTACTGATCATATTACAAAACGAAACAAATATTTTTAAGAAAGATTGATTGCTAAAATACTTAAAAGGTGAATTTTAATTTTGTTTATTTAACATTTAGACAACTCCGTATAATTAAAAGTTTGCGGTTTTATTTAACCCAATAGACTGCAACCTAAAGCTAATGTTTACGTGACTCCATGTTATTATTATTATTATTTTTTTTTCCTCAATTAATTTACATCTTTATTTATTCTTTTCTCAGCCTTGGACGTCAGGTATACATTTACATATTTCTTTTTATTGGGCCTATTATTTATTGTTATCTATATCTATATATTCTACAACTATATTGACTATTATTATACCTAGACATGCTATATCTAACTAAACTTTGTGGTTGTGTTCTTCTCCCGATAGTATCCTCATGATGTTTCCTATATTCTCGTCTGGGACCCTCTCTCTTACTCTAGGTATCTTCCTCGTGAGCCGTATCTCTAAGTTCCTTTGTTGCTTTTTGTGTTTGTATAGCCACCTCATCAGGACTATGATTAGGATTACCGTGATAAATGTTGCTGCATAATTTCCTACATGATGTAGATTGACTTGACTCCATGTTTCTTCTTGTTTGAGGTCAGAAATGCTTTGTTGTAGTTCAGATATTTCTGCACCAATGTCTTCGCTCTCGAATACTACTATTGGCGATTTTGTTTCTTGTGACAAATTGAATTTGGGTATAATATCTGAATAAATACTAGTGTTGTATGACATTTTTGCCTTGAACAGTGTGGATGGCCCCCGGAGACTACAACCTGGCGTCAGTGTAATGATTCCACCTACTTGTAGCTTCGCCGATTGCGTTTGCTGGTCACAAGTCAGGTCGAATGTGGTTTCCTTTGACAACACTAGTAACCATCGATTATTTCTTAATGAGTGCACAAAAGTAGTAAGTGGCATAGCTCGCACTTGACATTGCTCTGGAGGTTTCTCAGCATGTGTAAGCAATGACATTTCGCAATGTTCTTCGGATGAAGCCACCTTATACATTGGGCCTTCTATTCTGCAGATGACTATGCCTCGTACCCAATACTTGCACTCCTGAAGTTCCTGTGCTGATGTAGGGTAATACCATGTTCTGTCTCTGTTTACTAGTGCATAACGAAAATGAGGTTCAATGTAGATAAAACTGCCCTCATGCTTTACAGGTAATGGTATGATATTGTAAATCTGGAATTCTTCTCCTTGCACCAGTGGAATCCGGACTTCACAGATTATTTGCTCCTTTATTATTGCAGCGTTTGTTTCCAACAATTTATATACGTCTATCCAATGAGCTTCAAAACTAGGGACTCGTTCATCTCTGCTTAACAACTGCGCAACTTCTCCCAATTGTTTTGCGAATAGTGAAGGTGGTAACACTCGCGTACTAGCACGTCCATGATGTACATCAGATAACATATCAATTAAGTCTCCTTGGATATCTTTATATATAAATACTGCTGTGGATAGTTGGAAAATCGCGTCCAGGAATTCTTCATGCATCAGGATGGTTTGTATCTCCTTCTGCATCCACGAGTACTGCTTTTGGGTTTGTTCATGTTCTTTCCTAATTATGCTACTGGTAAGGTCTAGCATTTTGGTTTGCTGCTGTATGAACTTCTGCATCTTGATTGTTCCTGCAGCTAATCCTTCGATCTGCTCGCTGTATCTTTGCGCATCCCTCTGGTTTAATACCCCGAATAGATCCACAAATATATTCCCAACGAAATCTAGCGGTGCACGGCGTACCCTTGATGTATGTGGCTTGAACAGCTCATTATTGTCCTCTACTTGGTTTACTAAGTGTGATATGGGTTCCAGTAATTCCTTGCAATTTTGTATGTAGTTGGAACCATTTGACTTGGTCTCACATCTTAGCTGGAGCTGGGCGAAGGTTTGTTCTAAATACCTCCACTCGTTCCAGTAGCCAGAGAGGTTGAAATATATGATGAACTTCCACTCACTAGTCGATACTACAGATTTCCCTATCTCTGAGAAGTAGATACCTGGGGGTCTATTATGAAATTTTCGACGCGCGTATTTTTTTCGACAACGTCGACAGTCGACAACGTCGAAAATCGCTATTATGAATTTTTTTTTCGACGATGTCGACAACTCGACAACGTCGAAAATTGGTATTATGAATAATTTTGAAAGGAAAATACACAATTGCATTTTACTTATGTATGCATAAAATCATTTTTATTTCATTATAGTGTTTTGAGGAGAAAGGTGCTTAAACAAGAAAATATTATGCAAATACGTTTTATTTTTCAATTTTTTCCTTTATTCCTCAAAAGACAAAATAGTAAATTATCAAAAAAGCAAATCCGATCAAAATAAAATGTTTCTTTTTCATTCTATTAGCAGGCAAAAAGGAAAAAATGAAATACAAATATCCCCACTCCAAAATTAGTTAGTGATATACACTCGTGTAGGATATTATCAAGATATATCACATAAAATTTTCTCAATCATATTGTTTAATCTGCCAAAGTGAAACATCACTGTTTTGTCATTTTTTTATTAAAATACTTTTCCTAAAATTACTATACGAATACGTAAAAATATATTTGTGGGATAATAAAATGGAAGCGAGTGTAAGTTTTTTTGTGCACAGCAGTGAAGATGATTCCGACTGTGAAGTAACGCCGGCATATATTCAAAGGAAGCGCTTAAGGGACTATTCTAATGTACTTGATATGCCAAATAAAAGGTATTAATTATTGTTACTTCGTCTTCTATATTTCTTTTTAACAAAAAATTTGTTTTCAGGTTCATCAGATTATTTAGAGTGTCAAAAAATTTGTTTGCTGACATTCTGCATGAAATTCAAACTTATTTTGTTATAAGAAAAAACAAAAATGCTATTCCACCTATACTGAAGCTCGCTGCCACATTGCGTTTTCTGGGGGAAGGATCGTACCAACAAGGAGTCGGACAGGATTATTTAATTGGTATGGCGCAATCCACTGTGTCTATTGTGATGGCAGAGACGTTAAATGTATTAGAATCTAATTTGTGCAGCAAGCACATAGTATTTAGATTGTCTAACGAAGAAAAACGAAAATCTAAAGATTATTTTTTAAATAAAACTGGATTTCCAGGTGTAATAGGTTGCGTGGATGGAACACATATCCATATTATAAGACCAGAAAAAAACGAGCATCATTTTTTTAATAGGAAAGGCTCTCATAGCTTAAACGTTATGATCGTAAGTTTTATAGCCATATAAATTACAAATATGATAATAACAAATATTATTTCTCTTTAGACTTGTGACTACAATAACAAAATAACATCAGTCAATCCGCGATTCGGTGGCTGTGCTCACGATTCCGTTGTTTGGAGCTTGAGTGATAATCGTAAGATTATGAAGCAAGATTGGGCACGAGATAACACTTCATAGATTCTAGGTAATTCGTAAAATATTAGATATGTTTAATCTTTGATTATAAATTTCTAATATTAATGAACATACAGGTGATTCCGGTTATTCGTTGGAGCCGTGGATGATGACTCCATATAGGAAATCAACGGAGGGCTCAGCTGAATCCCGCTTTAATACAGCACATGCCAAAGCACGTTCGAAAATCGAGCGCGTATTTGGAACATTAAAGGGTCGTTGGAGAAGTTTGTTACATACTCGAGAATTACATTACCATCCAGAGAAAGTAGCCAAAATTGTTAATGTTTGCTGCTTACTTCATAATTTATGTATTCAGTATAACGTTCCCTTGGATGACAATTTAATTGTAAGGGAAGAAGAGATGGGCAATCAAAATGCGCTAAATGAAGACAGTGAAAACTTGTTGCAAGAAGCTAGAAGAGTTAGAGATATCATTAAAAACAATTTATGAATTCAAAATGAAAACTGCAAATATATTAAATGAAACAAATGATATTTTTCTTTTAGTTCATGATAAATCTATTTTATTTCATTGATTAAGTTATAAATTAGTAATAAAGTAATTCAGTTTTTAGAATCTAAAATATATACATATATAACATAAACATATTTATTCAGTGTTTAATTTTTCCTTGCTGCCAATTCTAGTTGCCTTAATTCTATTTCCTTTTGTTTGATCTCGAGTAATTCCGCTTTTTGCTTCATTTTGTCGAGATACATTATTTGTTTAGCATTCCATTTTTTTTCCTCGAAAGCCAATTTCTTTTCTTCCAAATTTTTAATTTCCTTTAATGCTCTTATAACTTCCCTTCTTTGGGATTGTTGTTTTTCTACATATTTCTCTTGTTTCTTGTAGTAGGTTTCCTGCATTTCTAGTTGCTTTTTTAGTAGAGTTTTAGTAGTATCCTTACATTGTTTTTGTGCCTTCTTTGCTGGTTGGTTGCGCATCGTGTTTTCATGTATTGGTTGTGTAGTTTGTGGCAGTTTGCCTTCTGTTGGTGGCTCTTCATTTTCTTGGTCGTCAAAATTACAATCCAAGTTTTGTATTTGGTTATTTGTGGTGATTAATGTGTTACTTGAAGTGGCAATTTCAGAGTTTAATGTTCCGCACCCAAACTGATTGGAGTTTAAGCCTTCAATTTCACCTCGCACATCTAATAGAACGTTAACTCGCTCCTCCAAGTCACTTAACCTTTTAATTCTACATGGCCCTCCGCCAGTTCCTGAAACTGAGTTTTTGTTGACTCTTACTTTATTTTTAGTGTTATATTTGAAATCTCTCCATACCTACAAAAAAACCAAATATTTATTATATATAGTGTGCATAGTAATGTAAAGGGTTTAAATATTTAAATAATAACATTATAAAGAGATTATTCATATGGTATTGTTTCTTTACCATATGTACATAAATAAGACCATTAAAAAGAAATTATTCATAAAGTATTGTAACCAAATGATTGAATAGAGATCATTATAACAAGACGAATCATAAAATATCATTCATAAACTATTATTTCAAGGTAGGTAAAAAAGGGTAAAGAACATAAAAACAATAGATAGATCATAAAATACTATTCTTAAAGGTGTATTTAATACGGTTTGTATTTTAAAAATAAAAAAAATTGTTGACGAAGTTTTAATAGGATGTACACTCTTTACTCATTAATTATAAATACATATTTAACAAATTTCATGCACGCATATTTTATTATTTTACTTATTGTAATATAAACTTACTTTTTTCCATCCATCAACGGTTTTTTCTGGAGGGCCGGCAGCATTTAACCTATCTTTTAAATCGTTCCACAAATGATTGGTCTTTTCCCGAAACTGAAGAGAATTTAGTAAGTTTTTAGCAATCCCTTCATTTTTTTCCATAAATTCCACCAAAATTGCAAATTGCTCGAATCTTGTTCCGGTCCTATAAGGAAAATTATATATAAAACACCAAAAAAGTTTATTATTAATATAAAAAACTAAAACACTAAAATAAAAATTTACAAAATTTAAATCATACTCACATTTTGATAAAAAAATATTTTTTATTAATAAATTTAATATTTATTGTTGGAAATTTTCAAAAATATTAAATTAAAATTAATTATTTTTTATTAAATTTAAATTAATTAAATTTTATTAATTAAAATCTTATAAGTTTAAATTAACAATTTATTTTTACTAACAAACTTTTTTATTTCTCAACACAACACTTTTCTTTTATGTACTCGACACCTCAAGAGCTGTCGAAAAATAATCGACGTTATCTAAAAAAAAACGCGTCGAGTGTTTCATAATACAAAAATTCGACAACGTCGAAAAAAAAACGCGGTCGAAAATATTTCATAATACCAAATTTTCGACAACGTCGAAAAAAATACGCGGTCGAAAATTTCATAATAGACCCCCTGGCTCGGTTTGGAATTTATCAAACTGCAGTTGTCCCTCTGTCACCCTTACTACCAGGACTATACTCAACCACAAGCTCAAAATATTCATTTTCTAAAAAATAATAACTCTATTTCAGACATTCTGTTTTTAAATTAAGTAGATATTTTATTTATTCCTAATAACATTACATTTTTCGTTCTCATTTTTATTCATATATTCATCTAACCTAGTACTGGTATGCTTCACCGCGCGCGCCATACCAGCCTTCACATCATCAATGCATCACCTACGCACCTATCTTTCAGCTGTAGGTGGTCCAATGTTGATGTGGTGTTGACCCTAATTCTTTCCAGGGCAACTCGTATTCTCTCCCACCAATAACTTCGTGTAACATACTGAGTTGGCAGGGTTTACACTCCCTCTCTTCCTCTCCCTTTTCTGCTGGAACAACAGCTTCTGCTGTTCCCTCAGCACCTTCATCCGTGCTTCCAACCTCTCCCTAGTCTTTCTTTGTTTTCCTTTTAGCTCCGACTCCATGGGCAGAACTAGAATCCGTGTTAGCTCTCGGATCTCTCGTCTTAGTTCTAGTTCTTTACCACCTCTTCTGCCACGGGATTCCTGGGACTCAGTCTGGTGTAGAATCATCGGTGACTTCCTACCCCAGTACTCTCCTAGCGAAATTACCTTCCTGCTAGCTTGAGTTCCCGCCGGTAGCCCTTCAAGTTGATGTTTTGGTGATTCACACATCTTTTGCGATAGCTAGAAAAACAAATAAGAATTTCCGTCAGACCAGTTTTTGCCAACACTGTCAGTTGTTGCCTTCTATGATATCTTTGGCATGAAATATGCCAAGAGTTTTTCCTTCGTTGTTCATCAATTCATACGCCACTCGGCCTATACGCCGGTGAATTTTTGCAGGGATGAATTTATGATCTAGTTTGGCAGAGTAGTGCTGTGCTGCGTTACTTTGGCTGAAATTCCGCACCAATACTTTCTGTCCTTCCTTTAACTCTCGGTTTGTGGACCGTAAGTTATATTGATGCGCTGATTTATTATACGCCTGACGAAGGTTCTGCAAAACCAGTTCCCTGGCTAATGCCAATCGGTCATCCTTGCTGTTAACCGTGTAGGTTCCTATAGCATAATTCCCTAGTAACCGCAGTAGTTCATACTGAGACCCGTGACTTATGGTGTGTTGTCCGAACACTAGGTATGAAGGGGCAAATTTCGTGGATGAGTGGGATGTGTTACGTAAAGCACTTGCGATCTGAGCGAGATAGTCATCCCATGTGCGCTGGTCTTCCTTTAGATATGCACGGATCGCTGATAATATTGACCTATTGACGCGTTCAGATGCATTGGCTTGAGGGGAGTATACCGGAGTAAAAATGTGTTTGACGCCCCAGGTGGCTAAACAATTCCTGAAAAGGTTAGATTTAAACTGCTTACCATTATCAGTATGAATCGTTTCTGGTACTGAATAAACTGGAAACACTTCTTTCTTCAAATAATCCACGACTTTGCTTGCTGTTGCATCGCGTAGAGGCTTCAATAACACAAACTTGGAATAATGGTCTAATACTATAAGTATGTGAGTATTTCCACTCTTAGACCTAGGGTATGGTCCCAGAAAGTCTAGGTATAGCTTTTGGAAAGGTCTCTCGTACTCTTGATATTTACCCATTTGTGGTCTTAACACCGAGTTCGCAGCTTTTGTCATCTTACACATCCGGCATTGTCTGATGTAGTTCTTTGTGTCTTTCACCAAAGTTGGCCAATAGAAACTCCGTCGAAGAAATTCAATCATCTTTCCTGTTCCCATGTGTGCAGATAGAGGAGGTTCATGTGCTTGAGCTAAAACTTTGTGGGTCAAACTTCTAGGGATCCACAGCTTCCAATTAGGCACATCTGTTTTGAGGTCGAGGTCTTTAGTGGCTTGTGGATGAGCAGTTTCCCATTCACGATTTTGAGATCTTCTGGCACCGGTTTCATATTTTTTACGATGTTCAGTAGGTCTTCGTAATCTGGCTCGGTAAAATCAGGTGCCTGTAAGTCTAGTTTCAGTAGATCACTAAAGGAATCACACGCTTGTACTTCCTCTGTGTAGATGCGTGATAGTGCATCTGGAACTACGTTCTGCGCACCCTTGCGGTACTCAATTTTAAAGTCATATCCTTGCAGCTTCAAACTCCATCGTGCCAAACGTCCCGATAGATCAGTCTGGTTCATTAGCCATTGAAGACTCGCGTGATCTGATATTATCACGAATTGATAACCTTCAATGTATGCCCGAAACTTTTTTACTCCTAGGACGGCTGCCAAACATTCTAGCTCGGTTATGCTGTAGTTTCTCTGAGCCCCATTAAGCTTGTGAGAGAAATATGCAATGGGGTGTTCTGTTCCCTCTTCATCCTTTTGAAATAGTACACAGCCCACCCCCGTTGTGGATGCATCTACTTGGATATAGAACGTTTGGTTGTAGTCCGGATGTTTGAGCACTGGTGCAGAGACTAAGCATGTTTTCAGTTGCTCAAAAGCGGCTTGGGCCTTTTCGTTCCACTTAATTCCTCCTTTGTTCTTCAGTAAATCACTGATTGGTGCTGCTACTGACGAAAAATTAGGTATGAATTTCCGATACCAACCGCTCATTCCAAGAAAACGCCTAATCTGTTTGGTAGTAGTGGGGACTGGAAAATCTTCTATTGCCTTTACTTTATCAGGGTCTACTTTGACACAACCTTCTCCTACCACATGCCCTAAATATTTTAAATGCTTAAGAACAAATTTGGACTTTTCAACATTGATAGTGAGGTTGGCAGCCCTTAAAAACCTCGCTACCTTCTTGAGTAACTGTATGTGTTAATCAAAAGTGGGAGAAGTGATAAGCAAATCGTCCAGGTATACAAACACTTGATCATGTAACTCATGTGGGATCACCTTATGCATGAGCCGGCACATAGTCTGCGCCGCATTGCACAAACCGAATGGCATAACTGTGAACTGGTACAGTGGCCTACCTGGCACGGTAAATGCTGTTTTCGGACGCGATGCTGGGTTCAGCGGTATTTGCCAAAATGCATCCTTAAGGTCTAAGCTAGAGATATATTTCGTATCCCCCAATCTGCTGAGAAGACCGTCGATTATAGGTAACGGATACGCATCTTTAACCGTAACACCATTTAGTTTTCTGGCGTCAAGACACAATCTGATCTTGCCATTACTCTTGCGTACTGCTGCCATTGGGGAACTCCATGGACTAGTGGATTCTTCTATTACTCCTAAATCTAACATTCGTTCAATTTCTGAATCCATGTCTTTTTGTACTGCTGGTGAAATTGCATAGTATCTTTGCTTAATAGGTCTCGCTTCGCCAGTATCTATCTCATGTTCTACCAACTGTGTTTTTCCCAATCCCAATTCTTCAAACGATGGAAATTCAGATTTAATCTTTTCCAACATCTGTGACTGAGAGCTAGTTAGCACATGTTGTTCAGGCTCATGTGGTTTTGGTTTTGGTATTGTATCACTACCTGCTGGTGGTATTATTATACCTAATTCAGCAACTGTTATCTGGAGTCCAAAGGTTTCCCAAAAATCAGTTCCTAGATATAAATGTTGTGATAACGAAGGTGCTACAAGTAGTTTCAAAGACTTAGTTTGATTGCGGAATGTGATTGGGACTATGACATGTCCTACGATTTCTTCTGTTGAACCACTGGCGGTGTGTAACTGGGTGACTATCGGGTGGTAAGTTAGTTTGCACGATTGCAGAAACTCTTCACTGCCATTCCCTAATACACTAATATTAGCACCGGAATCGAGAAGCCCCTCAATCAACCGATCACAGATTCTAATCCTGGCATATGGCCTATTGTCTTGTCTGGTGTGGATAACTGTCGAATTAATCCGCTTACGCCAGCTCCGACGCTCACGGAAATATCTATTTCTTCGAGTGACTCGCCTGCTATCCGTTTGGCAAGAAATCGAACAATACATTTGGGGTTTATCTAATTGCGCCATCGTCGATACAACTCCGGATCGGTGTTGCTCGCTGCTTCTTCTGTCAGAATTTGTGTGGATTGCCTCGGCTCGCGGTGTTCGAGGTGGGGACCCCGAGTGCTCCCCATCTCTGTTCTCCAGTTTTCCGGCGGTCTGCAGCGGTTACAATCAGGACGGAGTACTCCCTTTTCTCCACATCCAAAACAAAAAACACGACTTATCCGGTCTCGACAGTCTATATATGAATGTGAAGCATCACCACAGTTCCAACAACGGAAACCTCGCGATTCCTGAACACCTGCAGGCCCCACCTGCCTTGCCAGTTGCGGTTGCGGATTGTGCGTTTGGTGCGCTTCATGTCTTTTTGATGAAAGCTTAGACTTTTGTTGATCTTGGAACGATACTCTGTTTCAAACGGTCATTGATCTGACATACTTCTTTGTAGAAGTCTTGCGACTCATCCCGGTCTGTGCACCAATCATTTTCACCTCCTTCTTCAGCATCAACATCTTCATACGCCAATTCTTGCAACTCTTGTACTCGAGGACGGTATGAATTAAACCTATGTTGTGAATTCGTGGTCATTCTGGGCTGTTGATATTGATTGGGGTGTGGATTGCTGACTGTTGGCGTTAAACCAGCCTCGGGGTTATGGCCGATACGTCTCCACATTTCTTCAAGGGATGTACAACGTCGGGCAAACTCCCCCAAATTCGTGAACCTCCGTTCATCATGTAGAGCCATCTGAAGCCCCGGTCGCATATTTCTTCTAAGAATCGTGTAGATAGTATCGTCTGCGACTATCTTGTTAGTTTGCAAAGTGATCTTATGGATTGCCTGGTAGAACTCCATAAAGGACTCGCGCGGATAATTCTGCTTGCGATTGTTAAGGCTACGTCTTACGTCGTCATCTGTTCTACTCGAGGCAAACCTCATCAACATTTCTTGACGAAATACCTCCCAAGACATTTCTAGATGTCTGTCCACCGATGTCCAGAACCAATCTAAGGCATCCCCTTCTAGGCATAAGTCTATTACTCCTACTAAATCGTCAAGGGGTATTAACGATCTACTGGCGTGCCATTCCATTCGCCCCAGAAACAGTTCTACCGTTAAAGAACTCTTATGCCCCTCGAAACGGACCTTCCATGTGCTGACTTCTCGACGCAACTTGGCGTCTGTCATGCCACTTGAATTTGCCCATCCATGTGCTAACTGATGTGACGAAATTGTTGATGAATGCCTTTCAGATTGCTCTGGTATTTTCCTTCCTGTCGGTGGCTCTATAAAGTCCCCGTCCTGGTACTTTAGGGTTACCGTTATAATCGGTGACAACTTGAGGAGACTATGGTCTAGATCATCTTCCTCTGAAGATTCTTCAGTCTGTGGGAAAGTTCGTCTCGCTGGTCTAGTTCGCCTTCCCCCAATTTTTGTCTGAGCAAAGACTAACCGCCCCAACTGTTCTATTCCGGCTTCGGCCGTAAGTTCTTTATTTTTTAGGAGAGCAACTATGGTGATCAATTGTCGCAGTGATTTCGACCAGCTTGCCGATTTGGCATAGAACGTTGGTGAAATCGCGCTCCGGTACACCCGTCCTTGGACATGTTCTAACCGGGCCTCTATACGAGGAGATATCTCCAACTCCGGCTTTTCTGTGGCGAGACACAGTTGTTGGAGGATTTCTATTAATTTTTTAAAGCAAAACCCTGCTTCCGCTTGGGGCTGCTTGCGAGCCGCTACATGAGCTTCTTGGGGTTTTAGGTAAATTTCTGCCTGTTCTTTTTGCAACTTCCCCCTAAGCGTGGCTTTTAAAGCATCGGTAATCTCTTGCCTTGCTTCTTCTCCTAACCCTCGCACCTCGAACTCTATTAGGAGCTCATCTGGGTCAAGAAGGTTTATGTCCATATTGGATATGACTTAACTCGGATAATATATTAATTTAAAACAAAAACTGACTAAGCCTTAAAAACAATTAATTTATCTTAATTTAATGATAGCGTATAGTAAACAACCACGGTTAGTATGCCCCTAACACAAGGCATAAACACCCCCAACTTGGGTTAAAAATAGGATTGGAAAAGGAAAATGAATTTAAATTTGGATGAATCTGTTTCTTTATCTTCAAAATCCTAATGGGCTTCTAAACTCTCTTCGAGTGATCCTCATTGACGTAGTAAATATCGAGACAGAAATCATTTAGGATACCTAATTGATCATCATGATGTTCTTGTCCTCATAATCGCAATTGGCAGTCTTACTCTATCATTAGAGGAGCTCAATTGCGCGAGATAACTAGCGCAACTCAATGTAAGTTAACTGACGTTAGCGAGGCTTTCTAAATGGTTAAGCGCTCGAACGACAGCTACTCTTTTTATCAACTAGGAACGTTAATGCACCGACTACCGTTAAGAATTTTCATGACATATGATACAATTACATTCAGCCTATGTCCGACCTCGTGGTCAATACTCGTTCACTAGCAGAAAAACTGAGGTGAACAGCTGAGTGTAAAATATCCTGAACGCAACTAAAACTAAATTGGGTGGACTGACAAACCTCATCCCGAAAGATGTAAAATTAAATTTGGTTACAAAGTGGAAAAAAACGCGAAACCTAACTATATGTCACAAAGAAAATTCAAACTTTTTTTATCAAATAATAAATTTGTCCTACGGCTCGTGGTAATTACTTACCCATAGCCATAAGAACTTAAACAGAGGTATATTTAAATGTAAGGGCAGTTTTGCTTTATATACCAGGTTACGGAGTAACACGTTTGATAGCCGGAGAATGAGCAGCTCTTTATACCCCCGAACATTGTTTCGGCCGAGAAAGAGATATGCCCATTGCATCCGTGAAACGTGGTATTCACCCTTACTGGCAACTAAAACAAAAACTGTTGATTGTACACGGTACCGAAAACCGTACAATCCTATGAGTGAATAAATAAATATTCTGCAATTAAACATAGTCAAAATGTCTCATCGAATCTCAGATGCTACCACGAATATCAGTTCATTCCCCGGAGTGCGAGTTGGGACAATGTCTCAAATGAACTAATAAGACGAGGATCCAGCACGGGAATTTGACAATTACAAAGCTTTTCCGGTATGTGTGCGACCCAACATCGCATCTGGTCAGGCATGCCACTAAGGCATGTCCGCAGCCACACTCACACCAAAAAAAAAAATTACACTTTGACAGATTCAATTATAGAATATACCGAAAAAGATTAAATAACTAGAACTCCACTTGAAACGGTGGTGTCCATACAAATATAATTCAAAAAATTGTGAGGAAGTCCTCAATTAAATTTAGAATCCATTAATGATTCAAGAATATTTTGACAATTTAAGTCAAGAATTTGGGCCAATTTAGGCCCCCTTTGGGCGCCACTTGAAACAGAAGTATGACTTCTACTTGCGTAGAAGCACACCCGTTTCATAGATTTGCCGTAACCTGAATTGTACCCCATGCGGTTTAGATTCCCACCGCTCAGTCGGGTAGAGGAAAATGGTGTGGGTTTTTGGGGTACCCAGATTTACGGCCTAGATTACCGCATATTTATATAACAACAACATAAGATGGAACGACATCAAGTATGCAGTCAAATTGAGGGATTATAGAATTGGGCAAAACAGTACCCAAGTTGATGGTGTCCATGCCTTACGCTGCCGGCAGGTTCCCCGCGGTTGTTTTAATACTTGTTTAGGGTAACATAATTACCCTAGACTAAGCATAACGAGTAAGAGAATAACAAAATCAAAAAACATTATTATTTATTATGGCTGAAAGCCCCGAATGTTAGTAAGTAAATAAATCGGTAAAGCGTTACCAACAGAAGGAAACCCGCGTGCCGAGGCCCTTGCGCGGTTTCCGCCCCTAATGGAGCAGTTGGTAGACCCTTTACCAATTGGGCCCCTTTATGTTAGTATTTAGTTTGTTTTAATCATACTTACTTGAACGTTACGTTAGAAAATTAATACACAACAATTTATTTTTTTATTACTGCAAATTGTTTATTTTGTAAAGGTTTTACTTTAATTTACACTAATCTTCTTTCTCGCTAATTACCACGGCTAAAGGTGTGCGTAATTAGCTAGGAACACCAAAAACTCAACTCACCAAAAATTTGGTACGGTATTTATGCGAAAATTAATTGATCTAGAAAAGAGGGGGAAATTAATTTTTATAACAGAATTTAATAAATGAATGGCCTCTTTTCAATCAATTAGTAAATTTTGCTGTTTAATCAAAAAAAATATTCATAAATACCGCCCAGTTTAAAAGTGTTATAAATTAAATTTGTTTACCCCTTACATAAACAAATTAATTCATTTTACACTCAGAGAATTTTTGTGTATTAACATAAATGCAATGTCTCAAATTTTTAGGTAAGTTGATTACCCTACATAATTATGTAGAACATTTGCGTTTATCATATACTCGTACTTAAAAAAAAATATATGTTATGTACTCAAATTACAAAACAATGAATTTAAAAAAGTTTTATATTTGTAGCGACAATTTGCAGCGTACTATAAAAATGAAAAATGTGTATTCCTGCCAATGACTAATTATTTCCGTGATTTTTGTGAAGATGATATCTTCAAGGCCGTGGCGGGATTACATATGATTACAATTTTTGTTGATTGGATTTATGAGTTGATAACGGAATGAAGTTCCGTTACAATTGCCAAGGGCTCGCAGAAAACAAGTCGGATTTCGGGTCACATACTTCGCCCTTTTCCTCCTTCCGCCATCGCCGTTTCAACCGCCGTTGTTTTTTCTGTTGCCTTCGCAATTCCCTCAACTTTGCAGACCATTTATCCTTGTGTGCCTCTTTCACACACAGACTGAGCATAAAATAATTCTCCTTTTGAAACGGGTTAAACTTTAGCTACTGCTAAAGTCAACCCAGTTTCATAGATTTGCCACTCTCTGTTTTGTACCCCATGCGGCATTGATTCCCGCAGCTCAGTCGGGTAGAGGGATCGGTGTGGGTTTAGGGGTACCGCAGATTGTGGCCTAGATTACCGCATTATAAAAAAATTAATAAAAAAAAAGACACATTGAGAATAAGAAATGGAGTATCGGACCCCGAATTAGTGGATAGCATGACCTGCCCAGTACGCGGGCAGCATCAACTGTGGTTGTATTGGTAAAATGTTTAGAATAACATTTTACCCTATCCTAACTAAACTTATAATAACTATTTGGCACATGGGCCCTAATGGGGTGGTGTTAGCAAGGGAAGGGTTGATAGTGGTATGCTATCTAGGCGTGTGAAAAGAAAAGAGCCGCTTAGCGTCAACAATTTCTTTGTCACAGGCTGTCGGTAACAACCCACTATCGTTATTTAATTTGTTAATAACGCCCCCTTGCCTCGGACTTATATATCCCAAACTAAAAATCAAATTATAAATCACAAAAAAGAATCCGCATACAACGACAACAGAAAAAACAACAAAAACAGTCTATTAACTTAACAGCACTTTATTATATTTTCACACGCAAAAAAAAAAACAAATCTATTTCTATACAAACACGAACACTTCTCGCAAAAACTCAAAAAAATTAATTGACCTCACGGTGGTCTATTCCAAAACTCCTCCAAAAAAAAACTCTATGATCACCGGTTGGTCTATCTAAAAACTGACTGTCTTTTTTTAATTTTCCAAAAACCAAAAACCCACGCGATATGTTTTTCGTTATTCACATAAAAAATTGATTGAGAGGGGGAAATAATATTTTGAATTCGACAATAAAAAAAACTCTCGATCAATACAAAAAAAAATTTTTTTCCGAAGATAATCGAAAACGATTATCAATTAACGCGAATTATACTCGTATATTTATTTACTTTCCGACCGAACAACCAAAATAAAGACACGTTGATGTTGAGTTAACTTTGTAATCTAATTTAATTTTTTATTTCTCTGGTTTTTTAAAATAAAAAATGTTTACATTGACAAAATGATTCGTGGAAAATTTTATATTTAATGAAAATTTAAAATGGTTTTTAATTACAATTTTTTATATTTAATATTTTGTTAATTTAGTAAAACGTGAACAAGAAAAAATGAAACTTATGAAATTTAAATCTATGGAATGTATAATTATGTGCTCGTGGAGTTCATGGACGTAACTCGCGCGTGTAAGAAACTTGCATGGTAAATTGGTCACAACAACAAATACAACATTTCCAATAATTGTATCGGTCATTGTCTTTTACCTATGCACAAGTAAAAACCACACATTTCAATATGTGCATCAACGTCATAATTAAATTACGCTAATGAACATATTTGAGTTCATTTAACCGCGGAACAGAAAACATTCGTATATGAATGAATCATGTTACCTTGAATTAAATAAACTCTAAAAGAAATGTAGAAAATCAAAACATGACGGTCACCTTACATTAGAAATAATTGAAGATATTATCTTCGAGGTTATGTTATATAGGAAACTTATTTTATTAGGGTAGGTTGGTAACAGAATTAAATAGAATTCTGTTACACTTTATCTGTGTGTTTAACTTCTTCTTGGCTGTTGGTTGTGGCTGGAAGTTCTACCTGTTCGAGCCTGCTCGGACACTTTGGCTCTGGATACCCTCCTTCTGGGTACTGCTCTTTAGGCAGACTTCTTCCATATCCGGACGTAATGGGTATAGGCTGTTTCGTCGAGGGAAGTTCAATTGGAGCAATTTCTGGTCTTGCCATCTTGGATAAATGTCTGCAAAGACTAATAATTTGCGTTGTCACATTTGCTGTTAAAACCATTATTCGCATTATTATTATTATTATTTTCTTTTTCTTTTTTTCTTTTACTAGTTTCAGTCCTTTTTCTAACCGGAAGTCTTTATGTCCTTCGTATGGTAGATGCCTAAAAGCTTACCTTGTTCATTCTCCAATTCGCAAGCCACATCGCCCAAACGCTTACGGACTGTCGCGGGTATGAACTTAGGAGCTAGTTTGGCAGAGTATTGCTGTGCTGCACTGCTTTGCGTGAAGTTCCGTACATACACCTTATGACCCACCACCAGTACTCGATCCCTTGATCGCAAATTATACTGGTGTGCTGATCTTGTGTATGCCTGTTGCAAATGTTTCAAAACTAACTCCCGTGCCAAGGCAAGCCGGTCGTCCTTACTATTTACCGTGTAGGTACTTATAGTCTGGTTTCCTAGTAACCGGAGCAAGTCGTACTGTGACCCGTGGTCTATGGTATGTTGCCCGAAGACCAGGTAGGAAGGAGCGTATCCTATCGAGGAATGAGTTGTGTTTCGCAACGCGCCCACGATCTGTGGGAGATGATCATCCCAACAGCGTTGATCTCCTTTGATATAACTGCGTACTGCAGCTAGTATGGATTGATTTACTCTTTTCGAGGCGTTCGACTGTGGCGAATACACAAGAGTGAATATGTGTTTTACTCCGCATTTTTCCAGGAAATTTTTAAGCAGATTAGATTTAAACTGCTTCCCGTTGTCAGTGAGAACCAACTCCGGGACTGAGAATAACGGAAACACATCCCTTTCCAGGTATTCCACTACTCTGCTTGCAGTTGCGTCGCGCAATGGCTTCAGCAATACGAACTTGGAGTATTGGTCTAAGACGATAAGGATGCATGTGTTCCCTCTCTTTGATAGAGGGTACGGGCCCAGGAAGTCCATGTACAATTTCTGGAAAGGCCTCTCGTGTTGCACATACTCCCCTATCCTTGGTCTTAAGATGGTATTTGCGGCTTTGCTGGGCTTACATGTTTGGCAATCTCCAACGAAACCTTTCGTATCCTAAACAAGGGTTGTGCATGTGTGCTGCCGATGGAGGTTCATGTGCGTGTGTTAATACTTGTTGAACTAAACTGTCGGGAACCCACAATTTCCAACTGGGAATGTCTGTTTGGTGATCTAAGACTTTGACAGGTTGATGAATTAACAGTTTGCCATTTACAACCTTAACACCTTCTAGTACCGGTTTTAAAGACATGACTGTGTTAATCGATTTTTTATAGTCGTCCCCGGTAAAATCAGAGGACTGCAGATCTAATGGTTCGCGACTGCTAGTGTGATCCAGCGTCTGCACCTCTTCCGTGTATACTCGGGACAAAGCATCTGGAACTATATTCTTTGTGCCCTTTCGGTACTCTAGACGGAAGTTATATCCTTGTAGCTTCAAAACTACAACGTGCCAAACGCCCACTAAGGTCTGTCTGGCTCATCAGCCACTGAAGGCTAGAATGGTCGCTTGTAAGGACAAACTCGTAGCCCTCTACATAGGAGCGAAAGTTGCGTATACTAAGAACTGCTGCCAAGCATTCCAACTCGGTGACACTATAGTTCTTTTGTGCACCGTTTAGTTTATGAGAGTAGAAAGCGATAGGATCCTCTCCACCCTCATCATCCTTTTGGAATAAAACGCTGCCAACCCCTGTTTTGGAAGCGTCTCCCTGAATGTAAAATGTTCTTGTGTAGTCAGGGTGAGTAAGCACCGGTGCGTTGGACAGACAAGATTTCAGTTCTTTGAACGCCTTTTGTGCTGTCTCAGTCCACACTATACTACCCTTCGTCTTCAAGAGGTCCGTAAGCGGAGCAGCTAGTGACGAGTAGTTTGAGATGAACTTATGATACCAACCACTCATCCCCAGGAATTGGCGAATGTTCTTGACCGTCTTCGGGATTGGGAAGTTTTGAATAGCTGCTACTTTATCTGGATCTACCTTAACGCTACCGTCCCCTACAATATGACCTAGATACTTTAACCGTTTCAAAACAAACTTAGATTTATCTACGTGGATTGTAAGGTGGGCGTCCGTCAGGCACTTTGCGACTACTTGGAGCAATTGTATATGTTCCTCGAAGGTAGGTGATGTTATCAGTAAAGTCGTCCAAGTACACAAAGATACGCTCATGTAACTCATGCGGAATTACTCTGTGCATCAATTTACACATGGTTTGAGCAGCGTTGCATAACCCAAAAGGCATTACTGTAAACTGATACAACGGTCTGTGTGGGACCGTGAATGCTGTTTTACACCTTGACTTTGCATCCAACGGAATCTGCCAAAAAGCGTCTTTCAGATCTAGACTGGAAATATATTTGGTGTTTTCTAGCCGACTTAGTAACCCATCAATTATCGGTAGTGGGTAAGCCTCCTTGATGGTCACCGAATTTAATTTTCTAGTGTCTAAATATAACCTAAGTTTTCCATTGCTTTTTGGTACTATTGTCACTGGAGAGCTCCAAGGACTAGAAGATTCCTCAATAACTCCGAGAGATAACATCCTCTCGATTTCTTTATCCAGTTCCTTCTGCTTGGCAGGCGACATTGAGTAGTACCTCTGCTTGATGGGTTTAGCGTCCGCGGTATCTACCTCATGGTGTAGTAGGTGTGTTCGCCCTAAGCCGAGCTGTCCGAAGGATGGAAATTTGGCTTTGACTTCCTCCAACTGCCTTTGCTGTACAGTAGTTAAGATATGTCTATCTTGTTCTGGTACCCCCACATTCGTATGTGCTATTTCAGATATGGAAATTTGTAGATTGAACGTTTTCCAGAAATCTGTTCCTAGGTATAGCTTCTGGGACAACGAAGGAGCTATAAACAACTTTAAAGTTTTGATCTGATTATTGAAATTGACAGGAACATAAATGTAACCAATGATCTTCTCTGCCGTACCACCGGCAGTATGTAAATGGGTTGTTATTGAACGGTAAGTTAACTTACAGTTCTCCAAAAAATCTCTGCTCCCTTGACCCAATACACTGATGTTAGCCCCAGAGTCTAGTAGTCCATCTATCTCTTGGTCACAAATTCTAATCTTGGCGTATGGCCTGTTGTCGGGTTTGGAATGGATAACTGTCGAGTGAAGGAGTTTCACGATTTCGCGCCTTTCCCGAAAATATTTTATTTGTCTAATATCTTGTCTGTTATCCGTTTGGCAGGATACTGACTGGCAACTATTGATCTTCAAATTTGTCTGTTTCCTCTCCGGAAAAGCTCCAGATCGGTGTTGCTGGCAGCTTCCTCTATCGGCACCCGTCCTCTCTGTCTCGGTTCGGAGTTTTCGAGATGGGGTCTCCGAGTGTTCCCCATCTCGGACCTCCAGTTTTCCGGGGGATTGCAATGGCTACAGTTGGGCTTCAATACTCCCTGCTCTCCACAACCGAAACAGAAAAACCCTTTTACTGGCTCGCGACACTCGGTGTATGAATGCGAGTTGTCATGGCAATTCCAACACCTGAAACTTCGGGATCCCTGTGTCGCTCGGTCATTTGGAGATTTCCATTGCCAGGGTTGTGGTGGCTGGGCATTATGCCGGGAATACCCGTCCGGCCTTTTCCGAAATGTTTTGCCTCTGGTCTGGTCTTGGAACGTGACTCGTTGTTTTAGTCGATCGGTAATTTCACAGATTTGGTCAACATAGTCTTGTGGTTCATTCTGGTTTGTATAGCACCAGCTTCCACTATCTAAGTCTTCCTCCTCAAATGCCAGTTCACTCACCCGAGGAGGGCGTGTTTTATACCTCCCTTGTGGTCTTAACATGGGTCTGGTTTGATACCTTTCGGAACTGTAACTGCTGTGGTGTGGTGCCAACTCGGCCTCTGGGTTATGGCCTAATCGTTTCCACATATCTTCGAGTGAGCTGTAACGACGAGCAAACTCACCCAAATTTCGAAATTGCTTTTCATTATGCAGGGCCATTTGCAGTCCTGGCCGCATATTTCGTCTAATGATGGTATAAAGTGTGTCGTCCGACATCGACTTGTTAGTCTGCAACGTGAGGCGATGGATTGCTTGGTAAAATTCCAAGAATGACTCACGGGGATATTCTTGCTTCCGATTGTTGAGTATTCTTCGTACGTCATCATCGGTTCTGCTCGTTGCAAATCGAATTATTCTCTCCTGACGGAACACCTCCCATGACATTCCCGGGTTTCGGTCCACGGAGGTCGAGAACCAGTCTAAAGCATCCCCTTCCAAACAGAGATCTATCACTCCAACCAGTACCCCTCGAACCGTACCTTCCAAGTACTTACTTCCCGGCGAAGCTTAGCACCCGTTATTTTGCTAGATCTAGTCGCGTCCTGTTCGAACCCTGAGGATACCCTGGATGAGTGCTTGAGATGTGGCTCACCCTCCTCGTGTCGTGCTTGTGTACTCGCCTCAGATTCTGAAGGCACAAAATCGCCAGCTTGATACGTGAGTACTGAATCCTTTATACTCTTGATTTTAAAACTTGAAGTTAAGACTTCTCTGTCATTGTCGTCTGACGATTCGTCTGTCGTTTGATTAGGTTGACCGGCCCGGCGCCTTGAACTCGCACGACCAATCAGTTTTTTTGTCCTCTCAAATGTGAGTCGTTCCACTTGCCCGCTAGCGGCTTGCGCCGTCAATAGCTTACTTTTTAGTTTTCCGACTACTGTAATCAGCTCTCTGAAATTTTTAGTCCAACTCGCTCAAAATTGGGTTGGTCCTGTCCCAAGAAGTCTAGCAGTTCTGTTCTTAAAGCTTGTGTCTTCCTTAAGCATACCTCAGCTTCTGTCTGGGGTTGCTTATAGGCACCACTATGGGCTCTCTGAGGCTGGAGGTACGTTTCTGCGGCCTCCTCCTTGTACTTTGCCTGAAGCATCCCCCTAAGCTCGTCTGATATGGCTTGCTTAGCTGCTTCACCCATACCTCTCACCTCGAACTCCACAAGAAGCTCGTCTTGATCTAGGTAATCTAGATTCATTATATTATTGTTGTTGATTTAAAAAAAATAATAAAAAAAAAAACTTAACCTCAAATAAAAAGAAACCTAACTAAAAAACGTATTCAAAAACAAAACAACCATGGGTAATATCCAATAATATCCTTCAATGAATAAATTCCGCCAACTTGGATAAAAATAAGGATAAGATAAAGGCATTGAAATTGAAATTTTGATGAAATTATTTCCTTGTTCCCAATGATGCAGCGATAGTCTTAACCTGACATACAAGGTGATCCTCGCTGCTATGGTGAACTTTGAAACAGATGACATTTATGATACCCAATAGACCATGGCAAGTTTGTTGTCCCCTTTTCTGCAGCTGGCAGTCTTACCCTGAACTCAGCAGAGGAGCTGAGGGTGACAGAACGTTCCCATTATTGTATTTTATTTATTGTATTGTTGTTTCGATTGAACCGTTTGTTATGTTATTTTTTGGTTCGTTCAATACAAGTTACAATATTTAGGTTGAAATGAATCAACCAATGAACTTTAGGAAACTAGAGTTGCAATAATTGGATTCGATATACGAGAGGGATCGTTGCTGAAGTGAATTTATTTAGAAGCGGATAAAACGGCGAGAAAGTGTATGGACTAAAGAGGCCTTATATGAAGTGAAAAAGGGCAAAGAGGTGAAAAGTTCGGCGAGAATTGTTTCCTTGAGTAAAAGTTTTGTTTATTATGGAGTACACCCTAGATGGGTGGATGGTTAGTAAGAGATAAAGATTTGTTGAAACGTGCCAACCTAGATTCATATACTGTGGTGTGAACCACTACTTCCATGAACCTCCTCGCTTTGCCGTGCGAGGTAAAGAAGGGACAAGTCAACAAACCGGTGCCAGATTGTTAGTGGTTGGAATACTTACCGATTTTTGTTCGGTGATGGTGGTTCTCCTTTTCTTTTTTTTTTTCGCGCACAAATACTAAATACTGCCTATTTTTACTTTTATATTATTTATTTGTATGTTAGTTTACTTTTACAATATTTAAGATGACTTATGAATACTTCGATTTTCTTAGGTTGATCGCGGCTTCGATGTATGACGATTAAAAATGAACTATTGGTAAAACCGAACTATGCTACTACCGTCGAGGTTAGACCTCTAAGGGTTCACGATTCAGTTCTACCATTTGACTGCGATCAACTGATTGTGTATTTCTTTCTGATTTTATTGAGCAATTTTCGGTTCTTATATACTAAATATTTGGTAGAGTTCTACCAACAATTCATTTTTTGGAAATTCGACAATTTTATTTAAAAAAGTATAATTTATTACGCGTGTTTTTATATTTTTGAGTAGCTTTGCATTTCCAAATTAAAATTAAAAAAATGTATTTTGCAAGAATTATAAGTCGATGAACGATATTTATTTTTGAATACAACAACAAAAATGTATAACAGATATAGGTCATATATTTTGATATACCATACTTCATACTTGGTTTTGTTGTTGTTATTGTATTTTGATATTATATGAAGAATGTCTAATGTGTGTATGACGTAGTATGACTAATGTTTTGTTTTGTTGTTGCTTTTGAATTTCATACTTTTATGTATCGCGTCGATCGCGCTTACTATGCTTTTTGTATGCACGTAAAGAATGTATGTTATATGTGTTTCGATATACATATGCGATATCGTTTGCATTATCGTAGCGATTTTGTTTTTAATTGATTAGATTTTTTATTTATGATGATGGAATTGATATTTGGCATGGGTGAGGTTGTGAATATCACAACACCATGTAAGTCAACCATGTTGCTGAGGTCTTTTCAGACACTCGAACCTCGGCTGCTATTGCTGTCTAGTGGGGATGATAACTCGCCGTTATCACCAAGGATTTCCGCAGTGTGTAATATAGTAGTGGCTAGCTTCTGTCCAAACCCTCATCAATATCCGTTCACTGATAGAACACCGGGTTGGACAGCCAAACATACCATATTCTGATCGCACCTAAACTAACAGTGGGAGGACTTGCAAACCCCATCCCGAGGGATGACAATAAAAAAAAATGACAAGGTGGAATTACCGCAATAACATAACTATACACTGTTTGTTGGAAATCCATATTTTGAATAATAAAATTTGCCACAACTCGTAATAATTTCTTATCACCATTGTGGAATCAAACTGTAGGAAAATTTTGTGACAGTCGTGCAACTTACTTTACGATGCGGAAATTAGTATCTGAGAAATGTGCAGCTCTTAATACCCCCGGTCTTACCACTCGGCAAGGGAAGATATGATGTACATTGTTTCAAGGAAAAACCCTTTTCACCCTTACTAACATCCGTTGCACCACTGGTTGTTATACACGGTACAGAAAACCGTACAACTGGATTATTGTCTGAGTTCGGTTATCAACGCATGCTCCAGCCTTCCACCACATTAGATGAATTCTTAAATTCCTATAACTACCACGAATGTTGGATTATCCTCCGGAGTGCGGGTTGGGACATGCCACGGATAAACCATCCATTCGGGGATCTAGCATAGAAGCTCAACTATCATCAATCTCTGTCGGTACGCGTATGACCCACCACGTATTAGGTCAGGTTTGCCGCTGCCATACTCGTATCGATAGAAATTTACATCTAACAATGATAAAAACCAAGCACACTGTTATTTAAACCGATTTCAATTTTACTTAGAAGTATTTAACAATTTTTGAACATTACCCAAAAAGTAATGTCGACTATTAATTTAGACGAGAGTGTGAGGGGATCCTCAATTGACTTTCTTAGACTAATTGTGGTATTTGTTACCAGAATTTTTGGGCCGAATTATGTTTGGGCGCCACTATAGCGCTAGAAGTTTACCGTCTTACGATAGTATACCCTAACGCTAAAGAAATTGTCCCCATTTCATGCACTAACCCCATGTGCGGCTTTGATCCCCGCAGCTCAGTCTTGTAGGGGATGTGGTCGTGGGTTTTTGGGGTTAGACGAAATGTGAGACCTAGATTACCGCACAATAACATTAAAGACAGAGAAAGATGGCCTAATATTTACCATCTAAAGGTTAAAAAAAAAAATGAAAAGTGGGGTCCTCGGACCCAAAACTGGCGGGTCCTACACATTTCAAACGGATGTGTTTTACCCATTGTTGTGAATTCTGGTTTCTTAGGGTAACATAATTACCCTAAGAAATACACACCAAAAATATTAATAGAAAAACTAATGATTAGTAGTTTGATGACGTGGAGGAGGTCCTCAGCAGAAAGAGGGTGTCCCGCCTATGGGCAGGGTTAAAAAAAAAAAAAATGATTTTAAGAAACGTAATTTTAAGAAACCAAAGTTATCCAAACGCTACTGCGCAATGTATAACTTAATATAATTGAGATGAAATTTACACAGTATGTTTATACTATTCTGATATATTTGAACAATGTTAAAATCACGATTTTTATAAATGTAAAATAAATTTTTATGAATTTAAAATTTGTAATTTTACGTTAAACAGTATTGATATTCAAGATAAAATTTTTTTATGGATATAATCTAATTTACAATTTTTTAGAATAATGTACTTATATAACTTTGAAAACGCGTTTAATGTTATTGACACAACACTTAATAAATAAATAAGTAAATATCTACCAAAAATTGCTCCAGTCAATCTTGATGATGACACATCATGTTTGATGATAATGTGCTGCTGGATGGATGTGTTGAGGTAATTTTGTTTCCGCTCCAACTGTTGATGTTTCACCGCCGGTTTGATCCTCCACCGTAAATTGTGATGATTGGTACGGTGATAATTCTCGTATTTTATTTGGAATTCGTATTGTATAGGTGCGTTGATTGTTTAGCACCAATGCTTTTGATGTGATGGAATGTTGCAGATATTATTGTGGTTTCACTTTGCAACGTTTCTTTTATAAACTTTACACTTTATTTTGTTATTTCACTTGGTACTTTAAAATTACTTTTAATTTTAACGGTTTTTTAACGTGTTTATTTTTATACGTATTTAATTTTCGTACGGGGTCACCACTATCGAGTTTTGGGTGTTTTTCTTTTTTTTTGTGATGGCAGGAAGTCGAGTTTCTCACTAGAAAAATATAACACCCAAAACTCGATAACTCTCGATGCCCTCGCTTCTAGCAAGACTCAACTTTGCTAGAAGCAACTATGGAACCTCGCCACGATTAGAATGGTTAGTACCCTCTACTTCGTATGGTTTATACTTACCAAAAGAAAAAAATTTAGTCTGCTAAGAAAAACACTAGACTAAAAACTCAATAAAAATTTTCCTTAACACCCCCAAATTAATTTCAAACTCACTATTTAACATATTGGACTTTTTATCTATATTTAGTTTATTTATTACACAAAAATTCACTTTTAAATAAAATTTCTTAAATATTTAGTTTAGTATTCATTTGTTTTTATAAATTGGATATTCTTGTCCATTTCACACTTCTAACTTATCTCACTCACATTAAGTTTTTTTTTATCATAATGCACCCATTTTGTGATATCATTGTGTTTTGTAATTTAACAATTATGTTTTGAATCCACTCTAGAAAAAAAAAACTCTCCCCCCTTCTTTTCTTTTCGTTGTACATTTTATACCAAATCTTGAAAAAAAAATATTGTACATTCATCAAAATGTACGAACGCAAAAACGTACAACAACGTGACATTGATTTTCGCCTACTCAATGCACGCGCAAAAATTTATTTACAACCAAAAAAAAATCAATCGATCGAAATGTGCAATTGTAGGTATTTTCAATAGCAGAGTTTTTTTTTCATGCTATTTACCTCAAGACATCGATGCAAAAACAAATTGATAATGTTGCATTATATTATTATGGTTTACGTTTATTCACTACTGCATGGATATATATATACAGTAATCTGAGTAACATAAACAACCAATAACAATGCGAAATACGGCCTGGTAATTTCTTTTGGTAGAATTTGAGGTATCACCTCGAAGGTTATGCCGAATGTTAAAATTTGATGTTGAAATTTGGGTTGATAACGGAACTGAATAAAATTCCGTTACAGCGTGGGGAAAACCCAAACCCTGAGATGAAAAGGGATCTCATGCCCTAATGAGAGGGGGACAGGTGTAGAAATTCAGTTTCCTTACATCCCACGTGGGGAACTCCTACACCCTGAGCTAGTCTCAGTGCCGGGCTGTCTAAATTAAACACTTAACCTATATCTAAATATCTAAATTATAACTATGGGCTACTAATTATTACTATCAACAAGCATTAAATGACTAACCCTACGTCTTGCCCTTGTTATCAGATCAGGTTTCCCTGCGCCCCCTCAGCCTGGTTTCCGCCTTCCCGTGGTGTTGACCGTTGCCTTATTGGTCCCCGTTGTCTCCACGGTCTATTCCAGAGTCTGCATCCCAAGAGTAACAGAATTAAGGTTAGTACCAAAGCTGCCCCAGTGCCAGTATAGTTACCGATGTGATGCCAATTGACCTGGGCCCACAGTTCCTCTCTTTCCAGTTCTTGGATGGTTTGCTGTAGTTCGGACAACTCGACCTCTAACGCATTGGCGGGGAATGTTAAGGTACGCCACTCTGTTTTCTGCATGAGGTTGAATCTTGGAACAATATCAGCATGGATTACTGTTTTGTAAGTAGTCGTGGCCTTAATGACCGCCGAGGCCCCCCTCAAACTACAGCCGGGCTCTAGTGATAGAATTCCGCTCCCGTTCATAGCCACTGCCTGAGATTGTTCCTGGCATTCCAAATCAAAGACTACTTCGCGTGGTAGTACCATGATCCAACGGTTATCCTTTAATGGGTGAATGTAAGTCGAAGGTAGTGCTGTTCTTATGGGGCATCGGCTCGGTTGCTCATTGGCATGTGAGAGCAACGCCATTTCACAATGCTCTTCTTGACTTTCTATCTTGTACGTTGGTCCTCCTGCTTGGCAGATTACCGTTCCTTCTTCCCAGCGTGTACGCTCGTCCAACCTTTTGGCAGAGATTGGTTGGTACCACACTCTAGAGCGGCTAACCAAAACATACTGGTATTGTGGCTCGAGGTAAGCATACCCCGCTTGGTATCTTGTTGGAACCGGGATGGGGTGAAATATCTGGTACTCTTCCCCCTGGATAAGTGGTACCTGAACTTCGAAAATAATCTGATCTTCGATGATTGCTGCCTTGGTCTCCAGTAACCGATATACATTGATCCAGTGTGCTCTTGAACTAGGAACTTGCAGGCTCGTGGAGATCTGCTTACTTATTTCCCATAGTTGTTTTGCAAACTGCGAAGGAGGTAACAATCGCACACTTGCTCTCCCATGATGTACATCCGAGAGTATGTCTATCAGGTCTCCTTGGACATCCTTATACATCCCAATGGCCGCAGATAGCTGGAATAACACGTCCATATATTCTTCATGCACCATCACAGACTCGATTTCCTTCTGGATTACCCGATCATGCTTTTCCATTGCCTCATGCTCCTTACGGATAATGTTTCCGGTCAAATCTAATACATGCATTTGCTGTTGGAGCATGGTTTGTGTTTTTAGTACACCGGTATTCAGGTGTTTGATTTGCTCCTGATACCTCTGAGCATCCCGTTGGCCCAGCACTCCGACAATGTCCCCTGCTAAATCTCCGAGGAAATCCAATGGAGCCCTTTTTCCCGTCCGTGGTGTGCTGGGAGAAGCCTATTACTATCCTCGATTTGGTCCATCAAGTAAGCTATTGGAACGCCTAATGTCTAACGTACCTGGTCGCATTGGCGTTTTCTGCACATGTCGCTCGGAGATGTTCTTGCGTTAGCCTCATGTGCTCCCACTCCCTCCAGTAGCTTGATAAGTTATAGTACCCCACTATGGTCCAAATGTTGGTGGACAGTTTGGCCCTACCTTTTTCCGCAAAGTATATACCCGGCTCAGTCTGAAACTCTTGGAACTGCAAACCCTGATTGCTCAGACTCGCTGCTGCCACCAGTATCGTCGTTAGCCTCAAACACCAGTTGAAGATACCCATTTCTAGAAATGAGATAACAAGCATAAGACCGTTGTGCTGATGAATGGCGCTAACCCAATCCCACTTTGCTGAACCATGTGCATGGAATGTGATTGGGTCAACCTCATCCTTTCCTTAACCTTACTGACTTAAATACTACTTGGCTTAACCTAAGCTGACATGCTTTCTCGCGCGCGGCATGCCAGCTTTCAACTCACCACTACACTGACTATGTGACTACCGAGCCCACCGGTTCATATTCGGTCTAATGGTGAGGTAGTAACGAATTTGGATTACCCCGACAATCGGCTCTCTTCTTCCTCTTCCGATTGCCAAGAGCTCACAGAAAACAAGTCGGATTTCGGGTCATATACTTCGCCCTTTTCCTCCTTCCTCTATCGCCGTTTCAACCGCCGTTGTTTTTTCTGTTGCCTTCGCAATTCCCTCAACTTTGCAGACCATTTATCCTTGTGCGCCTCTTTCACACACAGACTGAGCATAAAATAATTCTCCTTTTGAAACGGGTTAAACTTTAGCTACTGCTAAAGTCAACCCAGTTTCATAGATTTGCCACTCTCTGTTTTGTACCCCATGCGGCATTGATTCCCGCAGTTCAGTCGGGTAGAGGGATCGGTGTGGGTTACCGCAGATTGTGGCCTATATTACCGCATTATAAAAAAATTAATTAAAAAAAAGACACATTGAGAATAAGAATTGGAGTATTGGACCCCGAAGTAGTGGATAGCATGACCTGCCCATTACGCGGGCAGCATCAACTGTGGTTGTATTGGTAAAATGTTTAGAATGACATTTTACCCTATCCTAACTAAACTTATAATAACTATTTGGTCCATGGGCCCTAATGGGGTGGTGTTAGTAAGGGAAGGGTTGATAGTGGTATGCTATCTAGGCCTGTGAAAAGAAAAGAGCCGCTTAGCGTCAACAATTTCTTTGTCACAGGCTGTCAGTAACAACCCACTATCGTTATTTAATTTGTTAATAACGCCCCCTTGCCTCGGACTTACCTTATGTATCCTGAAACGGGTTAAACTTTAGCTACTGCTAAAGTCAACCCGGTTTCACAGAAATTTGCCGCTACCTGTATTCATCCCCAGCGGCATTAACCCGTAGCTCAGTCGGGAGAGGTTAATCGGTCGTGGGGATGGGGATGCACCGGTAACGGCCTAGATAACCGCATCAAAAAAAACAAACATACAAAAAAAAAGGAAAAGTGGGGTATCGGACCCCGAAGTAGTGGTTAACATGACCTGCCCATTACGCGGGCAGCATCAACCGTGGTTGTATTGGTAAAATGTTTATCTAAACATTTTACCCTACTCTATCTAACCTTAATAAAACTATCTGGCCCATAGGCCCTAAAAGGTGGTGTTAGTAGGGGTTGATAGTGGTAAGCTATCGATGGCAGCAGAAAGAAAAAGAGCCGCTTAGCATCAACAATTTTCTTTCCGCCGGCAGCCGACGTCAACCCACTATCGTTATTTATTAGGTTAGTAACACTAAAACAAATACTTACCAAAAAAAACACAAAATCCACAATTAAAAAAACAAGAAAAAAACACAAAAACACTTCATTAACTTAAGAACTCTATTTTATTTCCCAAATCTATTTCTAACATACACACAAAAAAACAATTCTACTTAATCACAAAAAAAAACTAAAAAAAAAAAAATTACTTGACCACACGTTGGTCTGTCTCAAAACTAACTGTCTCCAAAAAGCAAGAAAAATATCGTACCTATTTTGAGTTTCATAGGAAATTTTATGCGATGTCATCACAAAAATTCCTATGAAAATTGTACAGCAACGTGACATCGATTTTGCTGAATCGATCCACGCGCAAATATTTTTTCTTCAATTCATCCGTTGAGGAAGTCCGAACAACAACAACCACAATGCTTTTCAATATTTGCATCGGTCATTGTCATTCACCTAATAAATAGATCAAGTACATTTATTATGTACATAGGCAACGTAATCAAATTACGTTGATGTACATATCTGCGTTTACTTAACTGTGGCACATATGAAAAATTCTAAAGTGAATGAATCATATGATAACACTATAAATAAAGGCAAAGAAGTGAAACAGGAAAAACTTCTACTTGCGTAGAAGCACTCCTATTTCTAAGAATTACCGTCATCTGATAAGTACCCCATGCGGCGTCGCTTCGCGCAGCTCAAGCCGGTAGGGGATAACGGTGTGGGTTTTGGGGTACTCAGATTTCGGCCTAGATTACCGCATATGTGAATAAAGACGATAAGGTGAGACGGCCTGTATTATGCCGTCAAACTAGGAATAAACAAAAAAAAAAAAGGAGGTCAGAAAATGACCAAATTAGTGAAATTCATGCCCCCTTTTAGGCATGTCCACTGTGGTTGTTTTAATAAAAAAAAATATTTAGGGTAACATCATTACCCTAAATTGGACATCAAGTCAGAGGAAAAAAAAAAATATTTATATATTTCCCTTCTCTGGGTCTTTTTCCCTTCTCGAACAAACAAAAAAAAAAGGAAAAAGGTATTATTTTAACTCGATAAAAACAATTAGATTATTTATTAATAAAAAAAAACAATTCTGTATTGCAACTTAATTATTAATTGTAAAAAATATAATTCTGTATTACAACTTAATTATTAATTATAAAAAAATAATTCTGTATTACAACTTAATTACCACGGCTTAAGCTCTGTGAGTAATTAAGTTGTGTGTCTTCTTTCCAAAACTTCACTCCCCATCCCAAAAATAATGCGCGGTATTTATACACACTAAACTGGCTGACAGAGAAGGGAGGGGGAAAATTTAGTTATGGGAATATACTTCTCTCTCAACCAATTCATGTAATTTTTCCGAAATTAGCAAAATTTTAGTACAAACACCGCACATTAAAAACAACGTGACATGAATTTAAATTTCATGCACTTGTGGGAATTATATTTATGTGCCACGAAAAATGCAACGTTTTAAAATGTCTACATAGGTCATTTAATTAACTCTATGTAGAACGTTTGCTTTTTCGTGTGCACGACACAAAGATATGGATGCATCATCCAATTACAAATTTAATATTTACGTCCATTCATAGAGACGTAAACTTGCAACTGGATAACGTAAACAAGAAATAATTTTATGTTTGTCGTATTGCATCTTATACCAATTTCATGTATATGAATGCAACAACAAACATAAAGAAAAGTAGATAATTCCAGCATGACTAAGTGTTTAATGAATTTCTGTGAAGATGATATCTTCAAAGTCATGGTGAGATTACCTTGATAAAAGATTAAGTGGAATTGGGTGTTTTGATGTGGTAACGGAATAAAGTTCCGTTACAGCGTGGGGAAACCCAAACCCTGAGATGAAAGGAGATCTCATGCCCCATGTGAAAAGGATGGTGGACTGAGCTAGTTAAGTCTTGGTAGTCCAACGTGGGAAACCCCCACACCCTGAGATGGTTTCCTACTCTACCGACTGAGCTAGTCGCGCACTAAATACTAATTATCATTATTATTCGCTAAATTAATATACTATTATAATACTAAGCTTAATCTTAATACTCACAAGTTTCCTTCTCCCCTTTTTTCTATTTTTTTTTTTTTTTTTTTACATTTTTTCTTAGGTACACGGGAAACTCGTGGCTAACTAAATTATTATGTACTTGCTAACCTAATACTAGCTAACCTACATCTTATAATTAACTATCCTACCTCTTATACTTAATTATCACCTATACCAGATTTCCTACGAGGGGGTCGGGCTGGTTTCTTCTTGTTCTTGGTTGTGGCTCCACCCTCACTTCTGAAACCTGCTTCCTCTGCCGTTGGCGAAGTCTGCATCCCAAGAGTAACAGGACCGTAATTAAGACCAGGGTAATTCCGGTTACTGTGTAGTTCCCTATGTGGTGTACGTCCACCTGCATCCATGGTTCTTCTTTTTTTAGTTCCTGGATTGTTTCTTGCAGTTCTGAAACCTCGAGATCTAGGCCCCCGGTGTGAAGCATTACTGTTTGTCCTTCTGTGCTTTGGGTGAGATTAAATCTCGGTACTACATCTGCATGGATACTACTTTCGTAGGTGGTTGTAGCTCTGATAACTAGTGAGGAACCTCGTAGACTACAACCTGGCTTCAGCGATAATATCCCACTCCCATTCATAATTACTGTTTGTACCCCTGACGGGCATATCAGGTCGAAGATCCCTTCCTGTGGTAGTACTAGCAACCATCGATTACCCCTTAATGGGTGGATAAAAAGCTTGGGCAATGCAGTTCGCACGTGACATTTGTTTGGTGCTTCCTTGACATGTAATAGCAGGGCCACTTCGCAATGTTCCTCTGGTGCCGACACTCTATACACTGGGCCCTCCAGCTGGCAGATCACGGTTTCTTCTTCCCATCGCTTGCATTCTCTTAGACTTTTTGATGTTATTGGCTGGTACCAAACTCTGGTATTACTAATTAACATATATTGTGTCTGTGGTTCCAGGTATGCGTAACCACTCTGGTACTTTGTTGGCACCGTGTTTTATATATTAATTGTTTGAATAATGATTTTGTTTTTTTTTATCTTTAATTATGTATTTTATATGTTAATGTTTTTGAATATTTACGTATTTATATAAATAAAGTATGTATGTTATCCACGAAGGCACAAATATTTTATGTGTTTCTGTGTTATGAAATTTCTATTGTATTTCTACTGAATTGCAAATGATTAAATAATACAAGATAACATTTATTACATAAAACTCGCATATAGATCACTATATAAAATTTTAAGTTGAAACTTGATATATGATTAAATAAATTGGTTTCATATAGCAATATGCTTAAACTTAAATAAATTTTTATGACATTGAATTATTGTCATGTTAAGTATTGTAGATATTGTAAAATTAACCGAGGTTATGGTTATGTATTATATGTTGATATCTTAGTTGTGAAATTTGAGCATTTATTAAATTTATTGTAATTTGTATTACAAACTTTCTTACCTCGTAAGATCGTTCGGAAGATATTTTATTTGTATTTGAATACACGTAAATTAGATATAAAAAATTTGTTATTGAACACACTGAATGATTGATAATTTTATTTTATACTTAAATACACCTATATTAACAATATAATATTTATTTAAAACACACGGATTTAACTATAATCTTAATTTTTATAAATGGATTCACGTATATTGACGGTATAATAATTTATTTAAAACACACAAATTTAACGATAATCTTAAATTTTATAAATAATATTTTGTATTTTATTCTAACTATTCTTTTGATATTTCCCGAACTAAATTTTGACTTATTTTCTTGACGTTTTACGAACTAATAAATTCAATTTTCAATTTTTGAAATCAAGCTTCATTCTGGCTTTATTAAAATTTTTGCTCGTAAGCATAATTTTGGTTTTTATTTTGGGAAGATTATTTATGCCAAGTACATTGTATACGGATATTATATATGCTGATTAATTTTGTCGAATTTAACAACTTTTGTAATTTGGGTTGCATTTTGTATTAAATGTATTATGTGTTACATTTAATTTTGATGTGCCCAAAAGTTTTGTTAGTTTTGTTTATAGAATAATTAAATTGCGGATGTTTATCATTCTACATTTGTTGTGTACATTTTGTATGTACTTTGTAATTGCGTATTTGTTTCTTGTTTCATAATACTTTGTCTTACAACATTTTGTACATTTTGTATCACAACAAGATAACCGCATCAAAAAAAACAAACATGCAAAAAAAAAGGAAAAGTGGGGTATCGGACCCCGAAGTAGTGGTTAACATGACCTGCCCATTACGCGGGCAGCATCAACCGTGGTTGTATTGGTAAAATGTTTATCTAAACATTTTACCCTACTCTATCTAACCTTAATAAAACTATCTGGCCCATAGGCCCTAAAAGGTGGTGTTAGTAGGGGTTGATAGTGGTATGCTATCGATGGCAGCAGAAAGAAAAAGAGCCGCTTAACATCAACAATTTTCTTTCCGCCGGCAGCCGACGTCAACCCACTATCGTTATTTATTAGGTTAGTAACACTAAAACAAATACTTACCAAAAAAAACACAAAATCCACAATTAAAAAAACAAGAAAAAAACACAAAAACACTTCATTAACTTAAGAACTCTATTTTATTTCCCAAATCTATTTCTAACATACACACAAAAAAACAATTCTACTTAATCACAAAAAAAAACTAAAAAAAAAAAAATTACTTGACCACACGTTGGTCTGTCTCAAAACTAACTGTCTCCAAAAAGCAAGAAAAATATCGTACCTATTTTGAGTTTCATAGGAAATTTTATGCGATGTCATCACAAAAATTCCTATGAAAATTGTACAGCAACGTGACATCGGTTTTGCTGAATCGATCCACGCGCAAATATTTTTTCTTCAATTCATCCGTTGAGGAAGTCCGAACAACAACAACCACAATGCTTTTCAATATTTGCATCGGTCATTGTCATTCACCTAATAAATAGATCAAGTACATTTATTATGTACATAGGCAACGTAATCAAATTACGTTGATGTACATATCTGCGTTTACTTAACTGTGGCACATATGAAAAATTCTAAAGTGAATGAATCATATGATAACACTATAAATAAAGGCAAAGAAGAAATGTAGAAGGCCGGCATGACGGTTGCTTGAATGGAATGTAGTTGAAGATATTATCTTCGAGGTCATGCCGATGAGGAAATAGATTTTGTTGGGATGGGTTGATAACGGAATTAGGTTTAATTCCGTTACAGCGTGGGGAAACCCATACCCTGAGATGACAAGAGATCTCATGCTCTATTAGGAACGGACATGGTGGGGAGTTGCAGTCTTTGAACAGCCCAACGTGGCGGCCGCCCCACACCCTGAGAAAGTCTCAAAGCCGGGCAACTTAATTCTAGTACCCTTAACATTTAATATATATTTTTTTTTTTTTTAAACTAGCATCTGTCCTACTACCCTACTCTATTTATCATACCCAATCCTAACCCTTAGTTCTGAAATATTGGTTGATGGCTGAGTGCTCAGCAGCTTGACCTCCTGCGGCGCTTGGTCTTATCCCTGGATGAGCCCTGACTGGTTGCTTGTGCCGGCATTCTCCTGGCATATATGGTCCACCAGGTCGCGTGTCATTTCCACCATAGTATAATTGCCACGATGACTGCTAAAGACAAAATCGCTAGTTACCGGTAGTAGTTACCGGCGTGTCACCGATGGTTTGGTGTAATCCGGTTAGCGCCGCGTCTATGTCCCCCGAACTGATGGCGGTCCTGCGGGACTGTACCACTGTTGACAGGTTGAACACTGGTATGAATGACATTTGCTTTTTGGTGGTATATGTAATATTCGTTTATTGTACGCCACGCAACGTGTGCAAAGAATAAAATAAAACACGTCTGTGTTCTTCGGTTCGGTTTCTATTATTGCTTTTATTCTTCTGATATTTTTGTTCATGTTCGATCAACATGAAAAATGATGATCACTCACATTCTTAATACAAATTATATTTTGTTGTGTGGTCATTAGCCTGTATATGTATGTTTCGTATTTGATTTCATTTAGAAATCACGTTGTGCATTAACAGCACATTTAATTAATACAATGTATTTATTTGTACAGTCGTACAATACAATGTATTTATGTTGGAATATTGGTCCATGACACCTCCATTTTTGGGAGAATGACATATACTATACAGGTATATGTTATTCTTAAAAAACATGATAAAGTAATATACAGATTTACCAATGACCACTTTCTTTAAATTAATCTTAATTATTTAATTATTTTATTTATTCTTTATTGATATAATATATGTCTTAAAATTAGTAATTATTTCTAGTTTTTTTTTTTTTTTTTTTTTTTTTTATTTTTTTTTTTTATTTAAACAATAGTCAAAAACATTATTATTCATAAAGTAATATAAAATTAATAAACATAATATTGTATATAAAACTAATAAACATTATTATACTAATATAAAACTACCATGGATTTGTTTTAATAATATAACATAACATTCATACATTTTTTATTCAGAAAAGACTTAATTTTCTAAAATTTTAAAATTCTATTTCTGTGTAAAATTTTTTCTTTATTGTAAATATCTTTTATCTTAACATTATTATTATCTAATATTTCTAATACTATAAATGGTCCTAAATAGTATGGATCCATCTTTTTTCTATCTGGGTTTATTATTTTTACACTATCCCCGATTTTCAAATTAATTCCCTTGTATTGTTCATTACTAAGTTTTGTTTGTTCAACTTTCGCTTGCTCAATGTATTTCCTTGCTCTCGCGTGAGCTAATTGCAACCTGTATTTAATTTCGTTTGCGTAGTTTTCTATATTATATAAAGGATCGACCTGCGAACATAACGAGTTAGGAAGATTAACTTTCTTTCCATATACTAATTCGTAAGGCGTAAAACCATGCGTTGTATGAGGAGTTGTATTGTAGCAGAATGTATAGATTGGTAACCATTTATGCCATTCTTCCATTTCACTACCTAAATATATTCTGAAGAATACATTCAGATCCCTATGGTTACGTTCTATAGCTCCTACAGTTTCGTGATGATAGGGTGTCGATATACGCCGTTCAATTTTTAATGTGTCAGATAACTCATCAACTATTTTGTTTACGTATTCAGTACCTCGATCTGATATTAATTGTTTCATGGGACCATATATTAAAATGAAATTTTCAACTATTGCCCTAGCTATTGTTTTAGCTTCTTTATTTGGTACTGGAACAGTTACAACGTATTTGGTTAACTGACACTGCATTGTGACAGCATAATTAAAACTACTTTCAGTTCTGCACAATGGTCCAATAGTGTCTATTTGTACTACGTCAAATGCATTTTGAGGTGTTTCTGTATGAACTAAAGGGGTTTTAGTGCTTTTATCCGGTTTATTTAATTTACAATCCTGACAATTTTTTATGTGATTCAATACATCTTTTCGCATATTTTTCCACTTATATGAGCTTCTAATTTTGCTCAACGTTCTTTTGATACCTGAATGACCTCCCATTAGGGGTTCGTCATGAAATTTTAATATAATGTTACTTTTTTCGTGCTCACATGATATGTGTATGAGTGGTTTACTAAGAATAATACTTAAATTTTTTAATTTTTGCAATCCTATTTCTTTAAATTTCCGTACGGTTTCACTATTTTCAAACAATATTTCCTCGAGGTTTATTTTTACTTCACTGATTTTCAATTGTTTAGCTATTTTTTCCAATTCGGCTAGTACTTGCTCTAGAGCCAGTATGCCTTCTGAATTGTAAGCTTCAATTTCAGTGTTGGCCAAATTTTTACTTTTTTTCATGAACGTTGCTCTTAGGCGACGTCCTATTTTGGCGAATTTCACAAATGGAATTCGTGATAAATCTGCGTTACATAACGCTTCATAAACTTTAGGATGCACAATTTCTACGCAAGTGTTAGTTATTGGAGTAGTTGGAGTAATTGGAGTAGTGCTACTTAATTTCTTTTTACTTGCCCTGGTTTCTACACGTAACATTACTGTGGTAACATCTTCAAACATTTGTTTTAAATCTTTACTAGACATATTTGTTACAGAAGGTGAAATACGAGAGAGCGCGTCCGCCCCGACGTTATCCTTACCTTTAATGTATTCTATGTCATAGTCATATTCATCTAAATCTAGACGCATTCTAGTAAGTTTTGAAGATGGATTTCTGAGAGAATACAAATAAACAAGTGGTTTATGGTCAGTTTTAACTATAAATTTATGACCATATAAATAAGGACGAAAGTAATTCTTGGCCCAGTGTATTGCTGTTAGCTCTTTTTCGATAGTAGATTTTTTACTTTCTCCCGTAGTAAATCCTTTTGACGCATATGCAATAGGTAGATCTATACCATCGTAATTCTGACTAAGGACTGCACCGCACGCCTTATCAGATGCATCAGTGCTTAAAATAAAAGGTATTTCAAAATTGGGGTATTGTAGTATAGGTGGGTTAATCAGAGAATATTTTAATTTTTCAAATGCCTTTTGGCAGTCACTTGTCCATATAAATGCTTGATTTTTCTTGGTCAGTTTATTTAAACAATTGGAGATTTCGGAAAAATTTTTAACAAAACGTCTATAATAATTGCAAAAAGCTACGAAGCGTTTTACCTCGTTTGCATCTTTTGGAATAGGGTATTCTTTGATGATTTGGTATTTCGTATCGTCAACTTGAATCCCTTTGTTAGTACATTTGTGTCCAAGGTAGGTAACTTCCTGCTTAAAAAATACGCATTTTTCCGGATTTAGTTTAAGATTCCTTTTTCTAGCTGTTTTAAAAACATTTTCTAAATTTTCTAAATGATGTTTATCAGAACATCCGATAACAATAATATCGTCCATGTACAGAAAAGCGGTATCGGGTGACAATCCCGAAAATGCCATTTGCATCATTCGCGCAAATGAATTTGGAGCTACTTTAAGTCCAAAAGGTACTCTGGTAAATCTATAACTACCCAGGTTAGTACTGAATGATGTATAATCTCTAGATGAACTATTTAATTCTATTTGGTGAAATCCCGCTTGCAAATCTAAGACTGAGAACCATTTCGCCCTTCCTAGTTGATCTAAAATGTCATCTATTCTAGGTATAGGAAATACGTCACTAATTAATTTTTTGTTCAATTGACGGAAATCTACCACCAAGCGCCATCTTTTCTCATTAGATCCGGGTGCTGGTTTCTTTGGAACTAGTATAATTGGTGAGTTATAATTGGAATAACTCTCCTCAATTATGCTATCATTTTTAAGTTTCTCAACTTGCCTCTGAATTTCTGCTTTCTGTGTATGCGGTAGTTTGTAATTTCTTATATACACTGGAGTTGGATCGTTAAGTCTCAAGTCCTGCTTGTAGAAATTATTTACTGTCAACGGACCCTTGTTTGAAGGATCGTGAAAAACATCAGCATATTCCGTTATTAATTTCATCAGCTTGTTTTTTATATTATCCGGTACATGAGAAGCGTTTTTAGTAATGAGTTTATTTAATTCACTACTGTTAGCTTTGCTGGTATTTCTTTCTATATTGAATTCACTTAATGGTTTGTGTTTTAGATTTATATTATTTAAATTTACTGATTCTGTATTGATATTTAATAAACGAACTACTGGGAAATCTTTATTTATTATTGCACCGGCTACAAAAACTCCGTTTGCTATTTCTTCGTTAAAAACTACTGCGTCTTCCGTTAAGACTAAATTCGGTATAATCCTGTATACTTCAGAGCGAGGTGGGATTATGATCGTATCATGATCCATATGATTATTTATTGGTATACTTGTAATATTGTTCTGATTGTTTAACGATAATGTAAAATTATCATAATTTATTACTGCGGAAAATTTTTTAAAGAAGTCCATTCCTAATAGTCCGTCCGTCGGAATAGGAAAATCATCTGATACTACATGAAATGTTTTGTCAAATTCGCAATGATTGTGATACAATGTTACCCTAGCGGTTCCAAGAGTATTCTCTGACCCTTTTGTGATTCCTGTTATTTTAATTAACCCTGTTTCATTTATTTCTGTTACCCTACTACGTTTTATTATAGATATATCGGCCCCTGTATCGATTAAGAATGTATTGAATTTGTTACTAATTTTAAAATTAATAAAGTTTGAGAGATTTAAATTAAAACTAAATATTTTAGTTGTATTTGTTTCATTTTTATTATTTATTCGCTGTCCTGGAATGGACGCGCACTGTTTACTTGGGTGTGGCCCGTGCTTTCCGGGCCCAGATCGTTTCCCGTACAGTTTATTATCCTCATGTTTCCACCATTTACATAGCTTTTTCTATATTGACCTGCAGCAACTGGTCGATTAGAGAAATTTGTGTTTTGCTGAGTAACATAATTGTTATGATTTTGATTATATCTTCGATTATAATTTTTCTTTTTATTGAAATTATTATAATTATTAAAATTGTTGTTATTATAGTTACCAGTACGATAACTATTTGGATTTCTACTAAAATTTTTATGATTATTTCCTGACCCTTTGATCATTAATACGCTTGCCTCTTTTTCAATTTGGATTGCCTCGAATTTATGAATTACTTCGTTGATATCATTAAATTCGCCAGTCATAGCGCTGACCATGACTAGATTGGTCGAAAAGTTGGCACGAATATTTTTTGTGACGGCATTGATCGTATACTGATTAGCAGCTTCTTTTGATGTACCCTCTGATACATATGCATGCTTTAGCCTATTAGTTATATCATTAATATCTGATATATACTTAAGCCGATTGCCTGCTCGCATACCCTCTATTGTTGTAGCGATTTGCCACGAACTTTGGCCTTTGCAACCTTTCTTTAAGGCATTTATTATGTCATCCACGCTATTTGCGTTTTCGTTTATCGCCTCTCGCGCGTTACTTGTTAATTTCGATTTTATTAGAGAAATTAAGAGCTTCTGATTATCTATGTGACTAACCGAATCCCTTAATATTTCTAATTTATCGGTAACATTACCTAATATTAATGGGCAGCCATCGTAATCGTTTGGCATTATTTTTGCCACGATATCAATTACTTTATCCGATGCTAATGCAGCCATTTCGTAACGTTTTAATCTTATTTTAGGTTTACCGATGTTTAACAAAATAGATTTTCTAAATTTTGTTCCACTTCTGGTTGACATAAATAAATGACACAAACTAATTAAATACAATTTTTCTTTTCTTCCACTTTAATATATTCAAATTAATTTCGTTTAAATTTCTTTTCATTTGCGAAATCTTAAGTATTTATTGTTAATAGAGAGGAAAAACACACACAACAAGACAAAAAAGATTCGAACAATTACAATCAACCGTATGAACTTGAAATTTTTTTTTTTTTTTACATTAATTATTATATTCTACGAATGCACTCTTACATATTTTATAATTTAACTTTTCATATTATTTTAATTTTATTCTATGTATATATTTTTATTTTTTAAAGTTAAAACAAAACGTTTACCTTAATTCGATGTTCTCATCACTTCGGCTGTATGTTGTATTGACTTGTTGATGAAGTTTCTCAATATCACCAACAACATTATGATAATAATTGCCATTAGTAAGATGTCCGCCACCTTACTTGTCGTCCAGATGTCCTGTAGAATTGCCTCTGCCCTTAAATTCGTTTGTAGTTTTTCCTTTAGCATTTCGTTGGCTGTTTGTGGTAACACTAGATTGTGTTGCTCTTCCTTCACATTTGTGTTTCCCATTGTGTTTTTTCTTTAAAAGGTTTTCCCATTAAAAATTTAATTAATTAGTTAAATTTTTATTTATTTTTAAGTGGTGGGCTCCACTCTCGTCATATATATTTTTTTTTGTTTCCGTTGATGCGACGGGCACCCAACGTATTCACTTTTTTTTTTTTTTACTTTATTTGTTGATTAATTTTCACACAACATTATTACACAATTTATTACACAATTTATTACACAATTTATTACACAACCGAATAATTCTTTTTCAACGTTTAAAAACGTTGCATGGCAAGATCGCCATGTAATATTCGTTTATTGTACGCCACGCAACGTGTGCAAAGAATAAAATAAAACACGTCTGTGTTCTTCGGTTCGGTTTCTATTATTGCTTTTATTCTTCTGATATTTTTGTTCATGTTCGATCAACATGAAAAATGATGATCACTCACATTCTTAATACAAATTATATTTTGTTGTGTGGTCATTAGCCTGTATATGTATGTTTCGTATTTGATTTCATTTAGAAATCACGTTGTGCATTAACAGCACATTTAATTAATACAATGTATTTATTTGTACAGTCGTACAATACAATGTATTTATGTTGGAATATTGGTCCATGACAGTATATGTTCTAGGACTTTCAATTTGTACTAAACGCCCGCTCAAAATACAGCCTGGTGTTAATGTCAGGATTCCGCTGCCCTTCAGCATGATCGGCCGAGTTTGGTCCTCGCAATGTAGGTTGAACACGGATTCCTCATCCATTACAAGGATCCATTTGTTATTCTGCTTCAGCGGCCGGAGATAGATGCTGGGCAACACTGCTTTGATGCGGCACTGTGATGGTGGCGTCTTTTCATGTGTTAGCAGGGCTATTTCACACGTAAGATTCCTGTCCTGTATAAACCGTTTTGGACCCGTTGGCTTACAGATCATCGTGTTTTCGCTAAACGTCCGGCAGGTCTTTCATGCCTCTCTTGAGACTGAGTAATACTCGGATCTTGCCGTATTCACCATCAGATAGGTGATGTGGATTTGGGATGTTTTGTTTGTTTGTGTTTTTTATTGCGATTGATTATTGGATATGCTTACACTTTGTATGAATAGTTTATTATCGATAATAGTATGCCGTTAATGTTACGGATGTTAATTATGGTTATTTGTAATTTGGTGATTATGAGAATTTTAAAATCTATGTAGCGAATATAGCCATTCAATATAATATTTTTAGAGTGAGGAGGAAATAATAATTTTATAACAATGAGATAGTTAGTAATTCTTACCTTATTATCTGCAGTCGGTTAACGGCGAAAGTCTCTGTAGATTTGGTTTAGGATTTACTAGCACTTAATTGAAACAATAGAGTTTTATTTTTTTTGATTATTAATAGAGTTTTGTTTCCATTTTATTTTTTTTGAATGATCTACTAATTTTCATAATTTTGTTACACTATAAACTGAACATGAACCACTGAACTACGAGAAAATTTTATATTTTATTATTATTTTATTGAAAGTTGGACTGAAACTGTTTTTATTTCCAAAAATTTGGTTTTTATATTGACCGATTTTTGTTTATTATTTTTTATTTTAAAATGGTGTCGAGTGGAAGTTTTCCACTCGCAAGAAAATATTTGTTTACCTAATTACTTTTGTGTTAAATCGAATTTTGGGTCATTCGGTTTTATTTTTAAATTTTAATTTTTTTTTTTTATTTGTCGTGAAATTGCCTTTTTTTGTATATGCATAATTCGGTCGCATGTATATAATTCATGTGTGTTTTTTCTTGTCTTGCATTTTTCATGCGCACGTGTTTCTAGGTTGTATGTGGGAAAGAATTATCGGAGATTTTTAGTTTTTGCGTGGGAACGTTTTCTTGTTCCACAACATAGGCACTTTCTGGATCAATGAAAATGAATTGACCCTCGTGCCTGGTTGGTACTGGTATGACGTTTAGTACCTGGAAGTCCTCTCCTTGCAACAATGGCAGACGGGCTTCAAATATGACCTGGTTCTGCACAATTGCTGCTTTTATGGTGAGCAGTTGATATAGCTGTGCCCAATGTTTGTTATGAACTGGTACCCGTACCGTGCTGGGTAGGTGTTGTTGTAACACGTTTATCTGTTCTTCTAATTCCGTCGGACTTAGTCGCTGGACGCTGGTATGGGCGTGGTGTACGTCCGTTAGTACCTCGATCAACTCACTTTGCATGTCTTTGAACACCATCATCGCTGACATTAGATGCAGTAAGGTGTCTGTGGATTCCTCGTGCACCAACATCCCCTCGATATCTTTTTGTAATGCCTGGTAGTGTTGTTCCATGAGATCCTTCCCCCGTTGCATAATATTGGCGGTAAGGTCCAATACCTGTGTTTGCTGCTGGAACAGTTGTTGGAGTTGTACTGTTCCCGCTGCTAGCTCCTGTATCTGCCGGTGGTACTCCTGTGCATCTCGTTGATCTAACACACCAAACAAATCTCCGAATATATTGCCCACGAAATCTAGAGGTGTTCTTTTGGTTCTCGACGTAGGCGACTGTAACATGTAGTTACTTTTCTCTAGCCGTGCCATGAGGTAGACGGCGGGTTGCAGCAGTTCAGGGCAGTTCTGTATATAGTGCTGGCCTTCGGTAGTATTCGCTCTCTGACACGTTTCTTGGAGGCGGTGAAGGGTTTCTTTCAATAAACCCCATTCGTGCCAATATCCAGTTAAATCAAAGAAAATGACCAGCTTCCAATCATTGGTGGATAACGACGCGCGACCCAGCTCTTCGAAGTATATTCTTGGCTCGGAATTAAACTCATCAAACTGGAAGTTGTTTCTGATGGTGGCGTCCCCTATTACCCTTGTTATCAGGGCACATATAATACTGAGCTGCATGGTGGAACTAAGGATTGGGTGTAAAGTTGAATTTTGTTATCCTCTAAGGTTTGATTTCTACATTTATAAGTGTACATTGATTGGATAAGCTACCCTGATCCTAACCTAATCTGGCTTTTAACTAACTCTGAACATGGCGTTGGCTCAAGTTCCCCAGTATCAGCTTGAGCCGACCTCAGTCCTATTTATGGCTACTATTACCTCTCCTAATTCTAATGACTTAATTAATTAGCACTGGCATTCTGTGTCCGCGCGGGATACCAGTCTTCACTCCGTCGTTGCATCACCTAGGCATGCACCTGGGGGTGCGCAGGTGATGCAACCACGATGTGGTACACGTTATCGAGTGTGATCTTACTCGTGGTCGAGCTTTCCTTTTTCCTGTTTTTCTGCTCCCTCAACCGCTTCCTTCTTTCTCTTCTCCGACATCTTTAAAAATTTTGGCGATTTACTCACTCGGTTGGCTCTACCTTGGACGTGAACCAGTCTTGCCATCGCCCTGGGCAACCATTCGGCAGCAGCTGTGTTATTCTTCAGGTATTGTACCACATCTTGACACAGCTATCGAATCTTCTTGGTACAAGCCTCTATTTCGCGCTGAGGTAGTTTCTGCGCCGCTACATGTGCCTTACTTGGCGCGAGGAATGAATCCTCACGCTCTTCCTCCAATTTGCATATTAACGCTTCCTTCATGGTTTGAGTAATTTCCTGGGTGGCTTTATCCACCAGGTTGCGTACCTCAAACTCAATACGCAGTTCTTCGTCCGTCAATTTGTCTATATTAAATTCCATCTCTACCTAGTTTGATAACAATAAATTAAAATCGGATGGTCCTAATTTGGCTACTTAAACTCAATTTTTACCTATCTAAACTCTATGAATTACTATAAAAATAAATCTAACAATCTCACAAAACTGATTGATTCAAAATGTATACAACCACAGTCAACTCCACCCCCGCAACGAGGTTGAAACGGTTAAAACTTTAGCTACTGCTAAAGTTAACCCAGTTTCATAGATTTGCCACTCTCTGTTTTGTACCCCACGCGGCATTGGTTCCCGCAGCTCAGACGGGTAGAGGGATCGGTGTGGGTTTAGGGGTACCGCAGATTGTGGCCTAGATTACCGCATTAAATAAATATGACAAAAAGGAGACTGGGGAAGGTAGGAATTGGGGTGTCGGACCCCGAAGGAGTGGGTTAGCTGATCAGCCCATCGCTTGGGCAAAACTGACCGCGGTTGTAATTCGTAAAATGTTTATCTAAACATTTTACCCTAACCTAATCTCATTAAAACTATTTGGCCCATAGGCCCTAAATAAAAAATAATAATGTTAGTAAAGATGATAGTAGTATGCTATCGAGGTCTGTGAAAAGAAAAGAGCCGCTTAGCGTCAACAATTTCTTTTTCACAAGTTGTCGGCAGCAACCCACTATCGTTATTTAGTTTGTTAATAACACTAAAAACAAATACTTACCAATCATACTGGTAAATCCGTATACCAAAAAAAACACAGAAAAATAAAAATTCCAAAAAAACCAAAAACAACAAACACGGTTTATTAAGTTTTTTTTTACCACTATTTTATTTTAAAATCACACCAATCAACAAAGAAAAACACTTAAAAAACCACAATTTCACTCAAACACAAAACACAATCCTCGACCACACGTTGGCCTATTCAAAAACTGACTAAAGAAAACACAATATGACCACCGGTTGGTCTATCTAAAAACTCACTGTCTTACTTTTTTCCCAAAAAACCAAAAACCCACGCGAAATGTTTTTCGTTATTTCCACAAAAAAAAATTGATCAAGAGGAGGAAATAATATTTTGGGTTCAACAATAAAAAAACTCTCGATCATTACAAAAAACATTTTTGTTTTTTTGATGATAATCGAAAACGATTATCAATTAACGCGCGTGTAAGAAACTTGCATGGTAAATTGGTCACAACGACAAATACAACATTTCCAATAATTGTATCGGTCATTGTCTTTTACCTATGCACAAGTAAAAACCACACATTTCAATATGTGCATCAACGTCATAATTAAATTACGCTAATGAACATATTTGAGGTCATTTAACCGCGGAACAGAAAACATTCGTATATGAATGACTCATGTTACCTTGAATTAATAAACTCTAAAAGAAATGTACAAAATCAAAACATGACGGTCACCTTACATTAGAAATAATTGAAGATATTATCTTCGAGGTCGTATATATAGGAAATTTATTTTATTGGGGTAGGTTGGTAACAGAATTAAATAGAATTCTGTTACAACCTTTCCTCAGCTCTACTCTTATCCCTTGCCCTCACGCAGCATTCCAGAATACGGGATTCTTCCTCGATTTTACGCACTAGCGCTTCTTTCATCGTCTGAGTTATTTCCTGGTTGGCTTTGTCAACCAGGTTGCGCACCTCAAACTCTATACGCAACTCTTCCTCACTGAGCTTGTCTATATAAAGCTCCATCATAATAAATTAGGTAAAACCTGACTACTAATACACAGTTCACTTAATTATCCTTAACACAAACAAATGAAATTGCAGAATTCAAAATATATACAACCACGGTTTATTCCGACCCCCACCATGGGTCGACAATAAGATTACCACTATTATTGGGTCAAACAAGGAAAAGGAACGGATTTATAATTTTGATCAGCTTGCACCTTCAATTATGCAGTGGGCGTCCCAACTACTTACGAGTGATCCTCACTGCCATGTTGGTTAGACTAACGAAACTGATTAAAGTACCTGCTTGATCATGTCATCAGCCTTACCCTCTGAAATGGGTTGGCCTCTACATGCGGTAGGGCAAACCCAGTTTCATAGAATTTGCCACCATCTGTATGGCATCCCTCGCGGCATTTGTTCCCGCAGCTCAGTCGGTGTAGAGGGAACGGCGTGGGGATGAGGATGCCCAGATAGTAGCCTAGTTAACCGCGATCTGGTGTTTCCTACCCTGGAGTGGGGGAAGAAACAAAAGAAATTATGTCAGCCCATCCCGCTGATGAGTTGACTATGCATGTGTATATTTCATGACTCCTAGTGAGTCATCTCCTACTTAGGCTTCCTTACTGATAATAATTCAGCCACTTTGTTGATGTTAATGCGTTGTGTAACAGATCGGCTCTAACAGAAAGGAAAGGGACAGCCTAGGCCGTATCAGTTCCTGTCTTAAAAAGACCGTTAGAGGAACGATCTATTACTAATTTTTTTTTTTTTAACTTAGTAGTGACACTTAACAGTAACACTTACCTAGAAATATTTACCGAAAAAAAAGTTATAGGTCTCCTGGCCGCCTGCTTGCTTCCACACTGAGCACACTCGGGATATTCACAAAAACAACACCAAAATTTCAAATAAAACTGTTTTTTTTTTATTTTATTTTTTTAAATTACTCTACTCAAAACTCTTCACAAAAGTTCAAAAACACAAAAAAAAATTTACTAAAACAACAAACAAACTACACTCAAACGAACAAAAACTATGACCACGCGTTGGTCTGAACACTGTCTAACTCACACTTAAAAACAATGTCTCCACGTTGAGACTTTAAACTTACTGACCCCCTTTCAAAATTTTGGTCCAGTATTTATATTGTATTAATTAACTGATTGAGAAAGGAGGGGGAAATTTTTGTACAATTAATGTACTACTCTCTCAGTTAATTAATTTCATTTTCGCAATATTAACAAAATATTGCTATAAACACCGCCCATTTAAAAAGTGTGCTAATTTGCACTTGGGGAATTTATATTGCATGTGTCGCGGAAAGTGCAATTCCTCAATTTCTACATATAGGTAGTTCGATTACCTCCATGTAGAACGTTTACCCTTTGCGCGCACAACACAAAACACATGACTACGCAATCCAACAACAACATAAATATTTACGTTTACTCATTTGTATTTATAATAACTACATTATAGATACATTGAGTGACGTCGGTTGCAATTGGATACATACGTAGATATGAAATATATTTTTTTTTTATGTTCGTTGTATTGCAACAACAAACACAAAGAACTAGGTGATTCCCGCATGACTAACTAATTAAAGAATTTTTGTGAAGATGATCTCTTCAAGGTCATGGTGGAACCACTTTGCATAGAGGAAATATTTTGGGAAATGGGTTGATAACGGAATATGATAAGATTCCGTTACAGCGTGGGGAAAACCCAAACCCTGAGATGAAAAGAGATCTCATGCTCTATTTAGGCGGGGAAAATGATTTGGATCAGCTTGAAATAGCTCAACGTGGCGGACGCCCCACACCCTGAGATAGTCTCAAAGCCGGGCAACCTAACTACTTCCTTAATCGCTAAATCTAAATACTATGGGCTATTATTATATATATATATGTACATATATTTCTTAATTATTTAATTTTGAAAAAAAAAAAAAAATTTTTGTTTTAAAGAAAATTGAAATTGAAACAATAACTTCTAAAGAATAGCAGTTATGGTGGACATAATTCACTGCAGCTGGCGTTGATGTCATTACCAGTGAGGATCTCTTGATGGTTACCTTTTGTCCAATACGCACGAAATATCACCCATACTCTTGACATCCGACTATTTAATGTTTATCTTGAACCAATTCTTAACTTGGCGCAGCGCAGTGCTGTTAGCACAGTTGTATGATTTTAAGCGTAATAACAGAGATGTTGATGGTTCTGTTGCTTCTGCGGCGCTTAACTAGTTGGGCTCTCTTGGCTGCTCAAATCCCGATCTGGTTATCTCCTGGGACATCAGGTCTAGCTAATCTGAATTTGATCACTCCGGTTGCCTGCATTGCTCGTGGACTAGAGACTTGGTCAATCCTGCAAAGGATTTTTGTTGTGCTTGACATATAACGACTTTTCGTTAAACTAACCCATTTATATCGCATAATCGGCTTCATCTATGCTGTGTTTTTTTATTCTAACAATTAGGCAGGACCGTATTTTGGTGTAAAATTGATGTCTAGTCGAACAACAAATATGAATTAATAGTTTTTCACAGGAACTGATTTGTGATATTTTTAAAGCTGTCACCCTCTAGTGCTTTTGACAATTTTATTTGGTCTATTTCGTAATTATTTTAGAAGTTACACCCCAATGGACCTCCTGTTTGCTTTAACGACGGTTCCCACGATAAAAAGACTTATATGTGTTTGGCTCGACATCCGTCAGTGTATATTGCATCTCCATGTGCAGCTGTACAAAGGTGATTTATGATTGCGATCATCGGTGGTCATGCAGTTGAAGAAATTTCTTAGACAGATATGCCTAGTTGCACGTGATTTGGAAATCGTCATCCTTGGAGGTTGATTTAAAGTTTGTACTGCAGCAGATGTAATGAAACGGTTTGGTTGCTTTTGTTGCTGTGATACATTCGTGATGTTTTTGAGTAGTGTGATATTAGTGCGTTTTGATGGTTCTGCTGTTGGTAATTTTGATGTACACTTTCTCCTGGTCTGCTGTGCTGGTTCCTGCTATTCTTAACAATTGATATAAATGCCTTATTGTAAAGTTTAAGATTATCAAATAATTAGTTGAATCTTTTTTTATGAATTTTAAACTTAACTATATTAAACTTAACAGCAGATGGCGCTACCTCAATCCCACTTTGCTAACTTATCTGGATAGGGTTGAGCCAACCTCATCCTTTCTTTAAACTAAACACTAAACTTAATATTCTTATTAACTAATGACGCGGGTATACATAATATCGCGCGGGGTATACCAACCTTCACCTTACCGTTACATCATCTATGTACATGCCCAACTATACATAGATGGTCTAATGGGAAAGTGGATGAAGTACGCATTTGGGTTTTATGCGGCGGCGCTTCCAATTTTGATGTAGAGTCATCGCTAGAACTTTAAAAGTTCGTCGTTATTTAACTTGTCTAGGTTGAAAAAAAACTAAAAAAAAATTATGCCTAGCTGACAAAAACAAAACAAGAAAAAACTTAACTACCTAAAATTAAATTTAAAACAAACAAAATATACACACGCACAGTCCTCCCGATCTCACGTGATGAGAAGACAAAATATCCCGCACTTCCTGGGTCAAAAACAAGGAAAGGAAAGGAAAGTTGAACTTGAAATTTTGATGAACTGATTTTACTCATCCCAATTTATTGCAATGGGCGTCTTAACTCCTATTGAGCGATCCTCACTGCTATTGTGAATCAGTAAACAAAAGTTCAATATTGTACCCAAAAGATCATGACTCTGTTTTTGCCGATCTTATCACAATTGGCAGTCATACTCTAACCGTTAGAGGAGCTCAACCGTGCGATCGACAACCACTTCATCACGCCAGTCAACTGACGTTAGCGAGTCCTTTCAATTAAGGTCCTCGAACGACAGTTGCCATTTGTTTATCAATTGGGAGTAATAACACGCCGGTTATCACTAAGGATTTCCACAATGTAGTATGACTTCACTTAGCTTATGTCCAATCCTGGAGTCTTATATTCGTCCACTAATAGAACCTAGGTATGAACAGCTAGGTGAGCCATACCCTGGACGTAGTTAAAACTAAATTTGGTGAACTGGCGAACCCCATCCCTAAGGATGAAAATTAAATTTAAAATGCTGAAGTAAAAATAAACGCAAATACCTAAATATACATTGTATTACTGGAAATCCATATTTTATTCGAATTAAACCAATTTATCCTTACTTGAAGTAATTGCTTACTACAAACTGGATAACAAAACCGAGGTAAATGGAAGGGCAACCTTACAATTCGAATCGGGATATGGAATGACGTTTCAAATTAATCTGGGAATGAGCAGCCCTTTATACCCCCGGTATTCTACCGGCCAAGAAAGGGATATGCCCATTACTCCAGGGATCACATCATTCACCCTTGCCTATTCAGAAATGTAAAATTGTTGGTTGTACACGGTACCGAAAACCGTACAACTTATAGAGAAATTAGATACCAGTACCAGTACCAGTTTTACATTGTGACAGATGTATTCTTGAATTCCAAATACTACCACAAATGTCGTTTTATCCCCCGGAGTGCGGGTTGGGACTTGCCACAGATAAACCAATCATTTGGAGATCCAGTATTGCAGCTCAAAAATTATTAATTCTAATCAGTACGTGTATGACCCAACATTGCATCTGGTCAGGACCACCAATAAGGCAGTACCGCAGCCATACTCGTACCAAAAAGGATTTTACATTAGTCATTCATTGAAACTTGTACTATACGACCATTTGCACTGGTTGTATTAAAATATTTAAGAATGTACGACAGTATATTAATGCCGATATAATTTAAATCAAAACAAATGTGAGGGAAATCCTCAATTAAATTTGGGATCCATAAATGAATCTAGAATCTTTTGGCAATGTATACCAATAATTTGGGCCAATTTTTAGGCCCCCTTTGGGCGCCACTTGAAATGGGTTGGCCTCTACATGCGGTAGGGCAAACCCAGTTTCATAGAATTTGCCACCATCTGTATGGCATCCCTCGCGGCATTTGTTCCCGCAGCTCAGTCGGTGTAGAGGGAACGGCGTGGGGATGAGGATGCCCAGATAGTAGCCTAGTTAACCGCGATCTGGTGTTTCCTACCCTGGAGTGGGGGAAGAAACAAAAGAAATTATGTCAGCCCATCCCGCTGATGAGTTGACTATGCATGTGTATATTTCATGACTCCTAGTGAGTCATCTCCTACTTAGGCTTCCTTACTGATAATAATTCAGCCACTTTGTTGATGTTAATGCGTTGTGTAACAGATCGGCTCTAACAGAAAGGAAAGGGACAGCCTAGGCCGTATCAGTTCCTGTCTTAAAAAGACCGTTAGAGGAACGATCTATTACTAATTTTTTTTTTTTTAACTTAGTAGTGACACTTAACAGTAACACTTACCTAGAAATACTTACCGAAAAAAAAGTTATAGGTCTCCTGGCCGCCTGCTTGCTTCCACACTGAGCACACTCGGGATATTCACAAAAACAACACCAAAATTTCAAATAAAACTGTTTTTTTTTTATTTTATTTTTTTAAATTACTCTACTCAAAACTCTTCACAAAAGTTCAAAAACACAAAAAAAAATTTACTAAAACAACAAACAAACTACACTCAAACGAACAAAAACTATGACCACGCGTTGGTCTGAACACTGTCTAACTCACACTTAAAAACAATGTCTCCACGTTGAGACTTTAAACTTACTGACCCCCTTTCAAAATTTTGGTCCAGTATTTATATTGTATTAATTAACTGATTGAGAAAGGAGGGGGAAATTTTTGTACAATTAATGTACTACTCTCTCAGTTAATTAATTTCATTTTCGCAATATTAACAAAATATTGCTATAAACACCGCCCATTTAAAAAGTGTGCTAATTTGCACTTGGGGAATTTATATTGCATGTGTCGCGGAAAGTGCAATTCCTCAATTTCTACATATAGGTAGTTCGATTACCTCCATGTAGAACGTTTACCCTTTGCGCGCACAACACAAAACACATGACTACGCAATCCAACAACAACATAAATATTTACGTTTACTCATTTGTATTTATAATAACTACATTATAGATACATTGAGTGACGTCGGTTGCAATTGGATACATACGTAGATATGAAATATATTTTTTTTTTATGTTCGTTGTATTGCAACAACAAACACAAAGAACTAGGTGATTCCCGCATGACTAACTAATTAAAGAATTTTTGTGAAGATGATCTCTTCAAGGTCATGGTGGAACCACTTTGCATAGAGGAAATATTTTGGGAAATGGGTTGATAACGGAATATGATAAGATTCCGTTACACCTCGTTCCACAATCCAGATTCCTATCCTACATTTGGAGACAATGGATCGTGTGAGTGATAAGTCAGAACTGACACGCAATAATCCGATATCTACGAGGCCAAATGCTCAGCTCTCGCGACCGGATTATTGTTTTATCAAGAAGGAACGATAACTCGCCGGCTATCGCTAAGATTTCCACAACGTGCCCCATAATCTACTTGTAACTTATGTCCAAAACTTGGAGTCATATAATCGTCCACAATCAGAACACAAGATTGAACAGCTACAAGTGCTATGCCCTGGACGTACTTAATGTAAAAAGGAGGACTGGCGAACCCATCCCTAAGGATGCCAATTTAAAATTGAATTAACGAAGTGAAATACAGCGAAACCTAACTAACGTTGTGGGTGGAAATCTACTTTTTAGCCAAATTTATCCTCATTTGGCATAACTTCTTACTATAAGCTGGGTTATTAAAACTGAGGAAAGAATGAGGGGGCAATCTTTACCATCTGACCGGGATATGGAATGATGTTTCAAATTTAACTGGGAATGTGCCGCCCTTTATACCTCCAGTATCTTCCCGGCCGAGAAAGAGATATGCACATTGCTCCACGGATCACATCATTCACCCTTGCCTGTACAGAATTGAAAGATTGTTAGTTGTACCTGGTACCGAAAACCGTACAACTCGATAATTAATTCTTGAGAAATGGTTGGTGTTGCTACTACCGAATGAAACGGGTTAAACTTTAGCTACTGCTAAAGTTAACCCAGTTTCATAGATTTGCCACTCTCTGTTTAGTACCCCACGCGGCATTGATTCCTGCAGCTCAGTCGGGTAGAGGGATCGGTGTGGGTTTTAGGGGTACTGCAGATTGTGGCCTAGATTACCGCATTAAATAAAGATTCCAAAAAAAAAAAAAAAAAATTGGGGAAAGTAGGAATTGGGGTATCGGACCCCGAAGGACTTGGTTAGCCTACCAGCCCATCGCTTGGGCAAAACTGACCGCGGTTGTATTGGTAAAATGTTTAGAATAACATTTTACCTTATCCTAACTAAACTTATAATAACTATTTGGCCCATGGGCCCTAATGGGGTGGTGTTAGTAAGGTTGATAGTGGTATGCTACCAAGGTCAGCAAAAAGGAAAAGAGCCGCTTAGCGTCAACAATTTCCTTCTACTGACAGTCAGTATCAACCCACTATCGTTATATAATTTGTTAATAACACTAAAAACAAACACTTCCCAAAAAAAACTGCCCGCAAAAAAACTAAATTAAATTAAACAAAATCCAAAAAAAAACACAAACTAATTTCACTAACACTATCTTTATTTTATTTAAAATCACACAACACAAAAAAACTCTCAAAAAAAACTTGACCACACGTTGGTCTATCTAAACACTGACTGTCCCCAAAAAGCAAGAAAAAATATCGTACCTATTTTGAGTTTCATAGGAAATTTTATGCGATCTCATCACAAAAATTCCTATGAAAATTGTACAGCAACGTGACATCGATTTTGCTGACTCGATCCACGCGCAAGTATTTTTTTTCCGTTACACGAAATTAAATTTTTTTTTTTTTTAACATATCGACAACATTTGAGACAGTGGTTCATTAAATGCCCGCATTTAAACGCCACATGAAACAGTGATGCCTATAATTAAATTGTTAAAACAGGGAACAGATGTTGAGCTCCCCTGTTTGGGCGCCACTTGAAACGGGTTAGCCTCTTACCTATTGAGACCAGCCCGGTTTCACAGAATTTGCTACTACCCATGTTCGCACTCCTTGCGGCATTTATTCCCGCAGCTCAGTCTTTTAGAGGAAAATGGCGTGGGTATTGGAGTGCATGGATAGCGACCTTGCTAGCCGCAGAAGAAAGGGGGAAAAGTTGAGTGGGGTAACGGACCCCTACATAGTGGCAATGTCGACGACCCATTATGCGGATCGAGTCGACCGAGGTTGTATATTATGGTGTTTACACCACCATATTAAATCAAATAATAAGACAACGAAAATATATTGGCCTCGGGCCCACAAAAGATGTTAGTAAGTAAAGTTTTGGGTACCAAGGCGGTTTTGGCAGAAGGGGAAAGAGTGCCTATGTCACAACATTCCCGTCTCGAGTGAAGCGGGTTAGCCTCTTACCTATTGAGGCCAGCCCGGTTTCATAGAATTTGCCACTACCCATGTTCGCACTCTTTGCGGCATTTTTTCCCGCAGCTCAGTCTTTTAGAGGAAAATGGCGTGGGTATTGGAGTGCATGGATAGCGGCCTTGCTAGCCGCAGAAGAAAGGGGGATAAGTTGAGTGAGGTAACGGACCCCTACATAGTGGCAGTGTCGTCGACCCATTATGCGGATCGAGTCGACCGAGGTTGTATATTATGGTGTTTACACCACCATATTAGATCAAGTAATACGTTAATATATTGGCCTCGGGCCCACAAAAGATGTTAGTATTTTTTTTGGGTACCAAGGCGGTTTTGGCAGAAGGGGAAAGAGTGCCTATGTCACAACATTCCCGTCCCGAGAGACAGCCAAAAGAACACCCTGCTACCTGGGCCGTAAGAGTTAGTATTCTGAGCCCCGATATACTTACCAATTTACTGCTGAAGGTGAAGAAAAACCGAAACAAAAATCCCAAAAAAAACACAATAATTTACTGTACGTTACAACAGAAAACTTTATTCAGCAAAAACAAAAAAACAAAACAAAAACTTAGAGATAAAAAAACTAGATATTTAACTTAATTATCCGCCGAGCTGCGCTACTACACGGATCATTAAACGTTGACCGACTCCCCTTACCCAAGAAAATTTCGCGGTATTTATGTACCGTGTGTACTTGAAAAATGTAGAGATGTCAAATTTCATAAATTATTTACGCAGAAACTCATTAAAAAAAAAAATTCTAACATGAATTAATTAAATCGCCTTGTAGTAAATCAACGCAAAAAGAAAATGTGAAAACGTAGCATGACTAGACTTATGTTTCACAACATAAGTCTAGTCATGCTACGTTTTTATATTTTCAGAAAAACTTTATTTAATTTATTTTTACGACTTTAATATTTAATTAATTTTATTTATTTAATATTTTAATGTTTCTAGCCGAATGATAACTTAATACTAATTTACAATCATACTTAATTCTAAAATGTTGACATGCGATCTATGAAGATGCATAAATGCATTTATGCCAGGTTGCAATTCGCACGGTTGCATTTATGTATATTCAGCGATTTTGCTGCGCGAGTTAAAGTTTTACTTTTATGCAGTCGTGGTATGACGAATAACAACTCTAACGAATTTATTTAATTGTAGTTTAAAGTTTATTTTATTCTGAGTTACAAAACAAATCTAGTTTAATTTACAATTTGGTTACTATATATAAGTTTTCTTATATTCCTTATCTAATAATATTTCTTATTTCTGATTGGTTAATTTCTGATTCTCATTTCTGCGACAATGTAATAATAAACATATGCAATATGTTTATTTTACAGTTTATTTGTTTTTTATTTAATTGTTATTTATGAGATAAAATAAATGCATAATATGCATTCAAAATATAATTGGATTTGTTTTATTTATTTTTTATTTTTTATTTTTAAGATAAGAAAATAAGAAATGTATGTTGTGTTGTTGTTGTTGTCGCATTCTATATGGCTTGCGTATCTAGCTTCTTATTGTTGGTGGACGTCATCAATATGGAATCCGGTGAAGTAGGGATACGTAACTCCTCCCGCCTAAGTGATGGCCAAAATCTAAAAGATCTTTGGTCGTCAGAAGTTGGTGGTGTGCTTCTGGGTGGCCTGACTTTATTCTTAAAATATGAAAATATGAAATAAATTATTACGATTAAGATAGCGATGGAAAACAGCGTCCATGAAGTATAATGGCTAATAGCATGATGGCTTGTTATGCTTTGCAATTGTGCAATATGTTCCTGATGTTGTAAGTTATAATCATTTAACATAGGGAGATTAACTGATGGATGGACATCTTGTATAATTAAGTCATTGTAAGGTTGACGTATTGACACGTCGTCCATATAAGTTGCAAGTTGATTGGTGTATTGGATGTTATTGATGGTAATGGTACAATTGAAAAATTTTATGAGGTTGATTCCTTGTACTCCTTTCTGCCGTTGTATGCAAGTTGATGATATGTCTAACATGTTTTTACTATTAACGTAGATGTATTGGGGTAGCATTTGTTTGACTTCCTCCGGAAGGGTAATATTTGTCAAATTACATTTAGCCGGAGTGTTGTATATAATTTGTGTGACACAATGATGTTGGCTTTGTTGTAAGTGATATTGTTTGAAGTAGGCTGCGTCTTCCACTATGTTGCAAGGTGTTTCTTGTTCGTCGATATATTGGTAGTATTGATTATTAGCGATTAATGAAGGATGGGGAATTGATATAGAAAAGGAATTATTGATAGTACCAGGTTGTATTAGGTATTGTTTGAATTTGGCTGGGTGAAAATTAGGTATTTGTATAGATAATATGATATTTGATTGATTGTAATAAGCTTGAAGTGTTAATAATTTATATAACTCGTTTTCTGAATGTATAGTAACATCCTGTTTCAGAAAATGTTTTTGAATATATTGAATTTCTTTATGTTTGAGTATGTGATGTGAAATGATTTGAATTCTAGCTAATAATGTTGTTTCGATTATGTTATCGAGGTGTTTCTGTAACGTATGTATATTATACAAAGTGTGATATATATATATTGATCTAGTAGCATAATACTTTGGAATCCATTTGATAAGTTCCTATTTACCTCTAGTTCTCTAGCTAAGTTTAATGAACCGTTATTAATTATTTCCTTAATGTAATTGAATCTTTCTATCATTTGATTGTTTATGTCAATTTGTTCATTGAGTTTGGATGTTAATAAATATTCTTGATTTTGTAATTGTTGTAGAGCTTGACTAATTTCTATATAATCCTCGTTGTCTAGATTGCCAGTGATACTTTTAAGTATGGATCCTAATGCATTAAATGCACCTCGTTTGGTTCTATAAGTAGGCTTTAATGAGGCTAATGTGTCTAAGTTTTGTTAAATCTATGGTCACAATACTAATCTTATCTTTTACTAATCTTTGATATGGAAGGAAAAAGGGTGAATGTAAATCTATTTTATTTTGTATTTGGTATACGTTATCTTCTAAATTTGAGATAATTGCATCATATTGGGTTAAGGGTATTATGTGTAACAATCTGTTGTAATTGGTGATGATTCTGGCTTCTCCAATTTGTATAGGGATGATTCCTTTGTTGTGATCATAATTATAAACTTCCAAGGTTTGGCTGGAGGCATCCTTCAACCTGCAAAGTTTTCTTTATTTTAGATTTATGCACCTTGCGATTCTTGTTAGTTGTTATCGTAACTTTATTATTTTTCATGACTTGATGCTTAGCGAAAGGGGGATGTACTTTATTTCGTCTATTATTTTTTTCATAGATAATTTCGTTTGGTTCGTAGTTTTTTGGATCATGTCTATTTTGATTTAGTTTGTCAATAATTTTTGTCTTAAGCCTACTATTTCTTTGTTTTATCAAAGCGCATAATTTTTCATAGTTATTATTTTGTTCTATTATGTATTCATTTAATGGTTTAATAACAGTATTGGGGAATATTTCGGTTTTTTGATAATGTCCGTTTTTTAGTTCCGTTGGTGTGAACTGAGTGGACGAATGAATGGAGTTGTTATATACAATTAGCGTGTCCAACATTAAATCTTCGGGTTCTTTATCTGGATATTTTGAAACAAGGACTCTGTAAATTTCTATGATTGTTGAATGAAATCTTTCTACAGGAGAGTTTCCAGTGGAGATTTTAGGAGTAGTAAAGTGGAGTTCTATGTCATGGGATACACATAGGTCTTTAAATATTTTATTGTTAAACTCTGTTCCTCTATCTGTTACGATTTTCTTGGGTTTGCCATGGGTAGCAATGAAGGTTTTCATAATTTTAACAACTTCTAATCCAGTTAGCACATTTAGTAAGATAGCAGTTCCAAATTTTGAAAATTTGTCTATTATGGTTAGAAAATTAGTACTTTGTATAGAAAAAATATCCATATGAACAATTTCCATGGGCTTTCCTGGGGTGTCGGTAATTTCTAGTTTAACCTTGTCTGGGGTTCTATTATATTTCTGAGTTTGACAATTTTCGCAACGATTAATGTATTTATGTAGAATTTTTTTCATCTTAGGAAAATAATATTTTCTCTTGAGTTGCTGGTAATTTTCAGAGATTCCACGATGACCATTTTCATCGTGAATTTTCCTAATCGTTTGAATCTGATCTAATGGATCTTCTATATCTTGAACCATTGTTTTACACCTAAGCAATTTAAATTTAGATTCTTTGTATCTAGTTTTTAATAGTTCGTTAATGATTCGGAAAGTACTCTGATCACATGCAATAGCAGTTAGTTGCTCTGGTTGAACGTATTCTAAAGGAATATCTTGTAATATTTCCTCTGTGAACTGTGTACTTGTTATTGTGTATCTTCTCTTACAAAAGAATAATATTTTTGTATCTACGGCGAAATCTTCTGTGGTGTTTTGAGGCTTAAAAATTATTTGTTTCTTAAATTCGTTAAGATGAGTTTCGGTGGTGGGAATAATATCTTTTTGCTTACTTGCTAATTTAGATAAAGGTTCTCGTGAAGAGTCCGACGATGATGAACTAGTATCAGTATGATTGATTTCCACCGGTTCTAATCTTGATAAAGCATCTGCATTAGTGTTCTTGGTGCCTTTTTTGTATAAAATTTGGTAATCATATTCTTCCAATTTTAGACGCCATCTAATGAGTTTGGAATTAGGTTCTTTTAAAGAAAAGAGCCATGTCAAAGGTTTATGATCGGTTACTATAAAAAACTTCCTTCCAAATAAATATGGTCGAAAATATTTCGCGGCCCAAACTATAGCTAGAAGCTCTTTTTCTATAGTTGAGTAGTTTTGCTCTGTGACCGTTAAGGTCATTGCTGCGTAACATATGGGCTTGTCACTTCCTATAGAGCCTTGTGATAAAACAGCTCCTATAGCTACATTGCTTGCATCTGTGGTTAAAACGAATTCCTTAGCGAAATCTGGATATTGAAGTATCGGATCATTGCATAGTAAATTTTTGCAATGCTCGAAACAATCAGTGTATTCTTTGTCTAAGATAATTTTTTTATCTTTTCTTAAGCATTGTGTTAATGGTTTTGTGATATCGGCAAAATTCTTAATGAATTTTTGATAATAGCCAATTAATCCCAGAAAAGATTTAATTTGCTTTTCTGTTCGGGGTATTGGAAAGTTTTGAACTGCTTTGATTTTATCAGGGTTTGGTTTAACCCCTTCACTAATGACAATATGTCCTAGAAAAGCAATTTCCTGATGGAGAAATTCTGACTTATCTAGCTGTACCTTGAGGTTAGCCTGTTTCAGTCGTTCAAATACTTTTTGTATACTACTAACGTGTTCTTGAAGGGATGTACTAAAGATGATTATATCATCCATATAACAAAGGCATATATCTCCTTGTAAATTTTGCAAGACATTATCCATCACTCGTTGAAAAGTCGATGGAGCGTTTTTGAGGCCAAAGGGCATTCGCACATATTCGAAATGCCCGTATTCAACAGAAAATGCGGTTTTTTCAATATCCCTTGGATGAACTTCGATCTGGTGAAATCCAGATGCCAAGTCCAACGTTGTAAAATACATACAACGTCCTAATTTATCTAATATCTCGGTGATATTAGGTAATGGATGACGGTCGTCTATCGTTTGTTCGTTGAGTTTACGATAGTCTATGACTAATCTCCACTTAGTTTTACCACTTGCATCGGCCTTTTTTGGCACGATCCAAATAGGTGATGACCAAGGTGAATATGATGGTCTGATAATACCGTTTTTTAGCATTTTATCGATTTGTTGTTTAACTACCTCTTTGTGTACATGAGGGTATCGATAGCTTTTAGTGAATATTGGCTTATCGTTTTTAAGATCGATTTGATGTTTAACTTGATTAGTAAAGGTTAAATTTTGATTTTCTTTGAGAAATAACCCTTCGTAGTTCTGACATAGCTTTTTGATAGCTATTTCCTCTTCTGAATTGAGGTGGTCGGTTCGAATTAGGTTAATAATATCTTGAGAGTGGTCCATATGTGTAGAGATAGACGAATGATTTATTTCTGTATGGAAATTATCTAATGGTTCTGTTTTGACTGGCTGTTCAAATAAGAAAAATTGTTCTCTATTTGCAAAGTTAACAATTTCTACATTTGAATACCATGTGTCGGATTTATATATACCTTCAGGTATGTTCAGGTTATGATCAAATTTGGTTGAACTTGAATCGGTTTTAAATAGAATTCACCGTCTTTGATATCTACGGGAATTTGAATAATATATTTAGACCGTGGTGGAATTTTAAATAGTTTGGATGAGTAGTTAGGTTTAAATAGTAAAGAAATTTTGACCTTATCGGTTTCCAGAATAGACTTTTGGAAATCTAGTTTAATTCCTAATTTTTGAATTAGCTCGAGGCCTATTAGACCATCGAAATAGTTATGAAACTTAAAACTTAAAAACTCTAAGGGTTCGTTGGTTTTGAACTCTTTCAATCCATAAACTATAATTTTATCCATAATATGATGGGTTTGAAATATGGATTTTACCTCTACTGGGGGAATTTTTATTATCCGTGAAGGATTTACATATTTAGGGTCTATGAAGGACTTATTAGCTCCTGTATCAATGAGAATTTTTAATTTTGTTTTTGGAGTAATTTGTAAATGTATGTATGGTAATGAGCTTGTTTGGTGGGTATTCAGACTGATAAATCCCAAGGGGTTTCCGAGGCTTGAAGCTGAAAAACCTCATCATCAGGGTTTTCCTCGATTTTGCCTTGGTTTTCAGAATGGCTCATATCTCCTTGATAATGGTCCAGATTAGGCATGTACCCAATGTCATCGTCATGAACTTCATCTGTTTCTTGATAATTGGGATCATGAGTTTCCATAGTATACAATTCCATGCTGATAAACCGTGGAGGTCCCGTAGCTTGAAAATGGTTCTGAGGTTTAGATTGATAGTGGTTCGGTTGGCTGTTGGACCATGTTGGTTGCCTATATTTATCCGTATTGGATGTTGTGTCCATAGGTTCGAATCGTCTAGGACTAGGTACTAATGCAGGAGGTTTATTCCCTATTTGTAATCTGTTATTTACATTATTTTGTGGGAATGGTCTTTGATTGTAGTATAGATGGTTAGAGTTAAAAGGTCTTGGTTGATAGTTTTGGAACCTGGGTTGAAATGAGGTTTGATAATTGAAGTTTCTTGGTGGGATTTGCGGTTGAAATTTTTTAATGGGTATAGGAATGTGATTTGTGGGTGGTTTGTTCTTTATGTAGTGCATGTTTTGCTCTACTAAACAGAGATTAAATGCTTCTTGAATGGTTTCTGGGTTTCTAGCCCTTATCATTGAACCTAGTGGTTCTTTGATACCAGCTAAAAATGTGGCGAGACACATTTCTCTGTACAAGTCTTCTTTTGTTCTTCTTATAGTATCATTATCCTCGTTAAGCTTTACATGATTTGTTATGGTAGATTGGATGTCGATGATTCGGGAAAAATATTTCTCGATAGTATCGCTACCTTGATAGATTGTATGTAAGTCTCGTATGAGACTAGTTTCATTCCTTTTGTCCGCATAATGCGTCCTAAGGTTTGTTTTTATTTACTCCCAATCTAGGCATGTGCCATACATTCCTAGAACTTCGTCGGCCTCACCCGTTATCTTATTTCGGATGGCTCTTAAGAATGTGGTAGGGATTTTTTCTTCTCCTAACACTTGTTCACACTGTGTGTGTGTTTCGACCCTTCGAACTTTGGGAGATCTTTTATCGAGTTAGGGAGTCTTAAACTATTTATTAAATCGTTTACTTTATCCATTTTTGGATTTATTTTTAAATTATTTAATTTTTCAGTATTATCTTCTATAGATGATTAAAATTTAAAAAAATTTTTTTTTTTTTTTTTGGAAACTATTTTTCACAATACAAACACAAAAAAAAATGATATTCCATAAACCGTGGAATCCTAAATTAATTTTACGTAGGATGTTTCTAACATTCATAAACCTTGAATTTAGAACCTTAACAATTTATTTTTATTTTATTATCTAATTCTACGAAAATATTCCTAATAATCATATACTTTGAAACTAGGATCGTGAGAAATGTGGGAAGGATTTAATGGATTTAATCACTAAAAAATCACTCACCAAGTAACCAGAAATAAAAATGTATAAAAATTCAGCATTCCGTTGATCCGTGATCTCTTGTTGATGAACTGTCACACTGATTTCACTTTTCAACTTTTGATTAAATTTTCACTTGTAAGTCTGTAAACACCCGGCACTATACTTTGATTAACCGTCAAAGTTTTGTTAAACACAAACACCGATGTCAATACTTGACAATACTTTTCGAAAAAATCACTGAATTTTTATTTTGGACTATTAAAATAATCCACTACAGGCTGCGCCAGTTAAAGTTTTACTTTTATGCAGTCGTGGTATGACGAATAACAACTCTAACGAATTTATTTAATTGTAGTTTAAAGTTTATTTTATTCTGAGTTACAAAACAAATCTGGTTTAATTTACAATTTGGTTACTATATATAAGTTTTCTTATATTCCTTATCTAATAATATTTCTTATTTCTGATTGGTTAATTTCTGATTCTCATTTCTGCGACAATGTAATAATAAACATATGCAATATGTTTATTTTACAGTTTATTTGTTTTTTATTTAATTGTTATTTATGAGATAAAATAAATGCATAATATGCATTCGAAATATAATTGGATTTGTTTTATTTATTTTTTATTTTTAAGATAAGAAAATAAGAAATGTATGTTGTGTTGTTGTTGTTGTCGCATTCTATATGGCTTGCGTATCTAGCTTCTTATTGTTGGTGGACGTCATCAATATGGAATCCGGTGAAGTAGGGATACGTAACTCGCGTGGTTTGTATGGTGTTACTCCGTGCGTCATAGAAAAGTAGTTCTTTGTTATTGATGTTTTCCATGTTACGTTGTTGTTGTGTCGCGTGTAGAGGATCGTAACTCCTCCCGCCGAAGAGAAGGCCATAGGGATTTCCTTATGGTCTTTGGTTCCGTTGTTGACGATGTATTGACTTCTATTGCTCCAGGCTGTGTGACTATAGCATCTTTTCCAGATACAATACATTATGATTCCAATAATAGAGATTGCAATTATGCTTGTAATGCCGTATGCTTGTATGCTGTGAGATAACGCCCGCTCTTGTAATAGCGTGATGTGATCTCTATGTTGTAGGGTCCAATTAGTCATTTGTGATAACGACAATGATTGTATAACGTTTTGACTTGCTACGTCGTGATATGGTATAATGACGATCCGGTCTTCCCGGTAGAAATATTTGGTACTGCTATAGGTAATGCCCGAGATGTTAACATCGCAGTTGTCAAATTCAATTAACGCTTGACCTTTGATGGGCTTCGTAGATTGATGACAGGTAGATGTGAATTCTACTTCTGTTGGTGCGGCTACGTACAATTTCCCAGTAATGATTTCTGAGACTTCATCTTCCAATTCGTAGACAGTGTGATTACATTGAGCTGGTTGATGTGAAATGATGCTTGGTATGCTGGTGTTGCTTATTGGTTGTAATGATTGTTTGGTGCAATAATACGTATTTTCCAATTCGTTGCTTGGTTGTACGATGTATTGATAGTAATTTTGTTCGTTTAGGATGATATTATATGAGGGAATTGGGGTAATTATGAGGTTTTTGGATGGAATTGGTTTAATTTTGAAATAACTGAATATCGTTTCATAGAAGGTCGGAACTTGTATACTGAGAATAATTCTAGACTGATTGTAATATCCTTGTAATGTCAATAGATCGTAAATATTGTTTGGGTTGATAATTTCAATTCGGTCATGGTACAGTAAGTCGTTGATAAAGTGAATTTCGTTGTTAGATAATAAATGTCGAGAGATGCGTCTGTGTCTAGCTGAGTTGAGTGCGTCTAAAATGTCGTCTATATGTTGGGTTAAGGTATCTATTGTGTCAATTAATTTAAAGATGTATTGATCTATTTTTATCATTTGTATTCCCGATTGTGTTGTGTTACTGAGCCTATTTAATTCAAATGCGATTTTCTTGTTACTGTCCTTTACATATTTTTGTACGTAATTGAATCTGTCAATCATACCTTTATTTATCTCGATTTGAGCGTCATTTTGTTTATTTAGATTATTTTGATTCTCATAAAGGCTGTGCATTGCGAAACTGATTTCGTCTAGATCATGTTGATCTAAGTTTCCTGTAATGTCTTTGATTAAGGAACCTAGTCCACTAATAAGTCCTCTTTTGATCCGTGTAGGTTTCAAAAGGTTAACGTTGTCTTGTAGTTCCTTAAATTTGTGTTCAAGGATTTCTAATTTGTTTTTAAATGCATAATTGTATTCTATATTGCCATTAACGGTTTTTTCGACTATGTCGATGTTATTTTGGATAACACGAAGATTTTGTTCATAGAATTGGATCTCGATAACGTGGACGATCCGTTTATAACTATTGATTATTCTGGCCTGGCCCATCTTGACCGGTATCAAGCCCTTGTTGTTGTTCAGGTCGGTCACTTTCAGCGTCTGGCTCGTGACGAGCGTGCACTTGAAATGGATTCTTTATCAATTTCTTGTGATATTTGCCGTCTTTCGTTATTACGGTTACTTTGTTATCTTGAAGAATTTTCTTAATTACATATCCGGGTTTGATCTTTGAGCGTTTTTTATTACGGATGTGCACTGTTTGATCGATTCTCATTTTTGGAGGTTTATCTCGACCAATATTCAGTTTATCGATTAACTTAACCTTTTTTGCATGAGTTTCCTCATGTATACGCTTGCATAGCTCCTCATATGCTAAGGTATGATTAAGAAGGTATTCTTGAGCATTTGGAGGTGTGGGATTGATAGGTTTCCCTAAAATAGTATAATGTCCACTCAATAATTCGAACGGTGTAAATTTTGTTGTTGAATGGATGAAGTTATTGTAGGAGAAAATAGCACGATTCATTAACTCTTTAATACTTAATTGAGGAGAATTTAAATGTGCATTTTTGACAAGTTCTTGAAGAGTTGACTGCAATCTTTCAACAGGAGAGTTCCCTGTTGACGAATATGATGATGTGTGGTGTAATTCAATATAATGTTCCTCTAAGAAGGTTTTGAACGAGGGTGTGTTCATATTTCCTTCATTGTCGGTAATGATTTTTGTTGGTTTACCGTGTATGCTGAAGAATCGCTCAAGTTTTCTTTGAATTTTATCGCTAGTGCGGGTCTTCATGTAGAAGGCTCCAGCGAATTTTGTGAACTTGTCGAGGAGTGTGAGAAATGCATGATTTTGGAAGAAACAGAAATCCATATGGAGAATTTTCATAGTGTTTTAATATTCAGATGTTGTTGATAATATAATGTTCGATTGTATTGGTTTATAATAGGTTTAGAAATGGTTTTTTTTTTAGTTTATTTAGTGAATAGTGCGCTTGCCTCTGGTAGGGGCTTGTCCACTATTGCTAAATAAAAGTTGAAATTATTTGAGACCACCTTATAGGTGCGTTTTATGTTAGTAAGACTATAAAATTAAAATCGATAAGAGTTGATTTGCAAGGCTAATATGACAAGTCATTAGTTCACCTTACACTTTGTTTTACCATACAAAGTTAGTCAACCGATATTGATTTAATTAGTACCCGTTTGTTAGTATATGTTGTTTATTTTATACTCACCAAGATTTTGTTTTATATCGTTTAAATTAGAAAACTCCAAGATTGTTGGTGATAGTTTAGTTTATTGTACTTATAACGTTATATATTGAACTGCCTGAATTAACTAACTTAACATGTTGAATTAAAAATCTTATATACTATTTTTTTTATTAGTATTCCACTAACAACTTAATTTCGAAAATTCAACAATTTTTTATTCAGTTTATTATTTTGGTACATTTTGCAATTTAAATTGGGTTTCGCGGAAATATTTTAAATGTAACGATCTTAATAATATTTAATTATGTACACATATTATGTTTTGTTGTTGTTTATTGTATATTTTGTGTACTTGATTTGTAAACGCATAGCGCACATGTTTTTTGTTATTATTTCTATATGTACTTTGTATTTTGTATTTTCGAGTACTCATATGCTATACGTATGTGTGTATATGTATATAGGTGATACGTACTTTATATTTTGTACTTTTGAGTTTTCTTTTGTGCTCATGTATTATACGTATATGTATATATGTATATATTTGTATATTGTGGTTTTGTATGCAATTTAATGTATATTATATGTGATTACGGAATTGAATTTTTTGTTTATATGAATGGAATGTCGTTAGCATATATTTCCGTGGTTTTACATTATCGTTTAGTTAATTTAATGGATTTTATAGGGGAGAATAGGGTTTGTGAATAACACAACAATAGGTCGTTTTGGTGTTTCTGTGATCTCATACTCTATCTTCGGTGGATGTCTGTCATATTTGGTCTGAAGGCATACCGTGTAGGTGTTGATGTACTTTGTGATAATGACCTTCATATTCGGGAAATAGTAAGTTCTTTTAATGAACTCGTGGTTTTCGACTATTCCACGATGGTGATTTTCTTCATGCCTTTTCCTTATTATGGATTGTTGGTCCTCAGGATTGAACACATCTGTTAAGAGAGTATGTGTTCTTACCAGATATGGTTTGTGAGAATTGCCGAATTTCTCTCGATAAGCTTCCGTAGCTATTTGGAAGACTATATCATCGCACAATATTCCTGTTACTCGATGTTTGGTTACTTGTGTCAAAATGTTTAGGCGGATGGTTGATATGTGATGCCTTGGCATGTATATTATCACTCTATGTTTGCCAAATGGATGTTCATGTTGAACATTTATCCCTTGCATTTCAGGATCAACAGTTATGGTCAATTGAGAATTAAAATGATTTATAGGTGTATTGGAAGTTGGTACAATGGTTTGTCCGTCGTTGTTTGAGATTTGAGATTTCGAAGTTCTTTCTCTATAGTAGAGTAATTTTGTTCTGTGACCGTTAAGGTTCTGGATGCGTAGCAAATAGGCTTGTCTTTTCCTATAGGTCCTTGTGAAAGGACGGCCCCAATGGCTACATTGCTCGCGTCGGTGGTAAGGATGAATTCCTTAGAGAAGTCTGGATACTGTAATATGGGTTCGTTGCATAACAGCTCTTTACAGTATTCGAAACACTGGATATATCTAGTGTCAATTGTAATCTTTTGATCTTTCCTCAAGCATTCCGTTAAGGGCTTGGTAATTTCGGAGAAGTTGTAACGAAACGCTCCTAGAGGTTACCTCGTCAAACCTCATCCACGCCCGTTAACAGAACATGTCCAGTCATCACCTGCAGCTTTGCCGACTATCGCTCAGTCTATGTCGTGGGTGTTAGTGGTGGTTCCCTGTAACACTTCGGGGCTGCATCTCTATTTCCTTATGTAACACAAAACAAAATACAGGTATGGAACCTTGGCCACTTTCAATCTGGTTCACTTCACGACTCATGTGCTCCCGAATTGAATAATTTATACACACATATTGGTAACTACAATCATTTTTGGTATAAATATATTATCAAGAAAAAACAAAAAAATAGTAATAATAATCATCAATCACAATAACAAAAAAAATATGAAAGAAAATTTTTAAAGAATTAAAAATGCACGAACGTTACATTAATTCGACATACTAAAGTAAGTGCCACTGGTGGCTTACAATATTAAACAATAAATGCCCAAGATACATTTCGTGTTTAGCTGCGGTATGTGGGATAGGTTATCCCGCTGTTGTATGATACTCGCGACCATAATATATATATATATATATATATATATATATATATATATATATATATATATATATATATATATATATATAAATATATATATATATATATATATATATATATAAGCCTCGTCGTGGGGTTCCCAAAGACCTCTCTGTATCTCGACGCCGAAACCTGAAATGACACCACAGAAAGAAAAACGCAACGCGCGAAATTAATGTCTATATAATCGCCGGAATAGCACCTCCCGCACACGCCATTTTAGGAATATCTTCCTTTCTAACCTCTATCTGGTGAAACCCAGAGGCTAGATCCAATGTCGAAAAATACAGACATTTGCCCAATTTATCCAAGATATTCGTGATGTTCGGTAGCGGATATCGGTCATCAATCGTTTTTTCATTCAATTTGCGATAGTCTATAACTAATCGCCATTTGGCTTTGCCACTTGCATCGGCCTTTTTCGGCACAATCCATATGGGTGATGACCAAGGAGAGAAGCTGGGACGGATAATTCCATCCTGTAGCATTTTGTCTATTTGCTTCTTTACTTCCTCTTTATGGACAAAAGGGTACCGATAACTTTTGGTCAAAATCGGTTTGTCGTCTTTCAGATTTATTTCATGTTTAACGTCATTGGTAAATGACAATCGTTGTTCCGTTTTGAGAAATAGATCTTGGTATTGATGACAAAGTTTAGTGATGGCTATTTTTTCTTCGGGATTGAGATGTTGGACTCTAATCAGTTTTGAGATATCTTCGTTTTGTGTTTCATCCAATTCTTGTATATAGCAATGGTGGGATTCGACCCGATAAAATTTTTTTAACAACTCGACTTTAATTGGCTGTTCGATAACGAAAGTGTGTTTTGATTGCTATAATTGACTATTTCCAAAGTAGCGTACCAATTTCTACTATGGTATATTCCCTCGGGGATAATTAGATTGCCTTTGATTGTAGTTGGCATCACATATATATCGCCGGTCTCTACGTCTACCGGAAGTTCAGCGGTAAGCTTACTTCTTGGTAGTATAGAATATGGTTTGGATGAATAATTTGGTTTAAACAGTAAAGGGATCTTTACTTTATCTGTGTTTAGGGTTGAATTGGCTAGATCTAATGTAACACCAAGTTGTTGCATTATTTCAAGTCCCATTAAGCCATCGAAGTATTCGTGGAACTTGAACAAAAGGAATTCCATGGGTTCTCTGGTTTTGAACTCCATAAGTCCTGGAATTACTACTTTTTGGTTTATAGCATGGGTGTTAAACATGGTTTTTACATTGATAGGGGCTATAGTACGTATCCGTGAAGGATGTACGAACTCTGGGTTCAGAAACGATTTATTAGAGCCAGTGTCAATAAGTATTTTTAATGTTTTTTCTTGATTTAACCGTACATGTATGTACGGAAGCGTATATGTTTGATGTCTATTTACATCTATGTATCCAACTCCGTTGGAGAGGCTTCGGGATGAAAATTTACATCATCTACTTCGCCTTCTTCTAAATCAGGGAAGCAGAATGGTGCTTCCTCTTCAGGCTGTTCCAGTTGTTCTTCGACGTTGGCCTCAGTATTGAAAATTTCCTGAGCCCGGAACTTCGGAGGTCCATTGGATTGGAATTGGTAGTTATTTTGTCTATGTAGCTATTTACCGTTTGAACCGTTTGAATGTTGGTTGGAGTGATTATGATTGGGGTGCATAATCGAATATTGTCTATAGGGAATTTTGCTGGACGAGGTGTCCATCGGTTCTACTCTTCTTGGAGGAACCATTGGAGGTTTATAGTTGCTGTTTTGACCACCTCTGTTCATAATTGGGTTTTGTTGGGTAAACGGCCTATGATTATAATATTGAAGGGTTGGTTGATGGCTAGGTCGCGGATGGAAATTTCTGTTTTGAAAGATAGGTGGGCTGCTTGAGTAATTATTCCGTAAAGGATTTCCGTTTAGGATTCTTGGAGCCGTTCTATGCGGAACAGGCACAATATTTATGTTTGTCCCTTTCTTCATGTAGGACATATTCTGTTCCTTGAGGCAATTTGTAAATGCCTCAGTGAGCGAGGTAGGCTGCATAGCCCGAATCATAGAGCCCATTGGCTCCCTTAGACCGGCCAAGAATGTGTTGAGGCACATTTCTTGATATAGGTCTCGTTTAGCTCTAATTACGATAGCATTGCTTTCGTTTAATTTGACATGGTTGATTATAGTACTCTGTATATCTATAATTTTAGCAAAGTACTTTTCTAGGCTATCACTTCCTTGTGAGGTACTGTATAAGTCCCTCACCAGGTTTGTTTCATTACGCTTGTCCGCGTAATGAGTGTGAAATAGATTAGCCTCTAGCTACAGCTAATGCTAACCCATTTACCAAGAAAATTTGCCATTACCTGTTTTTGCATGCATTCCCCACGCAGCATTAACCCGAGCTCAGTCGATTCGAGGTTAATAATTAGTCGTGGGTTTAGGGGAATGCACAGGTATTGACCTAGCTTACCGCGTTATAATTATGTGGATTTCTGGGATGTGATGGCCTGATACCATCAGAAAAATATATAAGGAAGGGAAATAGATTTTCATGCTCTCTCTGGTCATGTAATTGTCTAAGGATTGAGACTCAATCCCGCAGTTATAGAATAACATGGTTATTCTAACTCTCAATCTTTAGTTAGCTGGAGTTAGGGGGCTTGGCCTTTGGTCCATGTGGTTAGTATAGGTGAAATTGATAATATAGTATTGTCAACAGAAGCAAGCCCAGGGCGGAACCCTATTATGACCTGCGCCTCTAATGAGGCAGCTGACTTTTACTATATTAATCGGCACCCGTGTGGTTAGTCACCAATTACATCCTCTATACTTACCAAGTACAGCACTCTTGGGTTTTATTAAAAAAACAGCTTAACTTCTTAAAATTTAATTTTATTTGAAAACACTTTTACTTTATTGGCTCTTAAGACTATTTATTAACTAGAGGGCTTAACCCTATTTTAGTTAACGGTCCAAAACCAACTCCAAACACTGACTAAAACTTAACTTTTAAACACTGACTAAAACTTCACTTTTAAACACTGACTAAAACTTCACTTTTAAACACTGACTAAAACTTCACTTTTAAACACTGACTAAAACTTCACTGTTAAACCAAAAATTTTGCCCGGTATTTATACAAAAATTAATCGAAGAAAAAAGAGGGGGAAATTAATTTGTATAACAGAATTTAATAAATGAATGGCCTCTTTTCCATCGATTAATAAATTTTGCTGTTTAATCAAAAATTTGTATAAATACCGACCAATTTAAAAGTGTTATAAATTAAATTTGTTTACCCCTTTCGTAAACAAATTCATTCATTTCACACTCACATAGAAAATTTAGTGCATAATCATAAATGCAACATACTACATTTTTACGTAGGTCAGTTAATTACCTTACGTATTATATTTATGTGGAGCATTTATGACTATCGCAAAATAAAAATATGTTCCGTATTCAAATTACAAAACAATGAGATAGGTTTCTTATATGGACATTTGTACTACTGCAATTTTTGCTTATGTAGCAGCCATATAAGGAAAATATGTAGTTCCGTCAATGAGTTATTTAATAAATATTTGTGAAGATGATATCTTCAATGCCATGACAGAATTACTGTGATGAGACAAAGGTAAGATTGGATTGATAACGGAATATGATAAGAATTCCGTTACAGCGTGGGGAGAACCCAATCCCTGAGATGAAAAGAGATCTCATGCTCTGGTAGAATAAAGTCGTGGTTTAACGGTACAGTTAAGTGTGAGTTCAACATGGGGGACCCCCACACCCTGAGTTGTCTCCAGCCGGGCAATTAACCTAAATATTTATTAAACTAATTATTATTCGCTAAATTAAACCCTATAGGTTATTGTCTAAATTAGTATACCTTTACGAGTATAATACTAAGCTTAATCTTAATACTCACAAGTTTCCTTCTCCCCTTTTTTTATTTTTTTTTATTTATTTAATTTGTTTTTTTTTTGAGGTACACGGGAAACTTGTCGCTAACTAAATTATTACCTATTACCTACCTAATACTAGCTAACCTAGTTTTCTTATTATATTACAATAAATCCTATCTACAAGATAACTACTTAATTTAAACTAAGTTTTCCTGATGGGTCCTGGGTGGGTTCCTTCTGCGCTCTGGATGTGGTACTGCCCCAAAGTTTACGAGCTGGTCCCTTTGTCGTTTTCGGAGTCTGCACGCCAAAAATAGGATCACCAAAACTACTAAGAGAACCGCGGATGTAACAGTATAATTTCCAAGGTGGTGCAGGTTGATTTGCGACCACGGCTCGTCCTTCTGCAGGTCGGTAATAGTCTGCTGGAGCTCAGATAATTCATCATCCAACCCGTCGGCGCTGAGTATCAGTATGCGGTTCTTGGTTTCAAATGATAAATTGAACCGTGGTACTATGTCGGCGTATCCGCTGGTATTATATGTGTATCGGGCTGTTATTATCCAAGATGGTCCCCTCAGATTGCAACCTGGTTCTAAAAATAACATTCCACTACCTCGTAAGGCTATTGTAGTGGTCTGTGTCTGGCATGGTAGATCAAACACATACTCCTGTGGTAGCACCATCAACCACCGGTTGTTCCACAATGGGTGTATAAACGTGATTGGCATTACGGCTCTCACTTGGGATTGCCTTGACGACATTTCGGCATTTATTAATAACGACATTTCGCAGTGTTCTCTCTGTGGTGGATCTTATACACCGGGCCTTCAAATTGGCAAATGATGGACTCCTTTACCCAAGTTTTGCAAGCCTTCAAACCCTCCGCAGATATTGGGTAATATCGCGCTCTGGTATCACTGACTCACACATAGTGGAATTGGGGATCAATGTGTATAAATTTGTCCTCGTGCTTAGTTGGAACCGGTATCAAGTTGCATATTTGAAATTCCTCTCCCTGAATGAACGGGATTCGGACTTCGAAAATAGTCTGGACATTAATGATCGCTGCTCTGATTTCCAGAAGCTTATAAACATGTACCCAGTGGGTTTGCGTACTGGGTACCTGTACGCCGCTAGGGATGTGCCTGTTTATTTCCCATAGTTGGGTTGCCAATTTAGCGGGTGGCAACAAACGTGTGCTTGAACATCTCACAAAATGTCAATCAGATCCCCCTGAGTATCCTTGAACATAAATGCCGTTGCTGATAGTTGAAATAGCACGTCCAAATATTCTGCATGCAGCGCTATTGCCTGGATTTGACTTTGCAATAATTGGTAGTGTTTCTCAATCAATGCCTGTTCCTTACGGAGGATATTGCTGGTGAGTTCTAGGACATGCGTTTGTAGCTGCAAACAAGGCCTGAGCTTCCAAAGTTCCTGCAGTCAACTGCTCAATCTATTCACTGTACTTTTGAGTATCTCGTTGATCCAATACTCCAAACAAATCGCCGAAAACGTTGCCAATGAAATCCAAAAGAGATCCCGCACTCTGCCCGACTGTGCCCTGAACAAGTTGTTATTGTCTTCTATGTGTGCCATGAGGTGTGATATTGGCTCTAACCCTAAGCTTTTACACCAAAAAAATACATAGCGAATATATTCGTTAAATTTTTACGAGTGATTTTTGTGACACCTATATCTTATTACGAGAAGTTATCGTAATAACTATAGCTGTCAGAAATATTTTTAATAAAACAAACCGTAAACACAACATCAATAGCTGTACACATTTAAAAAAAAATTATTAATGGATGATATTGAAGATATAATCTTGTATAGGCTGTATAAGAGGAAAATAGAAAGAAATAGATGTGTAAAGAGGTATATTTAGCATAGTAACTATGTACGACACATTTTAAGTAAAATTAATATTTTTAAGGTTATGGAGCATCGATTTGTTTGTGAAAAGACACGAAGAAAGTGCATATACCGTACTTTTGCCGCAACTGAAACAAGACCCTATTAAATTCCAAAATTATTTTAGAATGGAAAGACCAACATTCGATAAACTTCTGGCTATGGTTGAAACAAAATATTGTATTAAAAACAACAACTTCAATGTAAATCGTACGTTTTCCATTGAAGAACGATTAATGGTTACGCTTAGGTAATATATCAGTTTCATTTATTGCATCAATGCTAATCTATATGTCAAGCACTCGTATGTTATTGTAAATAATTCATATTTTTCAGATATTACGCCACAGGTAGTTCCTTTTCGGCTCTACAGTACTGTTTCAGGATGGCTCCGTCGACTATAAGCCAAATTATAGGTAACATTTCCAAAATCATATTCTCAGTTCTTAAAAAACAGTACATGGCACCACCTACAGAAAAGAAATGGAAGGAAATAGCCCGACAATATTAGATTATCGGCAAATACCGTCATGTTTAGGAAGTATAGACGGTAAACATGGTTTACCAAAAAAAACGGTGGGTCTTTTTACTACAATTATAAAAATTTCCATTCGTTGATATTGCTAGTAGTAGTTGATGCCAACTACATTTTTACCATTATGGACGTTGGGGCATGTCAGTGCCAATGATAATGCTGTTTTCCGCAATTCATCGTTTGGGAAACTATTTTATGAAAATAAGTTGGACTTGCCCAAAGCCGAACCATTTCCAAATGAAATAGAGCCATACCCCTACTTTTTCATCGCGGATGAAGCGTTTCCTCTAACAAGCAGTATAATGCGCCCATATGCTGCCAGAAACATATTAGTAGATAATGAAGAGCGCGCAAAAAAAGAAATTTTTAATTATCGTTTGAGTAGAGCATGCTTGAATGTTGAATGTGCATTTGGGATGTTACGCAGCAAATTTCGTATTTTCGATGCACCTTTCCTTACTGATGTTAAAAAAACAATTGAAACAGTTCAAGCAACGTGTGTTTTACATAATTTCATCAGATTGGAAGATCGACCACATGTTGATGAAAGCGAAGTGGCATTGGCGTTTAGAAGAAGTAGGTTAAACCGAAGAAATCTTACTGACATCCCTTGTCAGACTTCAAATACCGGAGCCTTGTCATTTGATGCTGTTGCGGTTAGGGAACATTTAGCCAGTTATTTTTCTTCAAGTGTTGGACAAGTGCCATGGCAGAACCAAAAAATTAGGCCAACATTTTTTTCTTAAGTAAATTTAGGATTATTAAAATTAATAAAATTTATAATTTTCTCAAAAATATTTTGTTGATGTATTTTTTAAATCAAAGAATCAAAAGTGACTAGCCAACGGCCACGAATTTTCAAAAACTAGTATGTGAGGTAAGTAGATAATTCAAGAGGTAAACGAAATGCATACTTCACCAATGGTTAAATGAAATACATGTAGCTTTATGATTCATTGCAACTATTTATTCATTCGTAGGTACAAAATTACACATGAATCACATATTCATTTATAATAATATGTAATAAAAAAATTTCACACTTTTCATTTTAGTGAAAAAATTATAATTAATATAGGTAAATTTTAAAAAAAAATATCACTTCATTGCAAATTGTTTTGGCACAGCTCTGTTTACAAAAATTACATACTAAAAATATCTATATTTGTACGCTAGATTCAGCTTCCTTCAATATTTTGTTATATATTAATTGCTGTATTTCGAATTTCGTTTTAATCCTGACTAGTTTTGGTAATGTTGCTAGTTGTTTTCCCAAATCTAGGAGGAAATGATAATTTTCATCTTGCATTTCCTTTTTTTTACCGTTTAAATGATCAATTAGGATCTGGTCCACTGTTGTGTCCATACTGGTATTGGCCGCCTCTTTTTTCTTTTTTTTTTGTGATGGAGGTGTCGATTGTTCGAACAAAGAATTACTATTTTCCTCTATAGTCCTATTTTCGGTAAGTGTTTCCGCGATATCTGATTCCTCATCAATAAGAACACTGGCACTTTGGTTACTGGTTTCACAAATATCCACAGGATATTCTAAGTTTGACATTTGGCTGAAATTAAATACCAAATTATAAAATATACACGAGACAATTACTTATAAAGAATCACAATTTACTTACGTTCCTGTGCTGAAATAGGGTTCAAGGAAACTTAGCATTTTGTTAAATTCCCATTTAACAACTGGTTCCCGCCCTGAACCAGATTTAATTTTTTTTGCATTGTTGAATATAGTGCGCTTTTGGGTACGCAATATTGTCTACTTCTCCTTACATTGGGCACCTTAAAAGGGAAAATTGATATCAATTTCATAACAAAAATATTGTTTTAGTTTACCTGTTTTATTTAGGGCACTTCCTACTACCTCCCAAGCAGCATGTGCGAATCGTTTATCTTTATATTTGTTTGACTTCAAATCATACAAACACGGTTTGTTTTCAACATTTTGTATGAGTAGCTCAATTTCATCGCTGTTCCATCTGAAATTAACAAGAATATGTTATTTATAAAATTATTCTAATTCCCCTACTCTATAAACTTACTTTTCTTTAATTTTAGTTGAAGCCATATTGCCGGAGAAAGAAAAACACAAAAAATTCAAATACAAAATACGTCTTTTACAATCGTACACACACAACACAAATGTAAACAAAAATGAAAATTTTTATTTTTTTATTATGCATATTGCAAGATGCACTTACATCAAATATGATATGCCCGATGCAAATAAGTTTAGTTTTATCGACAACCGCATTCTTTTTGTCGATTTGGCGTTTCTTTAATAAACTTTTGAGTTCGATCAGTTAATTCTTTATCGAAGTTTTTGTAGAAAATTAAATGCGCTATACACTTCTTAAATCGCATTGCTTTAAATTTTTTGTTATTTTTAATAGCGTAAACAAGTTTTAAGTGTTTAAAAATAATCTCTGTTCATATTAAAAACACATAAAAATATGTTTTTTGGGTATCAAAAATGTTTATCAAACAAAAAGTTTACTTGATGTAAAACCCGCGTAACAGTGCCTAATGTGACTGATGGCGTTTGGGTTAGCCCCACATATTTCTTAAAGATGGTTGTGTGTTTGTTTCAAATATATTCACTCTTCCCAATAGTTAGTAAAGTTTCGGAACAGCACCATCTTCCAATCCCTCGTAGACACGGCCGCCCTTCTCATTTCGGCGAATTAAATTCCAGCTCTGTTTTAAACTCCTCGAAGTGCAGACTCTAAATCTTTTGTTCTTCATAAGCGCTTACCATCAGGCATGCTACTACCCACAGGTTGGTCTTTCCCATTCTTTCGTTCATAGATGGCGTCACCTCAACACTCTTTTGTGCTACTTCTCATCCCTAAGTTGAGCCAACCTCATCTTTAACCTAAACTTAATATTATACTTTCCTAAGCCTATTGTCTTAACTAGTGTCGCTGGTATATTCATAATTTCGCGTGCGATATACCAGCCTTCACTTTATCATTACATCATCTATGCGAATGCCCAATTTTACATAGATGGTCTAATGGGAAAGTGGAAGATGTACGCGTTCGCGTTTTCTACGGCGACGCTTCCAATTTCGATATAAAGTTTTCGCTAGAGATTTAAGGTTGTAATACACTTTGTAACCGGACGTAGTCTTTACATAGTTCAATAACGCCCTAATGCCGTGCTCAGTATCACAATGCCACTTCCAGTTTCGAAAGTTCGGAGTTGATTGTAATACTGCGGCGGTTATAACGTTACTTACCATTAACTTTAACCTTTTTTTGATGTTTTTCATTACCATAAAATCAGCCCTACTTTTTAACGGAAAAACCTGAACTACCGTGGACAATTCTTTATCACTGTGTTTGTTGTAGGAATGTAATTTAGATTTACTAAATTTTTGCCAAATTAATTGACGGTCCTTGGTTGAGGAAATTGAACCCATTTTAATTGCACTTGGCTTTGATTCTAACATTAGAATGTTTGGTGGTAAACATCTAAGATATTTTTTTGTTAGTTCTAAATTCAATGGATTCATGTAGAAATGGTTAGTCATTGACGAAGTAACCGTGATTAAATCAGACAGGAAAGTCGTTGATAATTTAATTATCTTAGCTGGTTGACTTGAAATGATTTCGATCGATTTGACGTTATTTCCTATCTGTAGTTTATATTTACCTCTGATTATTAAACTTTTATCTCTAACTTTACCGTTCTTTTTATCTTTAAAATATTCCAAAGAAAACCTTTTGGAAAATTCCCCGTCAAAGTTAGCTCTGGTTTCATTTTTAAAAGTGCGTGATGTACATTGTTCTATTGCCGATGAACATTTTATTTGTGCTGCTTTAGGTGATGATGCTCTACTTACTTTATTTTGAGTTAATCGACCATTTCTTTCGGCTGACGACGATTCAACGTCCACTTCCGTCTTGCGCATAGACGGTTGTTCGTAAAATGCCTCTACCCCCAAATTTTTGCACTCACGTTGGTTTTGATCTAATTTTTGAACTATTCGTGCATATTGCTTACGTGTTCGTTCATCTTTAAAATGATTCCTTCGTGAGGGGTTCGAGTGTATTGAGTTTTGGCTATATGAAATTTTCTCCAGATCTAATATCGTCCTAGATTCATCTGAGATGATTTTCAAATAATATATGCGCCTTGCAGCTTCTTGTAACTTATCGGTTACTTTTATAAATGCTCCTAATTCCCACAGATCCCTTACAGCCAAGATCATCTCATTGATTATCTCTTGTAAAGGGAGTGTAAGCCGGATACGATTTAATCTACCTTGAATGTGTAGCAACTTTGTTGACACCACTGGCAATTGCTCATCTGCCGTAATAACTCCATTCGTTATTTGGCGGAACAAATGTTTGACACCTTCCAGCTTGTGAAAACATGTCACTATTTCTTGTTTAGGAGATCTGACTGCAGCTTCATGTATAACAAGATTATTCTCCTTAAGGTTCACCTGTTCTTCCACCAATTCTCTTTTCAAAGCGAGAGCCGCTTTATGGTATGACATGACGGGGATCTTTCGACATTCACATTCGATTAAGAACTCGTCACTGTCTAGATGTTCTACCTTCATTTAAAAAAAAAACTTCAACTAAAGAAAACTAAACTAAACTAAATAAAATTAAAACAGTAATAAAAAAAAATTTTTCGACTACAGAATTTTTACCACCTTCCCTAAACGATTACATCTTGAGCAAAAATAGGATGGGAAAAGGGAAAGGAAAGTGAAATTTTGATGAATCAGTTTCTTTATCTTCAATGTTCCAATGGGCTTCCTAACTCTTTCCGAGTGATCCTCATTGAATTAGTAAATACTGAAACAAACTCATTTGGGTTACCTAATTGATCATTGATATGCTCTTACCCTCATATTCGCAAATGGCAGTCTTACTCTATCAATAGAGGAGCTCAATTGCGCGAGATGATACGTGCATGGCAATGCAAGCTAACCAACAACACTCAGCCTTTTAAAATATTTAAGCGCTGGATTTATGGTTACTTATGCTATCAATTAGGAACGACAATTCGCCGATTATCGTTTAGAATTTCCAAAACATACATCATGAACACATTTAACCTATGTCCAGCTCGTAATCAACACTCGTTCACTAGCAGAACCTGAGTTGAACAGTTAAATATATCATGACCTGAACGTAACTAAAACTAATTTTTGGAGAACTGGCAAACCTCATCTTGACAGATGTAATTTAAATTTGATTGCAAAGTGAAATATACGTAAAACCTAAATATATGTTTTCAACGGAAATTCGTATTTTTTATCGAATATTTATTTTAAAAAAATATTTTTAACTTATAACTAGGGCAATCGTTTACCACTAACTATAGTTGATTAACTGAGGATTAATGAAGGGTCAGTTATGCAATACTAAACATAATGTTGAAAAATGGTCAGATTGCCTGAAAATATGCAGCTCTTAAAACCACCCGGTAATCATACATCGGCAGGCAAGAGATGATGCACATTTATTCAGGGATCACATTCTTCATCCTGATTAAGTTATATAGCATCACTGATTGTTATACACAGTATCGAAAACTGTATAACTGGACATTTGATTTTAGTATTAATTTTTTTTTAAATTCTACAATCATTAATACGTTAGAATATAGTTAGGACAATTATGCCTAAAATTTTTAACATTAAAACTTGTGAGGGGAATCCTCAATTGATTTTTAGAACAATTTTGGTAAAAATTACCAATATTTTTGGGCCAATTTTGGTCCCAGTTTGGGCGCCACTTGAAATAGATTAGCCTCTAGCTACAGCTAATGCTAACCCATTTACCAAGAAAATTTGCCATTACCTGTTTTTGCATGCATTCCCCACGCGGCATTAACCCGAGCTCAGTCGATTCGAGGTTAATAATTAGTCGTGGGTTTAGGGGAATGCACAGGTAGCCTAGCTTACCGCGTTATAATTATGTGGATTTCTTGGATGTGATGGCCTGATACCATCAGAAAAATATATAAGGAAGGGAAATAGATTTTCATGCTCTCTCTGGTCATGTAATTGTCTAAGGATTGAGACTCAATCCCGCAGTTATAATTCTGAGCTCTAGAATAACATGGTTATTCTAACTCTCAATCTTTAGTTAGCTGGAGTTAGGGAGCTTGGCCTTTGGTCCATGTGGTTAGTATAGGTGAAATTGATAATATAGTATTGTCAACAATATTGTTAACAGAAGCAAGCCCAAGGCGGAACCCTAGTATGACCTGCGCCTCTAATGAGGCAGCTGACTTTTACTATATTAATCGGTACCCGTGTGGTTAGTCACCAATTACATCCTCTATACTTACCAAGTACAGCACTCTTGGGTTTTATTAAAAAAACAGCTTAACTTCTTAAAATTTAATTTTATTTGAAAACACTTTTACTTTATTGGCTCTTAAGACTATTTATTAACTAGAGGGCTTAACCCTATTTTAGTTAACGGTCCAAAACCAACTCCACACACTGACTAAAACTTAACTTTTAAACACTGACTAAAACTTCACTTTTAAACACTGACTAAAACTTCACTGTTAAACCAAAAATTTTGCCCGGTATTTATACAAAAATTAATCGAAGAAAAAAGAGGGGGAAATTAATTTGTATAACAGAATTTAATAAATGAATATCCTCTTTTCCATCGATTAATAAATTTTGCTGTTTAATCAAAAATTTGTATAAATACCGCCCAATTTAAAAGTGTTATAAATTAAATTTGTTTACCCCTTTCGTAAACAAATTCATTCATTTCACACTCACATAGAAAATTTAGTGCATAATCATAAATGCAACATACTACATTTTTACGTAGGTCAGTTAATTACCTTACGTATTATATTTATGTGGAGCATTTATGACTATCGCAAAATAAAAATATGTTCCGTATTCAAATTACAAAACAATGAGATAGGTTTCTTATATGGACATTTGTACTACTGTAATTTTTGCTTATGTAGCAGCCATATAAGGAAAATATGTAGTTCCGTCAATGAGTTATTTAATAAATATTTGTGAAGATGATATCTTCAATGCCATGACAGAATTACTGTGATGAGACAAAGGTAAGATTGGATTGATAACGGAATATGATAAGAATTCCGTTACAAGTGATAAGATTGTCTTTTATTGCCTCCCATTCTAGAGGTGTTCCGTACATCGTGAGGACTTCATTAGCCTCACCCGTAATTTTATTGCGAATTGCTCTGACGTAGATTTTAGAGCATGGATCGCGTTACATAAGGGCAGAATTTCTTCAACATTCTCTATGAACTCATAGAGCGTATGTCTACTACCTTCGTACCGCGGAAGGTCTTTCACAGCGTCAGGGATTCTAAGACTTAAATAAGTCAGTAGCACAATTTTCAGTATCAAAATTTTCTGATTGACTCATTTTATTAAGTTTTTGAGTGTTTTTATGATCGATCGTTTCAGTAGTTATTTTAAAGGTTGTATTAAAGTTTTCTGTTAGTTTTTAAATTTCTAAAGATAAATTTTGCTTTCTAAAGATCCTATAACCGGGATTTTCGTTAACAATGTTCCGATCTAGAGTTTGACTCATAGACTCTTAAGTCAATTAGTTTTATATATAATTTTTAAAAATTAGTTTATTTAAAATCAATATTATGATAAAAAAAAAATATTTATTTATATTTTGGAATTCTATAAACCGTAGAAATTCCGTAAAAATTTTAATTTCTTCTTTTCGATTTCTTTTAAATTTTCAATTTTTCTTTTTTTTTTTACATAAGTTTAAATAGTGGTAGTTTCTATTTTAATTTGAAATTCTATAAACCGTAGAACTTCTGTGAGATATTAAGTTATTTCTTTCGGGTAGAGGGAAATTTTCGAACAATAATTATTATAAAAAATCGCTTACCATGTGATGATTGTTATTGTTGTAACTGCATTCATCTTATGTGTCTTTCAATTTCAATGTACTCTCGAAATTGTTTTCAGCTCTTCTTTTTCTTTGTTTCTTGGAATTATTTTATCTTATTATTTTTATTATTTTTTTTTTTTTATTTCGTCACTGTTCAGGTACGTACGCCTGGTCGTATTTATTTTTATGTTATATGTTTATTATGTTCTATTGCTTACTGTGGGTCAGGGCAATAGATATCAGGAAAACAAAATATTATTAATTTATTTATTATTTCACTTGATTTTTCTTTTTATTTATTTTCTTTTTTTTATATATCTATATTCACTTAAGGCGGATTCAGTGTTGCGTTCCTTCCTTCCTTCGTTCCTTCTGAATATTTTTGTTTGCGATATCATAGTTGATGGAAAAAATGCAGAACGAATTTGCTGCCATCTTTAGGTAAAGAATTTTTGCAAGTAGGCCTACTGTGGTCAACATAGTAAAATCAACACTGTGCTTGCATAATTGGTTAAGAATGAAGTCTTGTAATTCTTACCAGTATTTCGGTAATGATTTTGTGGATCATTACACGCAGAATGGCGATTTAGTGTTGGGCGAATGGAGAGGTGAAGCAAACAATGATGGGTTGCGGAATGTCGGCCGTATGGGGTCTAATAATCCAGCTGTTGATGCTGTTCACATTAGAAATAACTTTGCCAGTTATTGGCAATGTCTTACCATGGCAAAACACACAAATGATAACCGAATGTTAAAATACATTTTAATTATTTTATTTTTAATAAATTATTTTATTATATCAAAATTATAAATCTACATTTTTTTAATTAATTTATTCTAATTTATTATTTATTGCCCTTCTTTTGACTTATCGGCATAAAATTTAATAGTATTCATTACACCGATCTTTGCCTCTAACGAGTATTTATTTGACACCATCTTAAATTCCTCACCGGCTGATATAAAAAAAGGATCTATATCATTGCATTTGCACGGTGATTGAGATACTCGTTGCGACATAATATGATTGTGGCCCTTCATAGTGTCCAGAAGATCATTTAAAACGGTATCTGATGACTTGCTGATGGTTCTTCGTCTTTTTGTAGACGGACTTTCCGAAGGTGTAGCGAATGAATTCTCTTCAATATCATTGAGGTCCAGACTATTTGCCGTTTCATCAAACAGCTCCTGGAAAACTCTATCGCTGGAACTAGTGTCTGGTTCGATGTCATCCATGTTTGATACTGTAGCGCTGTAAGTAATAAAAAATACCGTCTCAAAAAACCTGTAAATATATACGTGTAAAGATTGGTTACCTGTTGTCATGAAAATACTGACGGAAAAAATCCATTTCGGTGACAATAAATAAATTTTTTTTGTTTATGATTTTGGGAGCGTCTCCACTGCGTCCTTCTTGTGTGGCCGCACTATATCTTTTTTTTAAATTTCTCCACCGTGCCTGAACATCCTTACCTGAAAAACAAATGAAAATAAAAATTCGAAATTAGATCATTAGATGTAGTACAATGTACTAGATATTAAAATACATACTTGATAAATCCAATTGTTGGGCCAAATTGTCCCACACAATTTTTTTTACAGCATTATTTTTGTATTGCTTGTGGCTCAAGTCGAACAAAACCGGATGACACTTCACCAACTTAATTAACTTCCGCTCGAATTTAAACTCTAGAATAAAAATGATTTACAAAATTTTTAGATTAATAATTTGTGAATTATCTTCAAAAATTCATAGTTAAGTAAGTGACGCTCAATAAAACATAAACATAATGTATGTGAACCAACCAAAATATAATTAATATAAATCGATTTATATTATAAATATATTTAAAAAGTTTAGATTTAATTAACACAATATAAGAACACTTTAATAACACAATATAAGAACACAAACCAAGCGCACGTGACAAATGACAATTTGTTTATTTGTTTTGACATTAGATTTGAGAGCATTTTATTTTCATCTCTTTCATTTATATATCATGCCATCTCTTTCTCGCCATGTTCGTTCCGTCCAAAAGATAAAGTTAAACCATCTTGATGAAAAAAGTTCACAAGAAAAAACACGTCATTTTCAACCAATCAAATAGCTTAAAAAAATTTTTGGACGGAAGGAAGGAACGCAACACTGAATCCGCCTTTAGTGCCAATAAACCATTGACACGAGCACTTATTACTCCGAATATAGTTAGAAACACTTTGCACATTAATTATTTATTTATTTCGTAGGTTTTTTTTTTTTTGAATGCTAAAAACATCCGCTATCAACTGCGCCACTTATGTTTCACAAACCGAATTTATTATAAAAAAAAACAAATTGTTAATTTATATTTTCAGAAAAACTTTATTTAATTTATTTTTACGACTTTAATATTTAATTAATTTTATTTATTTAATATTTTAATGTTTCTAGCCCGAATGATAACTTAATACTAATTTACAATCATACTTAATTCTAAAATGTTGACATGCGATCTATGAAGATGCATAAATGCATTTATGCCAGGTTGCAATTCGCACGGTTGCATATTGTATATGCATGAATATAGTTGTATATTCAGCGATTTTGCTGCGCGTGGTTTGTATGGTGTTACTCCGCGCGTCATAGAAAAGTAGTTCTTTGTTATTGATGTTTTCCATGTTACGTTGTTGTTGTGTCGCGTGTAGAGGATCGTAACTCTAGTACATAAGTTGGATATAGTTATAGAAATATCTCCAAAGTCATGCAGATAAGAAAAATGATTTTTTGTTTGGGATAGGTTAGTAACGGAATTAAATAGAATTCCGTTGCAAACTTTCTCACCTAATACGTGTGTATCCTCTTTAGCTGCGGTATGTTAAATACAAACGGGAGAGTATGAATGAAAAATAAATCATTTTAAGAACATGTGTCAACAATACTTATGTTTGTCAAGTATAGCACCAAGATATTTGAAGTTATTAACTCGTTCAATAAGATTACTTGAAACATGTGAAACGGGTTAAACTTTAGCTACTGCTAAAGTTAACCCAGTTTCATAGATTTGCCACTCTCTGTTTAGTACCCCACGCGGCATTGATTCCCACAGCTCAGGCGGGTAGAGGGATCGGTGTGGGTTTTAGGGGTACTGCAGATTGTGGCCTAGATTACCGCATTAAATAAAGATACCAAAAAAAAAAAATTGGGGAAAGTAGGAATTGGGGTATCGGACCCCGAAGGAGTGGGTTAGCCTACCAGCCCATCGCTTGGGCAAAACTGACCGCGGTTGTATAGGTAAAATGTTTAGAATAACATTTTACCTTATCCTAACTAAACTTATAATAACTATTTGGCCCATGGGCCCTAATGGGGTGGTGTTAGTAAGGTTGATAGTGGTATGCTACCAAGCGTCAACTATTTCCTTCTACTGACAGTCAGTATCAACCCACTATCGTTATATAATTTGTTAATAACACTAAAAAAAAACACTTACCAAAAAAAACTGCCCGCAAAAAAACTAAATTAAATTAAACAAAATCCAAAAAAAACAAACTAATTTCACTAACACTATCTTTATTTTATTTAAAATCACACAACACAAAAAAATTCTCAAAAAAAAAACTTGACCACACGTTGGTCTATCTAAACACTGACTGCCCCAAGCAAGAAAAATGTTGTACCTATTTTGAGTTTCATAGGAAATTTTATGCGATCTCATCACAAAAATTCCTATGAAAATTGTACAGCAACGTGACATCGATTTTGCTGACTCGATCCACGCGCACATATTTTTTTCTTCAATTCATCCGTTGAGGAAGTTCGAACAACAACAACCACAATGCTTTTCAATATTTGCATTGGTCATTGTCATTCACCTAATAAATAGATCAAGTACATTTATTATGTACATAGGCAACGTAATCAAATTACGTTGATGTACATATCTGCGTTTACTTAACTGTGGCACATATGAAAAATTCTAAAGTGAATGAATCATATGATACCACTATCAATAAAGGCAAAGAAGAAATGTAGAAGGCTGGCATGACGTTTGCTTGAATGGAATGTAGTTGAAGATATTATCTTCGAAGTCATGCCGATGAGGAAATAGATTTTGTTAGGATGGGTTGATAACGGAATTAGGTTTAATTCCGTTACACATGTAGTAAAGGTAGATCTTGGTGATGCATGAGCTAAAATGTACAAATATTTTGTTTAAATTAAAAAATGCCAAAAGCAGGTTAGTATCGCTTATCATTTCAGCCATAGTTTCATCACAAGTTTTGGTTTTATAAGATATTGCTGTATCATCGGCAAATAGCCTAATTTTACCAATAAGAGATAAATAGTCGTCGATGTCGTTTATAAAAATAAGGAACAATAAAGGCCCAAGCATACTTAATTGAGGTACACTACAGTTAATAGGTAGGGTTGTATTTTACGTTTACGTTTGCTTGCATGCTATACGAATGATATCTTGCTTTTTTATTGTGATACTTATAGGCTTTGATTCAAATATTGTTTTGTTTCATTTAGCCACTGAAAAGCCAGATAATTGGCCGTATTTGTTAATATAGGTCGCCATTATTATTTCACCTTACTTCAGTTAGGCCTAGTCCTATGTTCCATTTTCTATTTTATTCTAAATCATCTCAAGTTTCTCCCATAAATCCAAGTTAAGAATTCTGATTGAATTCGCACTAATGGCACGTTGTGCTGATGAAGCATTCCCAATGGTGTCAATTTAGGCACGTTGTGCTGATCCAACATAACGGTGGTATTAACTCCTCTCTTCTTAAAAATCCACGTCCCGTGAATCAAAAACTTAGTTGAATGGATTGAACTCCAGATTGTTGATTGGGAATCTCGTCTCGGAGAGTTGATGTTGGGGAAAACAGCAGTTTCCTTCGGTGCGCGAGTCTTGCCTTGTTTATCACAAAAACAAGGACTAAGCCACAAATGATTATTATGATCCCAATGTCCATGACAGCCGATTCTTTATGCTCGTTGAATAGTTCTTGTAATTGTGCATTATTACCCAGATACAGTTTGTGTAGGTATCCGAAGTCAATTTTGAAGCCTTTTTCCGTGATGTTTGTGCTTAGTACAGAGGGTAAAACTTGGAGTGTCTTTATTTCCTTGCTTTCGAAGGTCGTGTTGTTAATTTGAATCGTTTCATTGGCGTATTGTATTAGAAAGCTTCCTTTTAGGTGTTGTTCCGTGTTATTATATGAAATTTTTCCATCAAAATTGCTCAGGAATATCGTGTGGTCATCAAGGGTTTCCATGACTGGTTGGTCGCATAATTGGTATTCGCATCTAGCATTGAGCCCTTTGATTAGCTGATAAATACAGTGATCTGTTGGTATTTTCTGTAATCCACTTAGGTTACAAATAGTCATTTCTCCGAATGTGTGATACTTTTTTACGATTCCAAATATTTCATCTTGATTTAGAAGAAGTTAATTGAATTCGGTCTATATACGCTTGTTGTGGTTGGAAGTTGACCGTATTATGATGTGATTGTAGTCCTGTTCGCTGGTTTTTGGCATGGAGAGAACGTAAAGGAGAGTAGATTCTTTCACAATTATCATGGGTTCCGCGTATTCAATTGCTTCGATCTCGTTGGCATATGGCAATGTTTCAATCTCCGTAATTAATCGATTGATTTCCCCCTTTATTCAGTAAATTAGTATTGACGATGTTTCCTTTGGCTAATTGAACAGCTCTGACTACTATCTCGTATATTTCATCTTTAAGAATGGTTAGTCGGTTAAATAATACTTGTTGAAGTTTTTCTTCCGATTCGTCGTTTAGATGGTCCAAGATTTTGTTGTATTCTGCAAGCAACTGTTGAGTAGTATTTGTTAACGCCTTGTTAATCCTGTACTGTTGATTGTTGTTGCGAATTATATCATTTTGGCTTTTCATTATTTGGTCCCAATCTGTGGCATCTGGGAATCCTGCTATCCACGTCCTATCCAGTTTATCGACCTTTGTTTGCGTGACTGACCCTTAAGTTCCGAAATCATTTGCGCTATGGTTTTCGCTTGATGGACCAGTTGTGGCTGAAGGGTGTGTCCTGCTGATCGAGGGTGTAATTCGTTCTAATACTTCCTCGTACTCCCTTAGGTTGATGATATGAATCAACATGAAATTGACAACTTGACAACCCCGTCCATTTCCTTGTTTTATCGTTACGAGCGAATTACGTATTTTAACTTTTAAATTCACGAATAAAAATAAAAGAGGCTTAATTTGTTTTACAATTATTATTTATTACACAACCAACTCGGTAAACCGTTAATACAAATCTGATCTTAATTTCTTTATTTCTTTCACATGAACGTTATAATAAAAGGTGCAAGCTTGGATAATACGATGCAGTATTTCCAAGTGTTTTATTTATGATTACAATTTCTAATTGTGTGAGTGGTACCACCGATGTTGGTGAAGTCATGTGGGTGGTGTCATGACGTAACTAGCGGGGTATGGTTATACTCGTATATGCTTAGTGGTGTAGTACAACACCAGAGCCAGGAGCTAAAAGGAAGAGAGGTAATCCCGTTAATTATATTTTGGTGGTAATGGGAAACTATTGGGTTAAGTTTTTTATATGTGTTTATTGTCTTGTGCCACTGTTTCTTGACGAAATTTTGGTTTGTCTTTCTGTTGAATCTGCTTGATTGCGGTATAAATCGTGTCGCCAGCTTCGTAGGTCTTCGGACTGTCTCTCGTATTATTCTCTCTCGTTATTGTGGAGTTTTGATTCTTTCTAAGTCTTTCAATCAGGTCCACGTGAACCTTGGTTTTGAAATCTGCAAGATTTTGGTAGTTCGTCCTCTGTGTTCTATCAAAAAATATATCATTAGGTTTCCGTTGCGTAACCGACAGGTCCTTGAACTCGTTCTGGAGACATCGAACTATTTCGAGTATTGTAGAATGTGCTCTCTCTATAGCCCCATTAACTTCGCTTCGTTGAGAAGGTGTTTGATAAATCTGGATACCCAAGGTTTTTAAGTAATCCGTTATGATTGGGCTCACAAAGCTTCTTTCATTATCCATCACAAGAATGCGAGGTGCGGTGAAGTAATGTATCACCTTTATGATCTTATCTCGTACGTGTAAGATGGATTTGTTCTTAATGGGAAAGAATTTTACGAACTTAGAGTACTTGTCTATACAAGATACAAATTTTTCCTTTTTTATCTCCATTATGTCTAAATGGAGAATTTCTGCCGGATATGTTGGAATAGGTGTTTCCTGGATTGCAACGCGATGAGGGTGTCCATCGTATTTATTGGTGTTGCAGGTGTCGCAGTGGTCTGCGTGTATTTTTTAATCAAACTGGCCATCCCCGGAAAGTAATATTTCTCCAAAATTTGTTTTCGGTTCTCCATATGATTGTGAATGAAGTGAAGAAAATAAGTTCTCTATAATAACAGAGGAATACAAACGAGCCCTGTGGGCTCGTTTGTATTCCTCTGTTATTATAGAGAACTTATTTTCTTCACTTCGAATGTCTTCGACGATTCTTTGCGTTAGACGTATCTTATAATTTGAAAAACTGTCTTTAAAAACTTATTGTAAAAGTTGAATGTTCTCCTCAGGCATTTTTATTACATTGATGATGGTAGAATGTAGCTTTTCCTGTAAGATCTTGGATAAGTTTTCTCTATTTATATCCGGTAGGCTGATGTAATGTCTGTGGTAAGATGGATGGGGCTCCTAATGGGCGTATATGTCTTGACCCTTCTGGAATATTAGTTGGTTCCTGAAGACATTGATAGATGAGTCACAATATCGAATAAGGTTGGTGGAATCTTCTTCGGCACTGTGAACATTTCCAACGGTAGACAATGCGTTCACTTCAAGCTCCAGTCTAGACAGCGCGTCAGCTACTCTGTTGGTACAGCCCGGCTTATAAATAAGCTCGTAGTTGTATTCCTCCAATCGAGCTTTCCAGCGTTTTAATTTTGCATTATTATTCTTATTGCTTAATGAAAAAGTTAGCGGTTGATGATCTGTCAGGATTTTTGCTTTGCGAGCTCCGTAGAGGTAATTGCGAAGGTTGTCCAGTGCCCATATTATAGCCAGCATCTCCTTCTCATTCGCCGCGTAATTTTCTTCGGTTTTATTCAGAGATCTGGAGATGTAAGTTATTGGCCGGTCTTTCCCGATGTCCCCTTGAGACAATACAGAGCCAATGGCAGATGAGGAAGCATCAGTATTCAGTAGAAAAGGTTTGTTGAAATTTGGAAAGATTAATACCTCTGTTGATGACAGGAGCTCTTTGATATTGTTAAAAGCTTCCAACTCTTTTTGATTCAGGTCAATCTTCACCGTTTTGGATTGTGATGTTTTAATTTGAGCATTCTCCCCCCTCGTCAAGTTGGTTAGTGGTTTAGCTACGTGAGCAAAGTCGCGGATAAATCGCCTATAATACGATGCGAGACCCAGGAAGGATTTGAGCACTTTTAATTTCTCGGGTTTCTTGATTTTTTTAATATCCAATACTTTTCTTTTATCCGGTTTAATACCCTTGCTGGTTATGAGGTACCCCAGAAATTCCGTTTCTGTTTTTAGAAACTCCGTTTTGTCGAGGTTTATGCTCAAGTTAGCCTTTTGTAACTTCAGAAATACTTTTTCGACGTTGGCCAAATGTTCTTCTACCGTTCGTCCTCCTAAAACAATAATGTCATCTATATAGACGTAACAAAGTCGTCTAATATATTCTTTCAAGACATTGTCGATCATTCTTTGAAAAATCGCGGGTGCGTTCTTTAACCCGAACGGAAGCCTGAGAAATTCATGTTTTCCGTTCAGGGTGGAAAACGAGGTCTTCGGAATGTCGGCTTTCTTCATTTTGATGATTTGATGGAATCCTGATGTCAGATCGATGGTGGTAAAATATCTTGAATTTCCGAGATTCGCTAGGGTGTTTGAAATATCCGGGATGGGATAGGAATCTGATATTGTCACGGCATTCAATCTCTTGAAATCCACTACCATCCGATATTTTTTAATTTGGAGGCATCCAATTTCTTTTCTACGACCCTTATTGGGGAATTATACGGGCTTTTAGATGGACGTATAATACCATCGGCAAGGAGTTGGGCTATTTATTTATCCACTTCCGGTCTCATACTGTATGGATATGGGTATGATTTGGTATAGATCGGTTCTTCACTTGTTTTTTTTGATTTCTGCACGTACTTCCGTATCTACTTTTTCAAAGTTATTAACAGGTCCGAGGAGTGTTGTAAATTTCGAGACGACTGTGTGTAATAATTTTTTGGTATCTGATGAAAGGTGACTATCCCGAATTTCCATATGTTGTGGACCTGGCATGATGTTTTTTCTCTTAACAAAAGTCAATAAGTGCCCCCAGTTCCTTCAGCGTGTCATCTCCTATAATACCATCAAACGATTTCAGACCTGGTAGGATGAAAAAATCGATAGTATTACCAATGCCAATGCTCTTGAAGAACGGTCCACTGATTTTGTGACTGATTTTAATGTCACCTCGTTGGTTTGGCATTGACCGCTAATTCAGGCCTCATAAAGTTCTTATTGGCCCCCGTGTCTATGAGAAACTTTAGCATATCTCCGTTTTTAAGACGGTACTCTAGGTAAGGTACGCTAGAGAGGCTTCCGTCATAAAATTTATTTCCGTGTTATCTTCTGTACCCTGTTCATCATAGCATACGTCATTTTCTGTGATATCATATGCCACTTGGTTCCTGTTTGCTAGGTTCATGGATATGAGAATGTACCCGTTTAGTTACCGTGGGATATTGAGGCGTGGGACGGTTAATATAGTTTACCAGTCGTGTTTGAACCGACGGTTCAATATCCATCGGTGTTGCCGGTTTAGGATAGTTCGGCCTCGGTGGTGGGGCGTAGTTTGGCTTCTGCACGACGGGAGTGGACTGTATTTAAAAATTCTTTAATTTTATAAATTTTATAATTCTTATAAATTTATTTAGTTTTAAAGATTTGTTTATAATAATTTTTTTACTTCACTGATCGAGCGGTCTTAACTTAATCAAAAAAAATCAAAAAAAATGTACATTACAAAATACATAAATGTCAAAAAAGCACTGAGTATACAAGTATGCGGCTATTGCAATACATTAATATTTTGCATCGCACAACACTAGCTAATTGGTATAATGTATACTCTCATTTAAAAATGACTATATTAAATTTGACAGTATGTAATAACCAAGAAACAAAACAATGAATTGTGATCGGTTTACGTGGGATACAAATTATAATGTTAAAAAATAAATATAATAAAGTTTACCAGATTGGTTTAATTTCGACGCTACGATCAGCTGTGTTGTGTGCTTCATGAACATCACGGCGGCCTTGAATACCGATGGTATTTAATTTATTGGTAAACGACAAAGTTTGGTGATGGATCGACGGATGGTGCCCTGGGTTGTTTTGATTTCGGCTACACGAACTCGTCCATCGCTTCCTGGAAATACTTGTTTTATTCTGCCCATTTTCCATTGGTTAATGAGAGGGTTCTCGTCCTTTACAAGAACTAATCATTGATTTTAATATCTTCCTTGGGTTTTTGCCATTTAGTACGAGCTTGCATCGACGTAAGATATTCCTGATGCCAGCGCATCCAAAATAATTGGGTCATCTTTATTATGGCGTTGTAATGTGTCAGTCTGTTATATGGTACTTGAGTGAGGTCAGGCTGTGGTATTGTAGTGATGGGATGTCCGATTAAAAAGTGTGCTGGGGTTAATGGGTCGATTTCATCTTCGGATAAAACACACAACGGTCTTGAATTCAACAATCCTTCTACTTGTACCAACAGCGTGTGCAACTCTTCTTGAGTCAGGATTTTATCTCCAATTACTCTCGTCATCTGGGTCTTCGCTGATTTTACGCCCGCCTCCCAAATACCTCCGAAATGAGGTGCGTTTGGTGGTATAAAATGCCAAGCAACCTGGTATCTTTGAAAAATAGAATTGGAGATTAGTTCTATGTTATTTTTAATAAACTTGTTTATTTCCTGTAATTTCTTGGATGCCCCTTGAAAATTAGTGCCATTGTCCGAAAATACATCAGTACTAACATCTCTGCGCGCAAAAAATCGATACAAGGCGCATAAAAATGCGTCGGTTGACAAATTCCCTACGAGTTCAAGGTGAATCGCCTTCGTACTTAGACAAATGATTAAGCAAATGTATGATTTTTCAGCTCGTTGACCTCGCTCGCGTTTGAGATAGGTTTTTATGGGACTACCCATTAGTTGGGTTTCGGTTTGTGGACGTTGTTTGATGCAATAGACGCATTTCCGTATTATTGATTTAATTAAATTTCTCGCTATGATTATCCAGTATTTTCTTCGTATTAGGCTTAAAAGAAGATGCACCGCTATGTAAGTACAGTTTGTGATATCGCTCTATTATTAATTTCGCGATATTGGAATTGGCCGATAGAATTATTGGATGACGCGTATCGTAGGGTGCTATCGATTTGTCAATCCGCCCTCCAACTCGCAAAATTCCTCTTTGGTTCAGAAATGGACTTAGTGATTTTATTGTGCTGTTAGACGAAACTACCTTACCCTTGTTGATATCCTTGATCTCTTCTTTGAAAGCATGTGATTGTGCGTCCCGAAGGACCTCTGTCTCTGCTGCTTGCCACTCACTTTGAGTTGAATTGGTTGGTTTAGTTATATTCTTGCGACATAAATAATAAAACTTTCGAATAAGAATTAATATACGTATAACTTTATCATAACTGGAATATTTGCTGCATAATTCTCCGATTAATGACTTCGAATTCTCTAAACAGACACTGGTCATGACTTGTACTTTATCTCTTCGCTCTGGCTGATTTGTTGTTTTTGCTGTTTGAAACTTAGGCCAATTGTCAACTTCTAAACTGAGAAATTTTGGTCCCTTCCACCATAATGTATGTATCTTCAAATCCTTCGGACTCAAACCTCTTGTAGCACAATCTGCTGGATTAAGCTTGGACGGAATGTGCTGCCACTTTCCTCTCGGAAGGACTTCTATAATTTCACTCGTTCTATTCGCCACATATGTTTTCCATCTGCGTGGCGGTTCTGAAAGCCAATCTAGCACGATAGTAGAATCTGTCCATCCGAATAGCTGACAATCTGGAATACACAAAACTTCTTGGATATGCTTGATTAATCGCGTTAACAACAATGCCCCATTTAATTCTAATCGAGGTAAAGATATATTCTTAATAGGCGCAACTTTGGTTTTTGCAGCTATTAAATTGGTAACGTAACTGCCATTGTAATAGGTGCGCAAGTATACGGCGGCGGCGAATGCCAACTCACTGGCGTCGCAAAATCCGTGTAACTGATGTTCTTCTCCACTGGTCATGAAGAGCCACCTTGGTATGGTGATATCGGATAGATAGCATGCTTCATCTCTAACGGTTTGCCATTGATTTTGAATTTTGACTGGTAATTTATCGTTCCATCCCAGTTCGAACAGCCACAATGTTTGAAAGAAACTCTTAATTTTTATTATGTATGGTGATAATAGGCCCAGAGGGTCAAAAATCCGACTCGCTTCAGATAGTATTCCACGCTTCGTAGTAGGGATTGTATCTTCTAGAGTGATGTGATAGGTAAGTTGATCTTCTGATGGCTGCCATTGCAATCCCAATACCTTAATTTCATTGGGATCTGCGGAAATTAATTTTGGCTTGGATGGGCACGACTCAGATGCCTTCGTAATTCTGCCTAATAATTCTGATGAATTCGACGACCATTTCCGGAGGTTAAATCCAGCTTGACCCATTATATGTGAAATTTGGTCTGTTAATTTGATTGCTTCAGGTATTGAATGTGCTCCAGTTAACAAGTCGTCTATATACGTGTCCCTTTGCAATACTTGTGCTGCTTCCGGATATTGATTATGATTATCTTCGGCAATTTGGTGGATGACTCTTGTTGCTAAATAGGGTGCTGAGGACATACCATATGTTAATGTCTTCAGTTCAAAATGCCTTATTGGTGTGTTCGGAGTTTGACGCCAAACTATGCGTTGAAATCGGCGATCGCTTGGATGTACCCATATCTGCCGATACATTTTCTCAGCGTCTGCTGTAAATACTATCCTGTAGACACGGAACCGTAACAGGATATCACTTAATAAATTCTGCAGAATTGGCCCCGTCAGCAAATTATCGTTGAGCGAATAACCCGAACTGGTCTTGGCAGACGCGTCAAATACCACACGCAATTTTGTGGTTGTGGAGGTTTCCTTCCAAACTCCACGATGTGGTAGATACAAATACTCTGAAGGATGTTTGGGTGGATCTACTTCTGCCATATGGTCAAGTCGTCTGTACTCCTCCATGAACTCAACGTACTTCTCGTGCAGATTAGGATTATTTACAAATTTCTTCTCCATAACGTGTAATCGCTTGATAGCGATACTCAATGATTCTTTCAATGGTGTTACTTCTTGTTTAAAGGGTAACCTCACCATGTATCGCTTGTCTTCTTGTTTCGTGGTAGTGGATTTAAAAAGATCTTCGCAAATCTGGTGTTCTGGTAATAATGGAGTAGACCGAAAAACTTCTTCCGATTCCCAGAAATTTTTCAAATTCTTGTCGAACATATTATTATCCACTATAATGGAATTGCATTGGCTCGAGCCTTCTGGGTGTTGTATATTTCCCGTCAATATCCATCCGAGATGTGTATTATGAGCACAGACTTTGTTGTTTGAATCTCTAATCTGCTCTGGTTTCAAAATATCGAAGAATTTGTCTGCTCCGATTAGTAAGTCGATTTTGGATGTTGAGTTTGGACTTATGTCAGCTAATGTTATTGAGGAAACACATTGATACTCTAGCCAGTCGTTTTTTTCCACTGGTTTAATTTTGGTAATGGAGGGCACTACATATGCCGAAATCTGAGATGTGACACTTGATTTGAAATGTGGCGATACGACGACCTTTACTATTCCTCGCGTAGTCACGAGTTTTTGATTAGTTATGCCTTGAATGCTGATTCTGCCATATGAGCGTTTCAATCCCAGATTTTGTACCAAGGCTTCCGTTATGAATGAATTCTGAGATCCTGAATCCAGTAAAACCGGACATAGTTGCGACTGACCACTTGTATCTTGCACTCTCACGGTCGCGGTAGGTAACATAGCTGGATTTATCGAATTACTGGAATGAAGACAAGATGATGATGATGATGATTTTTGAGGTTGAAGATCGGCTACCGGCGGTGTATTGGTTGCATTTGAGCTGCTGGCTGGTAGGGTTTGTTTACCGGTAGAACACACCACATCGGTGGGTAGGTGTAACAGCGAATTATGCCTTCTTCGGCAATAATGACAACTTGCCCTTGATCTACACTGATATACGGGATGGGATTCGCCAAAACAATTGAAGCAACGGTTTTCATTTTTTACTAGCTCTCTACGCTTCTCAACGGTCCATTCCTTGAATTTCGGGCACGTGAATAAAGGATGAGTATCTTTCTTGCACACGGAACACAACATCACCGCATTAGTCACCGCATTGGTAAGCGTTTTCGGAAATGATTTCATATGCACTACGGGTGTTGCGCTGCACTCAAACACTAAAACACTCTTAACTTGCTTTTCTAACTGACCCTTTATTCAAATTAAATTTCGTATTTATACAATTTTCATAAAATATCGCCTTGAACTTGAATTACCTTTTGTGTAATTACAATTTTAATTTCATGCAAATTATATGATGATTAATGCATGTGATATTAATGATGATGAATTGAATATGATATTAATAAATAAATTAATAAATTCGCTGAGTAAGTTTTATGTTTTACTTTTATAATATTTAAAATTGGCATATACATTTGTATATGCCTCATACTGTTGGGCTCAACATATTCCGGGGCCACAACTGGTGTGGTTTTGCCATCTAAGCTTCATTATTCAAGTCAGCTCGGGGAAGAGCTTTAGGCTTCTGCGCCTTCAATCTGAAGTAAAAAATAGCGAAAACCAATACCAGAATTGCTATGGTCGAGTAGGAAATCGTGTAATGATGGATGTCGTGGTGATTCATTTCTGTTGGCAGTTGTTCCTTCTTCTTTATTTCCTCTAGTCCCCTTTCTAAATCCGTAGTATCCAGTGCTTGCATCAATGTGTCATTTTGGGTTGGCGTTGTTCTGTTCTTTATTCGTTGACCAAAATCCCTCACATTGGTGGCTCCATTTATTGCGTCGAACGATTTGTTGAACGACTTGCTAATGTGGTTCGATGCTTTGCCGATAGCGATGATATGAAGATGTTCGTCTCTTAGCGTGCAACCAGGGCTTATCGTCACTAAACCAGATCCATGAAAGTTGTGTGATTCAATCTTTGATCCGCATATGACATCAACTGTTGTCTCGTTGGGAATTACGAATATCCTTTCGTTTGGAGCATGAAGTTTTATCCAGTGGTTGGCTGGATTTATTACTCCAACATTGCATACTCCATCGAGTGTTGGTTTTCGCTGTAATATTGCTACTTCGCATTGGCTCCTGTTTGTTAATGCGTTGAAGATTGGCGATACTTCGCATAAGAATTGTGTGGGTTGGAATTTTTGGCAACGATTCACTTCTTCTGTTGTTAGAGATGCAAAATGTTCTCGATGATTGTCCACTGCTAGGTACTTTGTGGACGTGATAATATGCGATAGACTGTTGTTATGTCTAATGTCAGGAACTGGAATTATGGCTAGCAAGGTGTAGTCCTGTGCAAAGGATAGCGGAATAATAATCTCAATTATTACACTTCGTTGTGTTACCCTGCTACGCAAGTCCATGCTTTGATATATATGAAGGAGATCCTGGATGCCGTGGCCAGGGATGGTTATCGACACTGGTATGTGTTGCCGAATGAATTCTAATTGTTCTTCCAATTGAGATGGTGAGAGTATCGATAGATGCAGAATACTGTGATGTGAGTAATAAACCACATCAAGCAATCCTTGCTGCGTATCCTCGATATTCTTTAGTATTAGGGTCAATTCTATCATGGTCGTTAGCATTAACCGTACCCTTTCCTCGCGTGTTCGATATTCGTTGAGTTGTATCATCTCTAATCTTAGCCTCTGCTGATCTTTCATCAGATTGTTCAATGAAGATATTGTAAGATTGGAATTGTGCTTCACCAGTTTGATTGTATTATCTATTATTGACGTTTGGTTCTTCATTAATGCCATTAGATGCTTCTCGTTGTTGTTTATGTTTTCAAACTGGGCTTCGTATTGCTCCGCTTCGCGCTGGGTGAGAATTCCAAATATGTCCCCTAGGACGATGCCTGTTGTGTCTCCCAGACCTCGTTTTCCCCGTCGGCGTTCCTTGTTGCTCGTTAATAAGAGATGATTGCCTGCGACCAAGTTGTTAAACTGCCATTCAAGTTGTTGTAGGATTATGTTGCAGTTGACCTCGGGTAATACCTTGCAGGCTGCTGCTAACTCGGCATGTGCTTGCCTAAAAGTTTCCATTTCCTCCCAATAGCTGGTCGTATTATAATAAATTACTAAGGTCTACTTCATAGCTACCACTTCGAGCTTGCCTAGATCTTCGAAATAGATCCCTGTGGAATGGTTGAATGGAGCGACCTTGATCTGGGCTTGCGCTGACCCTAGTAGACAGCAGATTGAGAGCATTGCTAATGCTAGATGCTTAATTTTCACCCGCCTTTGGGGTTGCTGTCTCAAGTTTTGAGCGTTGTTTGTTGATTGCCCATTATTGTTTTGCCTGATCTTTGTATCTTCTGTTGTTGTTCGAATCTGATCTCCATTTTTGTTTATTACCGACTGAATAGGCTCACTAGCCCCAGAGTGCGTGTTGAGGTGGTCTTCAGACTCGTTAGTTAAAGGTAGGCGGCAGATTTTGGTAAGATTCCTTTTTAACACCTTATTTTTATGTTTCAGCGTAACTACTCTGACTAGTCCATCTTGTCCAGGATGTAGGTCGATGACTCTGGCTAGTGGCCAATGAGTGGGAGGTAGTTGTTCATCTTTGAGGATTACTAGTTCTCCCACTTGGATATTGGGTTGTTCTTGTAACCATTTTGGCCTACGTTGTAACCGTGAGAGATAGTCCGTGCGCCACCTTTTCCAAAAGTCTTGATTGAGTTTCGTTAGTAAATTCCATCGTGTGACGGTCTTGATGCCTTCCATGTCAGGCTGAGGGCTTGCTGTGATTGCTCTTCCTATCAGAAAATGTGCCGGAGTTAAAGATCCGTCCTGATCCGGATTGTTTGACAGAGGGGCTAATGGCCTGGAATTCAAACATGCCTCTATCTGAGCTAGAAGTGTTGCAAGCTCCTCGAAAGTTAACGTGTGAGTTCCTACGATTTTTCGGAGGTGTTGTTTGGTTGACTTGACTCCGGCCTCCCATAAGCCTCCAAAGTGAGGACTTCCCGGGGGCAAAAAGTGCCAATCAGTTCCCAATTGAGCTATTGTGTTCTTGAGTTCAGCTTCCTGTTCTTTTGCCTGTCTTTGGAGTTGTTTCTCTGCTCCCACGAAGTTTGTTCCGTAGTCACTGAATATTTTCCGACAAATTCCTCTTCTTGAGATGAATCTGCGGTATGCGGCTAAGAAAGCTTCAGTTGATAAATCGCTTACCAGTTCTAGGTGAATCGCCTTTGTGGCTAGGCATATAAAGATGGCAATGTAACCTTTTGTCGTTTTACTACAGCGGCCTTTCCACAATTTTATGGTGATTGGGCCGGCATAGTCTACACCGCTGTTCGTGAATGGTGGGGCCGGTGTTACTCGTTCTTTTGGTAACATGCCCATTAACTGTGTTGATGCGCATTTCCTTGCTCTGATGCAGATTATACAGTTATGTATGGTGTTTCTAATTGTATCTTGGGCATTTATTACCCAGTACTGCGCTCTCAAGTATGATAATGTTGTTTGATTACCTCCATGTAACGTTTTTAAATGAGCTTCTTTGATGATCAACTTTGATAACTTATGGCCCTTTGGCATTATTATCGGATGTTTTTCATCAAACGGGAGATTAGAATTAGCTAATCTTCCCCCGACTCGTAGTAGATCATTTCCATCGATAAACGGGTTTAACGTTAGAATTGAACTGCCCTTTGGTAAGCCTTGGTGGGTTTGTAATTTCCTTATTTCTATTTCGAAGGCTTCCTTCTGTGCGAGCTTGATTGTTGCTCTTAGTGCAGTTTTAAGTTCTTCTGAGGTGAGCTGGGATGTATTTTTGGTTTTAGCCTTTGTGTTTGCTATAAAACGTAAACAGTATGCGACACTGCGAATGAGTCGTTGTAATGATGAGAACCGATTGAACTCAATTGCTGGTTTTTCTACTGTTGTCATAAATGTTTTTATCGATTTGCGTTCTATGCTGCTTGCTTCCTCCAGCTCCTTAGGACCAATGTTCGTTTTTGGGTAAGTTGAATTCTTCAGCCACTTTGGCCCTTCCCACCAAATCGTATGGTTTAACAGTTGGACTGGGTTTAGTCCCCGTGATGCGCAGTCTGCTGGGTTTTCGTTTGAGACCACGTGATACCATTGGCTGGGATTAGTGTTGTCTTGTATTTCTGTTATCCTGTTGGCCACGAAGGTTTTATGATGTTGTGGCTTTCCTTTTATTCAACCTAATACTGCCGTTGAGTCACTCCAGAAAAATGTTGATACGTTGTTGTTGATATCTAGAGCCTGTGTGACATTTTTAACTAGTTTTGAGAGGAGCAAGGCGGCATTTAGTTCTAATCTTGGTAGAGATATGGTTTGGTTTAACGGAGCAACTTTTGTTTTGGCTGAAATTATCGATATTTCATTGTTTATCTTGCTGTACACTACGGCAGCATATGCTTGATTAGACGCATCACAGAATCCATGTAGCTCAATTTTAGCATTGTTTGTGTAGTTTATCCAACGATGAATCCTGATCTTCTCTAACTGTGGTAGTTCTAATTTGTAATTTAGCCATCTGCTCTCGAATTTTGAATGGAGTTGGTCGTCCCATCCTACACCAGAGGCCCATAAATCCTGAAGTAGGATTTTCGCTTGGATCACTACTGGTGCTAACCATCCTAGTGAGTCGAAGAGCCTAGATGCTTCTGATAGAATTGTTCTTTTAGATACCGTTAGTTTTGTATTTGGCACGGATACCTTGAACTGAAATGTATCCGTTGTGGAATTCCAGAGTAGTCCAAGTGTTTTGACTGTGTTATCAAATTCTATCTTGTGTAGACCGGTTTCCCTCAGGTTTTCTGGAAGCCCTTCTAAGATTGCCTTTTCATTGCTGTTCCATTTTCTGAGATTAAATCCTCCACTGGCAAGGAGGTCTGATAGTTCTGTCTGTGCTATTTTGGCCTCTGTTATAGTATTGGCTCCTGATAAGAGGTCATCTACATAGAAATCAGTTTGAACTATTTTTGAAGCAATTGGATATCTTGACGCTTCGTCTGCAGCTAATTGTTGTAATGTTTTTGTAGCCAAATAGGTTGCCGATGCCGTACCATATGTGACAGTTTTTAATCTAAAACTTCTCATTGGTTTATTTGGATCTGATCGCCAAAGGATTCGTTGGAAATCTTGATCTTCCCTGGCTACGTTGATTTGTCTGAACATTTTTTCAATGTCCGATGCGATCACGTAACGATGCTTTTTCCATCTCATCAGTATTGTTGTTAGAGTGTTTTGTACAGTTGGACCGACGTACATCATGTCGTTGAGGGATATGCCCGTTGTTGTCTTGCACGAAGCATCAAAAACTACCCTTAACTTAGTTGTTGTGCTGTCTTCCTTTATTACTGAATGGTGTGGCATGTAGTAAACACGAGAAACATCTGCTACAGGATTATCTTTGACCATTTCCATGTGGTTAAGCTGAATATATTCATTCATGAACTTGTGATATTGAACCTTGAAATCTTCGTCTCTTATGAACCTTTTTTCCATTTGAACCAATCTGGCTGCTGCTCTGGCCTTGGAATCTCCCATTGTTACCGATCTTAGTTTGTCGTTGTTTAGCGGTATCCGAACCTCATATCGTCCATTTATTAATCTCTTATGGGTTTGTTCGTAGTGTTTTTCACATTGTTCTTCTTCAGTGGTTCGGTGTCTTTCCGGGTGTAGTTCTTCGGCTTCCCAAAAACGTTTTAGCTGTTTATCTATGTCCGCTAACGTAACGTGACTTTTTAGCCTAGAGATTGAGACCTTGGTGTTCTGGGTTAGGCGCCCAGATATTATCCATCCTAACTCTGATTTTTGAGCTACACACTTATGTTGCGGATCTTTCTTTATTCCGTCTAACAATATTTCTCCGTAGATGTCTGCGCCTATTAAGAGATCAATAGGTCCGGGAGTGTCGAAGGTAGGATCGGCTAATATTACTTCCTTTTGTAGTTTGCTGTCTAAACCAAGTATGTTTTTATCTGGAAGAGGTTTCGTGATTGTTTTTAATACTAGAGCGTTAGCCTGAATTTTGAAGATTGATGGAAATCTTGGATTGATGTTTATTGATATCTGCTGATGCGATTGTCCTTTTGTTGATGAAATTCCAGAGACCTCAGCGAGAACTTTTGTTCTTGGCAGCCCGAGTTGTTGTGCTGCTTCTTCTGTGACAAATGTGGCTTGTGATCCTGGATCTATTAGTGCCCGTAACATGGTAAAACTTCCGTAGATATTTTGTACATTTACTAGAGCTGTTGCTAAGAGTACCGGGTCACAATCCTTGTCGGCTGTTGATATATTTAGCTTTGTGTAGCTGTTTTGCTGATCCGTGTTTTTTACGTGTAGTAATGTGTGGTGGTTGCCCTTGCAGATGACACAATTATGTTTAGTGCTGCAGTTTATTGTCGAATGGCCTTTTGTAAGACAATTTCTGCACAAGCTGTGTAACATAACCATTTGATTTCTTTCGGGCGTGGTCATGCTTTTGTAACGTCGACATGCCTCGGTTTTATGGTTTTGTTGGCAACATACGCAAATGTGGAGTTGTTGTGTTGCAGCTATGAAAGCATATTTTAGCGGTTGGACGTTATGCCTGTGTTGTTCTGTTGCTGCATGTTTTAGTGGTTGCGTGTGATACCTTCGTTGTTGTGTTGGTGTTGACTTGTTGCTACCAATCGCTTCTAAAGATTGGAATCGTTTTTCTAGGAATTTTAAGAATTGAGTTGTTTCTTGAAATTCCCTAGGATTCTCTAAAGAGCTCTCGTATAACCGTCGCGATTCGTTGTCCAATTTTTTTAGTAGAGTAAAAATGATGAACGGACTCCAAGTATCGGTCCGGATCCCTGCATTTCGTATTGCATATAGACATTCAGTTGTCGTATCGTGTAAACTTTTGATCGCAGTGGCGGATTCCGTGTTGTTGGTCGGTTGATTTACTAAGGTATTTAGTAGATTGGATATGAGCAGTCTTCTGTTATTGAAGCGCTTTTCTAAAATTTCCCAAGCTGCTTCATAGTTGTCTCCAATAGGTTCCGTATGGCTTATTAATTTCCCAGCTTCTCCTTGAACGTGGCTTTTCAGGTAGTTCATTTTATGCGTGTTGGTCAGCTGTTTGTTGTTGTGAACCAACTGTTTAAATGTGTCTGCAAACCCCATCCATGTCGTGTAATCTCCATAGAAATGTGGTAGTTCTACACGTGGCAGACGAATTTCAAGCGGTTTGACTTTAGCTTGTTCTTCCTCTTGCCCTAACAATGTCGTTATAGAGAGTACTATTCTATCGTACTCGTCGTTTATGTTTTCGTAGTGTTGGTCTACGAAGTATTTTAAATTGACTTCCTGTTCTTGAGAAGCTTCCATGCAGATTTTTTCATGAAGATCCATGATCTGCAACATCATCCTTTCCAAGTTCCTTAATTTGAGCCGTAAAGCTGTTTTGGATCTGTTGTTGCTTTCCAATATGTCATCAGCTGTGCGGATTTCTCTGTATAATCCTCGCATTCGGATGTCTTGTTGTTTTAGTTGTTGCCCGAATTTTTGCAGTTGCATAGGATGCGTGGAAACGTGCTGCGTGAAGCATCCTCAGTTTTTTGGTCGCTGTTGTTGTTTGACTCTTCAGACTGCTCGAAGTTAAATGCGGAGGCTGCATTTGATGCACTTGGAGTTGGTGTGGATGGCAAAGAAGATGAGTTCAGGCGTTGACGCATATCATCAATATTTTTATTATACATTTCCAATACCTTTTGTCTGTCCTTGTAGTATTGGTTCGTTGATTCTAGTTCTGGTTTGAATCTTCTTATTACGTTTTCCTCATCAACGTATTCGTTGTAAGCTTTTTCCAGAGTCGCTATCTTTGTCTCGAGATATTTTTTGGTTTTCCGAGCTGCACCATCTTTTTTGTAGTTTGAGATGATGTGCTCGATCTCCGTTTCATTGTCTTTGTAAAGGGATGGGGTGTATATTATCACTTCTTTATTTTTAATTATTATTTATTATTATATTATATATATTATACATTATATTTATTTATTATTAACATAGTTGCTTCTTCCTCGAGCAACCAAATCTATCTCTTTTTATATTAACTTAATATTAATTATTACAATATTTTGTAATGCCTAATAAACATATTTTATCGTTATTGAATTATCGTAAAAGAAATAAATTTCGAAATATGAAATGTGTTTATTTTACAAAATACAATTTCATGGAATTTCTTCGCATCATTAAATATTTTCGCGCGTGCAATGTTTCGAAATGTTAAGTATATTGTACCGCGTATGATGTCGAAATTTCCATGACAAGTGTGTGGCATTACATCTTGTTGCCGTTGCAATAATTGATCCATGTCTTTCTTGCGACTGAGCTGTTAGACTTTTGACGAAGAATTTGTTTTGATTGCCGTTGTTATTTGGCTAAACCTGTTGTTGATGGCTTTGAAAATTTTCGACGCCGTATGTGGGTACCGCGTTGTTGTAGTGGCGTTGAGACTCCAATTTTGTTATTCGCGTAGTGTTTACTTATGTGTGCTAGTTTTTTATAGCACTGGAGGTACCAATCTGATATTCTAAAACTTCATAAGTTGCAGCTTCTGTATTTGTATAATACTGTATAGATGCCGGTTGTTGTAGGCAAGACCAATGTTGTTGTTGGGTCGTTAAATATTATTATAGGTGCTGTTCTTGATGGCTTCGAAGGACCAATGTTGCGCTGCTCTCAAACACTAAAACACTCTTAACTTGCTTTTCTAACTGACCCTTTATTCAAATTAAATTTCGTATTTATACAATTTTCATAAAATATCGCCTTGAACTTGAATTACCTTTTGTGTAATTACAATTTTAATTTCATGCAAATTATATGATGATGCATGTGATATTAATGATGATGAATTGAATATGATATTAATAAATAAATTAATAAATTCGCTGAGTAAGTTTTATGTTTTACTTTTATAATATTTAAAATTGGCATATACATTTGTATATGCCTCATACTGTTGGGCTCAACAACGGGCTTACGAGAGAAGCCTTTCACTGAATCCAGGGCATCTGTTCTTTTCATCAAAAAGTCGATTAGTGATTGACAGGTTGGGAACTCAATATTCGATGTCTCGGTAGCCCATTTGTCCCTTGTTTCCTCATCTAATTTTTGGGTCATTAGGAAAACTAACCACGGATCTCTAGGTTCGGCTTCAGGGCCGATAGCCTTTAGTCCTCGGATAACTTCATCGGCTGTATCCATTAACTTCCGAATATGTTGCGATGTGGAATTGATGGATGGTAGATCAATAAAACTTTTAATGAATGACTGCACTGTGTACCTTTTCCTATCGTACCTGGATTTTAATTTATGTAGCGCTTCGATATAATTCGCGTCGGAAATGGGGAGATGTTTTAAAAGGTTAGCGGCTTCATCTCTCAAAAATCCTTTCAAATATTGAAATTTTTGTGCTGGATTTAAATTCGCATTTTCATGGATCGTGGACGAAAACAAATCATAAAATGATTGCCACTCTGTATAACTACCATGAAATGGAGCTATGGTAATTTGACTTCAATATTTGCGCTTTTCAATGGTTCTCCTTGAGTATCGTTTAGTTCGAATGACATATTCCCGGCAACTAAATTTGCTTTTCGAATTAGCTTATTCAAATCTGCGACAGTGGAGTAATACTTTTCCTCGAAGTCGTCTTGATGACTTTCATCTTCAGGATCCAGTATGTTGATCGTATTCTCGGCTTCATAAAATTCTGATAATAATCCCTCTACACGTCGTAAGCGGACCTTCAATTGTTCAAGGTCCAATTGGGATGCCTCAAGGCCCTTACATGCTCGGGCATAATTTGATAATTTTGCCATCGAACCCTTGATATTAGAACGACTGGATAGGGCTTAACTATTCTCGACAAGACTTCTTGCAACATTTTTCCTAAAATCTGGTGGCTGTCTGGTGTTAAAAAATTTATTTAATTTGGTTAAATTGTCGTTTTTGAAATATATAGTCGTTTTGGTGTGAAATTTACCCTTAGGCTAGTTATAGGGCTGGTCTTGAACAAACTTATTCAATGTAATTAATTTGTAATAAATTCTGGTTCAAGAATCATCCCGATATCATAGCTACATCAAAAGTTACAATTTTGGCGGTGCGGGTTTAATTGTAAGCTAAACCGACCACTCGTTCCTCGAAAACGGTAACTGTAATAAAATCGGGATTTGTTGTAATAAATTGTGATAAATGTGTAACAAATTATAGTACAGATTTCATTGAGACGAGCTAATTTTTTCGGTGCGGGTTTAGAGCACTTCACACTTGTAATGTAGAATTTGTTACAAGAAATAAATTGCAGTTTTCTAAGTTATAGTGTAATATTTGCTATAATAATCTCTTAGTTCACTCAATTCACAGCACTTTAACTATATTTCCCGATATGACTCTGCTGTTTCGGCACCAGTTAAGAATTCTGATTGAATTCGAAGTTAAAAAATACAACTTTATTATTTTCACAACAAAATTACAACTAAAACTAATAATAAGATTTTACATAAAATTTAAAATAAAATGAAATTTATTATTGTTGAATCACTTTTGGCTTTCGCGTGCACTAATGACACGGTGTGCTGATGAAGCATTCCCAATGGTGTCAATTTAGGCACGTTGTGCTGATAATGATGTTAGCATGGGCACGTTGTGCTGATCCAACATAATGGTGGTATTAACTTCCATTATCAGCCTTTTAAAAATAAATTTTTAAAGTTGCACTTAGAATAGCTTAATTGGTTTTTAAAATATTGTCGGTGAAATATTAATGAATATTGCTGATACTAATTGCACTCAAATATAAAGAACTCTTAATATTGAACCATTACTTGGTAAACGTATTTACTGATCAGAACTACGATTCCTAACAATCCTTTATGTTATTGTAGTTTTTGAAGGATAGCGTTTTAAGTTTTACTTGTTGTCCATCCTCTGTTAACGATAGCCGTGTTTTTCTATTAGCGCCCGATAAATGTATCCGGAGCACCCAATTTTCCATGTGAAAACTTATATTTAGCGCGCTATTTTTTGCATATAATTAATTTATTTAATTCTAAACTAAGATTTTTCATTCAACTTTTTAGGTAAAAATCGATATACAAATATCTTACTCTGCCTATTTATCGGGAGCGCTATCCAAAATAAATGTAAATTGGTATATTTCAGGTCGTTAAATGTTTGTTCTATCGATGAATTTATTTTTTCATTTTTCGCTAAATATAAGTTTTGACATAGAAAATTAGGTGCTCCGGATACATCTATCGGGCGCTAATAAAAAAAACACGGCTAATGTTTACTTCTTTTGAAGTAATCTGATAAAAACAGCTTCAATTATTCGGTGATTGTAATTTTGTTGCATTACGTAGACTCCATTACGAATTTATTGTCCACCTGATTTACTTTGAGCACCGTTTTTTTTTTAATAAAATTGTTTTTTATAATTTTTTACCTATTTATTTATTCAAAATTTAGAATAAATAAATCTAAAAGATTTCAATTGATATATTTTTGTTATTTAATTAATGTATTAGTTGTATTTAATTATTAAATTAATTGTTATTAATAAAATTTTATTATTTCTTCCAAAAATTAATTTAATTTGTTCATATAATAATTTATTTATTGAAAATTTGAAATAAAGAATGACTTAAAATCTTAATTTTTACATAAGATAAATAAAGTTTGTTACTTAATTTATATTTTTTATCGAATTATTTGCTATTTTGTTGGAGAGTGTTTTCGATACTGTGCCGGACAGATGGTATTATAAACATTTTGGAGAGTGGAACAGGAAAAATTTCCTTATTGTGAATGTCGTATCGATATCAATCGCCGAGATTTTAAATTTTAAAAATTAATTAATTTTTAAATTTTAATTTAATTTTTTCGCTTAATTAAAATATGCGGGAAAATAATATTACATATAAAATTAGTGTATGTTTTTTTAGAACTACAAATAAACTTAAATTGAAGTAAGCAAAAAATTTATAAACTACGTTCATTATGATTTCATAAGGCGTATAGAGATCGATTTTGAAAAATCTGAATATTAAAGTTTTATATCACCAGGTAATACAAAATTAGTTATTCGAAGTTTATAGTTATTAAAAAGCTTTTATATTATTCTCATCATCAGTTTCGAATTAGTAATTTGCATTCGAACAACAGCAAATACTTAGCGAATACAATTTTTGGCTACCAAACATAGTAGTTACAAAGCGTAAGAGTAAGAACATAGTTCTTATTGAACGTTAATTTTCGAATTTTTCAAAAATATTTTAGATGCTCAACTTCTAGATCAAAACGAGAAGAATTGCAGCATCAGATTTTTATCAAAGGTCTCAGTATCCTCAGGGGGTCCTGTTGCCACATGTCAACGCCAGGATTGAAAGGCTACAGGACAGTGCAACATAGTAAATCGGTTTGTTCATGGATTCAATTCAATAAAACAGCAAGATTATGTAGTAACTCAGTTTTTATTTTATTCAGACAGTACGGACAGGTAATCACCTATTTATTCATTAGTATGGTAAGGCTTAAAACAACGTCTCTTCTTCTATAGAGGCCCGCACAGCGTCTCTTCTTCTATAGAGATATAACAAGGTGATTTATCTGGTCATAGCGAAGAGTGGTAGCTAATGTGGTAGACTCCGATCGGTGCTTTAGACTTGAAACGCTACTATGCGACTTTGGCGGATCTCCCCCAAGTGCTTGCAATAATAAATTGCAATTTCGCGTTTGAATTGCTTTTGTGGCATATCCGGATTGATACGCCTATGAAGCTGCCATACATTTTGTACGCAAGCATCGATAATCCATGTACAGATGCAGCTCTATCACTTCGAATCAAATCGATCGACCCCACGAATAGCGAAATGCAATCGATGTGTGTGTAGAACCTAAATGTGTTGATATCATGACGACCTTTTTTGAACTGTTTACATCCGTGCTTCCCAAAATAAGCAATCGTACCTTCCTGTTCAGGATGGAAATGTTCCAACATTTTTGATTTCATGTGATCGGTTATCGGTCTCAACTTGCATAATTTATCAATTACGTTTTGTAGAGTACGCACGTTCGGTTCAAAATGTAGACTGCAAAATTTTCCGATTTCGGCGCATGCTGTTATACACCATATCGCTGCGCAAATCAGTCTCGTTGCTCCACTGTGTAATTGGTTTGACCAGTATATCCGCTAACAAGCAAAATGGCAATAAAAACGCGCAGTTCTGTAACGCAATAAATTTTGTAAATATGTAACACAATTGTAGAGACAAAAATAAAAACAAACCGTTAACAGCAATCTTCGATATTTTTTTCTCGATAAGTGGCATATACCTCTCAACAGTCGCAAATATTCTAAAGTAAAATATCATCTATAAATTTCTCGAACAGTTCGCGTGGTTTTACATTTTTGCAATCCTCGTAATTTGGTTGTGGAAAAAACGAAGTCAATGAGCAAGAGTCATCCTTTGACCTAGTAAATACAGTGCTCTTGTTGGATGTTGGTAAAGGTCAGCTGGATGAAGATTGATGAACAGGACTTAAATGTGGTGATAATAACTTGTGAACTGTTATTTCCGTGGATTCAGAAGTACGTAGTGAACTACCAGATAAATTTAAAGATGCATTATTGAGCACGTTCGCCAAAACACTACTCACTTCCAGATTCTCAAGACGTTCGCCACTTTCAAAGGCCATTTCACGGCCTGATCTTAACTGTGTCGGACACACATTGTCTGCTTTTTCCTCATCGACATCGTCCTCACCGCTTAAAATACCGTAATTCTTAGGTGGTTGAATATACAAGGCGTGAAGTGAAGCTCATCCAAGTAATCAAGAGCTTCTTGACGCATCAGTTTTCTAAGAGAACGTGTTGAGCGGAAAAAGAAAATTAATAACTGTAGTTTCTGTCTGTCTACAAAAAATATCATATTTTACACAATAAAACAGATCTATAAATTCTGTACGATAGGTTCGTTCCTGGCGTAGCCGTATGGACGCGCCGCGGAAAAATTTGAAAAAAAAACAATAAAAATTAAATTTTCCACCAAATCACATATTTCATTTTTTATACAATCAAGTTACTCTCAAGTTACAACACACTACTTTGAATTAACGTACATAAATAATTATATTGTTAATTTTCTTTGGTACGCCATTATGAGGTTTCTTATAACTTTTTTTGTTTCACAATTCTTCTCTCTCTATGAAAGTCTAACGAAATTTGTAAAATTAACTGTTAAATATGAGAACGAGATGTATTACAAAAATAAAAAATGAGGGAATGTCCACCTATATGTATTCGGTTCCGAATCAGGGGGGGGGGGGCGAACTCGCATACATGTTGTTTGTCGCCATATGGCAACCCCAGGATGATTCGGGTTAATTGTAAAAACAAGTAAAAAATTTACTTTATATTTTATCAATACAGAGATACAGACGCTATATTCGCAATCTAAAGGATTAAAATAAAAGGCGATCCCAGACACTTTTGGAAATTTTTTAAAACCAAACGTGAAACTGATGGTCAGCCAGCCTGGATGGAATTTAATGATCTAAAGTCTTGTGATCCATAGATCATAATCAACATGTGTGCTGAGTTTTTCCAATCTGTTTATCTAGCAGAGAGCATAAATAATTATAAGGATCTGATGAGTTTTATGCCTAATGCTTGACAAAAGTCATTATCTTCCACAAATATTTTAGCGACTGTTGTTTGATTTTACAAAAATTGCCACTCCTCCATAACCACCTATTCTATTCGAGTAGAAACCATTAAATTGCTTTAAATTATAAAATTTATGTTCGCCTTCCGCTATCCAAATTTCTGCTAAGATTAAAATATCGAGATTAAACTGTATGGTATCAAGAACGGTTTCTATATTGGAGCCTAAAGGCCTAGTTATATAGCCGAAAACGAAACGGATCGAAACAAAACTTATGAATTGAATGCATGGAAATGTATTAGAACAGTTATATAGACGAACCGTAACGAGAACGCACTGATAGATTAGATTGATTCATTTCAATTTCGTCGTTTCGTTTTCGGTTGCAGTTCACAATGATTGATAGTATTTGTTGTAATTTTCGTAAATTGTGAATATTTTTTGCGATTTTGTTTACTGGGGCTCGTTTTTTTTTTATCAAACGACAAACACAAAAAAATTAAAATGGCAGAGATACCTAATAATGAAATTGTTCGGAGATTTTAATAGAAAATGTTAGAAAATACGAAGAATTATATGACAAAAAACATAAATTATATAAAAATAATATAGATGGGTGGTCCATGATCCAAAATAGCAAATTCAAAATCCATTTTATTTCCTAGTATTTATCACAATGCACAGAACAGAAAATGTAAAACGTCAACCGATTCGGCTATATAACCATCGCAAATTTGCATTTCGTTTCGGTCCGTTTCGTTTTCGGCTATATAACTAGGCCTTAAGAACATTACAAACTCTACAACATTTTAAAAGAAAATAACTGAATACCTTAAGACGTACGAAAATTGTGAATTGCTAAAATGAGGAAAATAGGGTATTAAATTCATTTAGCGAAAATAATTAGAAATTGAATAGTGTAAGTAACTTATTAAATAACATTTCCTTTTGTGTAAATATTATTTTTAAAATTGAATTTATAATTGTTAAAATAAAGTTTAAGTATAGCTAAGCTGTAAACATATTACTAAAAAGTTGCGTTATATATAACCTTATTAGGTTCGAGCAACTGACTTGCATTGTTAAATCTATTAAATTTAGTCTGGTAAAATTGTTGTCTAAATATAAAAATTAAAAAATAAAATGGCGTGTCCTTAACAAACAGCGGTTTTAGGTTCGGCACTCGTTGTTACCAATATTTTTTTCTGTAATAAAATTTTTTTATCTAATTTTTAAATAAAACAAGCAAAATTTTAATAAACACAAACTCAATGCATTTTAATTTAATATAAGCGTTTTACTACCTATTGCGCAATCACATTTTGTAATCGAACCTAGATTGCAAAAGAATCAGACGACATATTGGAACAACTTAAACGCAGCTCTGAAGAAACTAACGGTAAGTTACCAGTGGAAAGCACGGTTATTGGGAAAATGGTATTTTAAAATTCACGGGCACATTTTGTAATCGAACCTGGATTGTATGCGAATAAGACGACAAATTGCACCAAAAACAAGACGACTTGACTTATTATATATTTCCGTTCGTGGACTTAAGATTTCGCAGTAGTACCTTACATACAAAATAGCAATATTTTATATAATAGTGCAATGTGTATGATACTACGTGGTGTGATGGATAAGCGTCTTGCCTACCAACTTTTGCGGTCTCTGGTTCGAGACTCGCATGCGCTTTGGTGATAAATATTTATTTTCATAAAATACAACACTTTAATTAAATCATTAAATAAATCATAAGTGTTTTATTATTTATTTATTGCGAAATTTGAAAAAAAAAACCGTTAAATAATCAAGTTTTGACGTCATTAGTTTATTGTTTTATTTTTGTCTCAAAAAATCATAAAATACTCGAAATTTATTTTTTCGTTTAACAGGCGAACATAAAACAAAATCAAATAACAAACAAATCGAATTTAAAAAATCACAAAATATTCGAAATATTTTGTTTAGTTTAATAGGCGCACATAAATATAAATTGATGTGCATTTTGAATTTGCGCTAATTGACTTAAGATACCGCACCTTGAATTTATTATAGATTTCTGCTCGTGGATTTAAGATGTCGCAGTAGTGGCATACAAACAAACTAACCAAAACGTTTATCGTATAATAATGTTTGCGTGTGGTGCGTTGTGGTGTGCTGGTTAAGAATATTACTTTCCAGCTTGCGGTCTCTGGTCCGAGACTCGCATATAGGGTGCAATTATTTTCAAAAAATTAAACACTTTAAATTTAATTATTAGATTTATAAAATAAGCAACATTTTTTTATTATCAAATACAAATGCAGAGCACAGTAAGATTTAAATAGAATAGATTTTTTTTTAATGGCGTGTCATAAACTGCGGCTTTAGGTTCGGCACTCGTTGTAATTGTAATCTAATTTTTAAATAAAACAACAAAATTTTAATAATACAATTTCAATGCATTTCAATTAAATATAAACGTTTTATTACATATTGCGCAATTAGACCGAAAACAGTAAAATAATCACGTTTTGGTGCAATTTTGAATTTATGATTTATTTTTCTGTCTTAAAAAATCATAAAATACTCAAGAATTATATGGAAAGAGCGGAACCTGGATCGTAGGCGAATAAGACAACAAATTGCACCACAAATAAGACGACATGCACATAAAAATAAATCGACGTGCGTTTGTAGTAGTATGTTGTGCGTTTGTATGTAGTACCTTACATACAAAATAGCAATATTTTATATAATGGTCGTATTTGTATGATACTACGTGGTGTGATGGATAAGCGTCTGCATACGAACTTTGCGGTCACTGGTTCGAGACTCGCATGCGCTTTGGTGATAATATTTATTTTCATAAAATACAACACTTAAATTAAATTATTAAATAAATGAAGCAAAATCTTAAATAAAAACCAATTCAATGTTAATTAAATAAGCGTTTTATTATTTATTTATTGCACAATTTGAAAAAAAAAACGTTAAATAATCAAGTTTTGACGTCATTAATTTATTGTTTTATTTTTGTCTTAAAATATCACAAATACTCGAAATTTATTTTTTCGTTTAACAGGCGCACATAAATATAAAATTGAATAACAAATCGAATTTAAAAAATCACAAAATATTCGAAATTTTTGTTTTCGCGTAATAGGCGCACATAATTATAAATCGATGTGCATTTTGAGTTTGCGCTTTTGGGCTTAAGATGTCGCACCTTGAATTTATTACATATTTCCGCTAGTGGACTTAAGATGTCGCACCTTGAATTTATTACAGATTTCCGCTAGTGGACTTAAGATGTCGCACCTTGAATTTATTACAGATTTTCGCTAGTGGACTTAAGATGTCGCAGTAGTGGCATACATGCGACATCTTACGTTCACGAGCGGAAATCTATAATAAATTCAAGGTGCGACATCTTAAGTCCACTAGCGGAAATCTGTAATAAATTCAAGGTGCGACATCTTAAGCCCAAAAGCGCAAACTCAAAATGCGCATCGATTTATAATTATGTGCGCCTATTACACGAAAACAAAAATTTCGAATATTTTGTGATTTTTTAAATTCGATTTGTTATTCGATTTTACATTTATGTGCGCCTATTAAACGAAAAAATAAATTTCGAGCATTTGATGATATTTTAAGACAAAAATAAAACAATAAAATTAATGACGTCAAAACTTGATTATTTAACGGTTTTTTTTCAAACTGTGCAATAAATAAATAATAAAACGCTTATATTTAATTAAACTGCATTGAATTGGTTTTTATTTATAATTTTGCTTCATTTATTTATAATAATTTAATTAAAGTGTTGTATTTTATGAAAATAAATCTTATCACCAAAGCGCATGCGAGTCTCGAACCAGTGACCGCATAGTTGATAGGCAAACGCTTATCCATCACACCACGTAGTATCATGCGTATAATACCGTTAAACAAAATATTGCTATTTTGTATGTAAGGTACTACTGCGAAATCTTAAGTCCACGAACGGAAATATATAATAAATTCAAAACGCACGTCGATTTATTTTTATGTGCATGTCGTCTTATTTTTGGTGCAATTTGTCATCTTATTCGCGTACAATCCAAGCTCGATTACAAAATGTGACCGTGGATTTTAAAATACGATTTTTCCAATAACCGCGCTTTCCACTGGTAACTTACCGTTAGTTTCAAAATCATAAAATACAAAATGATTATAGGTAATGGGAATAATATGTTTCAACAAGAAACTAACGATAGTTTGCGTATGGAAAATGCGGTTATTGGAAAAATCATATTTTGAAATCTGGCCACATTTTGTAATCGAACCCCGATTGCAGGCGATTAAGAAGACATATTGCAACAGGTTGAGCCGAATAGTCGACAAGGCAGGACGGTTGAGGCGAGGATCAAAATCAGGTAATGCGTAGTACGTTTCTCGAACGGGGGCATTGATCTTGAAAATAAAATTTGATTATTTACACATGTTGTACGCTAGAACTTTCCGCTGATCTTCTTTAACAAATTTCGAGCGTCTCTATTGAGCGAGAGCTTAAAAACTATTAGTACAGAACTTACACTTGGGCATCTAGGCAGGTTAGTAAAAGTTCTCATTCTGTTGGAAAAAAAACAAATTGTTATTTTCTGTTAAATTATTTTTATTACATAATCAACATCTTAAAAATAAATTTTTTTTTTATTATTAATAAATTTATTAAGTCGAGTATTAGAAGTAAATATATTAACTTTTAAGATATTATATTTTGAACTAAATTTGGTAAAATGTCTAGTTATTTATTTATTAATATTTATTAATAACCTTATGTATAATTATATGCTTTTCATTATTACTTTTTGTATGCAACTAACATTATTATTCAAATGCTCTATGATAACATTAAAAGGATGTTTTTAAATTCAATCCTGAGATGATGAGTATTTTTTTTTTATTTAGTGTTTCTATTTATCTTACTATTTTTAATAATCCTATTAAATATTATTGCAATGTACAATTACAAGAAACAATTACATATTATTTATATTGCTATATTATTATTATTGGATTTGAAAATTAAAAAATCCTGACATACTAACAATTACGACAATTTATAACGTAATAATTCTAATGAAATTAAATATTTTTTAAGCTGTAAAAATGTAAACTTTGGTATAAAAGAAAAAAACCACGATCATGGAAAAATTACAAGGAAGTTCACCACCTGTGGCGCAACCTAACGTAAATCTGGGATAAATTAAAATTTGAGCAGTGTGGGAGGTAAATTAAATACCATACTGAAAATTAGAGTAAGATGAAGGCGTAAAAGGTAGATTACGTAAAATAAATAACGTGAAGAAAGCTTGCAACAAACCGCCCAATAAACCGCCCAGATTTACCAAACAAAATAATTTTTTTATTATTTACTGCCACTCTATGTTTGACGTTCGAAAATATGTTTTACGTTAAAATTTCTGTACAAAACTAAGATATTTATAAGTATGTTGATAAATCTGGTTTATCTTTTAGAGATAAAACTGTCTTAAATTTTGTAGATTGCACTTAGATCGTTGGCCTCATTGGGTTTCTTCGTTTTTGCTTAGCAAATTTGAGAAAACATATCGTTTAATATTTTTTTTAAAGGAATAAAACTCCGCGTATATGTACTGTTCAAACAATTTAACAAAATTTATTAATACAATTACTATTACTACAAAATACTCTAAAAGGTTTTGTGTAACTAATACTATTAATTTGAAGAAAACCCCAAAAGTCCAAAGTGGAACGGAATTCTATGGCCGGGAATATCGTGGAGTGAGCGGTATATACTCGAAAACTAAAAAGAAAATTATATTCATGAATACCTAAATTACTAAAATTGTTTTGATTAACTAACATCGCAATTCTGGCGTTAATACTATTAAGTTTATCTTCACATTTATGGTAAGACTTTATTTTTAAGGGTAGAGTCTTTATCCCTTTGGAGTACAGCAATTTTTTTTGTATTGTAACATAAGTTTAACCCACACACATTGTGTTGATAAATAACAAATTATTATTATTTTTTAAAATGTAAACACATTAAAGCACAAACTACACAATTGGTGCGATTGTATATCGCATAAAATTTTTCTCTTTCAATATTAATTAACGACTAACCTTATCATTTATGTTGGTACAAATTACGTGGTTTTGGACGCCTCGATTTATACTAAAACTTACTAATTTTTAATGAATTATGGTTCCCTCTATTGTGAAATGGATCTATTAAATATACATATATTGTAAAATATTCCAGCTATTGTAAAATGGATTGACGTCTACTTCCTAACCTAAAAATTGATTGTTTTACGATTGTTAAGGCAAGCTCAACAGGTAAACGAACTGTGTCCTCAACAATCGTACGTAATACAACAATTATATGTAAAATGAAATTGCTGCCTCAATGTTCAATATGAACAGTGTCATTTAACTACAACATAATATGCAGTTTTGCAGTATGTTGATTTAGCTATAAATAAAATAATTAATTGCTTACGTACAATTCTGCACTTTTGGATTTTATAAAATACATATTAAAATTGATATATGATCAAATATAATGTAAATAACAACAAGTAACTATCAAATTTGTATATAAACGACAAAAAATAAATGAACAGTTCAGTTCTAATCAAACTCTAATCCATGCATTTATTTCAATATTCCGGTATTGGCCCCCCACCAGTAGAAAGTATTATAATGGTTCAAGCTGAGACTGAATTAAATAGTGGTCCTTCGAGCCATTAAGAACAGGCGAAAACAAATGGGTATTCTACATTACAACGAGTGACGCGAGAAAATTAATCAACCGGCGAACGAGAACTGCCAAAATTCGAAAATGGAAATGTTTGCATTCACTCAAGAAGAGCTTGTGGCTTAGAATGATAAAATATGTAATGTATTATAAGAAGGATGGCCCAGAGAGGAAAACAAAAACCTACCTCACCAACCGAATACAACAATTAAAAGAGCTTTATACAAAATTTCAAGAAACAGATGACAAAATAAGAGAACTGCAAAAGATGTCAACTCAGACAGAGCATCCGTACTTTAAAATGGTAACACGTGTAGAGGGAAAATATAATGAATTTATTGCTATAATGCGTGCAAATTTAAACAACGGCCCACCACTTACACCTGTCCCAGATCATCGCAGTATAAACCAACCAAAGACATCACCGTCAAAACCAATAAACGTTGAGAACACTCAAACGATGTCCGACACCAATTCTAACAACAAAGATGCAGAGTTGGAAAGAATGAATCCAAAGTTGCATCAATTAATAAAACGACAGAGCATTCGGATGAGGAGTCTTTACAGGAAGAATAATGAGCCCGAATACCTTGTCGTGACTGGGCCAAAACCGGCAATGAAACAGTCACTGGGAGTGATACAAAAACAACGGACATTCAAATCCCAATATTTGCTGGGGATTACCAGAAGTGGACTGGATTTCGTGACACATTCACCAAACTCATCAATGAGAAGAGACAGATCAGTGATACGCATAAAATTACCTATTTAAAGGATCAGTTGGAGGGTGCTGCGACCAAATTAATCAACCACCTCCAATCAACAGAAAAAAAATACAAAGCCGCCTGGGAAATTTTGTATAGCAGATATAACAACAGAAGACTACTGATTTCAACATATTTAAATACGTTGCTCAGTCAAGTAAATATAAACATAGCGTGCACCGGCACTGAGAAATCTTAACGATACAACAGTTGAATGTTTGTACGGAATACGTAACGCAAGAGTAAACATTGAATCGTAGAACTCAATAATAATCTTCACCTAAACAAAACTAAAAAACTAGATAATGAATGAAAGCGACTCTATGAGATCTCCTTAGAAGATCCAAGGGAATTCCAAACAACAAACGAATTTTTAAAATTTTTGAAAGCAAGGTTCAAATCATTAGAAGTCAATGTCAACCAAAAGCCAATAGTTCTACCAACAACCGCCTCACGAGAGAACAAAGGTCAAATAGTTAACCGGACCTTCTTAACAACAACAAACATGTGTGTCTGCTGCCGAGGGGGACCGAAAATAAATGAATGTGGAGGATTTAGGAAATTAAATTCCAGTGAAAGATCGCAAATTGCAATGCTTCATAAATTATGCAGAAACTATTTATTAGCAGAATATGAGATATATGTATGCAAGTAGAAGTACCAATGTAACGTATGCAGTGGAAAGCATAACACATGATTGCACATCGATTCCAACGCAGATACGCGGTGGGTAATTAAAAGTTAGGCCCTGCGATATTACCTACAGTTCTAATCGCATTAACAACAAGCGAGGGAAAACGCATGCTCTTCAGATCATTAATTGGCCCAGACTCTCAAATGTCATTTATCTCCACAAACGGTACACCGGTCAAACACTAGAATATCAAGAATGGGAGGAAAGGAAGCCGGAGTGTGCAGTCACAAAGTCGAATTAACTTTTTCTTCAAGGCTGAGTTCCTTTGGTAATTCCGTTTGAAGCAATTGTGTTTAAAAAATTAACTGATAATATTACAGATCCACAGTACAACAAGTCCTATTGGATATTGATGTAATAATCGGAGTTAACACTATCCTCGAATTGTAAACAGTAACATCATTAGAGGACACCCAGAAGATCCAATTGCCCAAAAAATCGAACTTGGTTGGATCATAATGGGCGCACTGGCTATAACCAGGAAGATGAAATGTTGTTTATTAATAGAAAATGATGCCATTCCGCAAGAAAAAACACATACCAAGGAGGAAACAATCGCAGAAAAACTATATGCAGAAACGACAACGCGACTACCAGATGAGAAATACATGGCACATTTACCGTTCAAAATAGAACCATCTATGCTAGGAGAATCCAGAAAAAAGGCAGTAACACGATTACTGCAAATCGAAAGAAAATTTCTGAAAGATAAACCATTCGTTAAACTCTCTCACGAATTTATGGAAGACTATCTAGCGCAAGGACATATACAATTGGTAAAAGATAGTCCAGGTGACAGTCTAGTATACTATATACCACATCATGGAGTGATCAACCACGAAAGTACTACCACAAAGCTAAGAGTAGTATTCGATGCATCGAGCAAAACCACTTCTGGACTATCGTTGAATGACATAATGATGAACGGCCCCAAAATTTAAAGTGATTTAATTGATATCATCTTGAGGTGGCGAACACACAAATTCGTGGTAACAGCAGATGCGGAAAAAATGTTCCGGCTAATCAGGATGCATCATATGGTCACCAAAACTTACAGCGCATATTGTGGTGAAAAAATCCATCACAACCAATAGGAGAATACATACTAAAAACGGTTACCTATGAACAACGGTAGCGATGTTTCTTGTTGTAAGAACATTAATGCAATTGGCAGAAGATGAAAAGAACAACTATTCGACAGCTGCAAAGATCATGGAAAGAGAATTTTACGTGGATGATCTACTGACTGGGGGTGACAGCGTCCGGTCAGCGAGGTTGTAACCATTCAACAACAGATGGCAAGACTTGCACGGAGCGCGGGATTTTCATTGCACAAATAGGCGTCGAATTCATCTGAAGTCATGACTAACGTTCCTGAGCACCTACGAGCCAAAGGAATGATTAATCTAAAAATCAATCACATAATAAAAACGCTAGGGATTCTCTATAACCCTGAATATGACACATTTGAATTTGATCTGACCAGGCTAAATCTTTCAATGGAAGAACCAGCGAAACGTCTATTGTTGTCCGACTCTTCAAAATTATTTGATCCTGTCGGCTGGTTATAACCAATAACGATAACAGCAAAGCTGTTAACGCAGGACACCTGGAGAGCTGATACACAGTGGGATGACAAGCTACCAGAAGCAATTTGAAGGAAAATTTAAAAAGTATAAGATCGAATTAGATGAATTAAGCAGAACAAAGGTACCAACATGGGTTAAAACAACGTCAACGCAAAAATCGAAATTACAAGGATTTGCAGATGCTTCGCAACATTCATATGCAGCGGTGGTTTATTTAAGGACCACAAATACATTCGAGCAAGTTACAACCAGCTTGCTGGTAGCAAAAACCAGAGTTGCTCCAATCAAAACAAAACTGACAGTTCCAAAGCTGAAACTAAACGGAGCGCATCTGTTATCAAGGCTTCTAGGATACGCCAAAAATACCACGAACCTCCAAAATGTAAAGATGTTCGCTTGGACAGATTCCACCATAGTTTTAAGATGGATGAGAGCTGATATCACGAAGTTAGAAACCTTTGCAGCCAATCGGGTATCTCAGATTAAAGGTCATTTAACTCGGCTACAATGGAATTACGTACCAACAAACAAAAACCCAGCTGATTTAGCAACAAGAGGATTAGCATCTACAATCACCTCACAAGGCTCGATCTGATGGACGGGGCCAACACTTTTGCAGGAAAATTCAGATACATGGCCATCAACACCCTCATGCAAGGGTCCGCAAACACAAGCTGACCACAACCAGGACAGCGCAGATAATATCACTTGCCCCACAATAAACGCTTCATAAGTCGAAGCGTATATTAGTGTACTGTCAAAGATTAATAAACGTGCATGTTCATAAACAACGGCAACTGTCGAAGGAAGTGACAGTACCAAAGCTGAAACTCGCGGAAGTCCAAATAACAGGCATTGCTGAGGAGGATTTTATTGAATAAATAAATCCAAACTATCTGCTTTAAACCCAGTCATCAGCATTAATGGGATATTACGTTTGCATGGACGTTTACAAAATTCGCAACTACCAATGAATCAAAAGCAACCCATTATCTTACCGAAGGAAGCTCAATCAGCAAGCGAATAATTGAAGATGCGCATACGGCTACACCATTTAATGGGGGCATACAACTAACATTGGCAAATGTTCGCAATACATTTTGGATAATTAATGGTAGAAATCTGAACGTCACATTATACAGAAATGTGTTACATGTGTCAGATTTAAACAAGCAACTCTCAACAACTAATGGGTGATCTACCGGCCTGCAGAGTAATTCCATCACGGCCGTTCAGCAAGTTGGGTACTGATTATGCCGGGCCGATTCAACTAAAGAACAAGATAGGAAGAGGTCAAACCACAAAGGATACATTGCGGTATTTTGTGTGCTTGATCACCAAGGCCATACATGTAGAAGTAGTCAGCGGATTACCAACAGACGCATTTATAGCAGCTTACCGCAGGTTCACATCTCGTAGGGGGTTGTCTACAGAAATATATTCGGATAATGGTACCAACTTTTTTGGTGCGGAACAACGAGTACTGAAATAGCAAATCAAGAAGATTGCAACTCTAGAACCAGAAATTGCAAGGTTATTTCAACAAGATGAAACAACCTGGCACTTTATACCACCTGCTGCATCACACTTTGCTGGAATATGGGACGCAGGGTTAGAGTCAGAAACGACTCTCATGAAGAAAGTCATAGGCGAGGCCGCATTGACATTTGAAGAAGCAACAACAATAACGGCTCAAATAGAGGCATGCTTAAACTCTCGACCATTGTACCCTACCATGTACGACCATCCGGAAAACTTAGAATTTTTAACACCTGCCCATTTTCTAATAGGCGGACCCTGAAAGTAATGATGATACTTGCACGCTAAGAATAGAGAACTCTAGATGGTCTAGAGACTAACTGCAGCAGTTACAACAACGTACTAAATGGAGAAAACGTCAGCCCAATTTAGTTGTAGGGGATATCGTTCCAATGAAGGAAGAAGCAATGCCGCCGGTGCGTTGGAAAATGGGGAGAGTACAGAAGGTACATATTGCTTGGTTCGTATTGCGCTCATAAAGTGCAACCAGAATATCTATAAACGACCTATTACTAAACTGTGCAAGCTACCAAACGAAGAAGACAAATTCATGGTCACAACAAATAATCAACGCAAATGAAACTCCAGGTGCAAAACGTCGTCGAACGTTGTCGAACTGGTCGACAGCGTCGAAAATTTGCGATGTCGAAAATTTCATAATACACTCTCTGGTCAGTCGTTTTTATTACTTTTCACGCACTGCATAAAATTATTGATGAATATGAATTATAATTGTATAGATTTGTATATAAAGCGGATTCATCAATAAAATAAGTTAGACCAAATTAAAAAGCAAAACTGTTACTTTCTCATTATAATTAGCGCATTCATCATTAGTCCGAGTTTTCTTCAAATTTCAAGATCAAAATGAAGGCTATGGTGCTCAAAAACATAACCGGTAGCATGCCTGATAAGGTCATTGAACTAACCTATTGGAAACATACCAAAAATCTTATTTGGGCAGATCCAACGTTTTACGAACCCGATCCAATTCATATATTGTATTATTAGGCGCAGATTGGTATGGGCCGAATCTAATAAAAGATGCGCGTAACGAGCCAATCGCACAACACCAAAAAACTGGTCTCACTGGAAATACATCTGCTAGTGTCAATATCTCAATGTATCAGACAATGGTATAACCACCAATGAGATTGATAATCAGTTAAAAAAGTTTTGGGAACTCGAGGAAATAAATAAACTAAGAAGCCTTACTGAAGAAGAAAAAGAATGTGAAGAAATTTACAACAAAACTAGTAGAAGACATTCGGTTTTATACGATTTGATTTTTGACAAGAATATCCTTTTTAATCGATTATCACAAAACAATGTTTGGTTTTAATGTTTAATAATGATAAGTCACCATTTTAGGAACATCTCCGTATTAACTAACTAAATTTCGCAAAAAATAACTGTAAATTCAGAAAAAAAATAAAAACAATAAAATAACAGAGTAGACAGGAACATTCGTTTTTATACGGTATCGAAGTAACTTATTTTAGTAAAGGTCTTTGACTACGTCGTTTACCAATACGCACCCGGGTGACCACGTCTATTTTGTATGTATCGTAAAGAGTCAAACAACTCTCATGTATCGTAAAGAAAAACGTAAAATAAATACGAAAACCACTTCGGCTAGATACGAGAGTACTGTTCGATAAATAATTAGTAGACCAAAATGCAAATAAATTAGTAGTTTTGAAAACGTTGTGGATGCGGAATAAAATATGAGTACCCAGGTACGGTAATTTTATTTGTATAAAGATATATTTCTCAAAATTTGAGTGTAAAATAAAATAGAAGAACAGAAACAGTATAACGGGATCTTTGCTGTTATAGAATGTCGTATGAAGAGAGGGAATTGTATTATCGCAGGGTTGTTGAAGCCTATTCGGACTCAGATGAAGGGACAGTATTTGGTGTCGACGACGACGAAATAGACGAGGATTACTTGGCTAATGAGGTAGATGTGAATTCTGAGAAACATTTCTCATTTTATCATTATGATGAGACATTTAATATGTCGATATTGAACAAAAATGCAGAAGCCCGAGATGCTCAATGGAATGCCCAAATCCACATGAACAGCCCCGTACTTACGAATACGGGCAACTAATTCTTAGCGTTCCTAGGAATTTTGCTCGTAACTGGTTGCCATAAATCGAGCCAAGAGCCAGTCTCTGAACTATGGAAAAAGAACGCCTATCCGCTATACCGAGCAACCATGACTCGCAATAGATTCGGAGATATTTTACAATTCATACGCTTTAACTGGTATGCAACCAGAGCTGTTCGAAAGGCAGAAGATAAGGCAGCACCTATAAGGGATATTTTTGATATAATGATCTGTACCCTGCGAACTCATTATCGATGAGTGGATGAGCACTTTACTCAATACATGTCATCAAAGCCTTCCAAATATAGCATAAAAATATGGTGGATCTGTGATTCCGCAACATACTATCCACCGTAGGGCCAAATGGCTAGATAAACAACGTCAGGAACGTGAACCAAGGTGAGAGGATTGTGAAAGACCTAGTGGCCAACTATAGGGGTACAGGAAGAAATATGACAATGGACAACTTCTTTACAACACTGCCATTGGTCAAGGAGTTATCAAATTGGAATTTGACTGTTATAGGTACTATGAAAATAAAACAAAAGGTATGTACCCACCAAGTTCAATACATATAAAACTAGGGAAGTTACATTACAGAACACATACATTAGAAGTTACATTACAGTTACAGAACAAGCCAGAAATTATTATGTATTATAATAAAACCAAGGGCGGCGTGGATACGAGGGCCAAATATTTTCTCAGTATTTAACAAAAAAACAACTTTTCGATGACCTCTCCGAAGAAGGCAGTTCATCGAACAGTTAGGAAATAAGCTCTGCCGCCCTCTGATATCAGAAAGATCCAAAAATGCGAACATTACTGGAAGATTTCATATCAGGACAGCAATATAATGCATTTTATGTAGGCACAATGCATTGTGCGTATTTATTATTTTGAAGCGAAAATATCTGAATTTGTATTATTTATTACAGGAGAGCCAATTTCTGGAAACCTCAAAGACCAGGGCCTTGAGGCGGATGGTATTCCTGAGCGAGACACCACTGATCACATAAAAAATAAAGGAAAGTGCCATATGTGCGTTTCGAAGAACTAAAGAAGAAATACCCGCCAAGCTTGTATCAGATGTTAGAAGCTCGTACGCACAGAGCACTGCGTTAGAGAAACCAAATGAGAAAATTGTCATTTGGGGCCATTAACTTCAGACCGAAACTTGAGAAGTTAATAATTACAGTTTTAAATTTCGCAATTCTTAACACAAATAAAAATAGGGAGTCTTAAAACTACATGGTGGTCGTCCAGATGACCATTCGTAAACCATGAAGAAAAAGACAAAATCTAAAAAATACATGGAGCACGAAAAAAATATGTTTATAGATTTTTTGAAACAGATTGAAATAGACAATAAATTCTATTAGTAATTGAGTAAATTGATTAATAATTAACTTTTAAGATAAATTCAAGAGAATGTTTTACAACAGTACAATGATTTAGTTAGAATAATTTATTGATTGCTATTCAAGTTATTTCTAAAGTGACGGTAGTTTCAAAATAGATATTTATGCTGATATTTGTGGTAGGAAATACCGTAAATCACTTCTAAATCTTAGTGTTGCAAAGCAAAAATAACAAAAACAAAATGGCTGCTGCACTGGCATAAGCCAAAATACGTGGCAAGCTCAGGGATACAATAGAGAACGAAATGCAAGTAAGCGACAGAATAAAATAGGTTGCCAATATCACCTACGATGAGCTATGTGATCTATGTGAACTATGTGATCAATATAGTTAACCAAAAATTTTAGATCAAATTTTGCATCTAATCCGGTTATGGTAGGTGCCATGACTGGAGAGTTTAATGAAATCAATACTGTTATACACAAGATTAACTGTGCTTACATGAAATCGGAAATAAAAAGCATCACCCTCGCTCCCAATAAATTTATCAAATTTCGTACAATTCGATTCGAGTAACACGCCGTACACATTTTTAATAGATATATAGGAGCCGAAATATCAGTAATCAAAAGCAAATATATAACAAAAATATATAATTCTGATCCAATTAAAATACTCGGTATAATCTCAGGTACTGGCAGTACTTTAGAAACTATTAAGTTAAAATTGTTTCACAATTACAATGATTTTGAGATGTTAGTTCACGTATAGTGTCGGATGATTTTCCCATACCGGCCGATGGATTGTTGGGTGTGGATTTTTTCCAAAAAAGTTCGGCTGTAATAAATTACGAAAATTTCACATTATCATTAAATAAATATAATCAAACTTACCATAAACGTTGTTCCAAAATTAGTGATCCTAATTATGGTAATAGTGAAATGGTGTCGACTTGTAAATTACGAGTATGTTCAGATGCGATATGTGAAACGCAAGTGTCACATTCTTCAACATCAAATTTTAAAAAAAGGTTTACCATTCTCAACAGCAGCAGCAATTGATGAAGACACTCGATCGGAAATATTAAACATCTCCCAAAACATTATTAAGATCCTGGAAAATCAAGCGGAATTATAAAAAAAACTTAATAAGATCAAAAATGATTTAAATCAACAAGTGGTCGACCTAACCTGTGAAGTATACGAACTGCAGAAGGTAAATAATGAATTGGCACTACACCTTGACAACGTTAATTTTTTGGTTAAACACGATCGAACAAGTAAAGTTGAGCCATAACATTGAGATCTGCGGTATCCAGTCCCTGTCCGGTGAAAATTTTATTAATGTTGTGGCCATTTTAAGTACAAAAGTCAGTTCGCGATTAAACAACAACAACATAATCAATGTCTACAGAAAACCGAACTACAGTAAAAATACAAACGAAGGAACACACCCAATACTTGCTATTGTTAATGATTTATCAGCCAAGGAAGATTTCATTGAAAAGTGTCATAAAATTGAGAAGTTAAGAATGCAACCCGCAAATTGATAATCTCCCCCTGTATATAAATCACGAATTCACTAAAACTTATTTTTACTTGTTAGAACAAAAGAAAAGAAGAACGAAAAATTGATCAAATTCGTTTGGGTAAGTGGATGGGAAAATTTTAATCCACAAGAATGAGGGGAGCCTTCCAATTGAAATTTACAATATCACTTAATTTTACAATGTCACAAAACACAAATAGTTATGATCAAAGCTTCCCAAACCCAAACGTAAATGTATACAACAACTCATCCTTCGTTATCGTAAATTATTCACTATCACAATGTTCACTGAAACTGTTTTACTTAAAGACACGATCTATTAAAAATAAAATAGAAAAATCAATTACATATTAGATGCAATTCAAACTGTAACTGCAACTTGGTTGACAGATGATTCGGATAGTACATATTTGAATGTCAACAATAACAACGTAATATCAGCTGGCCGAAAGACTAGAACCGGTGGTGGTGTATGTATGTTTATCCACAGTAGAATTAGGGCCCGTATTTTTAAACGTCGATAAATCTTGGGATTAATCCGTGGTTCGGATCTTTTCTGTGGTATTTTTGAATGAGGCTAAAATCTTTGATTTTCGATATCGATTTCGAATTAAAACTGCTTGCTGGGACACTTGTCCATTTTTTTGTTTATTTTCTATTTCGTTCAGGCAAGAAAATAATATAATGGAAAGCGAGCGTACCACGTAAGTTTTATTTACGTTGCTCGTTTAATTGTTATTATTTTATTATTTAAATATTTTTATTGCAGGTCAAAAAATATAAATGAAAAGGACAGGCTTCTTTTAGTGGAATTGGTGGAGCAAGGTAAAAACACAGTAGAGCGCAAAAGGACCGATTCAGTTCCTAATCAAAAAAATTTGAAACTTGGGATGCGATTTGAATAACATAAAATGCACGGCGCATTGGAGCAGAAAAAATCACACAACAACTAAAAGTTGTTTATAAAAATATAAACGGGAAGCTAAGAAAAGATGTGGCTGGCGAACGCTTGGAAATATTAAAAACGGGAGGTGGTACTTTGTCAAAAACTATTGTGGAAGACCTAATTTTCAGTATTGTGGGTAAAGTATTACCCCAAACAGTAATCCCTACGACTCCAGCACGGATCCTTTTGGCGATAAGGTTAAATATTTGTATAACAAATTCAATTTTATTAAATTCTAATTACTCATATCAAATGTTTTAGGAAGAATACGTAAACTATGAATACTTATCTGATGACAGTGAGACATTACTTCCGATAGAGATAAGAACGAATGAGCGAGCTTCCGTCTCATCTATCGCCACTACAACCTGCATAATTCAAGATAAATTGCCCTTAACGCGAAAACGCCCCATGAAATGTAATGGAATCTGAAGGCGAAAAATTGAGAGAGGCTCAAATAGAAGCGCTTCGGTCTCAAACGAAACTTGATAACATTAAAATTGATTACTATGAAAAAAAAAATGGGAAACCTATAATTACTCGTTCTGTGTCTATATACATACTCGTTCTGTGTCTTCACTTGCGCTTTAGTTTGGGCCTCACCCATGGTAACCCAAACTAATCTTGTGAATCTACAAACCACAGAATTTAAGTACTACAAAATATTTAACAATGCGGAAGCAATTTCGAAGCGTTAACATTGGTCCTTCGAGCCGGATCACCCGTAGACGGTGATCCGCTAAATCGTTGTATATTATTGAGAAACAACAACAATAATAATTATAATAATTGTGGCGTATGCCTAGGCCAACAGAGGCACGTTTATAGTCAAACAACAAAGTCACCAGAGTCTACGAATAAACTTAACAACAAATAAGGAAAGATGAGCAGCATCGAAGAACTTGTAGATTAGCAAGTTCAGACTGGTGAAGATATCAGATCAAGCAATCAGATATCGTCTCATCAGGAATTATAAAAAGGATATCGAGGATCGGAAAACAAGGAAATACCTCGAAGAAAAACTAACAGCAGCTCATGCCATTTACAAAAAATATTATGATACCGACATCATGATAACAAAATTACCGGCAGTGGATTTAAATTTGCCTTACTCCACCGAACGGAAGCAGAATCGCAGACATTATGACATCTTGCTGGATGATATCCATAAACGATCAGAAGAACAACCATGTCCATCGTCTGATCTTGAGGTTTCTACGAGCCACAATCGGCATGAAAATAAGCTAGTTGGTCCAAGAAGGTGGAGGATTTCAATGAATTATTCAACAACAACAAGGACAAAATCCCACTACCACCGCCTGTAAAAAACACTGAGAATACAATCAGTAACAATCAACAGCTGAATGAAGCGTCAGTAAAACTACTTAAAAGAGTACAACGGCTCTAATAACGTAAATAATATCAACAGTTTATTGCAGCAAGTTCTGGTTATGTTTAGAAGAAGGTCGTGGTACTCCTCATTTAACCCAAAAATAACAACAGTTGGAGAGCAGCAGAGTAAAGATGGATACGCTGAATGAGGAAATCCTCATTGAAATACCAGAAGAACAACAACATACTTCGTACTCTCTCGATAAAATTTATGACAGAATGAGTCAAAATTTTACTGAAAAAAATTATCATCCGGAAATAAAATTACCACCTCTTAAAATACCATATTTCAATGGGCAATATAAGGAATGGGCAGCATTTTATGATAGATTCAGTAGGTTTGTACACGAAAATAAAACCCTCATACATGTGAACCTGGTAATCAAAAGGAAATTTGGAAAAGTACCAAATACGTGTTAGCGGATGGAGTCATAAAATCTCGACCACTTTGAGGTCAACAATAATGATGTTGCTGAAAAATTCAATCAATACTTCGTGGGAATTGGCTTATCACTAGCGACCCAGTAGCGTCTTCATACCCTTGAACCACGTTTATAATAGTGGTTTTCCAATCGACCCCCGCAAGTACTTATAAGTATGTACGAAGTGTCTGAGCTAAATGGTCGATTGGAACGCACAAAAAAATTATGACATGAGTAAAAATTAACCTAGAAATTATTAGCTATCATATCATTACAAATAATTTGTGATTAATTAAAAAATTAAAAGGCGGAAAAATTAAAAAGAAATGGGTCTTTTTCGAGACAAAAGCTCTCATTCATACGTATGGAAATAGACAACAAGAGTATGTCACCACGGTGAAAAAAGGCAATACTGGGAGGCTATTTTAACGGACCCTGAAGCTCTGGACATATTAGTAAGGGTAAAATTGTAAACATAGACAATACATTCATAATTATTATGAATTTTAGGAAAATTTTACAACGGCCGAACATGTCAAGACAAAATGGCGGTCTTTATGCAGAACATACAAATCTTCGAAAGATCGAGGGAGCGGTGACAATACATCGAGATTTCCATTTTTGGGAAAAAATGGACGAACTATTTAGTTATCGCCCAACTATCTCCTCGTCGCACTCTCGATCTGTCGATGTGGTGAGCGAAGCTATCGATCCAATTTGCCATGCACAACTACATTCGATGGAAATACACGACGAAGACAGCGCATCCCAAGATGTCGACCAAAATGTGTCACCGAAACGCAAAAGGAAGAGCAAAGCGTCTAAGGAGAGGACGAAATTATTGCAGGAGTATATTAGAAATAAAGTTAACAAATGAAAACAAATTAATTTAGATATTTTCTATAGATTTTTATTTTCAAATAATATAAGGAAACATTTCTTCCAATAGCTCTTGCCTTCTATAATCAATTTTTTCTATAATTAAATTGTCTTCTAAAAAAGCATCAGTTGTTGGCCTTGTTTTATTCTGCAACTATCACATCATTGTTATCAATGCATATGTTATGAAACACACAAGCAGCAATGGTACAATTCACAACAAAATCGATAGATATGTTATCAAATTTTGTTGATCTCCTAACCCGATTTCTTAGAAGCCCAAAGGTATGTTCAACTAAAACTCTTGTCGCCGAAAGTTTTAGGGTGGGGTGGTATTAACCAAGTGAGGCATGGATAGGTGGAATCTCCAAATAAAATGCGCCTTTCTTTAAACAGCAATTAATTGTGTTCGATACATCCTTTATATAGTTCGGAATTTTTAAGCATACGACTATCATGTATGCTCCCGGGTTCTCCTACATGAATGTCGTAAAATTTATGATTTGGCCCGACGACTCTCTGTAGTAAAATACTATAGTATATCTTTCGGTTGGAATAATCGTTCGAATTATGTGTTGGTTTATTAATTTGTATGTGGCTTATTGTATGGCTATAACCCCTAAAATATGAGAAACTCCCCTCATTTGTTGAAACAACGACGAAATATTTTCCTGTTCCTCCTCCAGTTTTGGCCGTTTTATGTGAAGATGCGCACATCTAATTAGCCAGTGAGTAACACGTACTATGCACCTATGTGCGGAACTAAAACTAATATCAAATAAATTTTGAAAATTGACGTAACTGCTTGCAACTGCTCGTGACGAAAAGGTAGAGCAGTTGCGAGTAGTTAATTTAGCAAAGACAAAAACCGTAAGTGTTCATACTAGTACATGCGGTGGCCGATTAGAAAGCCCTAATAAGATACAGCCCATTAATTTCAATGTTGCCACCGAAATTGAAGTAATAGGTATTATAAAAATTTTAAAAATGACACCATTAAAAGGGTTTGACGATCTTAGTTGATTTAGTAAAAAGCTGTGCTAAGGTTCTTTCCAAAAATTTAGCGGTCGCGATTAACAAATCGTGCAGCGAAGGTGTCTTCCGGCTGAGTTGAAGTGCTCCAGAATTGTACCAATCTTTATGACGGGATGTAAAATCGAAATATCGAACTACCGTCCAATCGCAATTAGCTCTGTCATGTCTAAGATATTTGAATCTGTCTACAAAAGCCGCCGTCTACATTAATTACAAGCAAATAACATCATCTGCAAACAACAATATGGATTCCGTTCGAACTCCGACACCACTGTTACATTATATGATGTATGTTCAACTATTCAAAGTAGCATATTCCGAAAGCAGAAACCCGCTGTTGTTTTCCTTGACCTTCAGAAGGCATTTGATACTGTCGATTTACCCATCTTGATCAGTAAAATGGAGAGTATTGGAATAAATGGAGTTGCACTAGACTGAATATCTTCATTTCTGTCATGTCACACTCAACGGGTCAGTATAGCTAACAATAATTCCGGTCCAGACAATTAAATGCGGCGTACCTCAGGGTAGTATTCTCGGACCTGTACTGTTTTTGATATTTATACATGATATAGTAATGCTATAGCAGTTGCCGGGAAAATTATTCTATATGCTGACGATATAGCAATTGTATACGAAGCTCCCATCAACGATGTGATGCAAGAATCAATCAATTCTGATTTAGGAATTATTGCTAAATGGTTAAATAACAATAAACTACAACTGAATGCCCGATAATCCAAATACATGTTGTTTTAAAGAAGTTTGCCTTTTAGTATTTACTATGTGGATTACAGTTTGGAATGCGTCGAGTCTTTCATACATCTCGGAATAACACTTGATAATAAGATGAAATTTACTGTTCATGCCGACGTGGTTGAGCAAAAATTGTCGTCAATTGCTGGGATTGCAATTTGGGGATCTGTAAATAAAGCCAAAACTGCCGAATTACAAATAATTCAAAACAGAGCTATAAAAAATCTGTACAATTTGGATAAACGTGAGCGAACGAAAATGATACATGAGCGATACCACCTGCTTCCAATATGTTTAATTTACTTAACATCACACATAACATCATCACACATAACATACAACTTTCGGCGCCAATCAAAGATCGGAAATTCAAACATACTCAAGTACTGCAGCACACGTTGGACCAACCGACAATCCAGCAGAATGCGCATCAAGGGGTCCCAGTCCAAAGGAACTAAAGAACAACAGTTTATGGTGGACGGGTTCAGATTGGTTACAATTTTCAGCCGAGCGCTGGTCACAATAAAATACTGCTCAAGGGGAAACTACTTTGGAAACCAACCAATTGGTTACACTTGCAGCAGATTATAGAACGATTTTCAAACAAGAACAAAATAATTCGCGTTGTTGGCCTCTGTCGACGGTTTATAAATAAATATTTAAAAAAACGGGATATCGGGTTGCCAACTTTACTTTCTGCTGAAAAACTTAATGAATCCTACCTACAACGAGCTGATTAAAATAATTCAACATGCCGAATTCCATAATGAAATCATTAACATAATCATTTAACAAGGAACGCTCAATAACAAGAAAAAGCAATCCCCTCTCGCTTAATCCATTTATTGATGAACATAAAATACTAAAAGTAGGAGATGATACCTTGAACTATGATAACTGCCATTCAAAAATACTGCCTTCAAAACATAGATTTCAAAGCTACTAATCAAAGATGCTCATGTAAAAACATTGCATGGGGAGATTCAGTTTACTCTGTCATAGCTTAGAAATAAATATTGGATCACGAACGGCAGAAGCAGCATACGTACTGATATAGCAAAATGCATCGCGTGTATCCGATTCAACGCTTCAATAAGCAACCAACTAATGGCAAGCTCACCCAATTTCGGGCTGTTTTTCTTTCAAAACGAACAGCAAAATGCCCTTACAGTGAATGTGGGACGTTATCGTAACATGTTAACTAGCTTTTTGTGGCCCAAATTGAATGAATTGCGTGCCAACGAGCTTTGGTTTCAACAAGACGGAGCGACATGCCACGCAAGTCGTGCAACAATTCATTTATTGTTAACAAAATTTGCTGATCGCATAATTTCAAGAAATTGTGGAGTTTCTTAGCCACGTAGAAGCCCGGATTTAACACCAGTTGATTAGAATAGCAAGCTTACCCAAAGAACGAGTCACGCCATCACGTCCATTTACCAACACAGGAGCTCACTACGCTGGACTAATCTCAGTAAGAGTTTCCAAAGGACATGGGAATACGTCATACAAAGGATACATAGCACTATTTGTATGCATTACTACTAAAGCAGTGCAGATTTCAGCGATATGACCACTGCAGCCTTTATCGCCGCCTTTAAGAGATTTATGACATTGTCAACGGATTTACAGCGATAATGGTACCAATTTTGTTGGAGCTCGGGCACTGCTAAAAAAGGATAAACAAGAAGCTCTACAACAACAAAATTTTGACCTCCAGCGAATGCTAGCTAACATTGGGACACTTCATACCACCGCCTACACCATACTTTGCAAGACTTTGGGAAGCAGCAGTGAAAGCTCTAAAACGAGTAACTGGAGAAACAACCCTCACATATGAAGAGTTAGCAACGGTTACATCGCAGATATAAGCATGCCTCAATTCAAGTGCGTTGATATTAACACGTCAAATGATTCTTACCGAACTACAACAAAGCACGCAAAATGGACCAATAAACAACCAGTGATTAAAGTAGACGACATTATTTTAATAAAAGTCAATTACTTCCCGCCAACAAACTGGCATTTGGGAAGGATCGTCAATCTATATCCTGGCAGCGATGGTTTGACTAGGGTAATTACAAAAACAGGAGGCAATGCTTCCATATTCAAAAAATCATTACCAAAGTAAGTGTCCCACATTTCGAAACCGAAAAGTCACAAAATAAGTCAGCCAATGAGTCCCGTACCAAAAGAGTTGGAGGCTGCAAACATCGGGCACAAACTTTACTTCCACAGTTTCTTTAGTTCATATAATTTATTAAGAGATTTTGCACTAAAAGGAATTAACGCAACCGGCACCATACGCATCAACCGGTTCGGTAATGAATGATAAAGATATTTTAAAGAAAGTTCGAGATTTTTCCAATTTTGCGACAAGTCGCGATGGGAGGGTTACACTTGTGAAATGGAAAGACAATAAACCAATTAACTTTGCATCGAATTTTGTTGGAATAGGTACTACTGATAAGGCCCAAAGATGGGAAATACAAGAATCGTAAGTATATTTCAGTGGAACGAACGAAAATAGTAAAGTTATATAATTCGAATATGGGTGGTGTGAACTTACTTGACCAACTGATGCGTTATTACCGAGTTTTTATTCATTCCAGAAAGTGGGCATTACGCATTACCACCCATTTTATAAATTTCGCGGTATGTGCTAGCTGGCTCGAGTAAAAACGAGACTGCGAACAAAATAACGTTCTTAAAAAAGAAGTTATGAATCTCTTAGAATTCCGCATAGCACTCGCATACTGTCTCGTTATGATAAACACAAGGAATTCTAAAAATCAATGTCATCCAGATTCGTGTCTGACCAATGACTGCCCATCGTTCAACACTAAAAAAATTTCCTAAATGTGATTAATATTGCTTATTTATATTTTGTTTCGTTATGTGCGATTACTGAATTTTCAATTTTCATATTTAGAATTAGGTAGTTATACGTTTATGCTTAGTTATTGTACATTTGTAAGGGCGGTGGATTAAAGGTTTAACAAAATTTTTTTTGAATTTTTTCCTTTGTCTTTGCCTTAAAATTGCTCAAACATTTCAAAAATAGATCAAAATAATTTTTGGCACTTCTAATTATAATTGGCGTTCGAAAAGGCTAAATCAAAATAATGTATTCTTTGGAAATTAAATATATTTATTTGATTTTGTTGCTACTCGGAAATTTTATTTACCAAACATAAACCCCATTTATATTTTTCCAGTAATGATGATTTTGCTTATAAAAAATCCAATTAAAATTTTCATTGCGTACTACCTTATTCCTTACTTTACTATCCAGGGTATTTCCAACAAGTTTTACTTACCACACTACTGCCATCCACATATAGGGAAACAGGTGTTGTTCTCTCAAATAAAGATAAAACCATAGACGAGAATACTATTACAGAAACGTCTCAATCCGAATAAAAAATAAGGTCCGCAGTAGCCGGGTGCCAATATGATTATGACTCACTAAATATGAGACAATGTACGGCGTTCTTGTTTTATAATTATATTACAAATTCTAAACAAGTTTAAACATTTAAAATTCTATATGATTGGTAGTTAATTAAAAAGCAACATCAGTTATACGGATGGATACTCGTCGGTACATTTTCCTTATTTTTGTTGAGACGTCTCTATAATATTACCAATATTGCATATTTTCAAGAAATTTAAACAATACAGAAACTAAATTACATAATTTGTTCAATATTTTCACCCAATTGTGGGTTGGGGGAACTTAAAAATCTTATTCAAACAAAACAAGAAACATCAAAGTCCTTTATCCATTATAGTAATTCTAATAATATTTACAAGTTAAAACAAAAATCTTATTCCATTATTATTTACTATAATTTTAACTCAAATTTAAATAATTGAAAGCGAATTCAAAATCGATAAACAGCTCTAGTTCTAGTTAACATTGAAATTAAGCAACTTGTAGCACTAGAAAAAACGTTTATTGTCCAATTGGCTAGTTGAACGTTTTTTCTTTTGTCTATCGCACATCACTGCTCCTTATTTGAAGGGACTTCATTCGAAATTCATTTTGGAGGATATATTCGGGAAATAGGCATAATTTATTTACTTAACCCTTTGAGTCTATTATCTTGTTCACGTGGTGCGGAGTGAATTGGACTGGATTTGGAAATCCACCACGTGAACACCGAGAACACCGAAAAATGTAGTGCGTAGTGGATTATGAACTCCACTCAAAATGTGAGGAGTGAAGTGTAGTGGATTTGCAAATCCGTACCACGTGAACACTAACATAGTGGACTAAGCTGGATATTTTGACATTTGATATTGTTTCAAATTGAAATTGTGATGTGAAAGTTGTGATAAAAACAATAATTTTAATTATTTTAAACATGATTTAGAAATGAAAAATGAACATAGTGATAATTTAAAGTGTGTGTGTGTGTGTGTGTTTGGGTGTGTGTGAGTGGGAAAATGATGAGACCATTACAAATATGTGTAGATGTAGATATATATTATGAAACAAATGGACAAAAAGACATTACGACATGGCGAAATATTCAAAAACATTGTGATAAAATTAAAATGTTTTTATTTTAAAAATATACGTTTAAAATTAGAGTATTAAATAAGACTAACGTACGCTTGGTAGAATATTAGCAATATTCTTGTAAAGACCAGAATTAACAAAGACGATGGGCATCGTTAATTGTGCGTTGCAAACGGCCTGCATATTGAATGAAGGATAATATTTGCGGTTAACGAAGTCCCTGTCCTGGCGCCAGTATAGTAATGTGGGTACCATCCTATAATCTGTGGGGTAGTGTAGATTTTATCAAGATCGGAGGTAAACTGCATCGCTTCTTCTTCATTCGGCATATAAATACATTTTTGTACATGTTTATTCAAACTTTGGCAAAATCTATGCAAGCATTTATGCACTGTTGATTTTCCAACGCCAAAAATTATTGCAACCATTCGAAACTCGCAAAAACTAGCAAGTTTGAACAATACTATTGCTACTTGTTTTTCTGTCGGTAAACTTTGTTGATTATTTGTTTTAGGTGTAAGATCTTATGCATTTTTTGCTACTTTGGGTTTCATATAAACTTTTTCAAAATCAACTTTTATTGTTAACAAAATTTGGTGTTGTAAAATTAATTGTTCATTAGCTTTTTTATATTTGTTCTTACGCTATTTTTAAATAAGATTGTTTTATGTATATTTTCCATATTTACAATTTAAATCGAACAATTTAAAAAATAATTATTTTCATTAAACGCGTTAGTCACAACAAAACAATTTCAGGACAAATATGATAGCGGTCTTACTTTGGGGAATTTACAACAACAATCCCTTATATGTTATTCCAAATTGGAATAGTTTTCAACCAACTTTTTTGCTGGTATAGAATAATTCTATTCTACCTGTAATTTTAATCTCAACCTCCAGGACAGTTTTATTGAATACTTTTATTTTTAAATGTTGGCAATAAAAATATAAAAGTGATTTTTGTTATTTTGACATTGCATTTTTCAAAGCAAGACGAGAAATTAGGTACGATTTGTAATAATATTCAAGAATGTTCTAGCACATTACTATTTAATTGAATATATTTAGTTGTATTTTTACGTTATTTTGAAATTCAAAATGTAATTGTTACCAACTAATAAAAATTAATTTAAAAAAATTGTTGGTTGTTACTTTGAGCACAATATTTCTTCCTATTCAGAATGGGAATTGCTTGAACCAAAGTAAGACAACAGACATGTCAAAAAAAAAATAGTTCAACATGTCTTCACTAGAGCCGTTATGGTAGATTTACTACGATCCACACTCATACCACGGCCGGATTTACAAATCAAGACCCCTCCACTCCGCACCACGTGAACAAGATATATTTGGCAACGAATATAAGTTCAAAATAACAAAAATGTATGGATTTGTCTGTAATAATTGAAATGTAAACGCGTTCAATAAAACGTCGCCCCTCTGAAAAAATGTCTCGGAAAAAGAACGTGGTCTGGTCAAATTATGAAGGATTACCAAAAGTTTCAAATAAAAACGGAGTACGTATCAAGTGTAAGAATTGCCGCACGCATAAAGCAGAACCAAATTTGTTTATCAACATCTAATGATGATGTTGAAATTGTCGATAACTTCATACAAACAGGAGATGATTTAACTTCTTTTTCACGAGCAACTACTTTTACGGCAACGTGTGAATTGGACCGTAAATCATTACAGAAATCATTATCGAATTTATCAAATTTTGCAACATGATGCGACCTGGATATAACCTTCCGTCTGAGCGAGATTTATCTGGCAAAATTATTTAATTTAGTGTATGTTTAAAAGACAGAATGTTTAAAAGATCACATAGGTAGTGAGTCTTACTCTTGACAGATGGTCGTATGTTAAAAACCAATCCATATTGTGTGCGTGAGTAATAAAAGAGGACGTAAGGCAGAAACGTGATATTCAATATTTACGCAATTTAACGGATCAAATTATCAAAAATACTGAAGAAAAATATTTATGTAAGATATCAAATATTGTAACCGACAACGCCCTTAACATGGCTGGCATGAGAAATAATATTGAACACATAAATGAAAAGATGGAATAAAAGAAAATGTTGGTGATAAACAACCAGGTTCTCCGAACCTGAACACTTCAAATCGGCTGCAACTTACACAAATCAAACAAGGAAAAGAACTCGTGTTCTGTGTTACTTTCGGGTCTATATGAGTTGTTTATAAAATGCTTTTTTGAATCGAATACGATTGACAGTTAGTGACTTTTCATCAAATACATTATTTTACAATAATAAACAACTAAAATACACTTCGGGTCATATAGATCCGAAAGGCAATAGGAAAGTGAAACAATTATACGGGGCACATTTGCTCATGGAATGTATCCCATACCCAAGATTGCGATGGTATTGGGGAAATCGATTTCGCATCGCCCTTTTAACGTCAGTCTTCACTAGAGACCGTTCCATCATTCGCAGAAAACTATCTACATTATGTCGATGCTGCTCTCCCAAACGACGTAGAGAACAAATTGTGGACAGTACATCCAATTATTAAGGCCGTAAGAAATCAATGCAGAGCGATAAAAAGAATTGTGGGCCCCTATTCGATTTACTGGCCGATGTTCATTACAACAATACGTAAAAGGAAAACCACGTTCAGTTGGTTTAAAAAATTTCGTCGTTGCTACTTCTGGAGGAATGGTTATGGATTTTAAGATCGATTAAGCCACCTCCAGTTGGGTTTGGAGTCAGCAATTATCCTTAGACTTAAAAAAAATGCCTACGGAATCGTTTCTATTTTGCGATAGATATTTTACTACAGTTCCTCTTTTGGGAAAATTAAAAGAATTGGGATTCTATGCTTCCAGAACCTTAATGGCAAATCGTCTAAAAAATATTAATTTTGAAAACGATAGGCATATGAAACGAGGTGACATGCAAAAATTGTCTAATAACGATGATATTATAGCAGTAAAATGCGGGACACCAAATCAGTGGTGATGTTGTCAACAGCAGTAGATCAAGAACCAGTTCAAAATGTTTTAAGGTGATGTAAAAATCCGAAATCGATGTCTAGCTGTGGCCAAGAACTACATTCATGGATGGCGTAGACGTATTGTGTGACCAGATGTTATAGTACTATCGTACTTTCATCAAAACGAAAAAACGGTCACTTAAAGTATCACTGCACTTTCTGGACCTAGTAATAGCTACTTCATGGCAGGAGTATTGACAGGACTGTACTTTTTTCAGAGTGCTAAAGAATCGGATGAAAGATTTACTTGAATTCAGGTTGAAGGTAGTCGAGGCATTATTAGCGTCTGTGGTTGAATTACCTTATCGGGAATCAGGTAGTGAAGTTGAAAAACCCCCACCTAAACGACCAAAAAATTATTGCTCATCTTTACCGGTGGATGCTAAACAACATGATCTAACTAACCACTGGCCTGTTTGTGATGATTTAGACATTGCCAGAAAATGTAGATTTGAAGATTGTAAAAGTCGCATGACATTTCGCTGTAAAGAGTGTGATATTTATTTATGCATTATCAAATTTAATAATTATTTTGAATAATTTCATTCCAAATAATTTTAAGGACAAAGCTTTAATGTAGTATTTAAATTAAATACACGTAAGAATTAAAAAAGTACTCGAGTATCCATTAATCAAAAATTTTTGTTATTTAACCTACACAATTGTATGTAGTTTTCCAGGAAAATTATAAGATAGAAATTTTATTAAAATTATTATGTTAGAAAACATATCCTAATTAACACATTCGCGCACATCCACTGCAATTGCAGTATATCCATAGCTTTCCAATGGGTCACCACTGCTATTACAGTACAATTTTATTTTCTCTTTGTATTTTCATTGTTTTGTTTTATGAGAATTAGCTCTTCTCATTTGAATTGCTTTTTCTCTTTACATTATCAAAATATACAATCTGTACTTTCTCGCTTTCGTTTTAGTGCCATGAAATGAAGTACATTGTAGTGCCTATATTTCTGTGTTACTCTGGCAAATTAACGTCACAACTGCAAATGCAGTGGTGACTTTCATATAAAACACGTTAGCATACAAAAAAGTGTCGATTTGAGCAGGCCTATTTTATTGGTGTTTTTTTTTATAAATATTGTAAAATGAACAGCTATGAGAAGCAACGGCGAATATTGGCTTTATTTGAAGAACTGGATACTGGTGGTTTCGCAGAATAAATTGACTTCTCTACGGATGATAGTCTTGATGATCCCGATTATATCGACAAAGGCAGTAGCAATTTTGGATTCTATTTCACAAGAACCAGGCAAACATATGGAAGAGGGAAATATCGAAGAACTTTGGACATCAACCGTAGCGGAGATACAAAATTTTGAGTTCAACGAAAATATGGTAGTTTGCCAAATAAGTGGGAATTCGCCGAGGGAGGTGTTTCACATTATTTGGTGATGAGTTGTTCAAATTATTATTAGATTCAATTAAAGTGTATGGCGAAAGACAGTGCAGTAAAGAGCGCAAGACTCGATTTTCGAAAACTGGAAAATTCAAGCCAGTTGATATATCTGAAATGTCAAAATTTATTGGCCTTTCTCTTTTGCAAGGGCAATTGAAGCCACCGAAAATACGAAACCTATTTTCGTGCCATTCATTATATCATCACCCAGTTTTTCCAAACACCCTGTCAGGACGCCGATTTGAACAGATTTTGAGATGTTTGTACATTAATCCACAATTAGGCGAAACTCACTTAAATAAATTAAATTCATTTATTCATTTATTTAATCAAAAGTGTCAGGAAGCAAATCAGCCGAACCAAAGTCTTTCATTGGATGAGTCAGATTACATTTTAAGAAATATATTAAAAATTAAAAAGCAAAGTATGGATGGAATCAAGTTTTATGAGCTTTGTGATGAAACTGGCTATGTTTTCAATTTGGAAATATATGGCGGAAAACAAAATTTAAATCCTTTAGTTTCAAAACTTAATTCGCTCTGTTTACGTTTGATGGCTCCATATTTAGGAAAAGGGCACATGTTGTTCATGGACAACTATTATAACAGTGTAACATTGTCCAACATTTTGCTGTTTCATAGAATTTATACTTGTGGTACTCTACGTAGCAACCGAAATGGGAACCCGAAAGAGCTAGTCCAAAAGAAGCTTAAAAAATATGAACACATTTGGGTCAGAAAAGAGCGGAAGAAGCCACAATATATTACTCGGGTCCCGGAAAACCGTAAGATGGTATAAACAAATTGTATTTCATATATTAGATATATCCGTATTTAATTCCTATTTTATTTACAAAAATTTTTCCAAAAATAACGGTCCTGTAATTTCAGGAATCACTTATATGTTCCGTCCTCAACATTGAAAATACGAGCAACGGACATCGTCGACCAGCAAACTTAATTGTGGATAGTCCAATAATGTCAAAAAATACATTTCCATCCGGCGAACATTCTTTGAAAAACAATTGTTTACCCAAAAATTAGAAAAGAAAACCCTATTTTTGCGATTGCAAATGTTGCACACGGGCCAAAAAGCGAAAAGAAACCGCATATCAGTGCAAGCAATGTCCCGATAATCCTCCTTTATGCTTGGAGTTTTTCGAAACGTGGCGTTTCGTTTTGTTTAACTGCTAAATGATTTTGTTATTGGTAATTTAATTAGAATGTTTATTTCAAGTTATTAATTTTCAATAAACGACTGAACGAATTGTGGTTTTGATTACACTTCAAATGCAGTATTGCTTTATTATACATTACACTCCTCCCAATGGGTCAATTACTGTATTTGCAGAATTACTGCTAAACCAGTAGTGTTCTATAGATGAAAATAATTACCATAGGGAGTCACTACTGCATTAACAGTACTGTTTGCGAAAAAAGTTAGCAATTGCAGAAAATTCCTAAAAATATTTAAGACACGAGACTTCAATCAGATTTAAAATGTGTGTTAATACCGTAGTTATGGCATGTGACACTCTGAGTAGTCATCGTGTAAAAATGGTGTGCGCGAATGTGTTAACACAGAAAATCATTTTTTTTCGATTTTGGACATATAAAAATTGCTCGGCCGAAGCCCGGCTGGTTCGGTCTCAAATGGGTTTCAGAAAAAAAAATCTTCGAAAAGGGATAATGTATGTTGAAAATTCAATTTTTTTTATATTGAAAATGAAAATTGATTCTATACGGTTTATGTATGGAATACAACATCGTTCATGTGACCACCACGGCTCCTGTTACAGGCATGCATCCGCACATCAAAATTGTTGATGACTTTTTGCAATAAAAGCAGATCAATCAGCATTGTGATAGTTAATGTGACATGTGGCATCGCCTTGTTCAAATCAAAGACCATCTAGATCAATTCCATCCAAATTTAGATCCTTGGCCTTCACGAACATTTTCACTTACAGTTGTTACTGTTTCGCGAGTTTGAACTGAATGATGATGTTCATAAGCTCTACGGTCCGCAATTGATCCAGTTTCTTCAAAACGTTCAACAATTTTGCGAATTCCAGGCTCTGTATGACGTCCATGTTGACCAAATGGTCAATGCTGGATTGCATTTCACTTACAGCTGTTCCTATTTCACAAATACGAACTGAACGATGGTGTTCATATGCTCTACAACCTGCAACTGTTCCAAAATCATCATGTAATTTACCAAATTTTTTATTACAGAACGACCATTTTCGTAATAAGTTTGGATAACCAAAACGCGTTGTTGTGTTGTAAACGAACACATGACGAAAAATGGGATAGTTTTGGCTTTTCATTTGCGAAAAAAAATCGGATTGCCACCGCACAATAAATATTTTTTTTGAGTTTAAAAAAAACAACAGATGGAACACTCTTTATAGTCATTGTTATTTCAAAAATGTTGTTTTATTTGACTAGATTATAAAAGGCGACATATGCGAATTTAAATGATTGTCTTAAAGTAAACCCTAATTTAGATTAGTCAATAACTGAATCAAACATTTCAGCCAATCAGTTTTTATGAGTACAACATCCGTACAAAAGCGACAAAAGCACAAGAATAAATCGCGGACGAGTATCTCGAGAATGAAAACATTTGCCTAAAAAAGATTGACTTCTTTCACCTAAAAATTCCAAATAAAATAATAAAATGTAAGCATAAAGAGTTTATTACTATTTATTATTTAAACAATCATAATAATAGCAGACACAGATCGAAGTGTCTGCATTTCTATAGTTTCCAGACCAAAATAATAATAAATATTTTACCTATCTCAGTTTTAAATGGTGAGGGATATTTTTCTGGTTTATCGCACTTTTCTAATTTTACAATAGGCCTTAAAATAGTTAATCTAACACAGTTTTCCAACATTATATAAGCAAGTAATTTTCGTGTATACTCAACAATAATAAAATAAGGCAATACTTTCGTCAAAGAATTCCACAGCGTTTACATAAAGGAAAACTTTGAGACGCGAAGTGGATGCTAATGAGTAAAAAATTTAAAAACGTATCATCAAATACTAAATGAATTTAAAAAAAACCTTCAATATTTTTTTTTTTTTTTTTGGTAACTCTAAAAAACAAAAATTATTGTTAATTTGTGGCTTGCTTGGTCCATTAGATCAACTAGACTCGTTTTTGATATTTTATTATATTATCCACATTAGATTATGAAAATGGAAGAGACTGCACAATTAACCGAGTCGCATCGATCTAGTGCATCAAGTAATAAATAACCCATCGAATTATAAACTACATTATCACTAAAAATTCTTTACATTGCTAATTATCTATTTTTGTTATTTAATTCAAGTTCACTTTACATATTTATTCATTAGTTAAGACATTTTAGAAAGAATTCTATTTCTGAAAAATAGATATTGATTTATAAACTTAACAAAAATGCCGTGTAAATTAAGCCTTAACACGTGATTTAATTTTATATTATGGTTTAGACTCTTCTGACTCAAAATTTACATATTTTACGTAAAAATTAATATGTAGATAATAATTCAATAGTGTTCATTAACATTAGTATTAAACTTATGAAACTAAAAATAAACAACATTTTTTAATGTAACACAACTTAATAAAATAATTCAATAATAAAGTTAAATTAATAATAATAAATTGATGTTATAATTCCATGTCTTGAGCTTCGTCTTCACTAAAATCGGACATACTCGATTCACTTTCACTACTTTCTATTTGCTCTTGTTCGCGCAACGCTTCTTCTGTGGCAAATTTCTTAACATAATCTTTAAGCGAATATGTTAAATTAATATTATTTCCTAAATACATAAAAATAATTTAAAATTCGCACTCACCTGAAACTTTTTTCTTATACTCTTCTGGTTTATGTAAATACATTGCGGCAGCATCACCATTTAAAGGATCGACTGGATTTGGATAGGTTAAAAGTTGTGGTAAAAATGATTCGAATATATTCGATAGATCATATAAGGCAGTCCACGCTTGATTTATCACATCTAAACAAACTGTACCGGATACTTCGTCAATATTTGGATGATAGACTTTGTTCATAAAACCGATACTTGGCGATTTAAATGGATAGTGCTCGGGTAAATGCACTCTAACTTTCCAGACACCCCCTTCATATGGCGCTGAAAAATACAAGGAAAATTACGATTTTTTTTAGATTCGATACTAGATCAATCAAAATCACAATTGCAGATATTTAATTTAATATGCATATATTTTATTTGTAGGTAGATATTTTATAAAAATTCCTTTGAATAATCTGCAAATTATCAGATTATTCTATAATCAAAGAATTGCAAATAAAAAACCTATATGAAAGTGTAATAACGATTTGTTATCATTGATTCGTCCGATTCTTAAGTGCTTTAAACCTGCACCGATCTTATTAAGCCCGCTTCATTGAAACCTATACCATAATTTGTTATACATTTATTACAACAAATCCCGATTTTATTACAATTACCGTTTTCGAGGAACGAGTTTTCGGTTCTGCTTATAATTAAACCTGCACCACCATACTTGTAACTTTTAATGTAGATTTGACATCGGGATGGTTCTAGGACCAGAATTAATTACAAATTAATTACATTTTCGAATTATAAATTAGTTTTAATATTATTAGAATATGTTATTAAATGTTATTCAAATATGTTATACAAAATCATTTCAAGAAAATTACGGAACAAACTAATCTAGTGTTAATTGTCTAGACAAAATTAAAATAAAATCAATGAAAAGTGCGATAAAATCATAGAGGATCCGAATTATCAATCCCGAAAGTCAAGCAACTACGGTACTCACAGCAATGTTGAAAGAATGGATGGAGCAACTCAAAATATTGAGGTTGAATTAAATTATCAACGACCGCAAGTAGATGAATTCCCAGCCTCAGGTAATAAAATTGAATATGTTTTGTTTAACTAAATAGTTTGAATATTATCAAAAACTATGATACATAATTATCTCAAGAAAATCATGAACCTAACTAAGGTAAAGTGAAATTGACGAAGATTGTGATGATAGCATAGAAGATCCTAATTATGATCCCTCGGAATCAAGCAACTATGGCAATGATAGCGACATAGAAATAATGGGTAAGGAATTGCAAAGAAATTTGGCAAGCGATTCGGAATCACACAACTATCAACATGACAATTTAACTAATGTTGCGAATAATGCAGAATCTCCCACCTCTGTGACAAACTCTGTGGGGAGGAACATCGGAAAAATTCAAAAAAAAAAACAAAGAAGAATTCGGAAAAAAACAAAGAAGAATTCAATCATATTTGAAAACGAAAGGCAAAAAAGTCGTCGCTCGAGAGTGTATAGCGCTTTCGATGTGTCGAAAGAAATTTGTCTCAACATACCCTATGAACAGCAATGTATTTTTCTTAATAAGTATTGGGGACTAGCCAGCTATAATCTTAAACTTGCTTTTGTATCAGGTGAGAAAAATTCCTTTACGTTTGTATCTACAGCATCTACAATTTACAACAATAATTTATTCTAAATTATTTACAGGTTAGATAGAAATCCGTGAGAAAACAACTCAAACTCTTAAAAAACAAATGTGGCAAAAGAGGTTGAACGTGAGTCAAAAATGTTTTAAAATTACTCTTTGCGATACTCCAGATAAATGCTGAAAAGGAACAGCGATAAATAAAATAGCCAACGAGAAATTAGGAAGAAGAGCCAAAATTCATACCTCCTCGCGGTGCTCTCTGGGTAACTCTAAATGAATCAGGCGGTGTAGTGTGGAGACGGCAGGAGAAATTCTATTTATAGTCATGGACACTACATGTCAGGGCGAATCATTGGCGCCCAAAACCAATACTAAATCAGCGTCTGTCCTCCAGGTTAGGAGCGGCTGAAGCGAGCGTCTGTCTTGTACCAAGCGGCTCGCTATATAAAAGAGTTTAAGGTACGACTGTATGCTTTAAGATTCTCACCAGTACTTGACCCACACACGTAACAAGGGGGTTTAGCAGCAGGCCAGCAACCTCCCCTCATAAAAAACAATTAAGTTATGAACCCTAATTACAGGCCTCGAATCACCATATCGTATTCATTACAAACTCGACCTTGGGCATTGTACACGGACAACGGTTTAAAAATGGGAACATTTTTTTTTTTTTTTTTTATTTATTTGTGAGCCTGGTAAAAATCCAATTTGCTCTTGTTTGTAAAATTTGATTTTTATAATTTTTGCTTTCTATATTTATTATGTTTGTCTATCTAATTATTCCTTCTATTTTTAATGTTTTAATATGTTGTATACTTTAATTTTGAAATTCTGTGTTTGCTGCCCTGAAGAATTGTGCCAGTTCTATAAGATTCTCTTTGCTACCTTCTTTGAGTACTTCTATTAGCTGTTTATTTTTTATGCTTTTAAATTTTGATTTTATTTGTTTGTACCTGGGGCAGTTGTCAAAGACATGGAGGTCTGTTTCTCTTACATTACACCTACTACATGCATCATTTGCCTCTAATCTCATTCTATATTTGAAAATTTTATTGTAGGTATGCCCTGTTCTTAATCTGTTTATCAATTTTATGTCTTTTGTTTTCATGTGAACATTATTGAACCAGTTTGTTTTAGGTGGTGTCGCATTATTTATTAATCTGTTAAATCTGCCTTTTGTCCTTGTTTCCATTTCGTATTCCTCTTGCCATTCCAGTGCTATTTTGTTTTTGATCAGTTTCATCACGTCTTCTAGAGGGATATAATTGGTGTATATTTCTTCATTTTCCACTTCCATTGCTGCTTTTGCTAGTCTATCCGCTTGTAGATTTCCGTTAATTCCCATATGCCCTGGTATCCAATGTATTATTATATCTATATTTCGGTGGTTGTTTGTTAGTTCCATTATTTTATATTCATAATATTTACTCTTTCTATTTAAGATACAATTCTCTAGCGATTTACAAGAACTTTTTGAGTCAGTAAATATTATAATTTTGCTGAAGTTTTCCTTTGATAGTTTTATTAGTGCTAGATAGATTCCTATTAATTCGGTTGTCTTGATACTCGTTTCATGTTGTAGTTTTATCGCCATATCCATAACATCCTTAACATAAATTCCTATCCCACATGTATTATTATTTTTTGACCCGTCCGTATATACTTGTAAGTAGTCTATGTATTTTTCCTTTATTTCTTTAAATTCCATTTGATGTTGTAATTCATTTTTATCTGATTTGTTTGTATTTTTGCTTAATGTGGTGTATATGTGAAGATTGTCTGGTTTCTTGATTGGATCTCGTGGTAGTTCTCCAATATTTTTGATTATATTATATTTTAATATTGTCTCTTTGAATTTATTTAAAGATTTACTCTTAAGTATTTTACTACCTGTTTCCGTATTGTTCGCTATTTGTTTACATATGTATTTTGCTGTGACATATTCATTTTGTCTGGAATATTTGTCTGTTATTCCTGCGTTTTGTATTGTTTGCATTAACTTGTCTATAGTTTTGTTGACCTCTGTAAAAACAGCTGTATAGTTAGTTTGCGATGTTATCAATGCTTTATATATGTTCAACATTTTTTGTTGATGTGCCCCTCCATTTTTGAATGCAAAAGCTTTTAGAACATTAATTTTATTATTTATTTTATTTTTTATTTCTCTGTAATGTTCAGTCCATTTTAGCTTGTTTGTAATTGTGACTACCAATAGTTTCGTTGATTTTAAACATTCCAGCATTTTGTTATCTATTCTTATATTTAAGGTTTTGTTTCTGAATGTGTTGTAGTTTATAATTTTTGTTTTTTCTTGGTTTATCCCTAATTTTATCTTTGATAACTCTTCTGTTAGTATTTTAAGTCTGTAGTTCGCGATTCTTTCTAATTCTTCGTGATTTTTCGCATATACCAGAATACCAATGTCATCTGCAAATTGAATTAGTTGAGTATTTTGACCATTAATTTGATGAAGTGAAGACGTATATATGTTAAATAGTAGTGGACTTAGTGAGCATCCTTGGGGAATCCCTTGATTAGTTGTCCTTGTATTTACTCCTTGTTTTGTCTCTATTATTATTGTCCTATTTGTAAGGTATTTGTAAATCCAATTTATTGTCCTATGATCGATTTCTAAATCTTTTAATTTTGCTATTAATATATTTTTATCAATATTGTCAAAAGCTTTTTTTATGTCTGTTATGATCAGGAGAGTTTTAAGTGTTTTATTTTTATTTTCCTTCACCTTATTTATCAGAGTAACGAAATAATCTGTTATGCTTTTCCTTTTTCTGAATCCATACGAATGTTCCGGTAAAAAGTTTCTTTCCTGAATTTTTATGTTAATTTTGTTTTTTAAAGCCTTGTTAACCATCTTAGTGAAGGTCGATATCAGTGCAATAGGTCGATAGTTTTCTGGGATTTCTTCTGTTTTCCCCGGTTTTTTTATAGCTATAATTTTGATTTCTTTCATTTTATTTGGGAAACTGTTTGTCTCCCACATTTCATTTAAGCGATTTGTTATTGTTGGAATATGGTTGTCCGGCAAGTTTTTAAGTATATAATTTGATATTTTGTTATATCCTGGTGCTGTGTTCTTATTGTTTTTTATAATATTAGCGATAGTTTCAAAATTAAACTCTTTTTTTGCTGATGTAGAATGTTCCGTTGGACATGGAATTTGAATTTTTGCTGTCGTTTCTGGAAAGTTCATATTTAGAAAGTCAACTGCTGTACTTTCATCTTCTAGGATGTTAAAAGTTTTCTGTTTTTTGTTGTTGACTCGGTTGATAATCTTCCAAAATTTGTTGTTGTCTATATTGTTTTGAATTTTTTCTGTTAGTTCGTTCCATGATTTTGTCTTGTGCTTTTTAATTTCTAGGTTGACTTTAGATTTTGCCCGTTTTAGTGCTATTGCTGAATGGATATCTTTTAGTCTATTGTAAGTGGTTTGTGCAGCTTTTTTCTCCTTCCATAGCTTGTCTATATCTTCATTCCACCAAGGTTTATTTTTATTTTGAAATCTTCGTCCGGATGTTGTGTAACTGTGTTTATTTATTATCGATGTTATAGTGTCTTCGTATTCTTCAATGCTATTGGTTTGGTATGGATTGAGCACCCTTAACTCTTCTAATACTTTTTTATTATTGATTTTTCTAATTTCGCTGTGTTTATTTTTGTCTTCTAAGTTAGGTGTATCTATTATTATTTCAATAGCAAAATGGTCCGACCCGATATTTTCTGTGGTGCATCTCCATTGGGTTTTCCCTACTAGGTCCAGAGATATCAACGTTATATCTACTGCCGAATCCGTAAAATTATATAAATCTTGATATGTTGGTGATCCGTCGTTTAAAATGTAGTATTGATGGTCAGTTATAGCGTTTTCTATTTTACATCCTAGTGTGTTACTGCTTGAGTTTCCCCACAATTTGCTATGTGCATTTATGTCACCTCCAATGATTATGTTGCTAGAGTTTTCATATTTTTTAAGTAATTTTTCAAATTGATTGGTTACTTCTTGCGTTTTATTTTTATTTCTCGAAGAATTATAGAATGAAATTATAATGTATTTTTTATTATTATTTTTTATTGTTACTTCTATGGCTTCAATAGGGTCCACTTTTAATTCTTTCGATGATAATAACTGAATGTTGTTTTTTACTATTATGCCACATCCTCCATATCCATCGTCCCTACTATTTATTAATGTCTTATAATTTTTAAAGCATGGTTTGTTATTTTCTGAAGTCCACGTTTCGCATATAATTGCCACTTCTGCATTTTGGTCTGTTAGCATCTAATAGATCTGAGAGCATCTATTATATTAGTAACTTCGTCTGGGATCTTTTCTGTCTTCATGGTTGTTCTAATAATATTAAAAAGTGATTTGAATTTCTCAAATACTTTATAATTTCTTTTCGTCTGTTCCTGTAGTTCTGCCTTTTGTCTCTCCAATTGCGTTGGTGTTTTTGATGTTCCAGGTTGATTTTCATGAAAATTATCATATGATAATTTTTGTGAATTATCATTCGATTTTGTTATCGCCGGGAAGTCGGTGTTTTTGTGAATGTAATCCGGGTATTTCTCCTCATATATTTGTTTAGCTTTTCTATATGATTTTCTCATTGTTACTTTAATTCTTTGTATATTCATTTCTTTTTTCTTCCTTGGACATTGTTTGGCGTTAGTGCGATGATTATCTTTGCAACTGTAACACGTTGTTTGTAATACACATTCTCGGTTATCATCAATTGGATGTATGTTAGCGCAGTTATCGCATCGTTTTTCTTTGGAATGGCAATATTTTTTTGTATGGCCGTAAGTCAAACAGTTTTTGCAAAATAGTGGCATTGGGGTAAAATATGTCACCCTGTAACTAACTCCATATATTCTTATTGTACAGGTTTAAAATTAGCTCTAACTGTTAATTTTACTGATTCAGTTTGATAAACGGTTTTATCTTGGATATTGTATCTGCCTAATCTTTCTGCTTCCGTAATTTTGACTTCACTACTATAGTTGTCTACCAATTCCTTCATGCTGATATCTATTGGAATTCCTCTGATTAATCCGTAAGTATGATTAAAATTTTTTGGTATATAACATTTGAATCCTTCTCTTTCCAATAATTCATTTTTAACTAATCTATTTGCACTTGATATATTTTTGTATATGATAATGTACCTCGCTTTTTTTATTGTTTGAATTAATTGTTAATTATGTTGTCATAATTGTTAATTATGTTGTTATTTATTGTTAATTATGTTGTCGTAATCTCCTAAATTAATTTGCCTCAATATTTTTGCAATTTGAAATATATTTGAACTTTCTTTTTCCAAAATTACAGAAAATAACCCCTTATCTTTAGTTAAGTAAACATTTTCTCTCTCGTCTTCTTTGTATATATTATTAGTCGCATACGATTCATTCCTATTCTTATTCTCCATTTCTATTTCATTTGTGTGCTCCCTGTGGTTGGTTTTAACATTGAACGTGCTTAACCTCTTAAGACCTGGAGATCTCCAGAACCTTTCGAACCAAGCAAGGAGTTACACATTAAACGTACTTGCACTACAAGAGGTTAAATGGTCTAGAAGTGGGATCCATGACACCACCAATGGTTACACTCTTCATTACAGCGGCTATCAGAACGGAGAATTTGGAGTTGGCTTTAAAACTCGGCGCTATCAACATGCGGATATGCACGATCAAACTTCACACAAAGAAATTTAACATCACGATCGTAAATGAACATGCATCCACCGAAGATAAATCAGATGACATCAAAGATCTATTCTTTGTCGAGCTGGAGGAAGTTCTCAATAAGATACCGCACCACGATATTAAAATCATCGTGGGCGACTTTAATACAAAAATCGGTAGGAGGGCAGAAAATGCATCACACATCGATCCTAACAGCCTGCACCTAATAAGTAACAACGCGTCACCGACCAAAAATGTACAACTTAGCTGTATCAAGTACGTTTTCCACATAAAAGCAGCCACACGTGCTTTACCATGAGGATGATTTTGGAAAAATGTTGGGAGTACAGCATAACCATACATCAACTATATATAGACTTTTGACAGGCATATGACAGTATAAACCGCGAGAACCTATGGGCCGCGCTCATATGTCTAGGAATTCCGAAAAAACTCGTTTCTATGTGTAAATTAACAACGTCTGGGTCTGTATGTAGAATCGTAATTGAAGGAACTGTATCAGACTCCTTTGAAATAACATCTGGTGTTCGACAGGGAGAAGCACTCGCGCCTCTTCTGTTCAATTTAGGACTTGAGTACGTAGTGGAGAAAAGTAACGTTGAAATTTCCCAAGGACAGCTTCATACCGCTCGATCGCTGCGCAAGAAGACTTGGTTTGGAGCTGAACAATAGTAAAACCAAATTTTTAACAACACGGGTCAGTTACGAGTATAACATCGTTGAATGATTTGCAGGCAGAAAAAATGCCGAATCGCTATCCGCCGAGTTTTCTACACCCAATCAAAATTATTGCGATCTAAACATCTATCGCAGTCGTGCAAGCTTGCACTTTATAAAGCAGCCATGACCTGTGCTGGCTTTCGGAAGTGAGAGCTGGACCATTACCTTTAACGATTGTTATTTATCTTCGAAAGGAAGGTCATTCGTTCAATCTTTGGTCCAATTAACGTCGCGAACAACGAATATAGGATTCGTATGAACTATGAAATAAAGCAACTTCTCGGAGGTAGCGATATCATCGGATTTATCAAATCCAATTAGTGAGTTAGATGGCTCGACCACGTTGCAAGGTCTCCACAACAACGGATGATTAATAAAGTGTTCCATCAACAACCAGCCGGTGGGCATTGTGGAGGAAGACTCCGACTGCGCTGACGTGACGACGTCGAACAAGACCTACGCATATTAGGATGTCGAAGCTGAAGGACGAGAGCGATAGATCGAGACGGATGGAGGAGCATAGTGCAGGCGGCAAAATCCTTTCATGAGATGTGAAAGCAAGAGATAAAAAGAGAGAAAGAGAGAGATGAGAAATTACAGGAACAACAGCTTCCCAGCGTATGAATCATTATAGTAGACACGATTCAGCAAAAAATACCTGCAGAGCGATCTACCATTATCGAAAATGTAGGAACGGTTCGACTACTGAAAAACCTGTTTCAATCTCAAAATATTTTTAAAAATAAATCTCCAAAAACTGACACTTGTAACAAGTGTGAAGTAGAGAAACCTAAATTACTAATGGAACAAACTGAACATCACCAAGATGCAGACTTTGCGTTCAAAACTAAGGTAAATGATAAAATTTTAGCCACAACTTGTCCAGAAACTAAGGCTTTTACTTTTGATTTGCAACAATGCTTGCCAACGCCATACTTAAGAACAGCATCATCTTTGTATAAATGTCAATTATGGACGCTCAATTTAATGGTGCATGAAGCGATATGTGGGCATGAGACTATTGTGCAAAGCGGGAGCAATGAAATCGCATCTTGCATTTACCGGCATTTGGAAAACGTTTCGCGTACAATCAAATTCGCAGTTTTTTACAGCGATAATTGTAGCGGACAAAATAAAAATTCGTTTATTGCAACTATGTTTTATTTATTCATACACAACATAAATGAAAAAGCTAATAGGTCATAAATTTATGGTTTCTGGGCATAGTCATATGGTGTGCGTTTCGGATCACAGTTATAGAGCTAAAAAAGAAAAAACCACTCTCCAAATACACGAGCCTAGGGATTGGTATCAATTTGTAAGATCCGTTGGTACTGGAAACAGATTTCTTGTCCACGAAATGGGCCAAGATGACATTCTGAATATTGCAAAAACGAAAATAATGTGGCGGAAAGTAGATGAAAAAAACATTTTTGTGAGACGAGGTAAAATGGCTTAGATTTATTGTACTAAGGATTCCGAAAGTATTCAATTCAAGACTACATTAAGCGTTAATGAACCAATATTCCAAGAATATTGCTCCGCCAAGAAGAGGGATCTACTAGATTTACTTCCTTTAATAGACAGAAGAGTTCATTCCTTTTATGAGGCTCTGCAAACTGAACGTTTGTCAGATAAACATCCAGATTTGACGAAAAGAGATGACACCGAGGACATAAACAGTTAAAGGATTAAAATAGGAAAAAACTGCTAAAGTTAATTTAGCTTCCCGTATGAGCACTCTCTATTTTGCTTATGCAACAAAATTACATAAAATTTAGAGCTAATGAAATTTTTCATAGATTTTAGATATTTGCTTGAATTCTCTATGGTTATTTTTATATTGTCCTAAAACCCGACTTCATTTAAGCTTCAAAAATTTCCTACACCTTAATTTATTATTTGACAGCGGTTTATTGGCAAAAAATACTTTGGAAAATAAACTCGACTTAAGCAGTTATTGGTTGCGACCTCATAATGGTTTAGCATTTGTTAGGTATATTCAACCCGAACATGTTGTTCCATTCCGCAAATGGGAACTAACTAAAGCAAAATATACACATTTTAAACATTCCGGTGTGCAAATGTTGCGCAAACAATAAAACGTTTTTAAGGCTTGACTTAGTTTCTTCTTTAAAATGCTAACATCATCTTTAAAATTGAGTTGAACATCTAAGCTCAAAACCAAGATATTTAAAAAAAATTTCATCAACGAATGCCAACGAATGATAAATGAGTGGAGAGTTGTTTGGAATCGCCTACGTTCACACTAAAATGCATAATTTTCGACTTACTGCTTAAAATCATTTTATGTGAATATAGCCACTTTTTCAGTAAGGTTAAGTCATTTGTAATATGCACTTTTAACGAGATTTCGTCAGAATCGCAGTACAATAGGGAGGGCTACCACCTGCATAGGCGATCTTATTGGCATGCACTTTTAGACAGAAAATTGATTTTTCTGTCTATTGAATAAAGTTCTTCACTTAGGACCTTGTGAACCCCAATATTTACTAGATGTTTATAGCAATGAATAAACATTACTTACGCGACTGATTTGAACTCGATTCCGTAAATAAGATTCAAACAAATTCAAAGCCAAACCTCGAACACCGATATTGTATAATTTTGTCAACAAAATATCGTGATTCACACTGTCAAATGCTTTTTGACATATAAGAAATTGATCTTGTCTAGATGATTTATTAGTCGTGCTTATAAGTTTCTCAAATATTTTTGAGAATGTATCTAGCAGAGTAATTGGCCGATAGTTATTTGTATCTGTAGCAGAACGGATTTTTTTAAATAACGGAGTGTTCGCAGACACCCTTTCTCAAGCACATATTGAAAACCCCTGTAATTCCCTTAGAAAATATCACAAGCAATAGAAAGTAGGTTCACTAGAATAAAACAAATTCTAATTTTACCAAAGTATACAGTTACTGTAATTACATCAGCAGATGTAAAATTTAACCAAGTTGTATTATAGTGCAAGGAGGATCTAAAAAAAAATTAGCCACCTCGCCAGACGTATATTGATCATATCAGTTTGCATGTACTGTAAAGCCCTCGAAATTATATTTATTAAGTTCACAACTCGAAATCCAAATTCCCGTAGTAAAAAATATATTAAAATCTGAATTTGCGTTCATATTAATTAAAAATGTATCGGAATTTTTTCGCATGCCCCTCACCTGCACTTGATGCTCCCGACCGAGAAGCGGCGGGAATCAGCAGGAAATGGAAAATGTTGAACTACGTAGAAGGCTTACGTAAAAATCAGCACACTTGCCTGTGCTAATGCTGAGTTCCATACAGGTGGTGAGGAGCGAAGAGCAGGATTCCCACCAGAAGTTAGGGAGCACTAGCAAGCAAAATTTAATGAAACTACCAAATCAGTGCCGGAACCTCAAATACACCAACAACAAGGTTGCAATAAAGACTGAGGCACCACCGCCAATTAATGTGATTGGCATTACAGAGTTTGCGAATGTCCAAGCCCTAATGAAATCGATATCCACAAACGACTATAGAGTAGTGGCACTAAACAATAATGTATGGAAGGTAAACACAAGAGATCCCGATGTATGTATATAGAGCCACAAAGCTCACTGAAGAATGTAAAGAGTGGTATATCTAGGAAGTCAAAAATAACCGAGAAATGGTTACAATTGGTTATTAAGGCTACCACTGGTCTTGATCCCACCTGCAAGAAGGAGGATATATAAAAGAAAACCTCAAAATGAAAGAAATGCAAATTGAAGACTCAGTAAACGTCTTTAAACGGGAGAAAATTGAAAATAGTCAAAGAATCAAGATCATTAAAAGAGGGCTAACGCTAAGGATTAAAATAGAACCACTGAAAAAGGATACGAGATTAATACCTCAGAGCAAGAAATTCCAAGGTTATAACCAAACCAAAAGATATTGCTGGCGAGATGTTAGATATGTAAAATGTGCAGGCAGACACAACGCGACAGACTGTTATATTAGTCGAACCGAACTTGCAAGGAGTATAAACTCTAAAGGAAAACACCCAGCCAACTATAGAGTGTGCAAAGTAGCGGTACAACTGCAAAGATTACGAAATAAAATACGCCAATCGACTCAAAACACTAGAGAAAAAATTCCAACTACAACTAGAGTACCGCCACAACCGAAGCCCATAGGACAAGAGAGGACATCCTAAATGCATGCATTGCAAAAAACAAGAACGTGGTCTAGAAGCTAGACCAGGGTGTCCGCCGGGAAGGTATACTACTTTGTTTGTTTATGATTTTTTATTAAATGAAAGAGAATGGATCTTATATTGATAAATGTTTTATTTAATTTCGGCAATTATGTATGGAATACAATATCAGATAAATGTCCGCCTCTGTTAGCCTCACAAATGCGAGCCCTTTTGAGCACATTTTTCATTACATTCTCACACATTTCACGCGGTATTTCATTAATTTCATCACGAATATTTTGAGTTGCTCAAGCGTTTCTGGTTTGTTTGCATAAGCCTTGCTTTTTAGATATCCCCACAAAAAGAAGTCCGGAGCAGTCAAATCAGGCGACCGTGGAGGCCAATCAACTTCACCATTTTTTTAAATAACTTGTTGTGGAAAGAGTTCTCGCAGTAATTCCATTGTAATCCTAGCTGGATGCGATGTGGCACCGTCTTGTTGATACCACATGTTAATCAAGCCCAAAGTATGCAGTTGTGGCGTTAAAAAGTGTTCAATCATATCACGATATCGCTCCCCATTCACAGTTACCGTTACGCCGTTTTCATTTTCAAAGAAGTAAGGGCCAATGATTCCTCCTGACCAAATTGCACACCAGACTGTCACTTTTAATGGATGTAAAGATGACTGATGAATAATGTGAGGGTTTTCCATTGACCAGAACCGACTATTCTGTTTATTTACATATCCATTTAAATGAAAATGTGCCTCGCCACTCATTATGATTTTTTCATGAAAATTGGGATTGTCATGGGCGAACTGTGACATCCTATTGGCATATGTACGGCGGCGTAAATGGTCTTGCGGAAGAAGCTCTTGTGTCAACTGAATCTTAAATGGAAACAAATGCAAATCCTTGTGCAAAATTGTGGCCAAACTTGTTCTTTGAAGACCAAGCTCCTGAGCACGGCGTCGAATTGAGGTTGATGGATTGTTTTGAACACTTTCTTGAACAGCAGTAATGTTTTCAGCCCAACTTGCAGTACGTTGTGGCGCATGCTTGGGCCTATCACTTACAGACCCTCTTTCTTCGAAATCATTCACTACACGATAAATAGTGCATTTTGTTGGCACGTTGTTTCTCCCAAAAATTTCACGTAACTTTCTCATCGTCACAGTAATCGATGATTGATTTTGATAAAATGTTTTAACGATTAAAACACGATGGTTTATCGAATATTTTTCCATAATAAATTTGTCACGTGCCTACTTCACGACTGTCAAGTATGAACTGTCAATTCTAATATTCGCCTAAATGGCGGCAAAACAAAGTAGTATACCTTCCCGGCGGACACCCTGTATAAGCGACTGGATAGACAAGAAGCTACGAATGAGCTTATATCAATCCTATACTAATCAAATGAACAGAGCACTTAAAATTATTATTTGGAACGCGAATGGATTAGAACAGCATGTTTCCGAGCTAGAATGTTTCTAATCTTAGAAAAAATAGATATAATATGTCTTGAACCGGAAACTCATTTAACAGAAACTTAATTTGTTAGAATACACGACAATGAATACTACCATGCTATTCATCCAAGAGAAAACGGTAGAGATGGATCTACCGTAATTTTATGAAGTGTCCGGTATTGAAACAGAAATTATGCAAGTTAAAACCATGAAAGTTGAATCAATCAATGATAGGGATCTCAGTATCTCCACTATTTACTGTCCCCCACGCCATCAGTTAAAAAAAGAAGACTACAGTCGATTTAAAAATCACTAGGACCAAATTTTATCATAGGCGGTGATTTTAATGCAAAGAATACCTATTGAGGATCTAGACTAAACCTCTAAAGGAAATTAATGCAGCTCGCGAGAACAACTGTAAATTTCACTCAGGCGATAAACCAACATATAGGCCTGCTGACATACATAAAATACCAGATCTTCTTGACTTCTTTGTATCAAAAGGAATTTTAGAGGGCTATACGTGCATTGAAAATAGTGAAGGACTCTCATCTGACCACTCACCTGTGGTCATGACTCTGTGTGCAATGATAATAAAAACAGATAACTTGCTTAAATTAACAAACAATTGGGATTTATTCAAGAAATTAGTGGAAGAGTGAACAAATCTCCTCGAACCAATTAGAACAGAGACGCAGCTGAAATATGAACTATAAACATTCAATAATGATATCCAACAAATGAAAACAACTAATACAGGAAATAAAGAACTAAAGCATAAAAAAGCGACTTCGAGATCTTTCTAAACTAAAGGATGATGATTACTTGTTTTGGAAAGCATCAAAGGGGTTAAAAAGAACCAAAACGCATGTGCCACCTATCAAAAATGATGACGGATCCTGGGCTAAAAGTGATAAACAGGAAGTCTCACTATTTGCTGCTTATTTGGAAGATTTTTCAACCGTTGCCGAGACGTAAACAGCAAATGAAAAAACAACTGTCGTAAACAAGTAGATGATCTTAACATAAGACATGCAACCTTATTAGAAAAGCTGCAGGTTATGACTTAATTACTGGGCAAATTGTGAGCCATTCCGGAGAAAGATTTGCGTAAATTAGTTCAAATAATTAATGCAGACGTAAGATTGAAATATGTTATACGTCAATGGAAGGAGGCTGAAGTAATGATGATTCCTAAACCAGATAAACCAGCAAACGATAAAAAAAAAATCAAATAGACCGATATCACTACTCCTGATCTTATCAAAAATATTTGAAAAACTGTTGCTGAAGAGACTTAAACCTACAATAGAAGAGAGATGTTTAATTCCACCACACTAATTTGGGTTTAGGGAAAACCACTCTACAGTTGAACAAATTCACATAACAACATTTTCTTAGATATAGCTCAGGTTTAGGATAAATGGCTTGAATTTAAATTGCCTAAGCAATTATATCAAATTCTCGACACTTTAGAGTCAAACTTGAAAACGAGTACTCTGAACTAAAAATAATATCAGATACCACATCAGATACCACAAGGTAGCGTACTTGGACCTATTCTGTTCATTCTTTATACGAGACTTACCGAATAAAACTTCAGTAGCAACATTTGCATACCTGCCATGCAACAAATAAACTTCAAAATGCAGTTGTGGGCAACTGGACTAAAATTAGAGCATCTTATTAAATGAAGCCAATTCAGTACTTGTTCACACACTTGTTCTTGAACACATCAAGAAAAAAGAAGAATTAAACATCAAATATAGGAAAATTTTCCGGCTCTCGGGTAGAAATTCTGAGCTCTCAATACCCAACAAATTGGTTCAGTACAGACAAATGCTAAAACCGGTATGGACCTATCGTATTCAACGGTGAGGTTGTACCAATAATGTCAATGTAGAAATGATACAATGCTTCCAAAATAAAGTGCTGCGAGGGATTGGGAATGTCCCATGGTACATTGGGAACGACAACTTTCACAGGGACCTGAAGATGGAATACGATCGACATGAAAATGCAGATATCCATCGCATGTTGGACACCATCAATGAAATGAGAAGACCCCAAAGGCAGCAACCGCTGGAGCTGGGCAGTTCTAATTAGATTATACTCATCATGAACCGAGAAACTAATTTAACCTAGATAAATTACTAGATGACCTCTGAATCTGTTGTAATATTGAATAAATAAAAATAATAAAATAAAAATCACCCATTATTCAACAAAATAATAAAAAGTTATAAATGTGCATAATCATAAATGTACTGACGATACATACTCGTAAATATATGTATCTTAAGTATATACTCAAACCGAAATTGTGTGAATATAATAAGAAAAGAAAATATCTCTAGAAAGAAATTTATGAAACTCTTAACAATGAAATAAACCACAATACAATATTAGTAGATGTAAATAATTCTATGTTTCTACTACTATGAAAAGAATATTTTTTAGAACTACTTAAAGCTTTATAAAAAGTTATACTAAAAATAATTACAACCCAGAAAGTGAATTTGACAATAACCAATGAACGTCAATAACAAATCATAACAAAAAAACAAATAATTTAGAATGAATTATTATAATATTTACCAAATTACCAAATTAAGTTGTGTGTAGCCTTCGTATGAGACCAATTGTATCCATAGCCCGTATGTGATGAATCATCCTTCCGTCACATGATGGTAAAAATTTTAATCCACAAGAAACATTCTCTATACAGCTCTGCGTGCAACGGAAACAAATGCTGCATGATGTGAATTCGGTATATTGAATTAGTGTCAAATTGTATACGCAAGTTGTCCGTAGATAAGTTCTTTAACTTTTTCATTTTAAGAACCACTGCCGTTTTGATATCAATTGATGATAATTTGACAATATAAGTTTGCTTGCGGTGTTCGATTTTTAATTACTTTTACTCGTAGGTTTAAATTACGTTTATAATGTTGTCGCTTTTTATTTCAAGATTAACATGCTACATTTTTCGGCTAATTCATTGCTGTCATAGTTGTTTGATGGAACTCCATTAATTACAATATTGCATTTTAGTTTATCGCGTAACGACTAATCACATATTGGCTCTAACTAGTTACAACGTTGCCGCAGATTTTTGCATTCCTCTTCGACTTTATTTACAGAAGCCTTAAATGTTAGGATATCATCTAAGGTCGATTTAATATCACTTCTTAGACCAACTAGTGTATTTGAAGAAGAGAAACTGTTGTGAGTCTTCAATAATTTTAAAGCAATTACATAATTCGTATAGCATAAACACATCCTCAATGATAACATTTGACACGGTCGGAAGCGCAATACTTATTTTTGAGGCACCCACGTTCAAAGTGGTTTTGTTATTAAATTTGCAGATATAACCTGACCATGTGAGAGGATACTGTAATGCACTTTATGTGGAACCAATTTTGAGATACTCGACAATATTATTATAATTTAAAATACGCTTACGTAAATGTTTATAAATGTTTAATATGTAGTTCACCATCCTTATTCTAAATTTGGCGCGAAAACTTTTGTACACAAAATATTATTATACTGAATGTGAAATATTATTTAAAATAATATTCCCCCTAATTTAATACAAAATCACCCTTTACAGTGTGCGATTTCGGTTTGGGCGCTCTTTTTCAAAACGTAACTACTGCGCCGTTCGATGGATTATTGTACTCATAAGCTAACGCGGCAAAATCATGATATCTTCAATAAATGCTTAAAATTAAAACAGCAACATAAAATCAAGTACGTATGGTATAGGCATTCAAACATAATTAGAGTTACTGCAACCAGTGTTCCCGTTGTAATAAAAACAGCTGATGATTTGAAATCGTTGACAACGTTAAGCAATGACATATTATGTTTTATAAATATCTAAATTGTCTGTCAAATTACATCTAATTTTGAAATATCTTTAAGTAAATCATGTAAGTAAGTACTCATCCCCCGATTTACATGGTACTTTTTTACCCGATTTCGCTTTACCACGGTTTGAAAAAAAAATCTTTATTTTTGAGTTTTTATTTGTTATTTCTAATTTATTATATTTATTTTATGTTAAAATAAATAAATTATTAAAACCCGAACGATAATTTAAGAATTTATTTTATTGTATTTTTTCGATTTACACGGTTTTCTGCAGAACCAATCTACCGTGTAAATCGGGGAATGGGTGTATTACAAGTATCCGTTTATCATATTGTTCAACAAATTAACATATTAGTTCTGCATTTTGTTACGCATGTCAATATAATGAGGTCAAGAGATGAAGATAGTGATATTCATTTTCTTTAATTGTGTTATTTTTCGCGACACGTACAAGTTAATCAATCAAAGCATACGGTGTTAATTTTATTATCAATCGATTTGAACGTTTAGAATATTTTCTGCATAATCTTGATTTCCGTGTAGATGTAATTGTTCTTGTTACATTCCTTACTCAATATGATAACTTAAATTCTATGTATGTTGATGGATTTAAAGCCTTTCACTTATTTCGTCAAATAATCTTGCCGAAACATGGATGTATTTCTATTCTCGTAAGGAATGAATTGAACGGTGTCTTAGTGAAAATGGAATTCAAAGAAGAGTTCGATTTTATGTCAATAAAACTGTGCAATATTAGGCTTCTAGTTTTTACCGCCCACCTGATTCTAATATTTATGAGTGTATTCACTACCTAGAACACAAATTACGAATTTACCCTCTATCAATTATTTATGATGAATAAGTCTCTGTCGATTCTTTATGGTGATTCTGATATTTCCGATCATTGTTATCTAATAGCAAGCAATGTGTAAGTTTATCGAAGAATTTTTAATAACTAACACTTTTGAGTTTGAATTATTTCATATGCAAATGTGTGAGCTAATACAGATGAAAGATGAAGCAAAACATAAATCAGATAAACCGTGGTTTACCTTTAATCTTAAGATCTTTTCCAATCTTTGAAATCTTTCTTCAATCGTTCAAAATTTCCTAAGTCTCAAACTTGGGCAAGTAGTACCTATATTTAAGGGAGGTGATAAATTAAAAGTTTCGAATTATTGGCCAATATCTGTGTTATCTATATTTTCTAAAATATATGAACGGTTAATTTTCAATCGAATAGTCCAAGTCCAACATATTAAAACTCATAGTTTGATTTCAGAATTCCAACATGGGTTTCAAGAATGGTCCAGCACTACCTCTGCGACCTTGTATTTAATGAATAATATCTTTAAATTTCCCATAGTATTGACCATGTAAACATTATTGGAAAACTCTACAATTTTGGAATACGTGATAAAGCGCTTAGCCTGCTACAAAATTACTTAACCAATTCAAAGACAATTTGTCAAGCTGGGGCCAATTTGTTCACAAACAACAAATTTTATTTCTGGGGTGCCGCTGTTTCTCAAATACATTAACAATATGTTTGAATTGAATTTGAAAGGTAAATCACAACTTTTTGCTAATGACCTCGCTGTTGTCTATGGATCCGATAATGCTGGTGGTCTTCTATCTGATCTGGTAAGAAAACCTGCTATTTTTGTAATGTAAAATTAGTAAATCATTTAATAAATAATGCTTATAGTGCTTTGCTAAAATGAATTATCAAGAAACGTCAACTTTAACACAACCTCAATACAGTAGGAAAAAACCAGTTGTAAGTAAGATTATCTTGGAAGCGACAGAGTGCTAAAGTTAGAAAGTACGTAGTTCATTACTTTTGTTTAAACTTAATATAGCCAATTACAGATAATATCTTTAGATATTCGGCTACTAAGCTTCCAGAAATGGTCAAATGCAGTCACAAGGGTAAAATTTTCAAGTACCATTTAGTAAAAGGTAATGAGCAGAAAAAAAAGTAAGAGTAGTAAAAGGTAAAAGCAAAATCGCTCGCATCTGGAGTTTATTTGAAATACTGTTCAATTGAACCATCAAAATGAACAGATCGCGCGAAACAACAATTCATTGGCAGTGCGTCAAAATGTTTTTATCGAAATTGTAAATATTGGTAGATCACGGGTGCATAGAATTTGCAAACAGTATTTCATTAGCGGAGCGATACCAGTCGAAAAACGAGAAGGTGATAGGTGTAAATTAATTGAAGGAAAGCGAGAGATCGTCGAGAATTTCATTAAGTCTTTCAAAATAATCGAGCTGCACTATTTAGGAGGAACCAGTTCAAAACGACGGTACTTACCATCTCAGCTGTCAATTGCGAAAATATGGAGGTAATATCAAACTTATACGTCCCGAAATCCAGATCAGAGAAAGTTACTTGCGCATGGTTTTCTGTACTAAATTCAACCTACGTTTCAAAACACCAAGCACAGATATGTGTTACAGGTGCTTGAGGTTTAAAGAAAAAATTAAAATCGAGAAGGATATCGCTAAAAAAATCATTTAATGGTTCAAAACCGTGTACATAAACTGCGCGCAAAGTCTTTCTCTGAGTTTCTCAGAGATCAACGATTTACTAACAGTCCAAAATACCCGAACAAGCCGCATATTATACCAGACAACTATATTTGTATCTGTTTGGGATGGTGGTTGGGAATGAGCACTCCAATTTAACGACGAATAATGGTTTTCTCTACCATTGGACGGAAAATATTAATCCGAAAGGATCCAACGAAATAGTTTCAGAGGTTTACCATAGGTAACTAATTTAAACTTTGATGGGATCAGTACTGTTCGTTTGGTATGTGATGGCTGTGGGGGACAGAACAAAAATTCAACCATGGTTTGAATAGTTTCCTATTGGCTTGCTAAAAAAGCACCGTTAAATGTTAAATGTATTAAACTAATATTTCCTGTAACAGGAAATATTATTCATACCATTCGATCGCGTTCCTACATACCATTCGATCGCGTTTTTGCACTGATCGGAAAGAAGGTTAAAGCGAAGGATACTATCGTCGATGTTCAGGAATATTTGGATATTTATACAGAATTTGGCACAACAACAGTAAAACTGAGAGATGAATGCCCAGTCTACGATTTTAGGAAATAAGTTGGGGATTATCTTAACATGCATAACAATTAACATAACACATAAAATTAACATAAAAATTAAAGGAAGGAATTTCCTACCATCAGTAAATGTTTATATAAAATAAAATGTAAATTATGTTAAAAAGAAAGTGATTTGTGGTAAAATTATACTTAAATTAAGTTATAAATCAGAAAAAAATAAGAAAACGATTTTGGTTGTTGGCGTGGGTTTTATCGTTTTGTAAACATATGTTATTACCAGTGCCGCATTTTTCTTATTTTATTTCATGTGCTAAGTGCTTTGCTTTTCATAATTTATTTTTATTTTGGAATATGTACTGTAAATACAATTTTTTACAGAAATTATAATGTAAACATTTGTTTTTAGTTTACCAAAATATGGAGAATTGAAAAAGCAATGGTTGAAGCCTCATCAGATGATATTCCAATTGGTCGCGAAACTTCTGAAGTAGACGAACCTAATATGTATGATCCAGGAAACTTGGATACCCAATTATACTAAGTGAATTTTCAATTAACGTTATTGAATACATAGAGGGATTTATAGTCCGATATTTATTTAGAAAATGAGGACTGTTGCAAATTAATGTAACCATGTAACACTTATACATCGCTAATCAATTTAAAAAAATAAGGGTGGTCTGTTAACTGCTTCGCCATCAGTATTAAAAATTTGCAAATATTCCGAAATTGTACTAAAACGGGAATTGGCTATTGCGGACTACGAAAACATAACGCAACTACAATCTAGTTCAAAATTGTTTAAAAAAGTAAGTTATAACGTTCTTCAGAACCTAAGTAGTGTAAATATTTTCAATGCTGAAGATCAATATAGTCATTCCCAAGCACACATTAATTTGTTAGCCCATTCTATCATAGAAAAATACTACGATATCCGATTGAATTATTTTTGTAACCAAAGGTCATCTAAATTAACAAAAAGAAATCGGTGTTTCTTTATTACATTTCAAAGAAATGTAAAATAAATGCAGCGTAGTTGTTTTAGTTTGTAAAAATATACAAAGAAGTGCTTTAACTTCTTTCGTCCCAGAAAAGTTATTCTGTTCACCACCATCCTTCATATGCTGTGGATTATGCCTACGGGGGATACCACATTAAAAAAACGCGCCGAATACTCTTCCTATACCCTTCCTAGCAAATTAAATACTAAACATGACGGTGGTAAAACAAATTTAATTTAGTTTTAATTGTAACTTATAATTATTTGAATACACACAACTTCAGAATCTACATAATATTTTATTTAAAATAAACAACTAATGTACTTATTTGTAGGAATAAAAATAATTTTGAATTTGTGTAGTTTTTAATTTCAACTTCCTAACTTCATTGCATTCGATCGAAAAAAAATCTAAATACGGCCCTGTTGATTTATACGCTTTCTCTTTTTTTCTCCGAATTTGTGACGCTTGACAGTTGCTTATATTCATTCTATATAATCTATTTCTATGGTACTGAACTGATGCCAACTTCAAATAAACAACTCAGCCTGACTTCTAAGCCACAATCAACACGCAACGATACTAATGTAGGGCATCTACCTCTTTTTATACCTCTTTTTCAATCAGAAAACTGCATTCAAACATCTCCCACTGTTTCAACAAATGACCTTGAAACAATTAGAGTGGTGAAACCACGAAGATGGATATTTTTCAGTAGAATTCACACATCTGTAACTGATGAACAATTCAAGAGATTTGTGGAAAATAAGAAACGATGATAAATTCTGATGTTTGGCCAAAGGGTCTTTTCATAAAGGAATATGAGTTTCCAAAAGAGCAATCGTTTTTTCGGATTACAAGAAACAACCACTAAATAACTCAACATATAACTTAAATGATGGTCTCAAAATATGTACTACGTGTGAGGCAATGTGTGATTTAAACGGTGGCTTATTGTATTTTTCATCTTCAGAAAACTACTGCAAGACTCCAAGGCTGAACAACACATAACAAATCAATCTCATCATTAAATGTAAACTTTTGTTAACAAAAGGCGTAAATAACAGCCAGCATGAAGATTATATTAACGGATGAGTTTGTTAAAAATATTCCATCTAAAAATTCCTGCTTGCTGAACCTCAGATTTTAACCTTGATAAATCGACTTAGTAAACACTTAGTAACTTCATCTATTTTAATTTGTGTTGCCTTAGTTAGGTGAAAAATTGAAAAATTTTAATCTTAAAAAACACCTGTCGCGGAACGGACTTAAACTACAAAATGTCTACATTAAATCCGTCAATGCAATTACAAATGTTTATATAATTGAAAGTAAATACGTTATTGTGGTTACTCATCAATCTAAAATTGATTACAGTGATCTAATATGCGCTCTAGAAACTTTAACAGGTTACTTGCAACAACGAAAAGATAAGCCTTTCTCAATTCTTTTGGATGTTAACCACCATGTCAACAAACTTATGTCGTTGTTGGATTATATTACAAACTATCCATCTAACAACATCAAATGGGTTTTAAATATTCCATTCAATGTGTCAACTCAGTATGAAAGAAAGCTATCATCCCGTTGGATTACTGATGATCCCTCGAAGTTATCACATAGTAACTGTATCGATTTTCCAACTACATCTCAGACATTTTACAAAGTGTTGTCTGCAGAGTCCATCTATAAAAATTCGAATGTTTTTACTTCTAAAAAATAAGAACTTGCTGATATTAAATTAAAGGTAACATCTCGTTGCGAACACGAAAACATTGATTTTAATAACATCAAATTAAACGACAAAATGATTGCCTCGTATATAATAAATGGTAATCGGACCTACGATACAGTTTTTATTGATGAGTACATGATGGTGCATGCAGGATATATAGGACTTGTGGTTATCCTTAATAAATGTTCTACAATATATCTATCTCCTGAGTACCGACCAAACGGCACAGTGGTTAAAGCTTTGGCGTTTGGATCGGGGGAGGTACCGAATTCAGATCCCGATATGGCAGGATGCAAAAGGAATTTTTCATCATCTGATAACGATCAATGATAGAAATGAACCCCTGTCACCCCCCTTTCGGAGTGCACAACTCATGGAACGATCCATCTTCCATGTCACTACTATAGGATGGCGTGGAGCTATGCAATGTGCAGATGGTTCTACGTAAATCGGACCTATTGCCGTACGTCCTCGATTTGGCAAGCTGGGTGATAAAACCCAAATACATGGGTACAGTGATTACATCATGTCAATATGCTATTTTTCGATGCAAGCGCATTCGTAACAAAGACAGAATACTTAAATGTGGCATATAGATGCCCAGCTTATGTTACTTCTCTAACGGAATACTACCCTAACATCAGTAGTATGAATACCGTGTAAATTTCAACCAAATTTATAAACCTGCCGTCAACATCGTCGTCCATACCTATGTTGGATAACGCATTATATCTAACTTTTACCAAAGCTGATAAACAATAAACCTCCCAGCTTAAGATATCAGAATCTAATATGTAAATTTAATATGTATTAGAATCAATTCTCAACCATTTGAGTTGTTCGATAGTGTACCGCATGCCATAGTTGCAATTTCAAGGCACACACAATCATTTAGAAATTTTTCACCAGTGGCTAATGATATACTACACTCACTTTTAATGAAAGCTCGAACCTCAACCCATAAAATCCAAGGAAAGATTGATTTATGGGAAATGTGCAATTTGCTATCAAAGCGTAAACAAAATGACATCAAAAGCATCTAAGTTTTATAACTTCGTTTTAAAATCAAACTACCTTATTTATGTAATTTGTGAAACTTCATTAAAACCCGGCATAAGGAGCAGTGCATTTTAGGCCATGATTACGTTGTTTACTTATGCGATCTCTCTCCAAACTAGCTCAAAAAAATCGGATGGTGGCGTACTAATAGCAGTACATTCTAAATTCTGGAATGCTCCAGTAACTTTAACCCCATTGAAAGTCGAACAAATTGGTGTAAAAATCAAAATTAACCAAACCAATCTAATCATCTACGCAGCATATATACCACCTCAATCAAATAGTGATCATTACGCAACCTGCATCGATGCGATTGATGAAGTTATTAATACAACAAACTCGTCAGATTTAGTTGTGAGCTTGGCGATCTTAATCTTCCAAATATAATCTGGAATTTGGACCCGGAACTAAATTGTATTTTACCATGTAATGTAACAACTGATGCGGAATCTTTATTTGTGGACGCCATGCTTGGTTATAATTTGAACCAAGTAAATACAATTGCTCCTAATCGTGGTAGATTATTGGATACTAATCACTGTCAAAATTTTTGAACCCGTATTACCTTTTGTCATAAATGATATCAATCATAAAGCTTTCGATATTGTATTTGACTCAAAGAATTTAATGGCGAGTTCGGAACACCTATAACCAATCAAATACAACTTCAAAAAAAAACAAACCGTGTGGGGCTACAAAGTTACCTGGAATCCATCAACTGGCAAGTAACTCTCAATTCTAATTATATAAACGAAAATATTGATAAATTTAATGACATTATGCAGCGAGGCTTCGAACTTTATGTACCTATGTGCTGTAAACCACAAAATGCTCATCTTCAGTGGCTCGATGAGTTAAAAAATCGGAAGTCGAAAGCGTATGCCAAAATGTTGAATAGCGGGTTACAAGCGATCTATGGTTTTACAACATAGTAACGAATTTGAAATTTATTTCAAATCAAAATACAGATCTTATCTTGATCAAATTCAAGGAAAATTCAAAGTAAATCCATAACAATTTTGGAAATACTTTAGAAATTAACGCGAAATTGAAGGAGACCCTGCTAATAGGTCCTATAACAATACCAGCTCTTCAAACTAAAAAGAAATAGCTGACATGTTCGCGACGTTTTTTCAATCAGGCTATAAACCAAGCGCTACTAGTGGAATGCACGAACAATCCAGCAATATCAACGTATCAATGACTCAACCTGTTATTTTTGAGGCTTTAAAGGGATTTGGAGACGGTTGTGGCCTTCCCAATATACCCTTTTCTATTCTGAAGGAGTACGCTGACATTTTAGCAATTCCATTATTTTACCTGTTCAACCACTCGTTAAGCACCGGTGTGTTTCCCGAAAAATGGTAAATTTCAAAAATTACACCAATTTTTAAATCGGGTAAACGAGATGACATTACATGCTGCAGAGGAATATCAATTACATCAACAATTCCAAAATTGTTTGAATTAGTTATATGCATCAACTTTAAATCACAATTGCACGTAATATATCAATAAACCAGTATGGATTTATGCCTGGCTGATCCACCTCAACTAATCTGAATGAATTCACCAGTAAAATAATTACAGATAGAAAAACATCATCAATTTGATGTAGCGTACACGGATTTAAGTAAACCATTTGATTCCATTGTCGTCAAAAATCACTCCAGAGTTTATTCGCATTTGTGTTTTCACTCGATTACATAAATTGGTTCAAGTCTTAACCCGTGACAATTTGAAATAATGGGAAATGAGAAATCAAACGGTATTAAAGTTACGTCTGGTGTTCCCCAAGGATAACACATCGGGCCTTGGATACTTATTATTTTCATAGATCGAATAACCGAGATAATCAAAAACCTAAACGTGCCCATATTTGCTGATGTGAAAATTATTCGAACCGGTAATGGAATGCTAGATACGAAAAAACTTCAAGAAGACATCGATAGATTAAGTGAGTGGTGTGATCGAAACTCGCTTTACTTAATACTTAATATTAAGAAATGCAAAATCATATCTTTCCATCGTAAAAGAAATCCGTTAATTACTTCATACAAAGTCAACAACGAAGTATTGCAAAGTCAATGAGATTATAGATTTAGATGTTACATTTGTCGAAAATGCTAGTTTCAATAGGCATATTGAAAATTGTATTGCGGAAGAGAATGTCATGTTTGGATTTGTTAAAAGATGGACACGTGAACTTAAAGATATTCAAATCTTATTCATGTTCACTCTATTTCGCGTACGTACGATTACAACTGGAATACGCTGTATCGGTCTGGAATCTTTCTTGTTAAAGAAAAGTGACTAGGATTACGACCACACTTTACCATTCCATGAAAATGTGCTAGGTTACCTCCGCACTCAACAAGATGCACGGATTACAAAATATGTACGCTTAAAAATAGACGACTTCTCTTAGGCACGGCTTTTATTGGTATCGTTTTGCTCGGTCACATTGATTCAGCTTAGATTTTGGAAAACATATCAATTCATGTACCTTGCAGAACATTTCGAAATCATGAGTTTTTAGCACTATATCACCATTCTACAAACTATGGAGAAAATAACCCCATTAACCCCATTAATAGGTTGTCTAAATCATTCAACATCGTCGACGACCTATTTGACTTTAATTTATCAAAGAACAATTTCAAAAATATTCTGAAAAATTATTTTTAAAAAACCAAAATTTGATTTATATCTTTTTTTGTTTTTAAGTTTTTTGTTTGGATTGTTATTTTAATATAATTTTTGTTTTAATAGATTTCTTTAAATAACTAAATATAAATATAATATAATAGTACTTTACTAACGCCAATGGAATCTGGCTAATAACATCCACATTAGCGATGTTGCGACACACATTGAGGTTTGAAATATTACAGGTTGAACTCTTTTAGTTACGAATGAGATCGAATTTTCTATTTACAATACACTCATACTCTGTTTTATGGAAGGGATTCGTTCCGGAAAAGCTGGCCGTAAGCCGAAATTCCGTTCCCAATACGATACAATAGCGAAAATGGGATATAAATTATTAGTTGTTATAGCGAAATTCTGTAATAAGGGCCTTCGTATAGCGGGATATGAGCGTATTCAAATGTGAATTTAATAGATTATTAAAAATTTAGTTTTGAGTAGAGTAAAAATATGAAGAAAACGTTTATATTAAAATCATTCAGTTTGTTTTTACAATTCGAAATAATGAAAACACTTGTAAATTGCCTTAGAGTGACAATAGTTATTTATTATTGGAATATCGATTTCGAAATTAATTTCTTCTTCAGTTCCTTTCTACAACTAATCTGATTAAGAAACTGAAAAAGAAATTAATTTCGAAATCGATATTCCAATAATAAAATAACTATTGTCACTCTAAGGAAATTTATAAGTGTTTTCATTAAACCAATTTAATTCAACTTTATAGTGAAAGTTATCATCAGAAATGTTAGAAATGAATTTTAACCATTACAGCACAAATTCGAAAATTTTTTTTTATTATTCCTTGCAATCTTGTTTTGGGGGGCGAAAGCGCTCTCCTAAACTCTTTCGCGGTTTGCTTTTTATGTCCTTACTTTTACGCCAGTGTTAGCCAATTCGAGGACGTACGATTATATTTCCGATATTATCACCCATCTGCACATTGCATAAGCTCCATGCCAGCAGCTTTGCCTATTTTATTGGCATGGAAGATGGGTCGGCCCATGAGTTTTGCATTCCGTTGATAGGGGGTCGTCAATAATAGATATGTGTTCCATTTCATCAACATCCTAATCTATCTGTTGATGAACATTCCTTTTGCATCCCTATCCCTATCCCTGCCCCTTATCGGGAGATTCGAACCTGGTACCTCCCGAACCAAACGCCAAAGCTTTAACCACTGTGCCAAAATTCGAAATATTCCTGTTAAATTCTTTAATAGTTCAAAACGTAATTTTAATATCTATATTTTTTTTATATATTTATAAACATTATAATTATATATATATATATATATTATCAAAAGATAAGTTGAAATGTTTTTGGTTTTATGGCGTAGAATTTCTTATATTTCTATATTTTCCATTTTGTATTATTGTACAAAGGCCTGTGGACGCGAATAAATTTTACCGAAACCTCGCGAAGGTAAGGAATTTAGCTTTATTTGTATGGACTTACAATAAATATAGAATTAAAATATTTAATATATCAGCCATTAGAAACTATTCAGTCACTTTGTCTTGTCTGCAAGGTTGACGAAGCGATAAAAAATGAGGACCCAAAATAACGTAAATCAAAATCTAGTTTTTCAAAATGCGGGATTTGAAACTCAATTTTTGGTTTGGACCTCCTAAAACCTCTAGTTCTCAAAATGAAATGCTTACCTGATTTTTAAGATTCCCCCTAAATTGACTTTACGCCATTGATTTATGCAGTCGAAATACTAACGCGCATGTTTTGATTATCTATTTTGTCGGTTGTCCCCACATCTGACCATTAGCGCTGCCCAAGTGAAATGAAGACCATTTTACGAACAATGCATCATTACACCATAAACAATTTCATGTGATTTGATAAATTTTATAAATTATGTAGTTACTAAAACGAACAATTTAGTTTCGACAATATTAACATGTACATGATCACTAATTATCCCGTCTCAAAATTTGTAAGAGTTTAGCTCATCTAAATATGCATACGTTATTCGATTCAAAAACCAAACAAAGAGCGCCATTATCTTAAAATGATATTGAATTTCCTTTAATTGAACCTTAATCTTTCAAAATCTACAAAAATTTCTCGCTGCGCTATTTATCGTAGTTAATAAATTGTTGTGTCGTCCTTGAACACCAAAGTATATTAATACCAATAGAATTACAATTTACTTACTTCCTCTTGGTCCAAAAAACTTTACACAAAATTCGTTCAATCCTCCTAGTAGCGTAACCTCGTGTTTGCTTTCAATTCTAAAATAGAAAACCTCTAGATTAATAAATTATTTCAGTACAGAACCATATCCTAGCCAGTATTACTTACAATTTAATGACATCCGTGTCCATACGCCGTTTCCCTGCACTAGGTGAGGACATTATTTGTTATTTTGTTGGTTATTGAAGAAAAATGATTTGTATGCCAATTCTCGATTCCCGATAGTATTAAAACTTCTTAATTCTACACCAATCTTTATTACGATTATGTTTTATGACAATGAATAAAAAACTTATGTCCGACTTCACTAACAATGTATAATGACAGTTGTTATAATAAAAATGAAATAAAGCAAAATAAAGAAAACAAAAACATTATTACACACACATATTCATAATATACAAAATACAACAAAATGAATAATTAATTTTTTTGATCTCGCATTGAAAAAATAAAAACGTAAATAAATATATTATATTGCCAAATGTTTATTTCCATTATCCCCACTAGCACTGCAGGCAGAAGTAAATAATGCAAATGTGTTTGTATAGAAAAAATGTGGCGAATGCAAATTCTGTCACCAATCAAATGGTTCGATTCTAATGAGTTGCCCGATATGATAAATTTCTATTCACACCCAGAAGACAGCAAACTTACCAACAAGAATAAAATGTTCCGTTAAAATTTGGTTTTTGATATCGAATTTGACATGGAATTCCGTCTATTTAAGACTGCAACATGACATCGGGAGTTAGTGTGGCACAAATACCATGGTTTCGCGCAGAATGTATTAAAACAACAACAAAGTTAAAAAATATTTCAACTCGAGTGTGGAACTAGTAGGAGGGGAGGGGCATAAAGCATTTCACGAAACTTGTTTGGTTATGAGTTCACGAGCGAATGTCATGGTATTTATTGGTTTGTACAAATGCTATGTAAATTATTTTTCTAAAAGTTGTTTTTTGATGATAGAATCGTTTTTATTAGTTTTTAACGCTTAAGCGGAAACTATAGATGGAATAAAAAGAATAAAAATACCGTAAGAGAGCGAAAGAGAGGATTTACATGTATTCGACTATAGCCAGAATAATGAATATAAAAAGAATAACAGAAATGCGTTTGATATTTTTTTTTATTTTTGCTGTCACTTAAAAAGAATAACGAGGGAAAATTTTCGTTCAGGAATAAAAAACTTTATAACCACAACTACAAAACCCAAACAAATTTTAGTGTGTTGCATGTAATATTCATGTTTATATTTTATATAAGGAAATTTTGAATTACTCGTGTATTTATTATAAAATATTCATGTATACATATACTAATATGACTATAATATCATAAATAATTTTCAATCCACTGTAGAATTGTATTTTTCTAAACCTAACCTAAAAAAATAATTTATCGAATTGTGGTGATTTAAACCGCATAAAAATAATTTTTATAATTTTAAAAACATATATTTGTTGATATAAATACGTTTTTATACTCAAAACTATTGAAGTTTCATTCATAATTTTAGGAAACATCAAAAAAATATATGAATGAACTTATTATTTAAAGTCATCTATGGCCGTAACGTCAAATTGGAATAATAAATTTTTATCTTCGTTTCTTACGACATCATTATCAAAGCTGATGAAAATTTAATAAACAAAATTTCGTTCACAACATATACAAAGCCTGTACAGTAAATTTTATATAAATACAAAGTGAATAGAAGGTATATTTGAAAAATTATATAAAATATAATTTGAATTTATAAAATAAATAATCAAACAAATTTAGAAATGTTTTCATAAAAATAAAAATAAGGGGAGGAAATTGTATAGAGTTAGTACTAGATTTAATGTAAAGCATTTCCAAAATTGATCTTTTTCAAAAATTTCGTTCTTTATCTAATAGGTCTTTATTTAATAGATCGTCTTGATATTATCTAAATTAATTATGTGTCGTTATCGTTATTTAATTCATTTTTATGTTGCTTACGTTGCTTATTACAATGCCTATACCTTCAAGAAATTGAATTTTCGTTAATTTCGATTTTGCGTTCTTTTTTATGTTACTCCATTTTTTTCTAATAATATCCAAAATTATTTGACTATCTACATTTGTAAATAATGAAATCACCTCTAAAGAAATTAAAATAAAATTTGGAGGTATAATAACATTTCGAATTTTTTGTTTAAAAGCTTCGGAATTTAGAATATTTAATTATTACTATTTATTTGGCTCATTAGATATTTTCCAAATTTGTTTTTTGACTTTATTTATTATATAAATAAACGTAAATGTGGCAGAAATATAAATTTTTATTCTCCTCAGCGTGAACTTCGTTCATTTATCTTTAGTTGTGATAAATTGCTTTTCATTTTTAAGGTGTTCACCTAAAAATTTACCATTTTCCGCTAAAATGTTTTTAATTCAACGTTTATCGTATAATATTAATACGCATTTGCCCTGTCAAATCCGGCCCATATAACTCGATTGAGAATATCGTTTTAGAATTTGACGGTTACAACACCAATTCTCGTAATTCACACACTCCCGGGATATTCGTGAAAATAACGGAATAAGCTTTGTATAATTTCTAAATATTTACCTAATATTTACGCTACTGCTGGAATATTTCCGACATATTCCGACAATAATTTTTCCACTTTTATTTTACCAACATTAAATCAGAACAACAAATAATTTCCGCAATTTTCACTTAACGTCATTTATTATTCTTTCCACGTAACGATTCTCCCAAATGTCACCCGAAGGCTGACTCATTATGTGCGTTGCACTGGTATTTATATATCGATAGAATATTCTACATTCACCTAGATTTATTCTAGAGGTTATATTCTAGTAGTGCCTATGTATGTGTATTTGGCCGTCTCACAATATATGGACTGCATGTATGCCACAGGATTATATACTATAGAATGAGTGTAATGATTTTGCCCATATAAAATTTTCTATTTCATGTGTAACAAATCAGAGCAAGATGCTTATACAAAATGAATATGGGGGTCTCATATCTCAAAGAAAAAACCTAGTTTGGTGGTTTCTGTCTTTGTTAAAAGTGACAGCAAAATTTTGAGCTTTTAAAAAATGTTGAAATTCTTAATTAAAATAATTAAATTATGATAAAATAGTTAGTAGATTGAGTAGAATAATCCATCATTTGAAAATAATAATTGAAATTTTTTAATTAAAATGAAGTGTCTTGTGAAAAGCTACCAAAATACGCCTAAAAATTACAGATAGGAATTTCTAACAATCGATAAATTTACCGAGTGTTTTTATAAAATAAAATGTAAATTATGTTAAGAAGAAACTGATCTGTGGTAAAAATATCTTTTTTTTAGTTTATAAATCTGAAAAAATGAGAACATAATATTGGTTGTTGTTGTTGCGTTTTTTCTTTTAGTCGACAAGTTATATTACCAGAGCAGTATTTTTTCTTTTAGTTTAATAAAACGGCGTATATTTCATTTGCTGTTAAAGGCGTTTATTTCATTTCCTTTAAATATGAGTATAATTTTTTATATAAATTATAATGTAATCATTTGTTTTTAGTTTACCAAAATATGGAGAATTAAAAAAGCTGTGGTTCAAATCAATTGATTGCTTCGATAAGCAAGATGTACTAAGTAGAAATTCAATTATTTATTCGGTACATTTTAAAAAGCATTATTTCATCCCGCGGACAAAATGGAATCATAAGAGATTTTTAAGAAAATCTACCATTCTCACCTTATTCATTAACAGACCAATGTGTGGGTTTCACGTCGATGAAAATAATCTTAAAAATTCATGTCCCAATGTTAATCAAATCTCAATTCATTATCTTACTGAAGAAAACTTGGTTGGATCCATCGGTTACTCTTTTTCTAAATCTGTCGCCCCAAGACGTTTACCCAACTTCTATAGATGACTCTGATGATATTATTGGGACTAATTTTTAAGTTTCTTTTCATGTTGAAGCATATTTTCTTGGATACCCAATTATACTAAGTGAATTTTCAGTTAATGCTATTGTACACATAGGGGGATTTATAGTTTGATATTTATTTAGAAAATTGAATTGTGAGGACTGTTCTCGCTGTCGAAATTAATACGACAAACTAATTCTTATACATCGCTAATCAAATGAAAAAGTAGAGGTGGTCTGTTAACTCCTTCGCCAGTATTAAAAATTTGTTAATAATCCGAAGCAGTATTAATTCGGGAATTGACTGTTACGGACTACAAAAACATAATGCAAAACTACAATCTAGATCAAAAATGTTTGAAAAATAGTTTTTAACGTTCTTCACAACATAATTTTAACACTATGGTGTTAGTAGACACTTGGCGAAACACACTAACACTTAATAAACACATTTTATTAAACACTTGTTTTATTATTTTGCAAAGAAATAATAAAATTGGCGTCGCTTAGAGTATATAGGAAAAACTAGCCAGCGGATTAGCAACATCGTGTTCGATTATACCAATATTACTTTTGCTTTTTATAATAATAACACAATAAATGACATGGTTTTTAACAATAAAGCTAGAGTTGACCGCCTTTCCAAGTCTAATGTTTATAGGATTAATTGCAATGATTGTAGTTTCTTATATATTGTACAGACTGGGCGCAATTTTGGAGTTAGAGCTAAAGAACATTTATCTGGTTGCAATCAATCAACATTCCATAATCATTTAACTTTAGAAAATCATACAGCTAACTTAAACAATTTAGACATATTACATATACAACCCAAAAGCAGACGTTTAGATACCTTAAAATCTTACGAAATTCGAAAATCCATATTCCTTAACCAAAATACCCTTAACGAACAGAGAGAAATTCGTTTCTTACCAATTACGGATCCCGCCCTGTTCTATTCTCACGCTCTTAATAATATGACTAATACGTCGGGTAATTAAATGTACTTCAATATACCTTGAATTGTGTTACTAATCCGATGACTAATCGCTAACCTGCTCTCCCACCGATTTTTTATTAGTAATTTTTCCGTATAAACAACAGATGGTTCGAACGATCAATAGATTAATTTTTATTGCCTATTTTTTATCTCTCCTTCTTTTATTTATCTAACTATATCTAACTAAATTTTTATTTTTACAAATCAGTAGATACTCCTGATGATGACCTACCAAGTCGAAATCGATCGAGTGATTTTTTAAATTTTTTGAATATATATTTTAATTGAAATATTCAAAAATTTAATTCTTTGCGAAATAATAAAACAAGTGTTTAATAAAATATCTTTATTAAGTGTTCTTCACAACCTAATCAGTGTAGATATTTCCAATGATGAAGACCAATGTAGTCATTCCCATGAATACGGTAATTTGTTAGCTCATCCTATCATAGAAAAATACTATGCCATCCAGAAGAATTATTTTTGTAACAAAGGTCATCTAAATTAACAAAAAGGAACTAATTTGTTTCTTTATTACATTTCAAAGGAATGTACAATAAAATAAATACAGCGTAATTATTTTAGTTGCAAAAATATACGATTTGGGGCACTTCTTTCATCCCATATAAGTTATTTTGTTCACCACCATCCTTCATATGTTGTGGATAATCCCTACGGGGAATACCACATTTAAAAAAAAACGCGCCGAATACTCTTCCTCTTGAGAGGTGCGGAAATGAGTGTATTCCTAATAAATAGCTAATTAAATACAAATTGTAGGTACATATGGATCGTAACAATTACTATTTGATACACGCAACTTCAGGATCAACATAATATTGTATTTAAATAAAAACTATTATTGTTGTGCTTATATTGGAGAATAAAAATAATTTTCAATTGTATGTAGTTTTTAATTTCAACTTCCTCTAACTACATTGTATTCGGTTGAAAAATTCTAGCTCTCTGTTGATTTATACGCTTTCTCTTTTTCTCTCCAATTTTGCTTACATTTATTCTATATAATCTATTTCTAAGATGTATGCAGGCCAGCAACTTTCATACAAATGCTATGGAATTTTATTTTCGAAAAGTTTTTTTTTACTTTATTAATTTATTCTTGTAAATGCAGCAGAAAAATAAATTTTTATTCTCCTGAGCATAAGCTTTGTTTATTTATCTATAATTTTCTATAATTTTAGATTTGATATTTTTTCGATTTGATCTACACTACCACCACCAAACATTATTGTAAATTATTTTAAGTAACAAGATACAAAAGTGCGCGATTTTTATAATTTGTTATTTATAATTTTTTTTTGCTGTGGTCTAATGTGTTTTGTGTAAATTAATATAATTGAACAATTTAATAAGCATATTTAGTATTATTTAATATATATAAACTTGTTTATGCCATAATTTGTTTTTCAACAAACACGATGTTAATTATCAACACAAATGCAATAAAACAAAATATATTTCTTTACGCGCTTTGAGAATTGTCAAAACTTGATCTATTTTGTAAAATGCAAAGAACTCACCAATAGATTTGATCTAGATCAAATCGATATAAATCAAATCTTTTTGTACGATAGAATTGGCCATAAATTTATTTCCATAATTTATTTGTATTATGAACAAAATACAACTATAAAACGAACATCAAAAGATGGTTGCTTACGCACTATTACTCACACTGACAACAAAAAGAACAACAATGTTTTTTTACGTTCTTTGGTATCTGTCAAAACTTGATTTACTGTGCGTTTATACTTGCGGAAATTAGTGCGGCACTAATATATCGCACTCGCTCCCGCAGGTATATATTCTTAGCTGCGGAGCGAGAGCGATATACTAGTGCCCCACTAATTTCCGCAAGTATAAACGCACATTTATGTTAAATTCGTTCGGCTTTAGCAAAAAAAGTTACCCGATTTTTATGGAAACGAACATGAAAAATATTACCCGATGTTTGTTGTAGTGTTAGTGAAAATAAAAATAAAAAATTGTTTATTGTTATGAACATTTTGACATTTCAAAATTCTATTCGTTTGGTGATTATTCGCATAGGAAATTTTTTTCATTATTTTAATTATTAATATGGAGTTAATATGTTAATCTGTTAAATTAAAAATATTAATATATTAAATTAATATATCGTACGATTAATAACAAAAAACTGTACCCACGATTGATAACAAATAACTGTTGGCACTATCAATAACAAAAACTGTTCGCAGTAAAAAATAAATTATTGTTTATTGTTATGAATATTTTGACATTTCAAAATTCTATTCGTTTGGTGATTATTGGCATATGAAATTTTTTCATTATTTTATTTATTAATATGGAGTTAATATGTTAATATATTAAATTAAAAATATTAATATATTAAATTAATATATCGTACGATTAATAACAAAAAACTGTACCCACGATTGATAACAAATAACTGTTGGCACTATCAATAGCAAAAACTGTTCGCCGTAAAAATTTATATAATGATAATTTCCAATTTATTTAAATTTTTTTAATGTATATAGGAGACACAAAATTACAAATTAGACACAGTACGTTTATTCACATCGAATATAAACACATAAAATAATAATTAAAATGGCCCGGCGTCTTACATATGTATGTGTAATTTTTTTTATAAAATCTGACAAAATATCGCGATTTTTTAAAGTTACACGAGATAACTTTTCCGGGTAAGTTTTTTTTCGAACGAACATGTTATGTCAAATTGTTACCCTGACAGATCATCTAGTGTAAGTTTTTTAACTCTGACATCTAAATTCGGGTATGACATTACTTTTTGGTTCGATAGAACTCCACGTTACTTTTTGTTTATACAGGGTTAATTTGAGTAACTTTTGTTATCTACATTAAAAAAATTAAAATTGCCCAAAAGATACCATGGGCTTTTTCCGAGAACGGATAATGTGTAGTGGGTCAGAATCATAGAAATAGAGTATATAGAATGAATATAAGCAACTGTCAAGCGTCACAAATTCGGAGGATAAAAGAGAAAGCATATAAATTAACAGGGCCGTATTTAGAATTTTTTTCGATCGAATGCAATAAAGTTAGGAAGTTTAAATTAAAAACTACACAAATCCAAATTATTTTTATTCCTAAAATAAGTACATTAATTGTTTTTATTTAAATAAAATATTATGTAGATTCTAAGTTGTGTGTATTCAAATAATATAAGTTACAATTAAAACTAAATTAAATTTGTTTTACCACCGTCATGTTTAGTATTTAATTTGCTGTTTATATGAATATACTCATTTCCGCACCTCCCAAGAGAAAGAGAATTTGGCGTGTTTTTTTTAATGTGGTATCCCCCGTAGGCATAATCCACAGCATATGAAGGATGGTGGTGAACAGAATAACTTTTCTGGGACGAAAGAAGTTAAAGCACATGTATATTTTTACAAACTAAAACAACTATGATGTATTTATTTTACATTCTTTGGAAATGTAATAAAGAAACAAACCGATTTTTTTTTGTTAATTTAGATGACCTTTGGTTACAAAAATAATTCAACCGGATATCGTAGTATTTTTCTATGATAGAATGAGCTAACAAACTAATGTGTTCTTGGGAATGACTATATTGATCTTCTTCATTGAAAATATTTACACTAATTAGGTTTTGAAGAACGTTATAACTTACTTTTTTAAACAATTTAGAACTAGATTGTAGTTGCGTTATGTTTTTGTAGTCCGCAATAGCCAATTCCTGTTTTAATTCTGCTTCGGAATATTTACAAATTTTTAATATTGACGGCGAAGGAGTTAATAGACTACCCTTATTTTTAAATTGATTAGCGATTTATAAGAATTTATTACATTGTTGTATTAATTTGCAACAGTCCTCACAATTCAATTTTCTAAATAAATATCGAACTATAAATCCCTCTATGTATTCAATAACATTAATTGAAAATTCACTTAGTATAATTGGGTATCCAAAAAAATCTTCGTCATAGATGTTAGATTCGTCTACTTTAGAAATTTTTTGGCCAATTGGAGTATCATCCGATGAGGCTTCAACCATTGCTTTTTCAATTCTCCATATTTTGGTAAACTAAAAACAAATGTTTGCATTACAATTTCTGTAAAAAATTGTATTTACAGTACATATTTCAAAATAAAAGTAAATTATGAAAATAAAAGCACATAGCACATGAAACAATCAACACTATCTTTTCGAACCATAGTAATACGAAAAATGCGGCACTGGTAAAATATTTGTTTACAAAAAGAAAGAACCATAATTGTTTTCTTATTTTTATCTGATTTATAACTTAAATTAAGGATAATTTTACCACAAATCACTTTCTTTTTAACATAATTTACATTTTATTTTATATAAACACTTCCTGTATTTTTTAAGGCGTATTTAGCAGTTTTTCACGAGACACTATGTTATATTAAATGTTTCTAATTTTTATTACTAAAATGATGCACTACACACAATCCACTAACTATTTTAATAATATTTTAATTATTTTTTAATTATTTTAATTAATTTTTTCAAGATTTTTTAACAGCACATAATTTAACGCGTCACTTTAAACAAAAACAAAAACTTGTTTGAGGGGTTTTTCTTTGACATATGAGACCGCCATATACATTTTTTATATAACCATCCTGCTCTGGCTTGTGACACATGAAATAGCAAATTTTATATGGGAACACTTTTACATTCATTCTATAGTATATAATTCTATGGTCAGAATTACTTCGGTTTGTAGGGTTTTGTATTCTGAAAATTTTTCGGCTCGGGTAACACTATACAAAATTCACTAATTCTGTGGCCATTTCTAATTTTTTGTTATTTCATTTGTATCGAAATCATTGATCGAAGTTAGAGCGACTGACGCTTCAGTTTATATAAAAATTTAATTTAGTATAGTGAATTTAGTATTGTGATAATAAATGTGTAAGTAAAGTGTTTAATTCCAAGTAAGTAATATTTTAATTTGATATAAAATACAATTTTAATATTTTTGTTTTCTTGAACATTATAAAATTTAGAAAAGAAAATTTTCATTTGTCGGCAAGCGGTTAATATTATAATTCAAGCAAAAATGACCGAGGAATACACAATTAAAAATGTTACGCTTAATTGTATTGAGGTAGATGGTCGAATAAATCATTTCGAATGCGGCTTAAATGTGCGTTTTAGTTTGGAGGGACTTGTGTTAAGCACCGTTATACAAGGTAAAGGTAAGTTCACATCATTTTTTTTTAACAGATCCCTGATTTGCCGGCGAAAACTGGCACACGTGCTTTTATGTCCTTTGGGTTTAAAATTAATTTACTGGTTTGAAACTGCTTAATTTATTTATTTTTTTGTTTCTAGATCCTTCTACTTGTGATGTTACAATAAATTATAATTCGTCAAATGAGGTTGAAATCACAACTATTAGTGACACCACTGTAATGGTTAAACTGGAAAATAACACTTTAATGTTGTTTACAATTGTGAATTCGAGTGATATGCATATGCTAAACTCATCAATTCAAATAATCAAAGATAGGCGCTCAAATTCCGTATTTTCACAACGAACCGAAGAATCCTCCGCATCACAGTATTTTCAGTTTTATGGTTATTTAAGTCAGCAGCAAAACATGATGCAGGATTTTGTAAGGACTAGTACTTATCAAAAGGCGATCCATACCAATCTCTTAGACTTCCAGGACAAAGTAGTACTTGATGTGGGGGCCGGATCTGGAATTTTATCATTTTTTGCACTTCAAGCTGGTGCTACTAAAGTATATGCAGTCGAAGCTAGTAATATGGCACAATATGCTCAACAATTGGTAGATGCAAATAATTTGTCCGACCGAATTCGAGTGATCGCTGGTAAAATCGAGGAAATCGAACTGCCCGAGAAGGTTGATATCATTATTTCTGAACCTATGGGTTATATGTTATACAACGAACGGATGCTTGAAACATATCTGCATGCTAAGAAATGGTTAAAATCAGGTGGTAAAATGTTTCCGTCACGTGGAGATTTACACGTCGTTCCATTCAGCGACGAGGCCTTATACATGGAACAGTCAAATAAATCTAATTTTTGGTGCCAGAATAATTTTCACGGAGTTGATTTGAGTTCGGTTCGACAAGCAGCTATGCGTGAATACTTTCGCCAGCCTATAGTAGACACATTTGATATGCGAATTTGTATGAGCCGTTCGGAGCGACATACAGTAAACTTTTTGGAAGCCGATGAGAAAGATTTACACCGCATCAGTATACCTTTGAATTATCATATACTCGAGACAGGATCATGTCATGGATTAGCATTTTGGTTTGATGTCGAATTTGCTGGATCAAGTAGCCACGTGTGGTTATCCACATCACCAACTGAGCCTCTAACACATTGGTATCAAGTACGATGTTTATTACAAAACCCTTTGTGTGTAAAATCAGGACAATTAATGACTGGAAATGTTTTATTAGTTGCCAACAAAAGGTAAGACTTCAAAACTGGTAATTAAAATTCTTATATGTTTATGGCCGACGTGATAAATTGTATTGTATACAATTAACGGTTGTTATATTTAAATACCGGTTATATATATGTAATTTTAAACTTCAGGGGTTATATAATATAGGAGCCAGCACCACCATATTTTTTTTAAATTTAATTTTGAATTTTTTTAATATTTTTTACAAAATTTGTGATAATTTTATGCTATATTATGTAAGATATACGACGTTAGGGATCTAAAACTTTATATTTTTATTGGTATATAGTTTGATTATGATTTTTTCTACTAGTAAACATACGTCTTTTATCGTTTCTTGGTAAAGTTGTAAATTTTACGTTTTCTGAGACATATTTTAACAACATAGCACAACACATTTCGCCTTTCGGGCCAGAATTTACTAGCTCTGGAATTTTGCTTTATTCGTGTATTACCTAATTCAGATGACCTGAAATCGCGCATAATAAGTAAATAAATAATAGCCGGGTTCCATTGGCATTAGCAAAGTATATGCAAGTACTTGTGACTAGATGTTCAATGGAATGCAAGTTTGTTAGTTAGAAGCAAATAAAATAAAATTTTGTATTGAGTAGTTATCAGCAGCTATAAGTACTTGCGAGTAGTTTGCTAACGCCAATGGGACCCGGCTAATGTGGTATGGGGTTAACACTGGCTAACGGTTTTATTATTCAACAATTCATTTAACAGAATAATTCATAAACTAATTTCGGACTCTGCATTTGGTATAAATATATACATATATATAAATATATATGTATGTATATAACAGTGCGAATATTTTTACCAAAATTTACTAACAAATTCCTTTTTCTAAAAATTTTTTTTATCATTTATAATGACCAATTTTTCTCTTAATTTAAAGTAGATTAACTTTTTAAAAATCGCATTACTATTTACCAAAATATTTAACAAAATACATATAACGTACATGTGACAATTTTTTTCCTCTGAGTTTAATTTGTGTACATTATATCAAATTATCTGCGAATTGGTTTTGACCAGAAAATACAATTTTTTTATCTAAATTGAGGGGGCTATGCTAAATTGTTTTAATGGTGTTTTCAGTTACAATAAACTAATACTAACTGATTTTTCAATTTTTCACTAAATACCGTACCATATAAACTTTTCTATTGCGAACATTTTTTAATTTTCTATTCAAATAAAATAAAACTGAAATTTGGTTTGAAAATTAATTTTTATTTATGTAATTTAAGTATTGGGTTGTAGTAATTTTTGTTGATTTGTAGGTGTAGCGAGGTTGAATACCGTTTTGAGATGCTTCTATGTAGTGTTGAAGTTGCAGATTGAGTATTCGTGGTATACGAGTATATCTCATATTTCGCTTAATTGTTTGTGACTATCATTAATAGATTCCTTGTCTTTGTAAATTATTTTGATATTCTTTAATTTATCTGCTGCACAATTCGCAAACTCTTCCGCATTTCCAACAATTTTTTGACGAGATTTCATTTGTGTCCAAACAGATCTTTTCACATTCGCACCTACACCGTCTACAGCACCTTTCCATGTGACGTAGCAAAGCATTTTTTGTCGTACCACGAAGTAATTTGAATTCCATTAATTGTTTGTAACATTATTAAACTTGACAAGATCTACTTATTTTTGAACTGGGAGGTGTATTCATCGAAAAAAATGTGACACTTCTTAAAAGTACCAGGCTCCGTGGTTAGGTAATCTAATATTGATTTCAGAAAGGTCCAATCACTATTTGTCGTGATTCACATCATTGCTTACAATAGCTAATGATTCAGTTTGGTGTTCTTTCCATAAGCAAACAGTAAATACTGTATCTTGGTCATATGAGAAATGAGCAGCTTGAATTAAATCTTGCGAAACTATGCCAAAATTCTCTGCAAAATCTATTTGAATAACAATTTCATCAGTTCTTAATGTCTCCATCATAGCTTTGAATGATGTTGACGTGGACATGTTTTTTAAATTTCGGCATTTGTATTTGAATTTCCTGTACTGCTCTTGCTACTGATGATCTGCATCTTTTTATTTGAACTCCGGAATTTTCTTTATTTTTGTCCCATTTATTCCAGAACATATTAGCATCATAATCAAATAGAAGCGGTAGCACCTCTACCATTTTCCTCACATTGGTGACATTGTCCCATCATACAACTTTCACTTGATAAATTGCAAAAAAAGTTCATCTAAAAGCGCTTTATAGTTCGATGGGAAACCATTGATACTTTTTAAGGATGAGCATAAGTAATTAAAATTAGAATGCAATTGACATACACATACATTGTGTGTATGCAACTATCATAGCATTTGGTGGACGCAACTCAAAAAATTTGGGTTTTCCAACTTTCTCGCCATTTCAAGTTTCTTCACAATATATCTGATATGCCTCGCCCAATGTCCTTTTCATGTACTGTTTTTGCATTGTTATTGTTTTATTGTCCTTTTTAACAGAAATTACATCGGACTTGCCTGGTGTATGATAAGCAATGTCTTGACGTTGATAGAACTCAATAACCTGTGCATCTAAAGCCTTTCTAGTTTTACGTTCCATAAATTCTTTTTTCGTTTCATTTACTTTTCGACTTATATCAGCTGAAGCTTCCGGATAGAATTCATCGAGTAACTGTTTTAGTACCATTCGCTTTCGGTCAATATTCTATAATGTATATATACATAATATTAGTCGAAATATAAACTATTCAAAACTTCTGAAATCGGTATGCCCTATCAATTAAATAAAAAATTGTAAATTAGGGAGACCGCTGAGACATGGCATAGAGGTAGATAGTTTATTACTTAGAATATAGAGCTTTATTAACTCCTGATAATAATATTTGTCGAAATATAAACTACACATACAAGTGAAATCGGTATGCGATACAGTTTATTACTTAAAATAATATAGAGTATTGTTTCCTTCTGATGACGTCTTAGAAGATTCCCTGTGATCCTCGTAATATTAGTCGAAATATAAAAAACAGGTGAAATCAGTCAAATTATACAAAAAATTGAAAATTGAAGAGGCCGCTGGCGCATGACATACAGTTTATTACTAAGAACATAGAGGTTTTGTGCCTTTTGATGACGTGACGTCTTGGAAGAATTCCTGTGATACTCATAAAATTAGTCGAAATTTAAACTACTTAAACAGGTGAAATCGGTATGCCATATAAATTAAACAAACAATTGAAAATTGGCGAGACCGCTGGAACAGTTTATTACTTAGAATATAGAGCTATTGTTATCTCCTGATCAAAATATGAGTCGAAATATAAACTACTCGAAACATGAAATCGATATACCATACAAATTAAATAAAAAATTGAAAATTGGGGTGACCGCCGAGACATGGTATATAGGCAGTTTATTACTTAGAACATAGAGCTATTGTTAATTCCTGATGAAATCTTAGAAACATTTCCGTGATCCTCATAATATTAGTCGAAAAATAAACTATTCAAACAGGTGAAATCGGTATACCATACAAATTAAGTAAAAAATGAAAATTGGGGAGACCACTGAGACATGTCATATAGGCAGTTTATTACTTAGAACAGAGCGCTATTGTTACCTCCTTATGATGTCTTGAAAGAATCCTTGTGATCTTCATACTATTAGTCGAAATATAACTTACTCAAATAGGTAGGTGAAATCGGTATGCCAAATAAATTAAACAAAAAATTGAAAATTGGGGAGACTGCTGGGATATCTGACTTTTGGACGTTTTATTACGTATAATATAGAGCTATTGTTATCTCCTGATTATAATATTAGTCGAAATATAAACTAATCGAAGCAGATGAAATCGGTATGCCATACAAATGACACTAAAATTAAAATAGGGGAGACCGCCGAGACATGACATGTAAGACAGTTTGTTACTTAGAACATAGAGCTATTGTTACCTCCTGATGACGTCTTAGCCGAACCCCTGTGATCCTCATAATATTTGTCGAAATATGAACTATTCAAATGGGTGAAATCGGTATGCCATACAAATTAAACAAAAAATTGAAAATTAGGGAAACCGCTGAGACATGGCATATATACAATTTATTCCTTAGGAAATGGAGCTATTGTTATTTCTCGATGACGTCTTAGAGTAATCCCTGCATCCTCATAATATTAGTCGAAATATAAATTAACAGGTGAAATCGGTATGCCATACAAATTAAACATAAATGAACATTATGGAAGACCGCTGAGCCATGGCATAAAGATGGTGTACTACTTAGAACATAGAGCTATTGTTACCTCTTTATGACGTCTTTGAAGAATCACTGTGATCCTCATAATATTAGTCAAAATATAAACTACTCAACCAGGTGAAATCGGTATGTCATACAAATTAAACAAAAAATTGAAAATTGGGGAGACCGCCGAGACATGGTATATAGGCAGTTGATTACTTAGAACATAGAGCTATTGTTACTTCCTGATGAAATCTTAGAAACATTTCCGTGATCCTCATAATATTAGTCAAAAAATAAACTATTCAAACAGGTGAAATCGGTATACCATACAAATTAAGTAAAAAATGAAAATTGGGGAGACCACTGAGACATGTCATATAGACAATTTATTTCTTAGAAAATGGAGCTATTGTTATCTCTTGATGACGTCTTAGAGTAATCCCTGCAATCCTCATAATATTAGTCGAAATATAAATTAACAGGTGAAATCGGTATGCCATACAAATTAAACATAAATGAACATTATGGGAAACCGCTGAGCCATGGCATAAAGATGGTGTATTACTTAGAGCATAGAGCTATTGTTTCCTTTTTATGACGTCTTTGAAGAATCACTGTGATCCTCATAATATTAGTCGAAATATAAACTACTCAACCAGGTGAAATCGGTATGTCATACAAATTAAACAAAAAATTGAAAATTGGGGAGACCGCTGGGGTATGGCATTTGGACAGTATATTACTTACTATTGTTACCTACTGATTATAATATTAGTCGAAATATAAACTACTCAAACAGATGAAATCCGTATACCATACAAATTAAACAAAAATGAAAATTAGGTAGGGAGACCGTTTATTACTTAGAACATAGAGCTATTGTTACTTCCTGATGACGTCTTAGAAGAATCCCTGTGCTCCTCATAATATTAGTCGAAATATAAACTACTCAAACAGGTGAAATTGATATACCATACAAATTAAATAAAAAATTGAAAATTGGGGTGACCGCCGAGACATGGTATATATGCAGTTTATTACTTAGAACATAGAGCTATTGTTACTTCCTGATGAAATCTTAGAAACATTTCCGTGATCCTCATAATATTAGTCAAAAAATAAACTATTCAAACAGGTGAAATCGGTATACCATACAAATTAAGTAAAAAATGAAAATTGGGGAGACCACTGAGACATGTCATATAGACAGATTATTACTTAGAACAGAGCACTATTGTTACCTCCTTATGATGTCTTGGAAGATTCCCTGTGATCTTCATACTATTAGTCGAAATATAAACTACTCAAATAGGTGAAATCGGTATGCCAAATAAATTAAACAAAAAATTGAAAATTGGGGAGACTGCTGTGACATGTGAGATTTGGACAGTTTATTACGTATAATATAGAGCTATTGTTATCTCCTGATTATAATATTAGTCGAAATATAAACTAATCGAAGCAGATGAAATCGGTATGCCATACAAATGAAACTAAAATTAAAATAGGGGAGATCGCCGAGACATGACATGTAAGACAGTTTATTACTTGGAACATAGAGCTATTGGTACCTCCTGATGACGTCTTAGCCGAACCCCTGTGATCCTCATAATATTTGTCGAAATATGAACTATTCAAATGGGTGAAATCGGTATGCCATACAAATTAACCAAAAATTGAAAATTAGGGAAACCGCTGAGACAGGGCATATAGACAATTTATTCCTTAGAAAATAGAGCTATTGTTATCTCTTGATGACGTCTTAGAGTAATCCCTGCAATCCTCATAATATTAGTCGAAATATAAATTAACAGGTGAAATCGGTATGCCATACAAATTAAACATAAATGAACATTTGGGGAGACCGCTGAGCCATGGCATAAAGATGGTGTATTACTTAGAACATAGAGCTATTGTTACCTCTTTATGACGTCTTTGAAGAATCACTGTGATCCTCATAATATTAGTTGAAATATAAACTACTCAACCAGGTGAAATCGGTATGTCATACAAATTAAACAAAAAATTGAAAATTGGGGAGACCGCTGGGACATGGCATTTGGACAGTTTATTACTTAGAATATAGAGCTATTGTTACCTACTGATCATAATATTAGTCGAAATATAAACTACTCAAACAGATGAAATCAGTATAGCATACAAATTAAACAAAAATGAAAATTAGGGAGACCGTTTATTACTTAGAACATAGATCTATTGTTATCTCCGGATGACGTCTTAGAATAATCCCTGTGATCCTCATAATATTAGTCGAAATATAAACTACTGAAACAGGTGAAATCGATACGCCATACAAATTAAATAAAAAATTTAAAATTAGGGAGACCACTGGGACAAGGAATTTGGACAGTTTATTACTTAGTACGTAGAGCTATTGTTAGCTCCTGATGACGTCTTAGAATAATCCCTGTAGTCCTCATAATATTAGTCGAAATATAAATTAACAGGTGAAATCGGTATGCCATACAAATTAAACATAAATGAACATTTGGTGAGACCGCTGAGCCATGGCATAAAGATGGTGTATTACTTAGAACATAGAGCTATTGTTACCTCTTTATGACGTCTTTGAAGAATCACTGTGATCCTCATAATATTAGTCGAAATATAAACTACTGAAACAGGTGAAATCGATATGCCATACAAATTAAACAAAAAATTTAAAATTAGGGAGACCACTGGGACAAGGAATTTGGACAGTTTATTACTTAGTACGTAGAGCTATTGTTAGCTCCTGATGACGTCTTAGAATAATCCCTGTAGTCCTCATAATATTAGTCGCATAATATTAGTATAAACTTCTCAAGCGTCTCTTCTCAAAAAATTGAAAATCGGGGAAACCGCTGGGACATGGCATATAGACAGTTTATTACTTAGTACATAGAGCTATTGTTACCTCTTGATGACGTCTTAGAAGATTTCCTGTGATCCTCGTAATATTAGTCGAAATATAAAAAACAGGTGAAATCATTCAAATTATACAAAAAATTGAAAATTGGGGCATGACATACAAGTTTATTACTTAGAACATAGTGGTTTTGTTACCTTTTGATGACGTCGTAGAAGAATCCCTGTGATATTTATAATATTAGTCGAAATATAAACTATTCAAACAGGTGAAATCGGTATGCCATATAAATTAAACAAAAAATTGAAAATTGGGGAGACCGCTGGGACATGACAAGTAGCCAGTTTATTACTTAATACATGAGCGAGCTAATGTTGCCTCCTGATATCTTAGAAGAATCCCTATGATCCTCATAATATCAGTCGAAATATAAACTACTCAAACAGGTGAAATCGATATTCCATACAAATTAAATAAAAAATTGAAAATTGGGGAGACCGCCGAGACATGGTATATATGCAGTTTATTACTTAGAACATAGATCTATTGTTACCTCCTGATGACGTCTTAGCCGAACCCCTGTGATTCTCATAATATTTGTCGAAATATGAACTATTCAAACAGGTGAAATCGGTATACCATACAAATTAAACAAAAAATTGAAAATTGGGGAAACCGCTGAGACATGGCATATAGACAATTTATTCCTTAGAAAATGGAGCTATTGTTATCTCTTGATGACGTGTTAGAGTAATCCCTGCAATCCTCATAATATTAGTCGAATAATATTTAACAGGTGAAATCGGTATGCCATACAAATTAAACATAAATGAACATTTGGGGAGACCGCTGAGCCATGGCATAACGACGGTGTATTACTTAGAACATAGAGCTATTGTTACCTCTTTATGACGTCTTTGAAGAATCACTGTGATCCTCATAATATTAGTCGAAATATAAACTACTCAACCAGGTGAAATCGGTATGTCATACAAATTAAACAAAAAATTAAAAATTGGGGAGACCGCTGGGGCATGGCATTTGGACAGTTTATTACTTAGAAAATAGAGCTATTGTTACCTACTGATCATAATATTAGTCGAAATATAAACTAATGAAATTAAACAAAAAATTGAAAATTGGGGAGACTGCTGGGATATCTGACTTTTGGACATTTTATTACGTATAATATAGAGCTATTGTTATCTCCTGATTATAATATTAGTCGAAATATAAACTAATCGAAGCAGATGAAATCGGTATGCCATACAAATGAAACTAAAATTAAAATAGGGGAGATCGCCGAGACATGACATGTAAGACAGTTTATTACTTGGAACATAGAGCTATTGTTACCTCCTGATGACGTCTTAGCCGAACCCCTGTGATCCTCATAATATTTGTCGAAATATGAACTATTCAAATGGGTGAAATCGGTATGCCATACAAATTAACCAAAAATTGAAAATTAGGGAAACCGCTGAGACAGGGCATATAGACAATTTATTCCTTAGAAAATAGAGCTATTGTTATCTCTTGATGACGTCTTAGAGTAATCCCTGCAATCCTCATAATATTAGTCGAAATATAAATTAACAGGTGAAATCGGTATGCCATACAAATTAAACATAAATGAACATTTGGGGAGACCGCTGAGCCATGGCATAAAGATGGTGTATTACTTAGAACATAGAGCTATTGTTACCTCTTTATGACGTCTTTGAAGAATCACTGTGATCCTCATAATATTAGTTGAAATATAAACTACTCAACCAGGTGAAATCGGTATGTCATACAAATTAAACAAAAAATTGAAAATTGGGGAGACCGCTGGGACATGGCATTTGGACAGTTTATTACTTAGAATATAGAGCTATTGTTACCTACTGATCATAATATTAGTCGAAATATAAACTACTCAAACAGATGAAATCAGTATAGCATACAAATTAAACAAAAATGAAAATTAGGGAGACCGTTTATTACTTAGAACATAGATCTATTGTTATCTCCGGATGACGTATTAGAATAATCCCTGTGATCCTCATAATATTAGTCGAAATATAAACTACTGAAACAGGTGAAATCGATATGCCATACAAATTAAATAAAAAATTTAAAATTAGGGAGACCACTGGGACAAGGAATTTGGACAGTTTATTACTTAGTACGTAGAGCTATTGTTAGCTCCTGATGACGTCTTAGAATAATCCCTGTAGTCCTCATAATATTAGTCGCATAATATTAGTATAAACTGCTCAAGCGTCTCTTCTCAAAAAATTGAAAATCGGGGAAACCGCTGGGACATGGCATATAGACAGTTTATTACTTAGTACATAGAGCTATTGTTACCTCTTGATGACGTCTTAGAAGATTTCCTGTGATCCTCGTAATAATAGTCGAAATATAAAAAACAGGTGAAATCATTCAAATTATACAAAAAATTGAAAATTGGGGCATGACATACAAGTTTATTACTTAGAACATAGTGGTTTTGTTACCTTTTGATGACGTCGTAGAAGAATCCCTGTGATATTTATAATATTAGTCGAAATATAAACTATTCAAACAGGTGAAATCGGTATGCTATATAAATTAAACAAAAAATTGAAAATTGGGGAGACCGCTGAGACATGACATTTGCTTAAATATAAACTACTCAAATAGGTGAAATCTTCTGTATGCCATAACATGACAAGTAGCCAGTTTATTACTTAATACACGAGCGAGCGAATGTTGCCTCCTGATATCTTAGAAGAATCCCTATGATCCTCATAATATCAATCGAAATATAAACTACTCAAACAGGTGAAATCGATATTCCATACAAATTAAATAAAAAATTGAAAATTGGGGAGACCGCCGAGACATGGTATATATGCAGTTTATTACTTAGAACATAGATCTATTGTTACCTCTTGATGACGTCTTAGCCGAACCCCTGTGATTCTCATAATATTTGTCGAAATATGAACTAGTCAAACAGGTGAAATCGGTATACCATACAAATTAAACAAAAAATTGAAAATTGGGGAAACCGCTGAGACAGGGCATATAGACAATTTATTCCTTAGAAAATGGAGCTATTGTTATCTCTTGATGACGTGTTAGAGTAATCCCTGCAATCCTCATAATATTAGTCGAATAATATTTGACAGGTGAAATCGGTATGCCATACAAATTAAACATAAATGAACATTTGGGGAGACCGCTGAGCCATGGCATAACGACGGTGTATTACTTAGAACATAGAGCTATTGTTACCTCCTGATCATAATATTAGTCGAAATATAAACTACTGAAACAGGTGAAATCGGTATGCCATACAAATTAAACAAAAAACTTAAAATTAGGTAGACCACTGGGACAAGGAATTTGGACAGTTTATTACTTAGTACGTAGAGCTATTGTTAGCTCCTGATGACGTCTTAGAATAATCCCTGTAGTCCTCATAATATTAGTCGAAATATAAATTAACAGGTGAAATCGGTATGCCATACAAATTAAACATAAATGAACATTTGGTGAGACCGCTGAGCCATGGCATAAAGATGGTGTATTACTTAGAACATAGAGCTATTGTTACCTCTTTATGACGTCTTTGAAGAATCACTGTGATCCTCATAATATTAGTCGAAATATAAACTACTCAACCAGGTGAAATCGGTATGTCATACAAATTAAACAAAAAATTAAAAATTGGGGAGACCGCTGGGGCATGGCATTTGGACAGTTTATTACTTAGAAAATAGAGCTATTGTTACCTACTGATCATAATATTAGTCGAAATATAAACTAATGAAATTAAACAAAAAATTGAAAATTGGGGAGACTGCTGGGACATGTGACATTTGGACAGTTTATTACGTATAATATAAAAAGCTATTGTTATCTCCTGATTATAATATTAGTCGAAATATAAACTAATCGAAGCAAACGAAATCGGTATGCCATACAAATAAAACTAAAATTAAAATAGTGGAGACCACCGAGACATGACATGTAAGACAGTTTATTACTTAGAACATAGAGCTATTGTTACCTCCTGATGACGTCTTAGCCGAACCCCTGTGATCCTAATAATATTTGTCGAAATATGAACTATTCAAATGGGTGAAATCGGTATGCCATTCAAATTAACCAAAAATTGAAAATTAGGGAAACCGCTGAGACAGGGCATATAGACAATTTATTCCTTAGAAAATAGAGCTATTGTTATCTCTTGATGACGTCTTAGAGTAATCCCTGCAATCCTCATAATATTAGTCGAAATATAAATTAACAGGTGAAATCGGTATGCCATACAAATTAAACATAAATGAACATTATGGGAAACCGCTGAGCCATGGCATAAAGATGGTGTATTACTTAGAACATAGAGCTATTGTTACCTTTTTATGACGTCTTTGAAGAATCACTGTGATCCTCATAATATTAGTCGAAATATAAACTACTCAACCAGGTGAAATCGGTATGTCATACAAATTAAACAAAAAATTGAAAATTGGGGAGACCGCTGGGGTATGGCATTTGGACAGTATATTACTTACTATTGTTACCTCCTGATCATAATATTAGTCGAAATATAAACTACTCAAACAGATGAAATCCGTATACCATACAAATTAAACAAAAATGAAAATTAGGTAGGGAGATCGTTTATTACTTAGAACATAGAGCTATTGTTACTTCCTGATGACGTCTTAGAAGAATCCTTGTGCTCCTCATAATATTAGTCGAAATATAAACTACTCAAACAGGTGAAATCGATATACCATACAAATTAAATAAAAAATTGTAAATTGGGGTGACCGCCGAGACATGGTATATAGGCAGTTTATTACTTAGAACATAGAGCTATTGTTACTTCCTGATGAAATCTTAGAAACATTTCCGTGATCCTCATAATATTAGTCAAAAAATAAACTATTCAAACAGGTGAAATCGGTATACCATACAAATTAAGTAAAAAATGAAAATTGGGGAGACCACTGAGACATGTCATATAGACAGATTATTACTTAGAACAGAGCACTATTGTTACCTCCTTATGATGTCTTGGAAGATTCCCTGTGATCTTCATACTATCAGTCGAAATATAAACTACTCAAATAGGTGAAATCGGTATGCCAAATAAATTAAACAAAAAATTGAAAATTGGGGAGACTGCTGTGACATGTGAGATTTGGACAGTTTATTACGTATAATATAGAGCTATTGTTATCTCCTGATTATAATATTAGTCGAAATATAAACTAATCGAAGCAGATGAAATCGGTATGCCATACAAATGAAACTAAAATTAAAATAGGGGAGATCGCCGAGACATGACATGTAAGACAGTTTATTACTTGGAACATAGAGCTATTGTTACCTCCTGATGACGTCTTAGCCGAACCCCTGTGATCCTCATAATATTTGTCGAAATATGAACTATTCAAATGGGTGAAATCGGTATGTCATACAAATTAAACAAAAAATTGAAAATTGGGGAGACCGCTGGGACATGGCATTTGGACAGTTTATTACTTAGAATATAGAGCTATTGTTACCTACTGATCATAATATTAGTCGAAATATAAACTACTCAAACAGGTGAAATCGATATACCATACAAATTATTGAGCTATTGTTACTTCCTGATGAAATCTTAGAAACATTTCCGTGATCCTCATAATATTAGTCAAAAAATAAACTATTCAAACAGGTGAAATCGGTATACCATACAAATTAAGTTAAAAATAAAAATTGGGGAGACCACTGAGACATGTCATATAGACAGTTTATTACTTAGAACAGAGCACTATTGTTACCTCCTTATGATGTCTTGGAAGATTCCCTGTGATCTTCATACTATTAGTCGAAATATAAACTACTCAAACAGGTGAAATCGGTATGCCAAATAAATTAAACAAAAAAATTGAAAATTGGGGAGACTGCTGTGACATGTGAGATTTGGACAGTTTATTACGTATAATATAGAGCTATTATCTCCTGATTATAATATTAGTCGAAATATAAACTAATCGAAGCAGATGAAATCGGTATGCCATACAAATGAAACTAAAATTAAAATAGGGGAGATCGCCGAGACATGACATGTAAGACAGTTTATTACTTGGAACATAGAGCTATTGTTACCTCCTGATGACGTCTTAGCCGAACCCCTGTGATCCTCATAATATTTGTCGAAATATGAACTATTCAAATGGGTGAAATCGGTATGCCATACAAATTAACCAAAAATTGAAAATTAGGGAAACCGCTGAGACAGGGCATATAGACAATTTATTCCTTAGAAAATAGAGCTATTGTTATCTCTTGATGACGTCTTAGAGTAATCCCTGCAATCCTCATAATATTAGTCGAAATATAAATTAACAGGTGAAATCGGTATGCCATACAAATTAAACATAAATGAACATTTGGGGAGACCGCTGAGCCATGGCATAAAGATGGTGTATTACTTAGAACATAGAGCTATTGTTACCTCTTTATGACGTCTTTGAAGAATCACTGTGATCCTCATAATATTAGTTGAAATATAAACTACTCAACCAGGTGAAATCGGTATGTCATACAAATTAAACAAAAAATTGAAAATTGGGGAGACCGCTGGGACATGGCATTTGGACAGTTTATTACTTAGAATATAGAGCTATTGTTACCTACTGATCATAATATTAGTCGAAATATAAACTACTCAAACAGATGAAATCAGTATAGCATACAAATTAAACAAAAATGAAAATTAGGGAGACCGTTTATTACTTAGAACATAGATCTATTGTTATCTCCGGATGACGTCTTAGAATAATCCCTGTGATCCTCATAATATTAGTCGAAATATAAATTAACAGGTGAAATCGATATGCCATACAAATTAAACAAAAAATTTAAAATTAGGGAGACCACTGGGACAAGGAATTTGGACAGTTTATTACTTAGTACGTAGAGCTATTGTTAGCTCCTGATGACGTCTTAGAATAATCCCTGTAGTCCTCATAATATTAGTCGCATAATATTAGTATAAACTGCTCAAGCGTCTCTTCTCAAAAAATTGAAAATCGGGGAAACCGCTGGGACATGGCATATAGACAGTTTATTACTTAGTACATAGAGCTATTGTTACCTCTTGATGACGTCTTAGAAGATTTCCTGTGATCCTCGTAATATTAGTCGAAATATAAAAAACAGGTGAAATCATTCAAATTATACAAAAAATTGAAAATTGGGGCATGACATACAAGTTTATTACTTAGAACATAGTGGTTTTGTTACCTTTTGATGACGTCGTAGAAGAATCCCTGTGATATTTATAATATTAGTCGAAATATAAACTATTCAAACAGGTGAAATCGGTATGCCATATAAATTAAACAAAAAATTGAAAATTGGGGAGACCGCTGAGATATGACATTTGCTAAATATAAACTACTCAAATAGGTGAAATCTTCTGTATGCCATACAAAATTAACATAAATTAAAATTTGGGGGACCGCTGAGACATGACAAGTAGCCAGTTTATTACTTAATACATGAGCGAGCTAATGTTGCCTCCTGATATCTTAGAAGAATCCCTATGATCCTCATAATATCAGTCGAAATATAAACTACTCAAACAGGTGAAATCGATATTCCATACAAATTAAATAAAAAATTGAAAATTGGGGAGACCGCCGAGACATGGTATATATGCAGTTTATTACTTAGAACATAGATCTATTGTTACCTCCTGATGACGTCTTAGCCGAACCCCTGTGATTCTCATAATATTTGTCGAAATATGAACTAGTCAAACAGGTGAAATCGGTATACCATACAAATTAAACAAAAAATTGAAAATTGGGGAAACCGCTGAGACATGGCATATAGACAATTTATTCCTTAGAAAATGGAGCTATTGTTATCTCTTGATGACGTGTTAGAGTAATCCCTGCAATCCTCATAATATTAGTCGAATAATATTTAACAGGTGAAATCGGTATGCCATACAAATTAAACATAAATGAACATTTGGGGAGACCGCTGAGCCATGGCATAACGACGGTGTATTACTTAGAACATAGAGCTATTGTTACCTCCTGATCATAATATTAGTCGAAATATAAACTACTGAAACAGGTGAAATCGGTATGCCATACAAATTAAACAAAAAACTTAAAATTAGGTAGACCACTGGGACAAGGAATTTGGACAGTTTATTACTTAGTACGTAGAGCTATTGTTAGCTCCTGATGACGTCTTAGAATAATCCCTGTAGTCCTCATAATATTAGTCGAAATATAAATTAACAGGTGAAATCGGTATGCCATACAAATTAAACATAAATGAACATTTGGTGAGACCGCTGAGCCATGGCATAAAGATGGTGTATTACTTAGAACATAGAGCTATTGTTACCTCTTTATGACGTCTTTGAAGAATCACTGTGATCCTCATAATATTAGTCGAAATATAAACTACTCAACCAGGTGAAATCGGTATGTCATACAAATTAAACAAAAAATTGAAAATTGGGGAGACCGCTGGGGCATGGCATTTGGACAGTTTATTACTTAGAAAATAGAGCTATTGTTACCTACTGATCATAATATTAGTCGAAATATAAACTAATGAAATTAAACAAAAAATTGAAAATTGGGGAGACTGCTGGGACATGTGACATTTGGACAGTTTATTACGTATAATATAAAGCTATTGTTATCTCCTGATTATAATATTAGTCGAAATATAAACTAATCGAAGCAAACGAAATCGGTATGCCATACAAATGAAACTAAAATTAAAATAGTGGAGACCACCGAGACATGACATGTAAGACAGTTTATTACTTAGAACATAGAGCTATTGTTACCTCCTGATGACGTCTTAGCCGAACCCCTGTGATCCTCATAATATTTGTCGAAATATGAACTATTCAAATGGGTGAAATCGGTATGCCATACAAATTAAGCAAAAATTGAAAATTAGGGAAACCGCTGAGACATGGCATATAGACAATTTATTTCTTAGAAAATGGAGCTATTGTTATCTCTTGATGACGTCTTAGAGTAATCCCTGCAATCCTCATAATATTAGTCGAAATATAAATTAACAGGTGAAATCGGTATGCCATACAAATTAAACATAAATGAACATTATGGGAAACCGCTGAGCCATGGCATAAAGATGGTGTATTACTTAGAACATAGAGCTATTGTTACCTTTTTATGACGTCTTTGAAGAATCACTGTGATCCTCATAATATTAGTCGAAATATAAACTACTCAACCAGGTGAAATCGGTATGTCATACAAATTAAACAAAAAATTGAAAATTGGGGAGACCGCTGGGGTATGGCATTTGGACAGTATATTACTTACTATTGTTACCTCCTGATCATAATATTAGTCGAAATATAAACTACTCAAACAGATGAAATCCGTATACCATACAAATTAAACAAAAATGAAAATTAGGTAGGGAGACCGTTTATTACTTAGAACATAGAGCTATTGTTACTTCCTGATGACGTCTTAGAAGAATCACTGTACTCCTCATAATATTAGTCGAAATATAAACTACTCAAACAGGTGAAATCGATATACCATACAAATTATTGAGCTATTGTTACTTCCTGATGAAATCTTAGAAACATTTCCGTGATCCTCATAATATTAGTCAAAAAATAAACTATTCAAACAGGTGAAATCGGTATACCATACAAATTAAGTTAAAAATAAAAATTGGGGAGACCACTGAGACATGTCATATAGACAGTTTATTACTTAGAACAGAGCACTATTGTTACCTCCTTATGATGTCTTGGAAGATTCCCTGTGATCTTCATACTATTAGTCGAAATATAAACTACTCAAACAGGTGAAATCGGTATGCCAAATAAATTAAACAAAAAAATTGAAAATTGGGGAGACTGCTGTGACATGTGAGATTTGGACAGTTTATTACGTATAATATAGAGCTATTATCTCCTGATTATAATATTAGTCGAAATATAAACTAATCGAAGCAGATGAAATCGGTATGCCATACAAATGAAACTAAAATTAAAATAGGGGAGATCGCCGAGACATGACATGTAAGACAGTTTATTACTTGGAACATAGAGCTATTGTTACCTCCTGATGACGTCTTAGCCGAACCCCTGTGATCCTCATAATATTTGTCGAAATATGAACTATTCAAATGGGTGAAATCGGTATGCCATACAAATTAACCAAAAATTGAAAATTAGGGAAACCGCTGAGACAGGGCATATAGACAATTTATTCCTTAGAAAATAGAGCTATTGTTATCTCTTGATGACGTCTTAGAGTAATCCCTGCAATCCTCATAATATTAGTCGAAATATAAATTAACAGGTGAAATCGGTATGCCATACAAATTAAACATAAATGAACATTTGGGGAGACCGCTGAGCCATGGCATAAAGATGGTGTATTACTTAGAACATAGAGCTATTGTTACCTGTTTATGACGTCTTTGAAGAATCACTGTGATCCTCATAATATTAGTTGAAATATAAAGTACTCAACCAGGTGAAATCGGTATGTCATACAAATTAAACAAAAAATTGAAAATTGGGGAGACCGCTGGGACATGGCATTTGGACAGTTTATTACTTAGAATATAGAGCTATTGTTACCTACTGATCATAATATTAGTCGAAATATAAACTACATACTCAAACAGATGAAATCAGTATAGCATACAAATTAAACAAAAATGAAAATTAGGGAGACCGTTTATTACTTAGAACATAGATCTATTGTTATCTCCGGATGACGTCTTAGAATAATCCCTGTGATCCTCATAATATTAGTCGAAATATAAACTACTGAAACAGGTGAAATCGATATGCCATACAAATTAAACAAAAAATTTAAAATTAGGGAGACCACTGGGACAAGGAATTTGGACAGTTTATTACTTAGTACGTAGAGCTATTGTTAGCTCCTGATGACGTCTTAGAATAATCCCTGTAGTCCTCATAATATTAGTCGCATAATATTAGTATAAACTGCTCAAGCGTCTCTTCTCAAAAAATTGAAAATCGGGGAAACCGCTGGGACATGGCATATAGACAGTTTATTACTTAGTACATAGAGCTATTGTTACCTCTTGATGACGTCTTAGAAGATTTCCTGTGATCCTCGTAATATTAGTCGAAATATAAAAAACAGGTGAAATCATTCAAATTATACAAAAAATTGAAAATTGGGGCATGACATACAAGTTTATTACTTAGAACATAGTGGTTTTGTTACCTTTTGATGACGTCGTAGAAGAATCCCTGTGATATTTATAATATTAGTCGAAATATAAACTATTCAAACAGGTGAAATCGGTATGCCATATAAATTAAACAAAAAATTGAAAATTGGGGAGACCGCTGAGACATGACATTTGCTTTAATATAAACTACTCAAATAGGTGAAATCTTCTGTATGCCATACAAAATTAACATAAATTAAAATTTGGGGGACCGCTGAGACATGACAAGTAGCCAGTTTATTACTTAATACATGAGCGAGCTAATGTTGCCTCCTGATATCTTAGAAGAATCCCTATGATCCTCATAATATCAGTCGAAATATAAACTACTCAAACAGGTGAAATCGATATTCCATACAAATTAAATAAAAAATTGAAAATTGGGGAGACCGCCGAGACATGGTATATATGCAGTTTATTACTTGGAACATAGATCTATTGTTACCTCCTGATGACGTCTTAGCCGAACCCCTGTGATTCTCATAATATTTGTCGAAATATGAACTATTCAAACAGGTGAAATCGGTATACCATACAAATTAAACAAAAAATTGAAAATTGGGGAAACCGCTGAGACATGGCATATAGACAATTTATTCCTTAGAAAATGGAGCTATTGTTATCTCTTGATGACGTGTTAGAGTAATCCCTGCAATCCTCATAATATTAGTCGAATAATATTTAACAGGTGAAATCGGTATGCCATACAAATTAAACATAAATGAACATTTGGGGAGACCGCTGAGCCATGGCATAACGACGGTGTATTACTTAGAACATAGAGCTATTGTTACCTCCTGATCATAATATTAGTCGAAATATAAACTACTGAAACAGGTGAAATCGGTATGCCATACAAATTAAACAAAAAACTTAAAATTAGGTAGACCACTGGGACAAGGAATTTGGACAGTTTATTACTTAGTACGTAGAGCTATTGTTAGCTCCTGATGACGTCTTAGAATAATCCCTGTAGTCCTCATAATATTAGTCGCATAATATTAGTATAAACTGCTCAAGCGTCTCTTCTCAAAAAATTGAAAATCGGGGAAACCGCTGGGACATGGCATATAGACAGTTTATTACTTAGTACATAGAGCTATTGTTACCTCTTGATGACGTCTTAGAAGATTTCCTGTGATCCTCGTAATATTAGTCGAAACATAAAAAACAGGTGAAATCATTCAAATTATACAAAAAATTGAAAATTGGGGCATGACATACAAGTTTATTACTTAGAACATAGTGGTTTTGTTACCTTTTGATGACGTCGTAGAAGAATCCCTGTGATATTTATAATATTAGTCGAAATATAAACTATTAAAACAGGTGAAATCGGTATGCCATATAAATTAAACAAAAAATTGAAAATTGGGGAGACCGCTGGGACATGACATTTGCTTAAATATAAACTACTCAAATAGGTGAAATCTTCTGTATGCCATACAAAATTAACATAAATTAAAATTTGGGGGACCGCTGAGACATGACAAGTAGCCAGTTTATTACTTAATACATGAGCGAGCTAATGTTGCTTCCTGATATCTTAGAAGAATCCCTATGATCCTCATAATATCAGTCGAAATATAAACTACTCAAACAGGTGAAATCGATATTCCATACAAATTAAATAAAAAATTGAAAATTGGGGAGACCGCCGAGACATGGTATATATGCAGTTTATTACTTGGAACATAGATCTATTGTTACCTCCTGATGACGTCTTAGCCGAACCCCTGTGATTCTCATAATATTTGTCGAAATATGAACTATTCAAACAGGTGAAATCGGTATACCATACAAATGAAACAAAAAATTGAAAATTGAGGAAACCGCTGAGACATGGCATATAGACAATTTATTCCTTAGAAAATGGAGCTATTGTTATCTCTTGATGACGTGTTAGAGTAATCCCTGCAATCCTCATAATATTAGTCGAATAATATTTAACAGGTGAAATCGGTATGCCATACAAATTAAACATAAATGAACATTTGGGGAGACCGCTGAGCCATGGCATAACGACGGTGTATTACTTAGAACATAGAGCTATTGTTACCTCCTGATCATAATATTAGTCGAAATATAAACGACTGAAACAGGTGAAATCGGTATGCCATACAAATTAAACAAAAAATTTAAAATTAGGTAGACCACTGGGACAAGGAATTTGGACAGTTTATTACTTAGTACGTAGAGCTATTGTTAGCTCCTGATGACGTCTTAGAATAATCCCTGTAGTCCTCATAATATTAGTCGCATAATATTAGTATAAACTGCTCAAGCGTCTCTTCTCAAAAAATTGAAAATCGGGGAAACCGCTGGGACATGGCATATAGACAGTTTATTACTTAGTACATAGAGCTATTGTTACCTCTTGATGACGTCTTAGAAGATTTCCTGTGATCCTCGTAATATTAGTCGAAATATAAAAAACAGGTGAAATCATTCAAATTATACAAAAAATTGAAAATTGGGGCATGACATACAAGTTTATTACTTAGAACATAGTGGTTTTGTTACCTTTTGATGACGTCGTAGAAGAATCCCTGTGATATTTATAATATTAGTCGAAATATAAACTATTCAAACAGGTGAAATCGGTATGCCATATAAATTAAACAAAAAATTGAAAATTGGGGAGACCGCTGAGACATGACATTTGCTTTTAATATAAACTACTCAAATAGGTGAAATCTTCTGTATGCCATACAAAATTAACATAAATTAAAATTTGGGGGACCGCTGAGACATGACAAGTAGCCAGTTTATTACTTAATACATGAGCGAGCTAATGTTGCCTCCTGATATCTTAGAAGAATCCCTATGATCCTCATAATATCAGTCGAAATATAAACTACTCAAACAGGTGAAATCGATTACAAATTAAATAAAAAATTGAAAATTGGGGAGACCGCCGAGACATGGTATATATGCAGTTTATTACTTAGAACATAGATCTATTGTTACCTCCTGATGACGTCTTAGCCGAACCCCTGTGATTCTCATAATATTTGTCGAAATATGAACTATTCAAACAGGTGAAATCGGTATACCATACAAATTAAACAAAAAATTGAAAATTGGGGAAACCGCTGAGACATGGCATATAGACAATTTATTCCTTAGAAAATGGAGCTATTGTTATCTCTTGATGACGTGTTAGAGTAATCCCTGCAATCCTCATAATATTAGTCGAATAATATTTAACAGGTGAAATCGGTATGCCATACAAATTAAACATAAATGAACATTTGGGGAGACCGCTGAGCCATGGCATAACGACGGTGTATTACTTAGAACATAGAGCTATTGTTACCTCCTGATCATAATATTAGTCGAAATATAAACTACTGAAACAGGTGAAATCGGTATGCCATACAAATTAAACAAAAAACTTAAAATTAGGTAGACCACTGGGACAAGGAATTTGGACAGTTTATTACTTAGTACGTAGAGCTATTGTTAGCTCCTGATGACGTCTTAGAATAATCCCTGTAGTCCTCATAATATTAGTCGCATAATATTAGTATAAACTGCTCAAGCGTCTCTTCTCAAAAAATTGAAAATCGGGGAAACCGCTGGGACATGGCATATAGACAGTTTATTACTTAGTACATAGAGCTATTGTTACCTCTTGATGACGTCTTAGAAGATTTCCTGTGATCCTCGTAATATTAGTCGAAACATAAAAAACAGGTGAAATCATTCAAATTATACAAAAAATTGAAAATTGGGGCATGACATACAAGTTTATTACTTAGAACATAGTGGTTTTGTTACCTTTTGATGACGTCGTAGAAGAATCCCTGTGATATTTATAATATTAGTCGAAATATAAACTATTAAAACAGGTGAAATCGGTATGCCATATAAATTAAACAAAAAATTGAAAATTGGGGAGACCGCTGGGACATGACATTTGCTTAAATATAAACTACTCAAATAGGTGAAATCTTCTGTATGCCATACAAAATTAACATAAATTAAAATTTGGGGGACCGCTGAGACATGACAAGTAGCCAGTTTATTACTTAATACATGAGCGAGCTAATGTTGCTTCCTGATATCTTAGAAGAATCCCTATGATCCTCATAATATCAGTCGAAATATAAACTACTCAAACAGGTGAAATCGATATTCCATACAAATTAAATAAAAAATTGAAAATTGGGGAGACCGCCGAGACATGGTATATATGCAGTTTATTACTTGGAACATAGATCTATTGTTACCTCCTGATGACGTCTTAGCCGAACCCCTGTGATTCTCATAATATTTGTCGAAATATGAACTATTCAAACAGGTGAAATCGGTATACCATACAAATGAAACAAAAAATTGAAAATTGAGGAAACCGCTGAGACATGGCATATAGACAATTTATTCCTTAGAAAATGGAGCTATTGTTATCTCTTGATGACGTGTTAGAGTAATCCCTGCAATCCTCATAATATTAGTCGAATAATATTTAACAGGTGAAATCGGTATGCCATACAAATTAAACATAAATGAACATTTGGGGAGACCGCTGAGCCATGGCATAACGACGGTGTATTACTTAGAACATAGAGCTATTGTTACCTCCTGATCATAATATTAGTCGAAATATAAACGACTGAAACAGGTGAAATCGGTATGCCATACAAATTAAACAAAAAACTTAAAATTAGGTAGACCACTGGGACAAGGAATTTGGACAGTTTATTACTTAGTACGTAGAGCTATTGTTAGCTCCTGATGACGTCTTAGAATAATCCCTGTAGTCCTCATAATATTATTCGAAATATAAATTAACAGGTGAAATCGGTATGCCATACAAATTAAACATAAATGAACATTTGGTGAGACCGCTGAGCCATGGCATAAAGATGGTGTATTACACAGTAAAAAAAATGCATTGAATTTTACATGAATTTTCATGTGGGCAAAGTTGCCGAACCTTTTCACGTAAAATTACATGAAAATTGAAAAATACATTTTTATTGAAAATTAAATGGTTTATACCGTAAATTTACTAGTCAAGTTATGTAACAAATTGCAGGTAAATTTTATAATTTTACGTGTTTCAGTGTTTAAAAAAATATATCTTAAGATCTTTAATATATCTTAAATAATCTTTTATTGTATAAAAATATCCAAAGGTTCGAAAGTATCAATTCGGTACAAAATATCAATTCGGTACAAGTAACAATTGATTAAAAACGTAATATTATCAATTGAGTATCTGCACGTTAAATATTATTTCTCTCAAATTTAAAGAGGAAACTAAAATTGGTTGAATTAGTTTGTAATTATACGATTCATTTCATGTCATCTTAAATTCCAGTTGAAAAATACAGAAATCTTCAAAAAAGAAAGAAAATACACGTAATAATCATAGTATTGCGCATTATTACAGTTAAAATTTAATTTTATGAGACAAAGTTGTTAAAATTTACGTTGAAAATTCAATTTTTTTTTTACTGTGTACTTAGAACATAGAGCTATTGTTACCTCTTTATGACGTCTTTGAAGAATCACTGTGATCCTCATAATATTAGTCGAAATATAAACTACTCAACCAGGTGAAATCGGTATGTCATACAAATTAAACAAAAAATTGAAAATTGGGGAGACCGCTGGGGTATGGCATTTGGACAGTATATTACTTACTATTGTTACCTCCTGATCATAATATTAGTCGAAATATAAACTACTCAAACAGATGAAATCCGTATACCATACAAATTAAACAAAAATGAAAATTAGGTAGGGAGACCGTTTATTACTTAGAACATAGAGCTATTGTTACTTCCTGATGACGTCTTAGAAGAATCCCTGTGCTCCTCATAATATTAGTCGAAATATAAACTACTCAAACAGGTGAAATCGATATACCATACAAATTAAATAAAAAATTGAAAATTGGGGAGACCGCCGAGACATGGTATATAGGCAGTTTATTACTTAGAACATAGAGCTATTGTTACTTCCTGATGAAATCTTAGAAACATTTCCGTGATCCTCATAATATTAGTCAAAAAATAAACTATTCAAACAGGTGAAATCGGTATACCATACAAATTAAGTTAAAAATAAAAATTGGGGAGACCACTGAGACATGTCATATAGACAGTTTATTACTTAGAACAGAGCACTATTGTTACCTCCTTATGATGTCTTGGAAGATTCCCTGTGATCTTCATACTATTAGTCGAAATATAAACTACTCAAACAGGTGAAATCGGTATGCCAAATAAATTAAACAAAAAAATGAAAATTGGGGAGACTGCTGTGACATGTGAGATTTGGACAGTTTATTACGTATAATATAGAGCTATTATCTCCTGATTATAATATTAGTCGAAATATAAACTAATCGAAGCAGATGAAATCGGTATGCCATACAAATGAAACTAAAATTAAAATAGGGGAGATCGCCGAGACATGACATGTAAGACAGTTTATTACTTGGAACATAGAGCTATTGTTACCTCCTGATGACGTCTTAGCCGAACCCCTGTGATCCTCATAATATTTGTCGAAATATGAACTATTCAAATGGGTGAAATCGGTATGCCATACAAATTAAGCAAAAATTGAAAGTTAGGGAAACCGCTGAGACATGGCATATAGACAATTTATTCCTTAGAAAATAGAGCTATTGTTATCTCTTGATGACGTCTTAGAGTAATCCCTGCAATCCTCATAATATTAGTCGAAATATAAATTAACAGGTGAAATCGGTATGCCATACAAATTAAACATAAATGAACATTTGGGGAGACCGCTGAGCCATGGCATAAAGATGGTGTATTACTTAGAACATAGAGCTATTGTTACCTCTTTATGACGTCTTTGAAGAATCACTGTGATCCTCATAATATTAGTTGAAATATAAACTACTCAACCAGGTGAAATCGGTATGTCATACAAATTAAACAAAAAATTGAAAATTGGGGAGACCGCTGGGACATGGCATTTGGACAGTTTATTACTTAGAATATAGAGCTATTGTTACCTACTGATCATAATATTAGTCGAAATATAAACTACTCAAACAGGTGAAATCGATATACCATACAAATTATTGAGCTATTGTTACTTCCTGATGAAATCTTAGAAACATTTCCGTGATCCTCATAATATTAGTCAAAAAATAAACTATTCAAACAGGTGAAATCGGTATACCATACAAATTAAGTTAAAAATAAAAATTGGGGAGACCACTGAGACATGTCATATAGACAGTTTATTACTTAGAACAGAGCACTATTGTTACCTCCTTATGATGTCTTGGAAGATTCCCTGTGATCTTCATACTATTAGTCGAAATATAAACTACTCAAACAGGTGAAATCGGTATGCCAAATAAATTAAACAAAAAAATTGAAAATTGGGGAGACTGCTGTGACATGTGAGATTTGGACAGTTTATTACGTATAATATAGAGCTATTATCTCCTGATTATAATATTAGTCGAAATATAAACTAATCGAAGCAGATGAAATCGGTATGCCATACAAATGAAACTAAAATTAAAATAGGGGAGATCGCCGAGACATGACATGTAAGACAGTTTATTACTTGGAACATAGAGCTATTGTTACCTCCTGATGACGTCTTAGCCGAACCCCTGTGATCCTCATAATATTTGTCGAAATATGAACTATTCAAATGGGTGAAATCGGTATGCCATACAAATTAACCAAAAATTGAAAATTAGGGAAACCGCTGAGACAGGGCATATAGACAATTTATTCCTTAGAAAATAGAGCTATTGTTATCTCTTGATGACGTCTTAGAGTAATCCCTGCAATCCTCATAATATTAGTCGAAATATAAATTAACAGGTGAAATCGGTATGCCATACAAATTAAACATAAATGAACATTTGGGGAGACCGCTGAGCCATGGCATAAAGATGGTGTATTACTTAGAACATAGAGCTATTGTTACCTCTTTATGACGTCTTTGAAGAATCACTGTGATCCTCATAATATTAGTTGAAATATAAAGTACTCAACCAGGTGAAATCGGTATGTCATACAAATTAAACAAAAAATTGAAAATTGGGGAGACCGCTGGGACATGGCATTTGGACAGTTTATTACTTAGAATATAGAGCTATTGTTACCTACTGATCATAATATTAGTCGAAATATAAACTACTCAAACAGATGAAATCAGTATAGCATACAAATTAAACAAAAATGAAAATTAGGGAGACCGTTTATTACTTAGAACATAGATCTATTGTTATCTCCGGATGACGTCTTAGAATAATCCCTGTGATCCTCATAATATTAGTCGAAATATAAACTACTGAAACAGGTGAAATCGATATGCCATACAAATTAAACAAAAAATTTAAAATTAGGGAGACCACTGGGACAAGGAATTTGGACAGTTTATTACTTAGTACGTAGAGCTATTGTTAGCTCCTGATGACGTCTTAGAATAATCCCTGTAGTCCTCATAATATTAGTCGCATAATATTAGTATAAACTGCTCAAGCGTCTCTTCTCAAAAAATTGAAAATCGGGGAAACCGCTGGGACATGGCATATAGACAGTTTATTACTTAGTACATAGAGCTATTGTTACCTCTTGATGACGTCTTAGAAGATTTCCTGTGATCCTCGTAATATTAGTCGAAATATAAAAAACAGGTGAAATCATTCAAATTATACAAAAAATTGAAAATTGGGGCATGACATACAAGTTTATTACTTAGAACATAGTGGTTTTGTTACCTTTTGATGACGTCGTAGAAGAATCCCTGTGATATTTATAATATTAGTCGAAATATAAACTATTCAAACAGGTGAAATCGGTATGCCATATAAATTAAACAAAAAATTGAAAATTGGGGAGACCGCTGAGACATGACATTTGCTTTAATATAAACTACTCAAATAGGTGAAATCTTCTGTATGCCATACAAAATTAACATAAATTAAAATTTGGGGGACCGCTGAGACATGACAAGTAGCCAGTTTATTACTTAATACATGAGCGAGCTAATGTTGCCTCCTGATATCTTAGAAGAATCCCTATGATCCTCATAATATCAGTCGAAATATAAACTACTCAAACAGGTGAAATCGATTACAAATTAAATAAAAAATTGAAAATTGGGGAGACCGCCGACACATGGTATATATGCAGTTTATTACTTAGAACATAGATCTATTGTTACCTCCTGATGACGTCTTAGCCGAACCCCTGTGATTCTCATAATATTTGTCGAAATATGAACTATTCAAACAGGTGAAATCGGTATACCATACAAATTAAACAAAAAATTGAAAATTGGGGAAACCGCTGAGACATGGCATATAGACAATTTATTCCTTAGAAAATGGAGCTATTGTTATCTCTTGATGACGTCTTAGAGTAATCCCTGCAATCCTCATAATATTAGTCGAATAATATTTAACAGGTGAAATCGGTATGCCATACAAATTAAACATAAATGAACATTTGGGGAGACCGCTGAGCCATGGCATAACGACGGTGTATTACTTAGAACATAGAGCTATTGTTACCTCCTGATCATAATATTAGTCGAAATATAAACTACTGAAACAGGTGAAATCGGTATGCCATACAAATTAAACAAAAAACTTAAAATTAGGTAGACCACTGGGACAAGGAATTTGGACAGTTTATTACTTAGTACGTAGAGCTATTGTTAGCTCCTGATGACGTCTTAGAATAATCCCTGTAGTCCTCATAATATTAGTCGCATAATATTAGTATAAACTGCTCAAGCGTCTCTTCTCAAAAAATTGAAAATCGGGGAAACCGCTGGGACATGGCATATAGACAGTTTATTACTTAGTACATAGAGCTATTGTTACCTCTTGATGACGTCTTAGAAGATTTCCTGTGATCCTCGTAATATTAGTCGAAACATAAAAAACAGGTGAAATCATTCAAATTATACAAAAAATTGAAAATTGGGGCATGACATACAAGTTTATTACTTAGAACATAGTGGTTTTGTTACCTTTTGATGACGTCGTAGAAGAATCCCTGTGATATTTATAATATTAGTCGAAATATAAACTATTAAAACAGGTGAAATCGGTATGCCATATAAATTAAACAAAAAATTGAAAATTGGGGAGACCGCTGGGACATGACATTTGCTTAAATATAAACTACTCAAATAGGTGAAATCTTCTGTATGCCATACAAAATTAACATAAATTAAAATTTGGGGGACCGCTGAGACATGACAAGTAGCCAGTTTATTACTTAATACATGAGCGAGCTAATGTTGCTTCCTGATATCTTAGAAGAATCCCTATGATCCTCATAATATCAGTCGAAATATAAACTACTCAAACAGGTGAAATCGATATTCCATACAAATTAAATAAAAAATTGAAAATTGGGGAGACCGCCGAGACATGGTATATATGCAGTTTATTACTTGGAACATAGATCTATTGTTACCTCCTGATGACGTCTTAGCCGAACCCCTGTGATTCTCATAATATTTGTCGAAATATGAACTATTCAAACAGGTGAAATCGGTATACCATACAAATGAAACAAAAAATTGAAAATTGAGGAAACCGCTGAGACATGGCATATAGACAATTTATTCCTTAGAAAATGGAGCTATTGTTATCTCTTGATGACGTGTTAGAGTAATCCCTGCAATCCTCATAATATTAGTCGAATAATATTTAACAGGTGAAATCGGTATGCCATACAAATTAAACATAAATGAACATTTGGGGAGACCGCTGAGCCATGGCATAACGACGGTGTATTACTTAGAACATAGAGCTATTGTTACCTCCTGATCATAATATTAGTCGAAATATAAACGACTGAAACAGGTGAAATCGGTATGCCATACAAATTAAACAAAAAACTTAAAATTAGGTAGACCACTGGGACAAGGAATTTGGACAGTTTATTACTTAGTACGTAGAGCTATTGTTAGCTCCTGATGACGTCTTAGAATAATCCCTGTAGTCCTCATAATATTAGTCGAAATATAAATTAACAGGTGAAATCGGTATGCCATACAAATTAAACATAAATGAACATTATGGGAAACCGCTGAGCCATGGCATAAAGATGGTGTATTACTTAGAACATAGAGCTATTGTTACCTTTTTATGACGTCTTTGAAGAATCACTGTGATCCTCATAATATTAGTCGAAATATAAACTACTCAACCAGGTGAAATCGGTATGTCATACAAATTAAACAAAAAATTGAAAATTGGGGAGACCGCTGGGGTATGGCATTTGGACAGTATATTACTTACTATTGTTACCTCCTGATCATAATATTAGTCGAAATATAAACTACTCAAACAGATGAAATCCGTATACCATACAAATTAAACAAAAATGAAAATTAGGTAGGGAGACCGTTTATTACTTAGAACATAGAGCTATTGTTACTTCCTGATGACGTCTTAGAAGAATCCCTGTACTCCTCATAATATTAGTCGAAATATAAACTACTCAAACAGGTGAAATCGATATACCATACAAATTATTGAGCTATTGTTACTTCCTGATGAAATCTTAGAAACATTTCCGTGATCCTCATAATATTAGTCAAAAAATAAACTATTCAAACAGGTGAAATCGGTATACCATACAAATTAAGTTAAAAATAAAAATTGGGGAGACCACTGAGACATGTCATATAGACAGTTTATTACTTAGAACAGAGCACTATTGTTACCTCCTTATGATGTCTTGGAAGATTCCCTGTGATCTTCATACTATTAGTCGAAATATAAACTACTCAAACAGGTGAAATCGGTATGCCAAATAAATTAAACAAAAAAATTGAAAATTGGGGAGACTGTTGTGACATGTGAGATTTGGACAGTTTATTACGTATAATATAGAGCTATTATCTCCTGATTATAATATTAGTCGAAATATAAACTAATCGAAGCAGATGAAATCGGTATGCCATACAAATGAAACTAAAATTAAAATAGGGGAGATCGCCGAGACATGACATGTAAGACAGTTTATTACTTGGAACATAGAGCTATTGTTACCTCCTGATGACGTCTTAGCCGAACCCCTGTGATCCTCATAATATTTGTCGAAATATGAACTATTCAAATGGGTGAAATCGGTATGCCATACAAATTAACCAAAAATTGAAAATTAGGGAAACCGCTGAGACATGGCATATAGACAATTTATTCCTTAGAAAATAGAGCTATTGTTATCTCTTGATGACGTCTTAGAGTAATCCCTGCAATCCTCATAATATTAGTCGAAATATAAATTAACAGGTGAAATCGGTATGCCATACAAATTAAACATAAATGAACATTTGGGGAGACCGCTGAGCCATGGCATAAAGATGGTGTATTACTTAGAACATAGAGCTATTGTTACCTCTTTATGACGTCTTTGAAGAATCACTGTGATCCTCATAATATTAGTTGAAATATAAAGTACTCAACCAGGTGAAATCGGTATGTCATACAAATTAAACAAAAAATTGAAAATTGGGGAGACCGCTGGGACATGGCATTTGGACAGTTTATTACTTAGAATATAGAGCTATTGTTACCTACTGATCATAATATTAGTCGAAATATAAACTACTCAAACAGATGAAATCAGTATAGCATACAAATTAAACAAAAATGAAAATTAGGGAGACCGTTTATTACTTAGAACATAGATCTATTGTTATCTCCGGATGACGTCTTAGAATAATCCCTGTGATCCTCATAATATTAGTCGAAATATAAACTACTGAAACAGGTGAAATCGATATGCCATACAAATTAAACAAAAAATTTAAAATTAGGGAGACCACTGGGACAAGGAATTTGGACAGTTTATTACTTAGTACGTAGAGCTATTGTTAGCTCCTGATGACGTCTTAGAATAATCCCTGTAGTCCTCATAATATTAGTCGCATAATATTAGTATAAACTGCTCAAGCGTCTCTTCTCAAAAAATTGAAAATCGGGGAAACCGCTGGGACATGGCATATAGACAGTTTATTACTTAGTACATAGAGCTATTGTTACCTCTTGATGACGTCTTAGAAGATTTCCTGTGATCCTCGTAATATTAGTCGAAATATAAAAAACAGGTGAAATCATTCAAATTATACAAAAAATTGAAAATTGGGGCATGACATACAAGTTTATTACTTAGAACATAGTGGTTTTGTTACCTTTTGATGACGTCGTAGAAGAATCCCTGTGATATTTATAATATTAGTCGAAATATAAACTATTCAAACAGGTGAAATCGGTATGCCATATAAATTAAACAAAAAATTGAAAATTGGGGAGACCGCTGAGACATGACATTTGCTTTTAATATAAACTACTCAAATAGGTGAAATCTTCTGTATGCCATACAAAATTAACATAAATTAAAATTTGGGGGACCGCTGAGACATGACAAGTAGCCAGTTTATTACTTAATACATGAGCGAGCTAATGTTGCCTCCTGATATCTTAGAAGAATCCCTATGATCCTCATAATATCAGTCGAAATATAAACTACTCAAACAGGTGAAATCGATTACAAATTAAATAAAAAATTGAAAATTGGGGAGACCGCCGAGACATGGTATATATGCAGTTTATTACTTAGAACATAGATCTATTGTTACCTCCTGATGACGTCTTAGCCGAACCCCTGTGATTCTCATAATATTTGTCGAAATATGAACTATTCAAACAGGTGAAATCGGTATACCATACAAATTAAACAAAAAATTGAAAATTGGGGAAACCGCTGAGACATGGCATATAGACAATTTATTCCTTAGAAAATGGAGCTATTGTTATCTCTTGATGACGTGTTAGAGTAATCCCTGCAATCCTCATAATATTAGTCGAATAATATTTAACAGGTGAAATCGGTATGCCATACAAATTAAACATAAATGAACATTTGGGGAGACCGCTGAGCCATGGCATAACGACGGTGTATTACTTAGAACATAGAGCTATTGTTACCTCCTGATCATAATATTAGTCGAAATATAAACTACTGAAACAGGTGAAATCGGTATGCCATACAAATTAAACAAAAAACTTAAAATTAGGTAGACCACTGGGACAAGGAATTTGGACAGTTTATTACTTAGTACGTAGAGCTATTGTTAGCTCCTGATGACGTCTTAGAATAATCCCTGTAGTCCTCATAATATTAGTCGCATAATATTAGTATAAACTGCTCAAGCGTCTCTTCTCAAAAAATTGAAAATCGGGGAAACCGCTGGGACATGGCATATAGACAGTTTATTACTTAGTACATAGAGCTATTGTTACCTCTTGATGACGTCTTAGAAGATTTCCTGTGATCCTCGTAATATTAGTCGAAACATAAAAAACAGGTGAAATCATTCAAATTATACAAAAAATTGAAAATTGGGGCATGACATACAAGTTTATTACTTAGAACATAGTGGTTTTGTTACCTTTTGATGACGTCGTAGAAGAATCCCTGTGATATTTATAATATTAGTCGAAATATAAACTATTAAAACAGGTGAAATCGGTATGCCATATAAATTAAACAAAAAATTGAAAATTGGGGAGACCGCTGGGACATGACATTTGCTTAAATATAAACTACTCAAATAGGTGAAATCTTCTGTATGCCATACAAAATTAACATAAATTAAAATTTGGGGGACCGCTGAGACATGACAAGTAGCCAGTTTATTACTTAATACATGAGCGAGCTAATGTTGCTTCCTGATATCTTAGAAGAATCCCTATGATCCTCATAATATCAGTCGAAATATAAACTACTCAAACAGGTGAAATCGATATTCCATACAAATTAAATAAAAAATTGAAAATTGGGGAGACCGCCGAGACATGGTATATATGCAGTTTATTACTTGGAACATAGATCTATTGTTACCTCCTGATGACGTCTTAGCCGAACCCCTGTGATTCTCATAATATTTGTCGAAATATGAACTATTCAAACAGGTGAAATCGGTATACCATACAAATGAAACAAAAAATTGAAAATTGAGGAAACCGCTGAGACATGGCATATAGACAATTTATTCCTTAGAAAATGGAGCTATTGTTATCTCTTGATGACGTGTTAGAGTAATCCCTGCAATCCTCATAATATTAGTCGAATAATATTTAACAGGTGAAATCGGTATGCCATACAAATTAAACATAAATGAACATTTGGGGAGACCGCTGAGCCATGGCATAACGACGGTGTATTACTTAGAACATAGAGCTATTGTTACCTCCTGATCATAATATTAGTCGAAATATAAACGACTGAAACAGGTGAAATCGGTATGCCATACAAATTAAACAAAAAACTTAAAATTAGGTAGACCACTGGGACAAGGAATTTGGACAGTTTATTACTTAGTACGTAGAGCTATTGTTAGCTCCTGATGACGTCTTAGAATAATCCCTGTAGTCCTCATAATATTAGTCGAAATATAAATTAACAGGTGAAATCGGTATGCCATACAAATTAAACATAAATGAACATTTGGTGAGACCGCTGAGCCATGGCATAAAGATGGTGTATTACTTAGAACATAGAGCTATTGTTACCTCTTTATGACGTCTTTGAAGAATCACTGTGATCCTCATAATATTAGTCGAAATATAAACTACTCAACCAGGTGAAATCGGTATGTCATACAAATTAAACAAAAAATTGAAAATTGGGGAGACCGCTGGGGTATGGCATTTGGACAGTATATTACTTACTATTGTTACCTCCTGATCATAATATTAGTCGAAATATAAACTACTCAAACAGATGAAATCCGTATACCATACAAATTAAACAAAAATGAAAATTAGGTAGGGAGACCGTTTATTACTTAGAACATAGAGCTATTGTTACTTCCTGATGACGTCTTAGAAGAATCCCTGTGCTCCTCATAATATTAGTCGAAATATAAACTACTCAAACAGGTGAAATCGATATACCATACAAATTAAATAAAAAATTGAAAATTGGGGAGACCGCCGAGACATGGTATATAGGCAGTTTATTACTTAGAACATAGAGCTATTGTTACTTCCTGATGAAATCTTAGAAACATTTCCGTGATCCTCATAATATTAGTCAAAAAATAAACTATTCAAACAGGTGAAATCGGTATACCATACAAATTAAGTTAAAAATAAAAATTGGGGAGACCACTGAGACATGTCATATAGACAGTTTATTACTTAGAACAGAGCACTATTGTTACCTCCTTATGATGTCTTGGAAGATTCCCTGTGATCTTCATACTATTAGTCGAAATATAAACTACTCAAACAGGTGAAATCGGTATGCCAAATAAATTAAACAAAAAAATGAAAATTGGGGAGACTGCTGTGACATGTGAGATTTGGACAGTTTATTACGTATAATATAGAGCTATTATCTCCTGATTATAATATTAGTCGAAATATAAACTAATCGAAGCAGATGAAATCGGTATGCCATACAAATGAAACTAAAATTAAAATAGGGGAGATCGCCGAGACATGACATGTAAGACAGTTTATTACTTGGAACATAGAGCTATTGTTACCTCCTGATGACGTCTTAGCCGAACCCCTGTGATCCTCATAATATTTGTCGAAATATGAACTATTCAAATGGGTGAAATCGGTATGCCATACAAATTAAGCAAAAATTGAAAGTTAGGGAAACCGCTGAGACATGGCATATAGACAATTTATTCCTTAGAAAATAGAGCTATTGTTATCTCTTGATGACGTCTTAGAGTAATCCCTGCAATCCTCATAATATTAGTCGAAATATAAATTAACAGGTGAAATCGGTATGCCATACAAATTAAACATAAATGAACATTTGGGGAGACCGCTGAGCCATGGCATAAAGATGGTGTATTACTTAGAACATAGAGCTATTGTTACCTCTTTATGACGTCTTTGAAGAATCACTGTGATCCTCATAATATTAGTTGAAATATAAACTACTCAACCAGGTGAAATCGGTATGTCATACAAATTAAACAAAAAATTGAAAATTGGGGAGACCGCTGGGACATGGCATTTGGACAGTTTATTACTTAGAATATAGAGCTATTGTTACCTACTGATCATAATATTAGTCGAAATATAAACTACTCAAACAGGTGAAATCGATATACCATACAAATTATTGAGCTATTGTTACTTCCTGATGAAATCTTAGAAACATTTCCGTGATCCTCATAATATTAGTCAAAAAATAAACTATTCAAACAGGTGAAATCGGTATACCATACAAATTAAGTTAAAAATAAAAATTGGGGAGACCACTGAGACATGTCATATAGACAGTTTATTACTTAGAACAGAGCACTATTGTTACCTCCTTATGATGTCTTGGAAGATTCCCTGTGATCTTCATACTATTAGTCGAAATATAAACTATTAAAACAGGTGAAATCGGTATGCCATATAAATTAAACAAAAAATTGAAAATTGGGGAGACCGCTGGGACATGACATTTGCTTAAATATAAACTACTCAAATAGGTGAAATCTTCTGTATGCCATACAAAATTAACATAAATTAAAATTTGGGGGACCGCTGAGACATGACAAGTAGCCAGTTTATTACTTAATACATGAGCGAGCTAATGTTGCTTCCTGATATCTTAGAAGAATCCCTATGATCCTCATAATATCAGTCGAAATATAAACTACTCAAACAGGTGAAATCGATATTCCATACAAATTAAATAAAAAATTGAAAATTGGGGAGACCGCCGAGACATGGTATATATGCAGTTTATTACTTGGAACATAGATCTATTGTTACCTCCTGATGACGTCTTAGCCGAACCCCTGTGATTCTCATAATATTTGTCGAAATATGAACTATTCAAACAGGTGAAATCGGTATACCATACAAATGAAACAAAAAATTGAAAATTGAGGAAACCGCTGAGACATGGCATATAGACAATTTATTCCTTAGAAAATGGAGCTATTGTTATCTCTTGATGACGTATTAGAGTAATCCCTGCAATCCTCATAATATTAGTCGAATAATATTTAACAGGTGAAATCGGTATGCCATACAAATTAAACATAAATGAACATTTGGGGAGACCGCTGAGCCATGGCATAACGACGGTGTATTACTTAGAACATAGAGCTATTGTTACCTCCTGATCATAATATTAGTCGAAATATAAACGACTGAAACAGGTGAAATCGGTATGCCATACAAATTAAACAAAAAACTTAAAATTAGGTAGACCACTGGGACAAGGAATTTGGACAGTTTATTACTTAGTACGTAGAGCTATTGTTAGCTCCTGATGACGTCTTAGAATAATCCCTGTAGTCCTCATAATATTAGTCGAAATATAAATTAACAGGTGAAATCGGTATGCCATACAAATTAAACATAAATGAACATTTGGTGAGACCGCTGAGCCATGGCATAAAGATGGTGTATTACTTAGAACATAGAGCTATTGTTACCTCTTTATGACGTCTTTGAAGAATCACTGTGATCCTCATAATATTAGTCGAAATATAAACTACTCAACCAGGTGAAATCGGTATGTCATACAAATTAAACAAAAAATTGAAAATTGGGGAGACCGCTGGGGTATGGCATTTGGACAGTATATTACTTACTATTGTTACCTCCTGATCATAATATTAGTCGAAATATAAACTACTCAAACAGATGAAATCCGTATACCATACAAATTAAACAAAAATGAAAATTAGGTAGGGAGACCGTTTATTACTTAGAACATAGAGCTATTGTTACTTCCTGATGACGTCTTAGAAGAATCCCTGTGCTCCTCATAATATTAGTCGAAATATAAACTACTCAAACAGGTGAAATCGATATACCATACAAATTAAATAAAAAATTGAAAATTGGGGTGACCGCCGAGACATGGTATATAGGCAGTTTATTACTTAGAACATAGAGCTATTGTTACTTCCTGATGAAATCTTAGAAACATTTCCGTGATCCTCATAATATTAGTCAAAAAATAAACTATTCAAACAGGTGAAATCGGTATACCATACAAATTAAGTTAAAAATAAAAATTGGGGAGACCACTGAGACATGTCATATAGACAGTTTATTACTTAGAACAGAGCACTATTGTTACCTCCTTATGATGTCTTGGAAGATTCCCTGTGATCTTCATACTATTAGTCGAAATATAAACTACTCAAACAGGTGAAATCGGTATGCCAAATAAATTAAACAAAAAAATGAAAATTGGGGAGACTGCTGTGACATGTGAGATTTGGACAGTTTATTACGTATAATATAGAGCTATTATCTCCTGATTATAATATTAGTCGAAATATAAACTAATCGAAGCAGATGAAATCGGTATGCCATACAAATGAAACTAAAATTAAAATAGGGGAGATCGCCGAGACATGACATGTAAGACAGTTTATTACTTGGAACATAGAGCTATTGTTACCTCCTGATGACGTCTTAGCCGAACCCCTGTGATCCTCATAATATTTGTCGAAATATGAACTATTCAAATGGGTGAAATCGGTATGCCATACAAATTAAGCAAAAATTGAAAGTTAGGGAAACCGCTGAGACATGGCATATAGACAATTTATTCCTTAGAAAATAGAGCTATTGTTATCTCTTGATGACGTCTTAGAGTAATCCCTGCAATCCTCATAATATTAGTCGAAATATAAATTAACAGGTGAAATCGGTATGCCATACAAATTAAACATAAATGAACATTTGGGGAGACCGCTGAGCCATGGCATAAAGATGGTGTATTACTTAGAACATAGAGCTATTGTTACCTCTTTATGACGTCTTTGAAGAATCACTGTGATCCTCATAATATTAGTTGAAATATAAACTACTCAACCAGGTGAAATCGGTATGTCATACAAATTAAACAAAAAATTGAAAATTGGGGAGACCGCTGGGGCATGGCATTTGGACAGTATATGTAACGGATCACCTTGCGACTAACACGTCTTGGTTGGGTAGCTTCATCAGAAAGTGGGAGGTTCATTTGTCGCTAGGTTTTTGAGGATCCAACAAAACAAATTTACGTGTTAAAAAAAAAAATACCACAAAATACCAAAGTTCTGCACATCACGAATCTCATCATCATCCAAATAACAAAAACAATTATCTTATCATTTTTTTTAATCAATCGATCAAACTGTATTTATAAACTACTAATGTAATGGTACATGTTAGAACAAAAAAAGTTATTTAAATGCAGCGTTATTCCTTTATGATAAATTTAAAAGCTAATTAATAATAATATTTCCCAATCAATATGTTAATCGAACGAAATGAAATAATTTAGATTCAACGAAATAATACGACACATTTTCCGGTTTAAAATTTAGATTGTGAATCAATGTTATATATATAAAAAAAATATATAGAGAAAATTATAAGGAAAAACTCACCTGTGCGTCCAAAGAGCTCTTCTTCTGCGTGGTTGTTTTATTTTGTGCTAAACGGAGCTTAATGATATGCAACAATATTTTCTTTTAAAGGGTGTTTTTTTAAGAGGTTGCCGATTTTTTTTTTGAATAAAACACATATAAAATTATGAAATGACCAAAATTTTTTTTTATTTGGTAGATAATTTTTTGGCATTTAACATTTAAACACAATTTCTGGCATATGGCTACCACGACTATTTTTCACAAATGTCATTCTGGAGGTCCAATTTTCCAGCACTTTTTCAAGCATTTGAGGGCGTATGTCAGCAATGACACGTTGAATATTGGTTTCCAAAGCGTCAATCGATTGAGGTTTATCCACATAAACCAATGACTTCACGTATCCCCACAAAAAGTAATCGAGTGGCGTCAAATCGCACGAACGCGGAGGCCAATTCACCGGACCATTTCTCGAAATAATGTTGTCGTTGAAAGTTTCTTTCAATAAGTCGATTGTTTCACGTGCTGTATGGCAAGTGGCACCATCTTGTTGAAACCACATTTCATTCATATCCATATCTTCAAGATTTTACAACAAAAACTCATTTAACATGGTTCTGTATCGATTTCCATTCACGGTAACGCGTCGTCCTTCCTCATTTTTAAAGAAATATGGACCGATGATCCCACCAGCCCATAGACCGCACCAAACAGTACATTTATCAGGATGCATTGGTAATTCTAGAACGGCGTGTGGATTATCTTTGCTCCAAATGCGACAATTTTGTTTGTTGACGTATCCATTTAACCAAAAATGCGCCTCATCACTGAAGAGAATTTTACGGTTAAAAAATGGATCTTCGTTCAATTGATTTAACGACCAATCACTGAATTCACGGCGCAAACGATGGTCGTGTGGCTTTAATTCTTGCACCAATTGAATTTTGTATGGCACCAAACCCAAATCTTTACGTAAAATTTTCCATAAAGTCGATGGACAAAGTCCAATTTGCTGAGCACGACGACGAATCGATAAATTGTCGTTTTCTTCGACACTGGCCTCAACGACAGCAATATTTTCTTCTGTACGAACTCTTCTCATTCTTGTCGGTGGCTTGGCATCCAAAAGAGTGAATGTAGACCGAAATTTGGTAATTACGTTCTTTATGGTGGTCTCTGACGGACGATTATGTGCACCATAAAATTCACGAAGTGCTCTATAAACATTTTTAATTGAACACTGATTTTGAAAATAAATTTCCACGATTTGAAAACGTTGTTCTGGAGTTAACCTATTCATAATGATTTGCCAAACAATACTGAGTAGAAATGCCACTTTGAGCTGTCAAAACAACTGTCATAAAATAAAACGACATCTATCGGAAAAACAAACCTCCTAAAAAAACACCCGTTATATACACACTAATTCACTTACAACTAAGCGACAACTGAATTAAATTATTTACGTTAAACTTAAAGCACTATTAGAAATAGGGAAATATAGAACTAATCACTAAATTATCACTAAATAATAAATAAACTTAAACAACTATAAAGCTAGAAAATTTAATAACGCGCGATTTTTCTGCGTAAACGTCAACTCCGGTTGGCCTTGTATAGCACTCATCCCGTTCATCCAAATATCCGTAAAATATATGTTGCTGGATTTTCACCGCCAAATTTATAATTCCGTTGAATTAATATAATTGAAAAAATTATAGTCTTTTTTAATAAATTAATGAGGTCCGTTTACCCGCACCAATGGCTTGAGATAAAAGCCTTAACGAAACGAAATCAATGAAAATTATTTGTTAGACGCGTCAATAAAAAGAACAATAATTTAAACTTACATTGGTGAGGTAGGCTTATTGCGTAATATTAACAGCCGGTATTCCCGTATACTTATGACACGTACTTGTTCTACTTGAAATTACACTTTTTCACCGAACTATTTGTAAATTTACATTTACTATTTATGTAATATTTAGATTTTAACTTAGCCGGCTCACCAGTTTTATTAATTATTATAATTAGATTTAAACACTGTTTCTACTATATCACACTAATTATTGGTTTAGGTTGACTGACCTCAAACAACGAACTGATTAATAAAATATTTATTTGGTTTATGAAAGCTGCAGTTACATAGACTCTCACACATACAATTAACCTAATGATTTACTCTCAAATAATTGGTAGCGATCGCTATCAAATACGATAATATCTATCAATACATTGATGTTATTTGTTCTAAAGAAATTATTACTCAAGTCTATGTACTCATTATAAACCTATACATGTACATATACCATTCTAAAGCCCACGCGCATCGTAACTCAATCAATGATGGGTAGTACCAAAAACTCATTAACGAAACAGCGGGACAAATGAAACCCCAAAATTTTCCCTGGTGGATCAATACGGACGATATTGCATAAGAACAAGCGACATTCGTTACATATATTACTTACTATTGTTACCTCCTGATCATAATATTAGTCGAAATATAAACTACTCAAACAGATGAAATCGGTATGGCATACAAATTAAACAAAAATGAAAATTAGGAAGACCGTTTATTACTTAAAACATAGAGAGCTATTGTTACTTCCTGATGACGTCTTAGAAGAATCCCTGTGCTCCTCATAATATTAGTCGAAATATAAACTACTCAACCAGGTGAAATCGGTATGTCATACAAATTAAACAAAAAATTGAAAATTGGGGAGACCGCTGGGGTATGGCATTTGGACAGTATATTACTTACTATTGTTACCTCCTGATCATAATATTAGTCGAAATATAAACTATTCAAACAGATGAAATCGGTATGGCATACAAATTAAACAAAAATGAAAATTGGGGAGACCACTGAGACATGTCATATAGACAGTTTATTACTTAGAACAGAGCGCTATTGTTACCTTCTTATGATTTCTTGGAAGATTCCCTGTGATCTTCATACTATTAGTCGAAATATAAACTACTCAAATAGGTGAAATCGGTATGCCAAATAAATTAAACAAGAAATTGAAAATTAGGGAGACTGCTGGGACATGTGAGATTTGGACAGTTTATTACGTATAATATAGAGCTATTGTTATCTCCTGATTATAATATTAGTCGAAATATAAACTAAAGAAATTAAACAAAAAATTGAAAATTGGGGAGACTGCTGGGATATCTGACTTTTGGACATTTTATTACGTATAATATAGAGCTATTGTTATCTCCTGATTATAATATTAGTCGAAATATAAACTAATCGAAGCAGATGAAATCGGTATGCGACTAAAATTATGAAACTAAAATTAAAATAGGGGAGACCGCCGAGACATGACATGTAAGACAGTTTATTACTTAGAACATAGAGCTATTGTTACCTCCTGATGACGTCTTAGCCGAACCCCTGTGATCCTCATAATATTTGTCGAAATATGAACTATTCAAATGGGTGAAATCGGTATGCCATACAAATTAAGCAAAAATTGAAAATTAGGGAAACCGCTGTGACATGGCATATAGACAATTTATTCCTTAGAAAATAGAGCTATTGTTATCTCTTGATGACGTCTTAGAGTAATCCCTGTAATCCTCATAATATTAGTCGAACTATAAATTAACAGGTGAAATCGGTATGCCATACAAATTAAACATAAATGAACATTTGGGGAGACCGCTGAGCCATGGCATAAAGATGGTGTATTACTTAGAACATAGAGCTATTGTTACCTCTTTATGACGTCTTTGAAGAATCACTGTGCTCCTCATAATATTAGTCGAAATATAAACTACTCAAATAGGTGAAATCGGTATACCATACAAATTAAATAAAAAATTTAAATTGGGGTGACCGCTGAGACATGGTATATAGGTAGTTTATTACTTAGAACATAGAGCTATTGTTACTTCCTGATGAAATCTTAGAAACATTTCCGTGATCCTCATAATATTAGTCAAAAAATAAACTATTCAAACAGGTGAAATCGGTATACCATACAAATTAAGTAAAAAATGAAAATTGGGGAGACCACTGAGACATGTCATATAGACAGTTTATTACTTAGAACAGAGCGCTATTGTTACCTCCTTATGATGTCTTGGAAGAATCCTTGTAATCTTCATACTATTAGTGGAAATATAAACTACTCAAACAGGTGAAATCGGTATGCCAAATAAATTAAACAAACAATTGAAAATTGGGGAGACCGCCGAGACATGGCATATAGGCTGTTTATTACTTAGAACAGAGCTATTGTTACTTCCTGATGAAATCTTAGAAACATTTCCGTGATCCTCATAATATTAGTCAAAAAATAAACTATTCAAACAGGTGAAATCGGTATACCATACAAATTAAGTAAAAAATGAAAATTGGGGAGACCACTGAGACATGTCATATAGACAGTTTATTACTTAGAACAGAGCGCTATTGTTACCTCCTTATGATGTCTTGGAAGATTCCCTGTGATCTTCATACTATTAGTCGAAATATAAACTACTCAAATAGGTGAAATCGGTATGCCAAATAAATTAAACAAAAAATTGAAAATTGGGGAGACTGCTGGGACATGTGACATTTGGACAGTTGATTACGTATAATATAGAGCTATTGTTATCTCCTGATTATAATATTAGTCGAAATATAAACTAAAGAAATTAAACAAAAAATTGAAAATTGGGGAGACTGCTGGGATATCTGACTTTTGGACATTTTATTACGTATAATATAGAGCTATTGTTATCTCCTGATTATAATATTAGTCGAAATATAAACTAATCGAAGCAGATGAAATCGGTATGCCGTACAAATGAAACTAAAATTAAAATAGGGGAGACCGCCGAGACATGACATGTAAGACAGTTTATTACTTGGAACATAGAGCTATTGTTACCTCCTGATGACGTCTTAGCCGAACCCCTGTGATCCTCATAATATTTGTCGAAATATGAACTATTCAAATGGGTGAAATCGGTATGCCATACAAATTAAGCAAAAATTGAAAATTAGGGAAACCGCTGTGACATGGCATATAGACAATTTATTCCTTAGAAAATGGAGCTATTGTTATCTCTTGATGACGTCTTAGAGTAATCCCTGCAATCCTCATAATATTAGTCGAAATATAAATTAACAGGTGAAATCGGTATGCCATACAAATTAAACATAAATGAACATTTGGGGAGACCGCTGAGCCATGGCATAAAGATGGTGTATTACTTAGAACATAGAGCTATTGTTACCTCTTTATGACGTCTTTGAAGAATCACTATGCTCCTCATAATATTAGTCGAAATATAAACTACTCAAATAGGTGAAATCGGTATGCCAAATAAATTAAACAAAAAATTGAAAATTGGAGAGACCGCTGGGGGGACATGGCATTTGGACAGTTTATTATTTAGAATATAGAGCTATTGTTACCTACTGATCATAATATTAGTCGAAATATAAACTACTCAAACAGATGAAATAAATATAGCATACAAATTAAACAAAAATGAAAATTAGGGAGACCGTTTATTACTTAGAACATAGAGCTATTGTTATCTCCTGATGACGTCTTAGAATAATCCCTGTGATCCTCATAATATTTGTCGAAATATATACTACTGAAACAGGTGAAATCGGTATGCCATACAAATTAAACAAAAAATTTAAAATTAGGGAGACCACTGGGACAAGGAATTTGGACAGTTTATTACTTAGTACGTAAAGCTATTGTTAGCTCCTGATGACGTCTTAGAATAATCCCTGTAGTCCTCATAATATTAGTCGAATAATATTAGTATAAACTGCTCAAGCGTCTCTTCTCAAAAAATTGAAAATCGGGGAAACCGCTGGGACATGGCGTATAGACAGTTTATTACTTAGTACATAGAGCTATTGTTACCTCCTGATGACGTCTTAGCCGAACCCCTGTGATCCTCATAATATTTGTCGAAATATGAACTATTCAAATGGGTGAAATCGGTATGCCATACAAATTAAACAAAAAATTGAAAATTAGGGAAACCGCTGAGACATGGTATATACACAATTTATTCCTTAGAAAATGGAGCTATTGTTATTTCTTGATGACGTCTTAGAGTAATCCCTGCATCCTCATAATATTAGTCGAAATATAAATTAACAGGTGAAATCGGTATGCCATACAAATAAAACATAAATGAACATTTGGGTAGACCGCTGAGCCATGGCATAAAGATGGTGTATTACTTAGAACATAGAGCTATTGTTACCTCTTTATGACGTCTTTGAAGAATCAGTGTGATCCTCATAATATTAGTCGAAATATAAACTACTCAACCAGGTGAAATCGGTATGTCATACAAATTAAACAAAAAATTGAAAATTGGGCATTTGGACAGTATATTACTATTTTTACCTCCTGATCATAATATTAGTCGAAATATAAACTACTCAAACAGATGAAATCGGTATGGCATACAAATTAAACAAAAATGAAAATTAGGGAGACCGTTTATTACTTAGAACATAGAGTTATTGTTATCTCCGGATGACGTCTTAGAATAATCCCTGTGATCCTCATAATATTAGTCGAAATATAAACTACTGAAACAGGTGAAATAGGTATGCCATACAAATTAAACAAAAAATTTAAAATTAGGGAGACCACTGGGACAAGGAATTTGGACAGTTTATTACTTAGTACGTAGAGCTATTGTTAGCTCCTGATGACGTCTTAGAATAATCCCTGTAGTCCTCATAATATTAGTCGCATAATATTAGTATAAACTGCTCAAGCGTCTCTTCTCAAAAAATTGAAAATCGGGGAAACCGCTGGGACATGGCGTATAGACAGTTTATTACTTAGTACATAGAGCTATTGTTAACTCCTGATGACGTCTTAGAAGATTCCCTGTGATCCTCGTAATATTTGTCGAAATATAAAAAACAAGTGAAATCATTCAAATTATACAAGAAATTGAAAATTGGGGCATGACATACAAGTTTATTACTTAGAACATAGTGGTTTTGTTACCTTTTGATGACGTCGTAGAAGAATCCCTGTGATACTCATAATATTAGTCGAAATATAAACTACTCAAACAGGTGAAATCGGTATGCCATATAAATTAAACAAACAATTGAAAATTGGGGAGACCGCTGGGACATGACATGTAGTCAGTTTATTACTTAATACATGAGCGAGCTATTGTTGCCTCCTGATATCTTAGTAGAATCCCTGTGATTCTCATAATATTAGTCGAAATATAAACTACTCAAACAGGTGAAATCGATATACCATACAAATTAAATAAAAAATTGAAAATTGGGGAGACCGCCGAGACATGGTATATAGGACAGTTTATTACTTAGAACAGAGCGCTATTGTTACCTCCTTATGATGTCTTGGAAGAATCACTGTGATCCTCATAATATTAGTCGAAATATAAACTACTCAACCAGGTGAAATCGGTATGTCATACAAATTAAACAAAAAATTTAAAATTGGGGAGACCGCTGGGACATGTCATTTGGACAGTTTATTACTTAGAATATAGAGCTATTTTTACCTACTGATCATAATATTAGTCGAAATATAAACTACTCAAACAGATGAAATCGGTATGATGGCATACAAATTAAACAAAAAATGAAAATTAGGGAGACCGTTTATTACTTAGACCATAGAGCTATTGTTACTTCCTGATGACGTCTTAGAAGAATCCCTGTGCTCCTCATAATATTAGTCGAAATATAATTTACTCAAACAGGTGAAATCGATATATCATACAAATTAAATAAAAAATTGAATATTGGGGTGACTGCCGAGACATGGTATATAGGCAGTTTATTACTTAGAACATAGAGCTATTGTTACTTCCTGATGAAATCTTAGAAACATTTCCGTGATCCTCATAATATTAGTCTAAAAATAAACTATTCAAACAGGTGAAATCGGTATACCATACAAATTAAGTAAAAAATGAAAATTGGGGAGACCACTGAGACATGTCATATAGATAGTTTATTACTTAGAACAGAGCGCTATTGTTACCTCCTTATGATGTCTTGGAAGAATCCTTGTGATCTTCATACTATTAGTCGAAATATAAACTACTCAAACAGGTGAAATCGGTATGCCAGATAAATTAAACAAACAATTGAAAATTGGGGAGACCGACGAGACATGGTATATAGGCAGTTTATTACTTAGAACAGAGCTATTGTTACCTCCTGATCATAATATTAGTCGAAATATAAACTACTCAAACAGATGAAATCGGTATGGCATACAAATTAAACAAAAATTAAAATTAGGGAGACCGTTTATTACTTAGAACATAGAGCTATTGTTATCTCCTGATGACGTCTTAGAATAATCCTTGTGATCCTCATAATACTCGTATAAGTCGAAAGATCTCAAAGCAGTTGGCCTAGTTAAAAATTAGGGATTTGTTTTCAATTTAATTTATCTTAAAACTAGTGAAAACAACTGTGTTGTAAATCTTTAAATATTTTCTTTTATGTTTCAGACAAAGCTATGACGTGACCATTGAATTAGCAGTTGAGGGTACCACCATGTACTCTACCAATACATTAGACTTAAAAAATCCATATTTCCGGTACACCGGCGTTCAGGCACCAGTTCCACCAGGATCCAGCACTGTCTCACCATCGGAGCAATACTGGAGTCAACTCGATGCACAGGGTGCGAGAAATGGTTTGTTTTAAAACAATAAAATTCCCTTGATTTCATTGAAAGAAGATACCATATACGGCCGATTGTACTGTCAAAACATTGTATGCCATTTTTAATCTATAGTTTAATTAGCTATAAGCTTTATAGCTTGGTTTTTATCCAATTTTTGTTAAATTAATTTTTACTATTTCCAACGGTGTATCTCTTCATGCAAGTCACATTTCGGAACGTCGGGGTTTTAAAGTTAAGTTTATTCCAATATGTAATTGTTTTGTGTTCTACTACACAAATTATTATAGCTGCCAAAAAAATAACATAAATTTAACAATCCTTGAAAATACGTGGCGTTTTGTACTCTTTATATTATTAACTTTAAAAAAATTTAATTAACACCCGCTTCCACACTCAACTCAATTCTATTTCGAAAGTGCTGTAATTTGTTTATTTTTGTATTTTTAGCAGTGAATTTAGTAAATGGAATGCATGTAAATGGATTAGGCGAAGTAGCGTCATTGGACCAACAATATCAAGCGAATTATAGTGGTAAGCTAAGCTAACGATGTTTTAGGTTAAAACTGAATGTTTTATTTAACACTAACAACTAAGTATGTACATAATGCGGAAATTTTTATTATTTCGAAGTTGTTGCCACAGAAATGTTCTTTAAAAAAGTATCTTATGCTCAATTGTAGTTTTGAGAATATTATTAATCAAGAATTATCCAATTAACAACAAATCTCGGGAACTTTTCATTATTTTTATATGGGTCTCTGGAAGACAACATTTTACGAAATGGAAATACAAAAGTTTCAAACATAAACAAACAAAGTTTCAGCATAAACGTCAAATGGTGGCGAGGTTGAAAAAGAAAATTTTCAAAATGGCATAAGAGTTCAAAGGAAATGAGATTGACAAAAGGTCTTGAAAATCAGAAGTATAGCATTGCCTTATAAATTCGATTTATAAGTTGTTTCATTTTTTTTTTTGCTTTGGATTTTCGCAGTCTGTTAAGGCTGATTGGTCAAGCAGATAGATCTAGCTTATTTCTTACCGAAGTTACGTGAAGTTTTGGAAGATGGTGAACTTAAAGCAGAACTAGATTATCCATTAACAGATTTAATGAATCAGGTGGTTGATCGAGACTGCATTTATTTCTGAATATAGTTTTCATGTGGATTACTGGCATAGATAAGCCGTGTTTCTTTAACGTATGCAGCGTTTCATTAGTGCAGAGCATGGATATTGTTACCATGGTATTAAACACTATGTTATGTACGCAGCTTAATAGTTGTGTTTATGAACATCATCGATGTGATGGATGGTTTCCTTCGAGTGAGTCGATCACATGTTTTGGATTATTTTATTTTAAAATTAGGTATAAAAGCGGTAGTACTATCGTTTTAGTTTTCTATATTCATATTATATTACATTTGCATACGGTTTTGGGCAAAAACCGTATGCAAATGTAATATAATATGAGGCTTATTGAAACCAACACACTTTAGTTTAATAAATACATTGTTTTTATCACTTTTTTTTTTGTTTCGCAAAAACAAATTTTTGAATATTTAAAAAAAAAATCATATAGTCTTAATCACGGATAGCCATAGTAGATACTCCTGATGATGGCCTAACAAGCCGAAATCGATCGAGTGTTTTTTTAAACTTTTTGAATTTGTTCTTTAAATATTCAAAAATTGAACGAGAGCGAAACATAAAAACAAGTGATAAAAAAATGTCAGATTCGCCAAGTGCTTACGGCAAATAGTGTTAAAAATATACTTTAGTTTATCAAAACCGGTTGAAAAGCCGAAAATAAAACAGTCCAGAATTCTATTTGATCTGAGTGGGATTTTGTTACATAACATTTTTTTTCGATACTTATCGAAGATTATATCTGTTTTTTTTAGAATAAATTTGCAATTATGCTTTTTCTATTGCGACCGCAGTCTACTAGAATAAATTTGCTTGTTTTTTTATTTTTCAATAAAGTATCATTCCTAAAACAAATAATGGAAATATACCAAGTTTTTTCAAGCAGGCTGAGATCGCAATGGAAACCACGTAGTGGAAAACGTTCTAATTTGTTGCGATGAAAGTGACATACATTCCGAGAGTATCGCGTTTAACGTGATGTTACATAATCTCAATCCTGACATACCAAATTTCATCATAATCGGTTAAGAAATAAGCTCGTCTTGTCTCTACTGTTCAACTAGCGCGACATTCACCATTTTATATTATGCTGTTTTAAAAAATATCGGATTTTTAATAAAATTTGATAGATTCAACTTCTAAATATGTAATTTCTTCTAAAAATATGTATTTTTTTAAGCTAATAAGTTTTTGATTCTTTTGCTGTTTAGAAATTTTTTCGCGAATCTCTTTTTGATCATTATTCTGTGAAAAATGTCTTCCATTTTCGAAAATTTAATTTGAAAAAATCCAGTTCTCAAATATGCGTCAAATATGTGTAGGAGAGGGATCATTGCAACCTCATTTCTGACTATCAAATTTAAAACAAAAATTAAAGTTTTTTTATTTAATACAAATATTTTTATTTATTATAAAAATATGTAATTAAATAATAATTAAAACAATTTTAAATTTAATCTTTCACATTGCAGACACATTAAATCAATACTGATGTTTTTAATATTGTAATATTCGATTTTGTGTTTCTAGTTTAAATTTTACGATTTCAAAAGAAGTTCATAATAGAAGTAACTAATGGAATGTAAAGGGTGATTTTTTTGTGGTTAGGATTTTCATGCATTAGTATTTGACAGATCACGCGGGATTTCAGACAAGGTGTCAAAGAGAAAGATGCTCAGTATGCTTTGACATTTCATAATGAATAGACTTACTAACGAGCAACGCTTGCAAATAATTGAATTATATTACAAAAATCAGTGTTCGGTTCGAAAAGTGTTTCGCGATTTACGTCCGATTTATGGTCTACATAATCGACCAAGTGAGCAAACAATTAATGCGATTGTGACCAAGTTTCGCACTCAGTTTACTTTATTGGACATTAAACCAACCACACGAATGCGTACAGTGCGTACAGAAGAGAATATTGCGTCTGTTTCTGAGAGTGTTGCTGAAGACCGTGAAATGTCGATTCGTCGCCGTTCGCAGCAATTGGGTTTGTGTTATTCGACGACATGGAAGATTTTACGCAAAGATCTTGGTGTAAAACCGTATAAAATACAGCTCCTGCAAGAACTGAAGCCGAACGATCTGCCACAACGTCGAATTTTCAGTGAATGGGCCCTAGAAAAGTTGGCAGAAAATCCGCTTTTTTATCGACAAATTTTGTTCAGCGATGAGGCTCATTTCTGGTTGAATGGCTACGTAAATAAGCAAAATTGCCGCATTTGGAGTGAAGAGCAACCAGAAGCCGTTCAAGAACTGCCCATGCATCCCGAAAAATGCACTGTTTGGTGTGGTTTGTACGCTGGTGGAATCATTGGACCGTATTTTTTCAAAGATGCTGTTGGACGCAACGTTACGGTGAATGGCGATCGCTATCGTTCGATGCTAACAAACTTTTTGTTGCCAAAAATGGAAGAACTGAACTTAGTTGACATGTGGTTTCAACAAGATGGCGCTACATGCCACACAGCTCGCGATTCTATGGCCATTTTGAGGGAAAACTTCGGAGAACAATTCATCTCAAGAAATGGCCCGGTAAGTTGGGCACCAAGATCATGCGATTTGACGCCTTTAGATTATTTTTTGTGGGGCTACGTCAAGTCTAAAGTCTACAGAAATAAGCCAGCAACTATTCCAGTTTTGGAAGACAACATTTCCGAAGAAATTCGGGCTATTCCGGCCGAAATGCTCGAAAAAGTTGCCCAAAATTGGACTTTCCGAATGGACCACCTAAGACGCAGCCGCGGTCAACATTTAAATGAAATTATCTTCAAAAAGTAAATGTCATGGACCAATCTAACGTTTCAAATAAAGAACCGATGAGATTTTGCAAATTTTATGCGTTTTTTTTTTAAAAAAAAGTTCTCAAGCTCTTAAAAAATCACCCGTTATATATTCAAAATTTTCATGATAGGCGCACGTTGAACAGGAGAACAATGTAGCGATTTGAATCATATTTTTTATGTATAATAAAAATAAAATTATTATGTTTTCAAAAAATAGATAGGTTAAAGAACGGTAGCATTTGTCTTTCAGTTCTACAGAATCGATTATTGTATATTCAAAATATTTGGCATTTGTAAAAAGCTTTTCTTATCCCTGGTTAATAATCGGCGAATCATGCCCAATACCGTTTCCCAGATTTGTCAGGAAGTTCTGACATGTGGTATCACATGCAAAGCTGCCGACAGAGTTAACTGTAAATCATTGATGTATAACAATACAGTGTGTGATGATTTTCTCCTGTCTTAACAAAATTCGCAGTTTCAAAATAACGGAAAATATGTCAAAATACTATGTTCAAAACTTCTTTGATCTGTGTTTGCAAGGTTGGCAAAAAATTAATATAGTATTTAAAAATACCTCAACTATGATGAAATACGAGTACAGTAAATATTCACTTATCGCATTTTTTCTGAATCAATTTTCTAAAAATTATGCGATAACTGAATAATTATGCGTTTTGTGAATTTGGTATGTCATTTTAAATATTTTGTTTTAACTTAAATTTTGGACAAAATCACTTCACAAGTACATATACGTATTTTTATATTTTCGTTTATTATATCTAATTCGTAGAGAAGAGAAACAAAGGATAACAAAAAATTATTGCGATATGTGGATTAGGTTGTCTAAAAAAATGCGTTATGAGTGTAGTTGCATTATGGGAATTATTGCGTTATGTGAATATGCAATAAGTGAATTTTTACTGTATTATTCATTAATATATGCATTATCTTTTGTTTTCAAAAGTACTCAATTTTAATTTAATGTGTTATTTATGTGAAAAATTGTTCATTTGAGTATGTAGGCATTTCGCGTAATTTTCTAAATGTGCGCAGTTTCCTATGTGGGCATTTGTTTTACTACATCTAACATTTTATGCAGTTATACAAATTTTTTTAACAAAAATTCTATAGAAAATTTCTGCTTAAATTTTCAATTGTTCGAGAATAAAAAAGTTAACATGAATATAAATGTCTAAGCTTTTAAGTCGAATATTTAATTATTTATAATTATTAATAATTTACAACGTCTGTCAAGCAATGTGGGGTCATGAGTGTATGGTAGCCAATTCCATGCTGCTAAAGATCAAATCTTTAGCCCAAGTAAGAAATACTAATAGTAACATTTTCAAGAAAAAGTTTTGAAATTCCACTATCTAGGTAGTCGCAATTTAGCGATCAAAACATATTCGGTATTAATTTTACTTTAATACAATTTTATTTTCTCGCAATTTAAACTTATTTAAGTAAATCAACAAATAACTAGATAGATATTCGTGTGCGAATCTTTCGGCATTCGACGAATTCCAATTGGAAGAATAATTTTTTCGACAAAATCCTTTACATTTTAATGCTCATACTCTAATTTTTCTGTATACAGTGAAATAAGTCAAGATGTCCCACAAAAGGGCAAAACTACTTTGATATCAGTTTTAGAAAATGAAATGAATTTATCGACTACGTTATATTATATATATGTATATAATTTTGTTAAGCTTAAATCTCTCGAAGTTCAAATGGAATCGCATTTTTTTATCGATTAGCTGCCACCCAATATGAACAATTTACCTGTGAAAGGAAAGTCAATCGTAGCTTATCATTTAACATGCGTGCGGTTGTACACGTTTAATTTTGATACAAAAAAAAATAATTTAAACATCGAAATAAATTCAATTAACTTTGTTTTAAACTTAATTTAATTATTTTGATTTGGGTTAACATAATTGTTTTCTACAGGTCATCCGAGTATTCATCCGGGTTGCATTTCAAGTACCGGCCGTAGTCGTGTTAATTCTGGTAGTTCTAGCGGTAACCAACAACAAAATATGGTTAGCACTATAACAATGGGTGGTGGAAATTTATTAGCAACGTCAACCCAAAACGCAGCCCAACAACAGCTTATCGGTGGTGCAATTTCACCATCATTATTTGTAAATTCGGTTCAATTGCCAACAGCAGTACAACAGCAGCAGCACCATCACCAAAATCAGCAGGTGAGTCTTCTAAATGACATTTTGTCGACGCAAAATCGTAATTCTTCGTCTACCACTTATATAATAAATCCTCCCGATATTACAACAATAGTCGATGCTCCAATGCTCTCAGCCATGGAGCAAATGTTTAGTGTAATTCAACAACCATAATAACATCTTTTATAAATTTATAAAGGAAAATTATATATACTTAGTTTCTATTTTTTTATGAAATATTATTTTATATAATGAAATTTTTGATTACGATATTTTATCTAAAATTCAAATTATTGTTATATTTTATATTCTCCTTCTTATGTTGATTTCGTTTGAAATAAGTTTTGAATCTCTGTAGTCTATCGTTTTCTCTATAAACTATCTCTATTATTGTGGAAACTGCTTTTCTAATAATTATTTTTTGTTAAAGTTTATATTATTGTTTCAAATAGTATATAATATAGATAGTTTATCAAAATGAGCAACAGACCCGAATCGCGAATTTGCATTTCTGTCAAGCGAAATTAGTATTTTGTTGGATATTTTTTTTATAAATTTATACAAAATAGGATAACAACAATTAAAAACAAAGAAAGAAAAACAGATTTCGTTACGAAACAGAATTTTTTTAATTTGTAGATGTAATTTGCCATATATTAAAATATTCATTTGTTAATTTTTAATTAATCCAAAGTACTGCGAAGTGTTGAGTACTACGTGAAGTATACATATGAAAAATATTATTAAATGCAGTTTAAATGATTTATTTAAAAGTGCAACATGTAACTTAATGAAAACCCATTGGCCAATTCTTTGAAATGTGTTGTATAATTTGTTGAATGTAGTTGTTTGAATGTCGCTAGTTTCATTGCAGAGTACAAATATTCACGAGAAAATGTTAAATCGATTGAAATTAGACGAGAGCAGTTTCAGTCATAGGAAAGCGGAAGTTATTTTGACGGATTTATTATTTGAATAATTGTTTAGTAAAATCTTAAATACATTTTTAATTAACAAAAATATTTTCAAATAATCAAAACTATTGAATGGATTTATAAATTGACGAAAAATTATTATGCTTTTCGTTTGATATTTTGTATCTTCAGTTTAACAAGAATGATTGAAAAAATCATTTTTGAATGACGAATTTTCAATTCATCAATTTTAACTACGAAATTTGTTTTAGTGTGTGTAACTTTGCATAATTGATAATTTGATTCTACCCGAAGCTCCAAAATTAGCTATAGATACAAATTTTTGTTGTATTCGTATTGCTTACCTCCTTGATGTATTATTCCGAAGTCTAATAGATCAAATGTCTACTTTATAACCAATTATAGAAGCCGCATTTACCGTGAAAATGAACCGCATTTGTCTCTTTTAGACTTTCGATCGACTTTGCATTTTAAAAGTATAGATACTTTGAATACTTTTTGGATTTGGGAAATGACTTGATGATTTTGAAAATCCAAAAAATAGTAAATTATTGAACTCAAAATTTAATTGTTTTAGTTTGGAAAATAGCCCAGGTTCCTCAAAACAAATGCCTCAAACATACGGCCATTTTAGACGAAGGTTTGTTGTTTCGCCAAATCGGCCTACGATTAGGTCGCTATCATGCGACTGTCGTAAATTTTTTAGAGATTCGAAGCACTCGAGATCGAATATTGAGTAGATTGTATCCAAACGTACGATCAATTGGTTCTTAAAAGGTGTTGAGTACCGGAAACATACCAAAATGAAATCATGTACCAAAAGTATTGTCGGAAGCTACGAGTTGTGACTTTTTCCCCGGCAAACATAGGCCATAAGAGGTCACAAGTAATTGAAAAATAACTTCTCGTCTTTTCTTTATAATTAACCTAACTTAATTTATTGATATTAGCTGGAAAAACCCCAGAAGTGGTTATATGGTTATGAAACAAAAAGATTAAAAACCTGTTTTTTAGCAAAGATAAATGAATCACGTACCAGTTTTCATTCACGTATCGTGGCTTATTTTTATTAAACTTTTGGCATCAAATTGTTGGTCATATAATTAATCAACAGAAAAATTGGAATATGTAGTTATAAATAATTATTAGAATAATATAAAAACTAACTAAAGATGTATTGGTTTAACTAACTATGAGATAAATAACTAAGCATAAATGTGTTGGTGCAGAAACAGCAAAAAAATGAAAAAATAAATCAACTTTGCATTGCATCGTTAGTGTAACCAGCACTATCTTTGGTAGTTTTCGCACAATCTTTGGTAGTTTTCATTATAGATATCTGCCATGCGCAAACTATAGGATTTATATTTAGGTAGATTTTGAATTGGCCAATGGTATTATAGCGGTGTTATGAGGTTTTATTTTGGTTTCGATTAATTAACACTCACTATATTTTATTATATACATAAATTATTTATTAATTATTTATTTAGATATAAAATATTATTTTCTTATGTTAGTTCACAAAATGGCTGGGTGTGAACGATTGTTCGCGGGACTGCACTTTTTTTATTTTTATTTATGAGACCGTGTCTCTTCACTTTTCAAAACCCGACTGTCTGTTTTCGTTTTTCGTAATTGCATCAGTTCTCGATATTTATCGATTAACGATAAATATCGATATTCTCGAATGTAGATGGCGAAATTGCTATATTCAGTAAAACGAGCTATGCCTCGTAATTAAGCGGCGCGGAGTATAAATAGTTTTGCTACGAGGAGTGCCACGAAGTGAAAAGGATTTTTACTTTTTGAGCCGCTACAGTATTGAGCTCAGATGTCTAGTCCAACCCATCTATTGAACCTTTTGTTTAAGGGAGAAAAGCAATATATTCCACAGTGACACAGTACTTTTTTTTTTTGCACCAAACATTTCAAGTGAATTTAATATTTAACAATACTTTTCTCTTTCGCTAGACTTATAAAACATAAATTATTAAATTAATTTTAAAAAATTAATTCGTTTTTAATTAATGTGTTTTCGATATAAGATTTAAGTGAAAACATCGAAATATCTTGAAAAGAAGCATCATACGAGACAACATCCCACATAAAAATTAATATTTTTGATGTTTTTGACGAATGAATTGGTCGTGCTTAATTTAATTTTTATCCAATGTTGCTAAAATTAAGGCCATAGCGAATTGTATATTGTTATACAGAGTGTCTCGTAATTGACTGACACGAATGTTACGGTTACATTAGAGCGAAAGTGATTTTTCTTGTAACATTTCGCACGTGGATACGTAATACCCTCCTTGCTTCTAATTCTAAGCGTTTAATCAAGGCCTTCCATTGAAATAAAGGGTGTTTTTTTAGGAGGTTTGTTTTTCCGATAGATGTCGTTTTATTTTATGACAGTTGTTTTGACAGCTCAAAGTGGCATTTCTACTCAGTATTGTTTGGCAAATCATTATGAATAGGTTAACTCCAGAACAACGTTTTCAAATCGTGGAAATTTATTTTCAAAATCAGTGTTCAATTAAAAATGTTTATAGAGCACTTCGTGAATTTTATGGTGCACATAATCGTCCGTCAGAGACCACCATAAAGAACGAAATTACCAAATTTCGGTCTACATTCACTCTTTTGGATGCCAAGCCACCGACAAGAATGAGAAGAGTTCGTACAGAAGAAAATATTGCTGTCGTTGAGGCCAGTGTCGAAGAAAACGACAATTTATCGATTCGTCGTCGTGCTCAGCAAATTGGACTTTGTCCATCGACTTTATGGAAAATTTTACGTAAAGATTTGGGTTTGGTGCCATACAAAATTCAATTGGTGCAAGAATTAAAGCCACACGACCATCGTTTGCGCCGTGAATTCAGTGATTGGTCGTTAAATCAATTGAACGAAGATCCATTTTTTTACCGTAAAATTCTCTTCAGTGATGAGGCGCATTTTTGGTTAAATGGATACGTCAACAAACAAAATTGTCGCATTTGGAGCAAAGATAATCCACACGCCGTTCTAGAATTACCAATGCATCCTGATAAATGTACTGTTTGGTGCGGTCTATGGGCTGGTGGGATCATCGGTCCATATTTCTTTAAAAATGAGGAAGGACGACGCGTTACCGTGAATGGAAATCGATACAGAACCATGTTAAATGAGTTTTTGTTGTCAAATCTTGAAGATATGGATATGAATGAAATGTGGTTTCAACAAGATGGTGCCACTTGCCATACAGCACGTGAAACAATCGACTTATTGAAAGAAACTTTCAACGACAACATTATTTCGAGAAATGGTCCGGTGAATTGGCCTCCGCGTTCGTGCGATTTGACGCCACTCGATTACTTTTTGTGGGGATACGTGAAGTCATTGGTTTATGTGGATAAACCTCAATCGATTGACGCTTTGGAAACCAATATTCAACGTGTCATTGCTGACATACGCCCTCAAATGCTTGAAAAAGTGCTGGAAAAATGGACCTCCAGAATGACATTTGTGAAAAATAGTCGTGGTAGCCATATGCCAGAAATTGTGTTTAAATGTTAAATGCCAAAAAATTATCTACCAAATAAAAAAAAATTTTGGTCATTTCATAATTTTATATGTGTTTTATTCAAAAAAAAAATCGGCAACCTCTTAAAAAAACACCCTTTACTATTTGTTTAAAGAAACTGCTATATTTCTTAAACCACAGTGATTAGATTTTTGTAATAAATATTATATTAATTTTAAATGCTTAAAAAATATCGAATGAGGGAGTTTAATTTTGTTTTGTAGATATTTGTCAAAATTAATGGTAATTTTATTAATTTAAATTTCTTTTTCCTGCTATCGGTTCTGGGGCCAAGGCTCTCCCAACTCTTTCGCGGTTTGCTTATTTACGTCTTTACCTTTACGCCTGTATTGGCCAATTCGAGGACGTACGGATATACGTCCGATTTTATTACCATCTGCACATTGCATAGCTCCATGGAAGGATGGGTCGGCCCATGAGTTTTGCACTCCGACAGGGGGTCATAGATGTGTTCCTTTTAATCACAAATCGTAATTTGTTGATAAAAATTCCCTTTGCATCCTGCCCCTATCGGGATTCGAACCCGGTACCTCCCGATCCAAACGCGAAAGCTTTAACCACTATGCCATTTGGTCGGTAATTTAAATTTTTAATTGTTCATTAATTTCTTATGTCGATGCAAGTGCTTTCAAAGAAATTGTCATTATGTGACTTAAGACCAATTACAGCTAAGAATGTGCAGAATAAGAAAACTAAGACAGAATAGTACATTTAAGATCATTATTTAATCAGTTACTGAACTTCAAATACAAATCTATTTATTTTTTTAATAGCAATCTGTTAACATTTCATTCCCGATTCCGATTTTTAGGGAAGGCATAAGGCTGCAAATTACGCGTCATTTACACCGACAAAGCCAGAGCTCACGACAATATTTGTAATAAATTTCATTTAATGTAAACAAGCAGCTATTGAACGAAAATCAAGTTAATAAGTTGATTGTCAAATTTCAACATCACATAACGTTGCAATCAATATCTGACAGATAATCACTTTCCAAAGCAGAATATGTGTTTAGTTTTTGCTCCAAAAATAATCTAACAAAACACGTTTAAAAATTGCAGCACACTTACAGTCGAAACCAAGACTTAGGTGAAATAGTGAAATTAATACTACGGTTAATTGATCCCTAATTAGTATATTATTTTCTTTCCTCGCACTGATATCAGCAAAGATAATGCATAATCATGCCCGCCACACACTTAAAGATGATTACAGCCTCTCGTTTCAATCTGCAAAATCGAAATAATTGAATTCGATCTCGATCGATCGAACCACTAAGTATGCTCTGATTTATTTCATTCAATTCTTAAACCTAATTATTTATTTCCAAGAAAACAAAATATTTAAATATATACACACATAGGGTTAATCCTGAATGCATCAACATTGTTTTTTTTATTTGAGTTTTGTACCTCAAAATGGGAAGCTATGAAATGAAAACACAGTTCGCATCAGTGGACAAGCTTAGCTGAAGTGTGCAACGGGCCAATGCCTACACTATTAAAATGTTTGAATATCGCTCATTTGCTGCAACAGTGTCACAATTCAAAATTCACTCGATTTCTAAGATGTTCAAATCAAACGATTCCTAATAATTTTTATTTTTATTATTTTGCATCAAAACATTCTTATGTAGTTATTTCTCGAACAAATTTGTTAAAATTCCATATAAAAAATGACTCAATTCGCAAAAGTAATTAATATTTTAAGAAATTGGAAACTATTCGAAGAAAATTTGCAAAATATCAAAGAGTTATAAAAATTAAGATCCGGATGGGGATGTAAGAATAGAAAATAATGTATTTTACTAACCAGAATGTATTTTTATTTACTTTTGGAAAACGCTGTTCTTACAAACAATTTTGTGATATTTTGAAATCGCTCTACTGCAAAATTAAACATTTTGTATTGTCACTCTTGCAGCAAATGAGCGATATGTGTTGATGAATCAAACACGTTTCTTTTATTTTTGGCAAGAAGCTTCTAAGCCGCAAGCTTTATTGAATAGTTTTATTTTTGGTTCACAGACACAGAACAAAGACAATTCAGATTCTTTGGGCACCGTCTTCTCTCATACACAACCATCATGAAATTTTTCATTGAATGGAAAAACGAGAAGGACCTCGTATTCTTTAAATAAAATAAGAATTTTTATAAATTTTATACCTAAACGTACAATAATCAATTTGAATTATCTCAAAACATCGCATGATGTGTTTTTGGATCAGCTCAGAACACATGAATAGAAATGAAATATTTTATTGTTATTAACTTCACTTTGCTAGGATAAGCTAGTATAGAAACAAGAATGGGAAGAGTCCTTAAAGGAAACCCTTAACCCTTTATATTTTATAGATTGAAATAATCCAAATCCATCAGATGAGGAGGGAGGCCATTCTTCCGTTGGTAGAAATCTTTTAGATTCTCTCTGCTGCTGAACTACACTAGCCGTGTGTGATGACGTTCCATCGTGCTGATCAAAACTTTACCAAAACGTAAAGGTTTTTGTGCAAAATTTACTCGAGTTAGTATTTTGAATTGATCTGTTATAAATTTTAAAGGATAGTTTACAAAAAAAATTTACGCTTCACGAATAAAATTTAATGTTTTTTTTTTCATTTTTGAATTACCTTGTTACTACCAGGTGTACAAGTACGAAAAGCGTTTTTTTACTGAAAAAACATGTTAAATTCGGAAGAATATGTTAAATTATTCGCCGAGCAATGCGGTTTTTGCGAATGATCTTCGTCCAACATTGCTTGCAATTCCACATCTTCGTATATTTCTGGAGGTGTTCCACGTTCCTTATCTGCAACATCGAAGTCACCACTTTTGAAACCCGAAACCATCGTTCGCACGTATCTTGCGATGGAGCATGTTCATCATAAGCTCGAAGTAATCGGTATGATTCAGCAGCAGTTTTCTTCAAACGAAAACAAAAAATTAATGCAATGAAGGTATATTAAAACAAAATAATAATTTTTGAAGTTGAAATTATTCCACACATTATCATAATAAACAATCAACTTGCACATTTGTGTATTGGTACTATAAAGTTTAGGGAAAATGAACTTCCATCAATTTTTTAAAAAATTTATACAGGCGAGCAAAGTGGCTGAAACTTTATACAAATCGGTCTATTTAACGAAAATAGTTATTTTTTGTATTAAACCTGGCACGCACACAATTTGGCTTCTTAAGGTAAAGCTTAGGCGGAATTACGTTTATGGCTAATAAAATAACTAAAGATCTATTAAAATTAAAAAATTATATTTATTTTTCAAGGTACAAAATCATCATGAATGTTATACATATATATGTTGATGTTGATATACAGCCTTGGCCAAAAGTATTGAGCACCCATGATATCTTACAATTTTTTTGGGAGTATCAATTTGAAATAAATTGAAACAATTTTTATAGGTTCACATTACTATTTATTTATATAAAATTAATATTTTGTGGGGCGGTTCACCCTTTGCCTTAATTACGGCAGAAATTCTTTGGGTAGAGAGCTTACAAGTTTTTTACATTCAAGACGTAAGGCGTTCCATTCTTGGTGCAGACAGCGTTTTAGGCCTAGGTGGCGCCTGACTGCACTGAATAAACTCCATAATTGTTCTATGGGGTTCAGGTCCAGGGACTGGGCAGGACACTCCAGGACCTCAATGCCATTTTCTCGAAACCATGCTATTATGCGGGCAGATTTATGACATGGTTGTTTCGGCATAATGCAATAATATCACTAAATTTAACAAATCAAAACACCAAAAGCACCCTAGATCACTGGATGTGTAAACAATGAGCGAAAGTAGCGAACTTATGAATAAATACAACGTGGAAAACTAACAAATTTTATTGCATCAGATGGTTTATTGCCACACCTTGCGGTGTGAACCATTGTTTTTAATCCTTTTTAGATGTCGTAAAAATAATCACACATCACATTGGCTATTGAAAATTCTAAGCGACAACACTTAGCAGTTGTTAGCTTTTCCCTTACGAGCCAATGATCGCTTTCCGCTAAATTTTCCTCTGCGCTTCCGTTTAGTGGTCGTGACTAGAACATTACCCTAACTCTAGTTTGAATTCAAGTAAGTCGAGTGTTTAGGAATTCCACACGCCAAAGAGTCTTGCTTCCATCCAGGAATTAACCTCACCTAAATCTATTAAATGGTTTACAGCTTTAAGCGCCCACTTCTTTGTTTTAATGAAAGTGCGGTAGTATTTCAACATTTGGTCAACCGGTAATCCGCTATAATATCTGGACACAGACTATTTTCAAACTCCTTTTTCGTTTTAATCCATCGACTTACTGAAGTAAGCGGATTTGTTTCAGATATTGTTGAAATTGCAATTATGCTTTTCATGGTTCTAAAAACTGAAATTCTTCAGTTTCGTCTCTTTGCAATTGCTTATCGGCTTTAAATTTTGAACCTTTTAAATGCTTGGTCATTGTCGGTCCTACAATGATAAAATATTTGTGTTATTATGGTTCCACTTTTCACTACTTTGAACTTCCATTTTTGGTTATAATTGTTGTTTACGCTTTGAGCAAATGTCACTAATAATTATTCAAGTTTGACATTTAACCTCCAAAAACAGGTATTGCTCGATGGAATAATATGCAAGCAGTGATACTAACGACATCTCTATAAAAAGATCGGAAATACATTTGTACACCCAATAATAACCTGGTCTTCAATATTTTGTAGGATTACTTTTGGCTTGTATCACAACTTCAAAGCGACGATTCATACTCCATTCATAATCCATTTTGTTCATTCTATTTTTAATAAATACTAAATTACCGACTCCTGACGCCGACATACACCCCCAAACCATTACGTTTCCTCCTCCATATTTTAGTTTTGGTAGCAAATTTTCTTTTTCAAATTGTGTGTTGGGTTTCCTCCACACCATTGTGCGTCCGTGTGATCCAAAGATGTTATATTTCGATTCGTCGCTGAATACCACACGTTTCCAAAAATCTTCTGACTTCCCATAGTATTCCTTAGCAAATTGTAGCCTTTTTTCTTTTTTAGCAGAGAAATGTATGATTTACGTCTGGCTACTCTTCCATGATAACCAGCCTGATTAAGCACATTTCGCATGGTTTGGGGATTTACAGTTTATAAAATAAATTTTCTATATCAGGAAGCTATTTTTGGTGCAGATTTTTTGAAATATTTTTTTATCGTGTTTACTATATACCGCTCTCCTTTCGACCTGAACATGGTTTTGACTTAAAAGATCCCGTATTTCCGTAAGACTTGATAATTGTATGTACACTGGAATGTGGTTTACCAATAATTTTACCAATTTCTCTTAATGATTTTTTTTCTATATATAGTTTTAAAATTAATTTACGTGTTTCCATCGAAATTTCACGTCCTTTTTACTCATATTTGTTTTATTATTTAATTTAGATAATTTTATTTTTTATTTTCGAGAGTTCTCCTTCAACAGCTATTTCTACTATTCTATCCTATCGTTCAATAGTTTTGGGTTGTTCCTATGTTAATAAATTTTGTACTCTTCTATTCATTTTTTCGCCTTTTTTCATTTTATTTAGGATTTACTCCATTCTGCGAACCTACACAAATATTACTTTATCTCTCTATATATAAAAATGACGTGTGTGTTTGTAACATTTAAACTCAAGAACTGCTGCGTCGATTTTGATTAAAATTCTGCACTTTTTGGCCGAAAACGGTCCACCGGAAGCGGCTGCTTCCATAGCAGCGTTTTCGATATTGAATAGTATATTATTTATAGGAGAACGTGAGGTTTCAAAGTTTAAGAAATGATGTTTTTTGACGAGAAACTGTTTTTCAATAAAAATTCGGCCAGTGTTTTTGGGTTTCTCGAATGATGTCATTTTCTTAGTTTTCCCGAGTGTTATTTTGGAGTTTGGCATCCGTTTTTAGATCCGATCTATAATGCTGATATGGGGTCATTTTCGGGTTACTCAACCGGATCAACGGTAAACACCGGTTTTAATACGTTTTCAGGTTTCACTTCTATTTGATAGAAAGCAGATGCCAAATCTAATATAGAAAAATATATACACCTTCCCAGTTTATCTAAGATTTCTATAATATTCGGGAGTGGATACTTATCATCAATGGTCTCTTCATGTAATTTTCTATTCTGTACTCCCAATCTCCATTTTTATTTGCCACTGGAATCTAATTTTTTAGGAACGATCCATATAGAGGAAGACCAAGGCGAGTAACTTGGTCGAATAATGCATTGTTCTAACATATTGTCTATTTGTCTTTTTACTTCATCTTTATGGATATAAGCGTATCTATATGATTTGTTATAAGTTGGAATATCATCAGTGGTTTTAATGTTGTGTTTAATTTGGTTAATAAATGTTAAATTTTCTTCTTTGAATCATATGTATATGTCATCAAATTTCCTACATAACTTTTGAATTGATTTTCTTTCTTCAACGTTTTAAAAGCTCAGGGCGAATTAATTTTAAAATTTCAGTATATGAATTTTCTGTTTTCATGTAGTTTTCGGTTTGATTACTTTTTAAAGAAAGGTAACTAACTACTTCAGAGAGATAGTTATTGCTCAACGCTTTGAGTTTAATGGCCTGTGCTATAATAAAATGTTCAGTCTCATTTGAATAATTGATTACTTCTATTGGGGAATACTAATCTTTACTATGGTAGATTCGGGAATTATTAGGTAGATTCGGGAATTGACGGGTATTTTTTAATGGTTTAATATAGTGCGCGAAATAGCTATATGGAACAATAACATTTGTTTTTGTTTTGTTTTTTTAAACAAACTTATTTTATTTTCGTTTGTCACAGAACATTTGACAATGCAGATTGCATTTAGATTTCAATTCGGTTAGTTTACATTGTACTATATCGTTATGTATAACAATTTATTTTGATTGGTCGAAGGAAATAGCTATATAGGACAAAACTTAAAATTCATTTATTTTATTCATTAATAACAAAAATACTAACAAAATGTGCATTGTAGTAGTTTGTAAGAATCCCATTGTTGTTAATTACATCCACCAATCGTCGTGGCATTGAATTTATTAATGTTTAGAGAACAGAAACATCAATTTTGCCCATTCCTCTTGAATAACTGTTTTTAGCTCTGTTAAAGTTGTAAATTGACGTCCATTTTTGTAGACTCCAAACTTTGACTGTATATTTCCTCTCCAAAATTTACTTAAACGGCGTCTAATAACTGCGCATACTTCTTCACATTCATTTTACGATTCACAAAACAAATTGGGGTCTTGCCCTCGATAGTAGAAACTGTTACGTATGGCTTAGGTTCATCCTACGCCGCATGACACACTGTCTACAACGGATATCTAACAGTGGCTTGGGAGGGAGCTTACTACTCAATGGAGCGTGGGAAGTTATTATTACAAAATATAAAATAGTGTGTGTATACTGGTTTGGTTGGTGCGCTAAACGGTAGACACATAAAAATCAAACGGTCAATAGAAAACCCAATAATTTACTATAGCCGAAAAGGTTACTATAGTATTTTATTACGGGCGGTGAGCCCGGTTCGATGCACGATGATCGGGTATTAGGACGATTCCCGTTATTCCGTCACGCCTCTGAATCTCGTATCTTTGGTAATGATACATTTCTGTTAAGCGATTCCACGTACCCATTAAATTCTTGGCTCGTTCCTCCCTTTAAGGACACCGGGAATTTAAGTGAAATGCAAAAACAATTAATACGAAGCATTATTCGGCAAGAATTGTGATGGAGAACGCTTTCGGTCTGATCAAAGGTCGCTTTCACCGGGTGCTTCATTTTACCGAACATTTAGATTTGGGGACTGTAAAAAATATTGTTGTTGCATGTGAAATGATTCGTGGTACAATATTGATAGTGAAGAGCCTGCCGGTCACATCAATCCGCAATATCCCTTTCCGGCCCGGCAAATACAATTGTGAGGGTATGAAAAAGCGACCATATTTTTTTTTATTTTATACACTTTACGGACCAACCCTCACAATTGTGACTACCTTATTTCGCATATCGTCGAATAAATTAATGTGTAAATTGTGGACCAGGTGTTACAATAGTGACATTAAATTTTTAGATGTTCCAAAGCCCAAGGAATTTTCTAAGTAAGCTGCATTTAATTAATTTTACTATATTTACCCATACTTATTTTCAAGTCTAGTTTTAGTAAACTAAATATTTTGCCGTGTGCCAAATCTTGTTTAGAGCAGCCGTACAATTGTGAGTGTTGGTCTCTTATGACACAAACAATTCAAATGCATGATTACTCGTATAACGTTTATAAATTTTATTCAAAATAAAAATAATGATTTAAAAAATAATAAGTTTTTACTTCAGGTAACAAATTCAGGCACATTAAGAAAAAAAATTCATTTCAAAATTAAATAATAATGTTACAAAATTATAATAATTTTAGTCTTATTCAAAAATCATTAAATGCAATTCCCGGTCAGACAACGTCTGAGTCAACTTCATGTAAAATCTTTAAATAAATCTATCATCGAATATGCTTATTTTACGACTTTTTGTTTTGATGAAATTCTATGAAGCAGTTGTTCTCTTTGGATGAGCACAGATAAGTATTACACTTGGTACATCTGCAACGCGTGCGACTTTTACAGGTTTCCAATCGGCACATTCTAGGCGCTTTTAAGTCGTCCCATGCTGGCTAATGCTCGTACCCATCAAACCTTTTACCTTGGGATGGTAGCGGTGATGGTCTGGTTGGTGTAAGGTGGTTTGCTTTCGTCTTCGCTTGAAATGTCGCTTATGTCTCTACGTTTTCGATTGGGGGTCGATATAAGAGTCTCACTTATTTCAAGCTTAAAATCTAATAGTTTTAGCTGTTTGTTTTTTGGAATGTTTAACAAATCACAATCGGCCCTATACTCCATCCAGGCGTTTACCGTTGCAAGGTCTATCATGTGTTGCGCTACATTTAATGTCCATTTTTTCGTTTTTAGAAACGTTCGATAGTATTCCATAAGTTGATCGCAGATATCTACGCCACCCATAAATTGATTATAATTAGCAATGGCTGCCGGACTATCTACGTTTACATACTTACGGTCCTTTTTTTATCCATCTTCGGACACTTTATTTTGGTTCAATGCCTTCGATTGTAGAAATAACTACGACACATTTTGTGTCTTTCCACTTTACTGCGGCTATTCTAGACGAACCATCAAACTTTACCAACTGCTCGAAATCTCCACGTACCGAGATTTTCTGAAATGAGTAGCCAAATTTCCAATACATACTCAGCCTTGGAAACTTAAAGCACCCCATCATAATGAAAATCCCATAGAGCTTCCGAATCTCCAACGCAGTTGTCTTTAATTCTTTCCCAGTTCTTTGCATATAGTACATATTAGTATACATTGCGCAATTACTAAAATGTTCTGTGCTAAAATATTTTTCCAAATATAAGTGTGGATGTTTTACCAAGACTTCCACTGAACACGTTTGTACTTGTGGCAATTTTTGTTGTACAAAGTTCCCATGCCGCCAGTCATTATTTGAATTTTCTTCTTCGATTTCTTCTTCGTATTCATCATCATGGGGTTCTTCGTTCAAGTCAGTTATTAAATCAACCGGAATATCAACTATTTCTGCAGGATCTAAATCGCTTTCATCGTTTGATATACCATCTATAATATCTTGAAGCTCCTGCTCATCTACCAGCCACTGTCCTTTTGCAAACACAGCTTTAGAAATAATAAATCATATGTTATATATTTTTACACAAACATCAGACCAACACTCACAATTGTGACATTGGTTTTTTTCAGTAACTTTAAGCATTTAAAATAACTTAATCACAACAATATATATATATAATAATATAATTGCATAATTAAAGTACACATAATTATAAAACTTAAATTAATTATGGCATTTAATACTAATTAAAATTGTACTCACTTTTCCCAACAATCCGCCGTTTTTCCATGGTAAAGTTTGACAGCCAAAAAGTCAATATAAAATTAGGTTATTTTTTTTTTTTTGTTTTATTTGATTAGTGTTAATACTCAATTATAGGTGAAAGCATAAACAGAAAAGAGACGATGAAGTAAAATACAGAAGAAATCAACATTTTTGAATGTCATTTTTCACCCGTACAATTGTGAGTGTTGGTCTTTGGTTTATAAATTTTTCAATTTAGTAACTAGTATTTATCATCGTTTGAATTTAATGTTACAACTGTGAGGGTTGGGCTTTAGTTCTGTTGAAAAAGTTTAACTTTTCGGATTTGGTCGCTACCATCACAAATGTGACATCCGGTCCATGATCCTTATGTAAAATTTTCGTTTTTGAGCCGGAAAGGGATATGCACAGGATCGTTCAGTGGATCGTCGACAACGCCTGATGAATGAATTAATTGAAAACAATTTATTGTATTGTTAATTTTTAGTTTGTTTTTTTATTTCAATTCAATATTTCAGAATCACGTAAAATAAATCAAAATAATTCATTGTTGTGAAAAAAAAAATAGAAAAAAAAACTATTTATTTATTTCTTAAATGTTTAAGTAATCAACTTGTGAGCTTGTTTATTTTTGACGTTTCTTGATTATTGTGTATTGCTGTGGTTAAAAAATTTTAACCAATCAGAAGATACGTCAAAAATACACAATACTCAAATACGCAAATACGCTTTGTTCGTGACGAGCCATTATGGCGCTACTCTACATTTTGAATCCTTCTTTCTGTATTTTTATTATTATAGGTCGTAAATTGGGTTTGGTGTTGATGTTAGTTATTGGCGTGAGCCGATGATAACGATTTTTGTAGTACGTTATAAAATTTATTACGTTACGTTATAAAATTTTTTATGTTATCAATCAAGAACTTACAAGAATTGATTTTTTTCAAATTAAATAATTAATTGTATTATATTAATGCATTTTGCTGAATATGCGAATGCATCATGTGTTTTTTAACCTGTATCTTTAGATTTGCTTGGCTTAATTTTTTAAACACCTTGTTGAGATCTTCGATGTGTTCCTGAAGACTTGTGCTAAACACTACAATGTCATCCATGTAGCACAATACGTGGTTTCCTTGAAGGTCGCCAAGCATATTATCCATAACATGTTGGAACGTGCTCGGAGTATTCTTGAGGCCAAAAGGCATTCGAACGAATTCGTATTGTTCGCCTTCAGTAGAAAATCCAGTTTTACTGATACCAGTCGAATTAATTTCGATCTGATGGAAGCCAGACGCCAAATCAATTGTAGTGAAATACATTGATTTTCCAAGCTTATCCAAGATATTATTTATATTGGGTAATGGATATTTATCATCTGCTTATTCAGCTGGTGATAGTCAATAACAAGACGCCATTGCTTTTTTACCCTTTGAGTCTGGTTTTTTGGGTACCATCCAGATTGGTGATGGGGCTATAAGATGGTCGAATAATCCCCTGACTCAATAGTTTATTGATTTCGTTTTTAATATCTTGCATGATGAACGTGAGTGTACATAGTTGATTTCGTTATAAGAAATGTGAAGTGGTTCAACCTGCAGTGGTTGTAATATATAACTTCCTTTTGCTGTTCGTAAAGGTTTATTATTTCTACAATAGGGATCCACATGTTTTATAAATTCCCTCCTGTATTTATGCATCGTAACGTAAAGTTATTGGTGTCGTATAGAATTCGCCTGTTTCCATGGGATGCGGGATTTTAATTACTGTTTTAGATAATGGTTGCATATAAAAAGGTTTTATGGAAGAAGTAAAATTATTCTGAAGTTTTAAAAATTGAAATTTTCTAAAATTTTATCTTTTAGGTTAATATTTGCTTTTAATTTAGTTAAGGTCCTTTAAAGGTTATAACCTATTAATCCATCAATAGTTTCGTGGAATTTAAATTGGAATGTTTCTATTGGTTGTGAAATTTCGAATTTTAATAATGTTTTCTCTGTGATTAGGTTTGAAATATGCTTGTAATTTTCATGTGAACTTTGTAAATTTTGTTCTGGCTAGCAATAAATTTGGGGTTGATATAGGACTTATCAGCTCCCGCATCTACAACAAATTTTAGGTTAGGCTTGATTTTTTGCTCTCCGAGGCATGACATCGAAAATCCTTGTCATTCACATCGGATTCTATGTTATATGTTTGGGGTTGGTTATATGATTTTTTATACGGTTCTTTAAGTTCCGTTTTTATTATTGGTCTAGAAAAATTGTTCAGTTTATGGTTATAATAGCTGTAATCGTTTTTAGAAGTAGAAGGAAATTGTGTGAAATTTTTGTTGGTTTGAGCAGCGGAAGATGATTTCTCAGGATTGTAATTTTTAATAAATGGTTTGTAAAATCTAAATGTTTTTTTTTCACGTTTTTCCGAATTTTTATTGGTTCTTTAATTTTTAGAATATTATTTTCCTGTGTTACGAATTCTAAAGCTTCGCTTAATGTTTTTGGCTGTCTAGCCCTTAACCAAGATCCGGTTGGTTCTTTAATTCCTCCAATTCCTCCACTTTCGATGTCAATTCGAATTTTATTAGCTTCTAAAATGATGTCGAATTGACGTTGATGAAAGCTCAGTAAATAATTATTTTAATTTTAAAAAGAACCAAAAACCAATAAAAACAATATAACGGGTGTTTTTTTAGGAGGTTTGTTTTTCCGATAGATGTCGTTTTATTTTATGACAGTTGTTTTGACAGCTCAAAGTGGCATTTCTACTCAGTATTGTTTGGCAAATCATTATGAATAGGTTAACTCCAGAACAACGTTTTCAAATCGTGGAAATTTATTTTCAAAATCAGTGTTCAATTAAAAATGTTTATAGAGCACTTCGTGAATTTTATGGTGCACATAATCGTCCGTCAGAGACCACCATAAAGAACGTAATTACCAAATTTCGGTCTACATTCACTCTTTTGGATGCCAAGCCACCGACAAGAATGAGAAGAGTTCGTACAGAAGAAAATATTGCTGTCGTTGAGGCCAGTGTCGAAGAAAACGACAATTTATCGATTCGTCGTCGTGCTCAGCAAATTGGACTTTGTCCATCGACTTTATGGAAAATTTTACGTAAAGATTTGGGTTTGGTGCCATACAAAATTCAATTGGTGCAAGAATTAAAGCCACACGACCATCGTTTGCGCCGTGAATTCAGTGATTGGTCGTTAAATCAATTGAACGAAGATCCATTTTTTTACCGTAAAATTCTCTTCAGTGATGAGGCGCATTTTTGGTTAAATGGATACGTCAACAAACAAAATTGTCGCATTTGGAGCAAAGATAATCCACACGCCGTTCTAGAATTACCAATGCATCCTGATAAATGTACTGTTTGGTGCGGTCTATGGGCTGGTGGGATCATCGGTCCATATTTCTTTAAAAATGAGGAAGGACGACGCGTTACCGTGAATGGAAATCGATACAGAACCATGTTAAATGAGTTTTTGTTGTCAAATCTTGAAGATATGGATATGAATGAAATGTGGTTTCAACAAGATGGTGCCACTTGCTATACAGCACGTGAAACAATCGACTTATTGAAAGAAACTTTCAACGACAACATTATTTCGAGAAATGGTCCGGTGAATTGGCCTCCGCGTTCGTGCGATTTGACGCCACTCGATTACTTTTTGTGGGGATACGTGAAGTCATTGGTTTATGTGGATAAACCTCAATCGATTGACGCTTTGGAAACCAATATTCAACGTGTCATTGCTGACATACGCCCTCAAATGCTTGAAAAAGTGCTGGCAAATTGGACCTCCAGAATGACATTTGTGAAAAATAGTCGTGGTAGCCATATGCCAGAAATTGTGTTTAAATGTTAAATGCCAAAAAATTATCTACCAAATAAAAAAAAATTTTGGTCATTTCATAATTTTATATGTGTTTTATTCAAAAAAAAAATCGGCAACCTCTTAAAAAAACACCCTTTATTATTATTATTGGATCAACAAATATTTTCTAATCAATCCGCTGTTGGTTGTTCATATATTTCTTCCATAGGTTGGGATAGTTCATCTTTCACTTCGATAATATCGTCACCTCTAACCAGAATTTTTTCATTAATTGATTTGCTGGACATTCTTTCTAGGATTTTAACAATAAATTTAAGAATCGACGCTTTCGGCAGTTTCAGAAAAACTTCAGCATGTGAATTTTTTTCGGTATCCACCACCTGGTATTTGTATTTGTGTATTTATATTATACAACAATTATATTGTATATTGTAAAAATGATTATATTAAACTTTTTATAATTATAAAAATTCATATACTATTCATATTATACAAAAACACAGAAATTCGGGAGTGCGATAACGAAAAATCTGCTTTATGATTTATCTAAAGTCGTATTCATACGGCGGATGAAAACCCGAGATTTTCCCATCTCAAGTGTGAAGTTAGTAGCTTATTTGATTTTTGCCTTATATTTGGTCGTTTAAGTCAACGGAATTGTTGTAAATGTCAATAAAATACGCCATTTGTTAAATTAATAAAACCGGATTTTAAGGATAACAAAACCGGGTTTTGGGTGTTGTAAAATAACATAAAAACTAGTTTTTCGGTTACCGGAAAAACCAGTTTGCAATCACTAAGTGGAATATATTTCTATGATTTTTGCATATAATTTTTCTATTGGATCACTATTTTGAGATATTTGACGCAAGTCTCGGTATCAGACTCGTTTCATTCCGTTTTTCACTAATCTAAAATTAAATTAATAATTTGTTTCCTCGAGGTTTGAGAACCTCGTTGGCTTGCCCAACTATTTTATTCCTTATTCCTCTAAGGATTATTTTACTGTAAGCAGTCCCATCTAACTGTGTTATAATACCTAAAATTTATTCTACGTTCTCTATAAAATCAAATAAATGTTCTTTTATTTCCATCAAAGAATGGTAGGTGGATGGCATCGGGCATTCTTAAGACTACGTAGTCTGGCATTTTCCGCCAAATCGCGGCGTAGCGCGGGTGTTTTTTAAATTTTCCCGTCAAAATTAGACTGTAAAATATTCATATCTTACGATCTATTTGATATTTTTCAATGAAAGTGTTTTCATTTAAAAAGACGTCTCCATTTATTTACTTAGCAAAGTACTTATAATTCTGTTTTTTATTATTATTATTTTTATTATTATTATTATTGGATCAACAAATATTTTCTAATCAATCCGCTGTTGGTTGTTCATATATTTCTTCCATAGGTTGGGATAGTTCATCTTTCACTTCGATAATATCGTCACCTCTAACCAGAATTTTTTCATTAATTGATTTGCTGGACATTCTTTCTAGGATTTTAACAATAAATTTAAGAATCGACGCTTTCGGCAGTTTCAGAAAAACTTCAGCATGTGAATTTTTTTCGGTATCCACCACCTGGTATTTGTATTTGTGTATTTATATTATACAACAATTATATTGTATATTGTAAAAATGATTATATTAAACTTTTTATAATTATAAAAATTCATATACTATTCATATTATACAAAAACACAGAAATTCGGGAGTGCGATAACGAAAAATCTGCTTTATGATTTATCTAAAGTCGTATTCATACGGCGGATGAAAACCCGAGATTTTCCCATCTCAAGTGTGAAGTTAGTAGCTTATTTGATTGTTGCCTTATATTTGGTCGTTTAAGTCAACGGAATTGTTGTAAATGTCAATAAAATACGCCATTTGTTAAATTAATAAAACCGGATTTTAAGGATAACAAAACCGGGTTTTGGGTGTTGTAAAATAACATAAAAACTAGTTTTTCGGTTACCGGAAAAACCAGTTTGCAATCACTAAGTGGAATATATTTCTATGATTTTTGCATATAATTTTTCTATTGGATCACTATTTTGAGATATTTGACGCAAGTCTCGGTATCAGACTCGTTTCATTCCGTTTTTCACTAATCTAAAATTAAATTAATAATTTGTTTCCTCGAGGTTTGAGAACCTCGTTGGCTTGCCCAACTATTTTATTCCTTATTCCTCTAAGGATTATTTTACTGTAAGCAGTCCCATCTAACTGTGTTATAATACCTAAAATTTATTCTACGTTCTCTATAAAATCAAATAAATGTTCTTTTATTTCCATCAAAGAATGGTAGGTGGATGGCATCGGGCATTCTTAAGACTACGTAGTCTGGCATTTTCCGCCAAATCGCGGCGTAGCGCGGGTGTTTTTTTAAATTTTCCCGTCAAAATTAGACTGTAAAATATTCATATCTTACGATCTATTTGATATTTTTCAATGAAAGTGTTTTCATTTAAAAAGACGTCTCCATTTATTTACTTAGCAAAGTACTTATAATTCTGTTTTTTATGTACAAAAACATCCTACTTTCTTGGGAATCATAGAAAAAACACTATTTCACAATCGAAATAATTTTATTCAAACAAAATTACATGATTATTTAGAAATTTTCAACACATATTATAAAAAAAACTATAATCTAATATTGTTTCAATGTGTGGTAGCGTTCGTAACACTTTCCTTTGTGCAGGGGTACATTGCAAAACTCGCACATGTTCTGCGTTTCACAGCGTAGTTTGTGAGCGGAACACACACGACAACGACGTAAAACGTTTTTATTTTTGCCGGTTCCAACTAGAGGTTCCAATCCGATTTGCAAACCTTGCTCTTGTATGTCGATGGTACTGGTTCGACTGGTTCATAACATGGTGAAATAACACTACCTGCATTGTTTCGATCAATCTGTTTCCTTGGTCGTAATAAATTTCAAAATTCCATATGTAGGCAGTGTTACTTTCACATACCATACGCACCAGAATCTCATATTTTATAATTTTTCCAGCATTATAAACTCTGAAGAATAGTCTCCCTCTCAATGGTACTATGCCTTCATCTAAAGATAACTGTTGAATAGGTTTGTAAGTTTCTTATATTTTTGAAAGAAAGGTATCCAACAGTGGTCTGACTTTGCAAAGTCTATCTGAATTGTCTTGCACATTTTCATTATTATTGAAATGCCAGGCCCTCCGTATTTGACGGAATCTGTCTCTTCGTTTTTGCAAAAAAACGGTGTTTCTGTCCACGGTTCAGTGCTCCAATAATTATCTCGTCGGTCCTTGCGTACCTGTCCCATAAATATTATAAGCCCCAGAAACTTCTTAATTTCTTTAACAGTGATGTCTTTCCACTTAAAGGATTTTTTTTATATGTTTTGAAGTTGTCTTTGTTTTGGTGATAATACCTATTTGACTCCTCCGCAAGGAACGCAAATAAATTATCGTCGATAAGCAAATTTACGGCATCTACTACACTGCCAGGAACGTTTTCGGTATTCATTCCTGGCTGCCCTAGAAACTCCTCCAAAACTGATGGGTTATCTCTCGATGACCATTCTTCGCCATGATCTAAATCAGAACCAAATGATGAACTTGAGATTCTTCTTCGAGTAAACGTTGATGGAAGAGGAATAATATCTTTTTCACTAGAATCGTAATCGGATAAATTTTCTATGTTACTTCGGCAGGAACAATTAGATAAATTATCAGCAAACAATTCATCGTCACTCTCGTATGTATTTTGATTCATTTTCGGGGAAAGTAAAATTATAACCTTTATGAAAATTAAATTATAACATTCGAAAATAATATCACTCAAGAAACAAGCGGTAGTTCAAAAAAACTTAAGATTTTTCACCAACACACGAAAATTCAATAATTTCAATGTCCAAAAATATATAATAAAAGCAAAATGAAATCAGTAACACGTATATAAGACGACCGAACAAAAGCATTATAAAGCAGCTACTGGAAAGACGAACGAAAATGCAAAAACAAAATCCTTTGTTTAAAATTTTCATGTAACGGGAGTTTCAACAGGTGCGCTTCAACCTTTTTCCAATAGGGACGGCGAACGACGCCATATTTTTTATTAATCTTTTGTCATTTGGAAACTTCATTAGTATATATTTCATCATGGAACGCTACACACGTGAACAGCGATTGCAAATCGTGCAAATTTTTTATCAAAATAATCGTTCTGTTGCTGCTACTCTAAGAGCATTACGGCCATTTTACGGTCCATTTAACAAGCCAGCCCGTTCGACAATCGACCGTATAGTGACAAAATTTGAGTCTACGTTTTCGCTACATAATGTTCCGGTGCCCTCGAGAGCAAGAAGTGCTCGAAGTGTTGAAAACATCGCAGCCGCCAGGGCTTCAGTTCAAGAAGACGCGAATGTGTCGCTCACACGACGTTCGCAACAATTGGGCCTTTCTGTGACATCATTGTGGCGAATTTTACGTAAAGATCTTGGCCTACATCCGTATAAGATCAAGCTGACACAACAACTAAAGCCGTTTGACCATTTGAAGCGACGCCGATTCGTGAATTGGGCTCAAGAGCAAATCGAAAATGATGCAGATTTTCACCGAAAAATCATCTTCAGCGATGAGGCTCACTTTTGGCTAAATGGATTTGTCAACAAGCAAACTATGCGTTACTGGGCAGGAAGCAACCCACACGTGATTCATGTGGCACCGTTGCATCCCGAAAAAGTCACTGTTTGGTGCGGATTACATGCCGGCGGCGTCATTGGGCCATATTTTTTCATCGACGATAACGATCGCCACGTTACTGTTAATCGAAATCGATACCGCGATATGATAAACGATTTTTTTTGGCCGCAATTGAATGGAATGGACTTGGACGACATGCGGTTTCAACAGGGCGGGGCCACATGCCACACAGCACACGATTTTCATTGATTTTCACCAACTGCGCTAATTACGTTCTTAGTTGCGGCTCGTTCAACAAAGCAAGATGTTTGTTCAAGTTCACTTGTAGATCTTAATTTATTTTATTAAAATAATATTTTTGTAATGTTTTACTTTTTGCTTAATTGAAATTTTTAGTATTTTTAGTATGGAAAATTTTATATACAGCCAATGGATTCTAATTACAATTTAGATTTTAACATTTTGCAAATTAAAATCTTTTTTTGGGAATGAAATTTATGTGAATTTGATATTAAATAAGATATGAATGGAATTTATATGAATTTGATATTATATAAAATATAATTAGAAAACATATTATGGGCCATAATAGTAATATAATGTTTTTATTGAATTCTGGCTTATCAGGACAAGTATGGCAGTTTTCACTTGTTTCATGTCTTTCACCTTTCTTCTGTCTATTGGAGCCAATAAGTCAATCTCTCTTTTTACTTTTGTGTGTTATATAAAGGTTCCCGTTTAATTTGCTCTCAGAAGATGATGTAGAAGCTCGAGATCGTTCATGTCCAAAAATTAATTAATGAATTAATTGATAAACTAGTACTCTAACATATTTTAGGTGTGTCAATGATTTTTCATTTCGTTTTGTTTTTCAATTTTATATATAATGTACGAATTAATAACAGACATTAATGCTCTAAAAAAAACTTTTCTCTATCACTTAAGAGACTCTCAAAAACAATATGTAGATGCGTATTAATCAGCTCGATCTATATCGCCCATGAAAGTTGTGTTTACTTCTGTACACCCTTGAAGAATTCTTTCTGATTCTATCATTCCAAAATCATTCCAAGTTCTCAAAAGTGACACAATCCTCTTTTCTTTCCAAGCTAAAAACATGGGTTTTCCTTTTTTATAAGCAATTGTTTTCTTATCCGATTTTTTTTTTCATAAAGGTTGGAATATCCTTCCTGTTAGCTTTTATAGTATCAGTTAAGTGGCATGTTATATCTTATAACGGGTGTTTTTTTAGGAGGTTTGTTTTTCCGATAGATGTCGTTTTATTTTATGACAGTTGTTTTGACAGCTCAAAGTGGCATTTCTACTCAGTATTGTTTGGCAAATCATTATGAATAGGTTAACTCCAGAACAACGTTTTCAAATCGTGGAAATTTATTTTCAAAATCAGTGTTCAATTAAAAATGTTTATGGAGCACTTCGTGAATTTTATGGTGCACATAATCGTCCGTCAGAGACCACCATAAAGAACGTAATTACCAAATTTCGGTCTACATTCACTCTTTTGGATGCCAAGCCACCGACAAGAATGAGAAGAGTTCGTACAGAAGAAAATATTGCTGTCGTTGAGGCCAGTGTCGAAGAAAACGACAATTTATCGATTCGTCGTCGTGCTCAGCAAATTGGACTTTGTCCATCGACTTTATGGAAAATTTTACGTAAAGATTTGGGTTTGGTGCCATACAAAATTCAATTGGTGCAAGGATTAAAGCCACACGACCATCGTTTGCGCCGTGAATTCAGTGATTGGTCGTTAAATCAATTGAACGAAGATCCATTTTTTTACCGTAAAATTCTCTTCAGTGATGAGGCGCATTTTTGGTTAAATGGATACGTCAACAAACAAAATTGTCGCATTTGGAGCAAAGATAATCCACACGCCGTTCTAGAATTACCAATGCATCCTGATAAATGTACTGTTTGGTGCGGTCTATGGGCTGGTGGGATCATCGGTCCATATTTCTTTAAAAATGAGGAAGGACGACGCGTTACCGTGAATGGAAATCGATACAGAACCATGTTAAATGAGTTTTTGTTGTCAAATCTTGAAGATATGGATATGAATGAAATGTGGTTTCAACAAGATGGTGCCACTTGCCATACAGCACGTGAAACAATCGACTTATTGAAAGAAACTTTCAACGACAACATTATTTCGAGAAATGGTCCGGTGAATTGGCCTCCGCGTTCGTGCGATTTGACGCCACTCGATTACTTTTTGTGGGGATACGTGAAGTCATTGGTTTATGTGGATAAACCTCAATCGATTGACGCTTTGGAAACCAATATTCAACGTGTCATTGCTGACATACGCCCTCAAATGCTTGAAAAAGTGCTGGAAAATTGGACCTCCAGAATGACATTTGTGAAAAATAGTCGTGGTAGCCATATGCCAGAAATTGTGTTTAAATGTTAAATGCCAAAAAATTATCTACCAAATAAAAAAAAATTTTGGTCATTTCATAATTTTATATGTGTTTTATTCAAAAAAAAAATCGGCAACCTCTTAAAAAAACACCCTTTATATACAGGGTTTTTCAATAAGAGCACTTCAACTTTTTTTTTGAATAAAACACAAACTGTTCGACTTTTGAACTAACTTTTTTTTTATTAACGAATTTGAACATATACATTTAAGTATGAAACTCGATTTCTTTTGCATGACCACCGCGTGCACGTTTTACGAAGTCCAATCTTTGAACCCAATTTTCGACCACTCTTTCGCATAAATCGGCCGAAATTCCAGCAATTTCACGATCTATTTTGGCTCTGAGCTCTTGCAACGTCGCCGGCTTATTGGCTAGACCAATGACTTCACATAACCCCAAAGAAAATAATCTAGAGGTGTCAAATCACACGAGCGCGGCGGCCACTGGACGGGCCCATTTCGCGAAATAACACGCTCATCGAACTTAGTCTTCAATAACGCGATTGTATCGTGTGCTGTGTGGCATGTGGCCCCGCCCTGTTGAAACCACATGTCGTCCAAGTTCATTCCATACAATTGCGGCCAAAAAAAATCGTTTATCATATCGCGGTATCGATTTCCATTAACAGTAACGTGGCGATCGTTATCGTCGATGAAAAAATATGGCCCAATGACGCCGCCGGCATGTAATCGGCACCAAACAGTGACTTTTTCGGGATGCAACGGTGCCTCATGAATCACGTGTGGGTTGCTTCCTGCCCAGTAACGCATAGTTTGCTTGTTGACAAATCCATTTAGCCAAAAGTGAGCCTCATCGCTGAAGATGATTTTTCGGTGAAAATCTGCATCATTTTCGATTTGCTCTTAAGCCCAATTCACGAATCGGCGTCGCTTTAAATGGTCAAACGGCTTTAGTTGTTGTGTCAGCTTGATCTTATACGGATCAAGATCTTTACGTAAAATTCGCCACAATGATGTCACAGAAAGGCCCAATTGTTGCGAACGTCGTGTGAGCGACACATTTGCGTCTTATTGAACTGAAGCCCTGGCGGCTGCGATGTTTTCAACACTTCGAGCACTTCTTGCTCTCGAGGGCACCGGAACATTATGTAGCGAAAACGTAGACTCAAATTTTGCCACTATACGGTCGATTGTCGAACGGGCTGGCTTGTTAAATGGACCGTAAAATGGCCGCAATGCTCTTAGAGTAGCAGCAACAGAATGATTATTTTGATAAAAAATTTGCACGATTTGCAATCGCTGTTCACGTGTGTAGCGTTCCATGATGAAATGTATACTAATGAAGTTTCCAAATGACAAAAGATTAATAAAAAATATGGCGTCGTTCGCCGTCCCTATCGGAAAAAAGTTGAAGCGCACCTGTTGAAATATATACGAGTATATGTTATTTATTATTAAAATGTTTGTTTATTTATTTCTTAGTTGACTATTTATTAGCATAGAATATATTGATTAGAATAGCACCCAACTATTGGTTGGATTTATTCAAATTACAATTAGTTCATAATGTTTTAACACTAGAAAAAAACTCAACTCTTATTTAATTAAATATATATTTATAACATTAGGAATTATTTCTTAAACACTACAACTTAAAGGAATACTAAATTTCTAATGAAAAAGAACTTAAACTTATATTATAAAAACGGTCTTAATTCTATCGCGTCTAAGTTCTACCTCCCGAATTTTTCTTTTTTCAATCTTTCGAATATTTTTTATTACACGCGTAAACAAAAATATCCATACCGCAAAATATTGAAAATAGTATGCGATCGATCATTGAATTTAATGTGGGGTTAAGGGATTTAGGTAAGCAACTTTATTTGTGCATATATATTTATTTTTGTTTTCATGTGCAAAGGAACTTGGGTGAAGTATGGACCTGCTTTATTTCAATTTTGGAAAGCGTGCAGGGTTACTGACTTGGGTAGAAATTGTTTTAATTCACAACTTGTTTTAATTCACAACATATTTTAATTCACAACAGGCATTTTAATTTCATTAGTTCTTCTGCCAACGGGTTTTTTTTTGTAACTATTGCCAAAGGCTTTATTCTTGAATTTTTCTTTATACGAAACTAACATGAAGTGTAAATTCTTAAAACTATAATTTTTTTTATCTTAAGCGTTAACCTATGTTAATACTTAAAATCAGTATGCATTATTATTATTAAATTATTATTAATTACATAATTTTAGTGTGTTAGCTCAACATGTGTGTAATTATTAGATTATATTTCTTAGCCTACTAAATCTAGAGGATCTGCTCTGCCAAGCTGTTTGTATTTCAGTTGCCTTAGTAGTTCTCTAGCTAATTCGTTAGGGTGTGATTCCAATTTCAGTTGGTATTTTAGACTGCATGATTTTATTGTCTCTTTAATATGCTGTATAAGATAGCAGAACATTTCCAGCAGAAAAAATGTATTTTTGATATTCACCGCTAGAGGTAGCACTATCACAAAAAAGAAATTTTTCTGCGGATATTTTTTGAAACCAGCAGTAGTTTTTTGATATTTTCAAGCAGAAAATAATTCTTTCATAATTCTCAGCAGAAAGTTTTGTGAAAAATCAAATAATTTATGAAAAAGAAGCGAAAATATATGTTTTAAGGTTTTGCGTATGTATAAGGACTCTTAAATATACTAAAATTACCATAATCATCATAAAGCAAATAGAGAAACACAAAAAACGAATCGCCTACCTTTATACCACTCCATAAAATTTTAGTTATTATATGTATGTGAAATGTTTTCAGTTTTTTAACAAAAGTGTAGAAAAACCCCCCTGTAACTACCCTGGGCTTATGTTTTTATGGTAGCTGAGATCATAATCTATATACACGAGTAACATAAGATTCATAACTGGCGTCAGTAGCGTTCCATAAATTTTAGAGTTCATTTTAATGTGAAATGTTTTCAGTTTTTTAACAAAAGTGTTAGAAAACCCCCCCTGTAACTACCCTGGGCTTATGTTTTTATGGTAGCTGAGATCATAATCTATATACATGAGCACCACAAGAATCATAGCTGGCGTCAGTGTTCCATAAATTTTAGAGTTCATTTTAATGTGAAATGTTTTCAGTTTTTTAACAAAAGTGTTAGAAAAACCCCCCTGTAACTACTCTGGGATTATGTTTTTATGGTAGCTGAGATCATAATCTATATACATGAGTAACATAAGATTCATAGCTGGCGTCAGTAGCGTTCCATAAATTTTAGAAGTCATTTTAATGTGAAATGTTTTCAGTTTTTTAACAAAAGTGTTAGAAAAACCTCCCTGTAACTACCCTGGGCTTATGTTTTTATGGTAGCTGAGATCATAATCTATATACATGAGTAACATAAGATTCATAACTGGCGTCAGTAGCGTTCCATAAATTGTATAAGTCATTTTAATGTGAAATGTTTTCAGTTTTTTAACAAAAGTGTTAGAAAAATCCCCCTGTAACTACCCTGCCTGGGCTTATGATTTTATGGTAGCTGAGATCATAATCTATATACATGAGCAACATAAGATTCATAACTGGCGTCAGTTCATACCCGGGTAGCCATTATGATTTAAAACGTCTGTATACATTGTAATTTTAAAGTTAGACCATCCTAGTTACATGACATTCTAGAATTGTAGATTTTGTAATGAATATTGAACAAAAATTAGATATATATTATTTATAAACGGAATCATAATTTATTTTAAAGTTTTACCCTTTTAGACTATACCCGGCACCCGGGTGTAGCCAGAACAAAATGTAATTGAAAATCAAATTATCACTTCATAAATAAAATAATATACTAAAATAAATACGTCTAAGATAAAAAAAATATATTTCATCACAGATAAATTACAAAATAATATTTCAAAACAGATTATCAATTCAATTAGTAACTACAACAAAAAAATATAAAATAATTCCACGTAAATATTTCTTAGCTATACCACAGTCTTATCTTAAACTATTCACAAGTGATACATTTTATCGACGTTTCTGTATGTTCAGCGCACACTGGTCGTTTACAAATGCTGCATGCCTTTCGAATTGCTCTGCGTCTCTTAGGATTCGCGTCTAAGCAAATCCAACATTTTCTTTTCTGACAAATTCGGCCTGAGTTATCACGCGTTTCAACAGAAGATAGTGACCCACAACCTGGTGTTGATTGTACTATTGGTTTTTCAAGTACACATTCAATTCCAGAGCGTGTAGTTTTGTAGAATAATGAGTAACCAGCTTATCCATATTATTCACACCACTTTTAGTACTGTTGTAGTAATTGATAATTTCTGGTTTTTTCTTCTCTCTCATAACTGTCTCGAAATAATGCTGTGTTGATAACAATATAACGCTTTTGTTTTTTTTTGGAACATATGAAAGTTACATTATCATCGGTAAATCCAAATAGCGAGGAATATATTTCACGAAAGGACGATGGTAGCATTGCTCTAGGAATATACGGTTTATTTTTTTAGGGTGTCCATAATTGACAAATCCCAAGACATTAGTAGGCGCGCAAGAGGTACCGACGTAAAAAAATTATCAGATACAAAATTCCTTCCGGACCCTTTGAAACGACTGCATAAATCTTTAACTACCCTCTCGCCAGGGTTCGTTTCTCTTCCAGACGGTTGCTTCTCGGTATAGATTTGTCCCGTTATTGGGTAGGAATTGGAGGCATCACAAATCCACCAAACCTTTATCCCATATTTTACAGGATTTGATGGTATGTATTGCGTAAATCGTGTCTTTCCTATGAAATATAGAGAGATACATATACAGTGGGTAACATTAATATTCGGTTTTTTTTGTTTAGCTGCTTTAGGTACTAATAAAAACGTTAAAATCAATAGAAAATTAAATTTAGTGATGCCAAACTAAAGTTCTTTATTTCAGCTAAAAAATTGATGTACAAATTAATGATTTTTTTTTAGGGTATTACAACAAAAAAATAAAAAATAAAAATAAAACACAAATTCATGCAACATTAATATTCGGTTTTTTTGTTAAATGAAAAATAAAATTATTTAAAAATAAAAACTTTCTGCAAATTAATATTTTGTGTGATATCCTTTGTTTTTTATGACATCACTTAAACGTTTTCGCATGTTGGATATAATTTTTGATGTATATTTGCTCGTTATTTTGTTCCACTCTTCCTGAAGCCGTGCTTTTAGTTCCGTAATTGACGAAACAGGGTTTCTTCGTACACGGCGGTCCAATTCACTCCATAAATTTTCTATTGGGTTTATGTCAGGTGATTGGGGTGGCGTTTCTATTACTTTGGGACAATTGTACAGCAACCATGACCTCACTTTATAGGCTTTATGTTTAGGGTCATTATCTTGATAAAGTTTAAAAGTGTGTGAAATACCCATTTTGTCAGCGGATTGTTTTAAGTTGTCCTTTAATATTTTTAGGTAAGAGTCCTGGTTCATAATCCCATCTATAAAAACCAAATTTCCAATCCCTTTGGATGAAATGCAGCCCCACACCATAACATTACCACCTCCGTGTTTTACAGTTGGTGTTAAGTGTTGATGACTTAGCTCTGTATTTGGTTTGCGCCACACCATTACTCTTCCATCACTTCCAAATAAGTTGTATTTGCTTTCGTCAAGAAATATGACATCATTCCATCAGGTTTCATCCTTCTTGATATGCTCTAATGCAAAATCCAATCGTATTTTCCGATTTCTCATATTTATAAGAGGCTTCTTTCTAGCTACTCGGCCATTGTACTCTTGGTTTTTGATGGTTCGACGAACTGTTTGTGCCGATACAGTTTTAGCATGCTCTGCGAAAAGTTCGGCAGCTAAAACAGGAGCACTTAATCGGGGATTTACTTTGATTTTTCTTACAATCTCTTGCTCCTCTCGAAGCGTCAATTTTTTAGGCTGTCCTTTTTGCTTTATTGAAGCCACTCTTCCCTCGTTTTTAAACCTTCTCACGATATCTCCTACAGTACTAGGCTTCATATTTAGTAATTCACCAATTTTTTTGTATTTGTTGCCCGTTGAATACAGTTTAAGAACTAGTTTACGTTCCTTCAATGAAGAATTTTTTCCTTTGCGCGGCATTTTCGTTCACACCTCAATGATTGACAGTCAACTAATATGTTTTGTTCATTATCCTTTGTCTATGTTATTTCTATACGGGGAATTCCCTTTTTATATAATTTGTGTATATTTGGAGTTGCCAGAGGGACATTTTATATCATTTAACAAAAAAACCGAATATTAATGTTGCATGAATTTGTGTTTTATTTTTTATTTTTTATTTTTTTGTTGTAATACCCTAAAACAAAATCATTAATTTGTACATCAATTTCTAGCTGAAATAAAGAACTTTAGTTTGGCATCACTAAATTTAATTTTCTATTGATTTTAACGTTTTTATTAGTACTTAAAGCAGCTAAACAAAAAAAACCGAATATTAATGTTACCCACTGTAGAATAAAAATATAGAACATATTATAAAGTATCTATACCTCTGAATGGAAAGAGTTGTTCGTCAACAACGATGCACTCAGACAGAGTATAGCAGCTTCGTGAATTTGAATTTAGGAGTTCAAAAATCTCACTTATAGCTGCAGCCTTATTAGTTTTCAATCGGTAAGGTCTTAAATATTTATTCTTCAAATCTTAATAATCGGGATATCTCCCAAAAACCCATACATGCGCGATACATTGGGTTCGATGTAGTTTTCCATAAGACCTTTGTGTGTTCGTTATTTGATTTTTGAACCCCGGCATTAATTAGGATTCTAAATAGGCGTTAAATTCCACATTAGATAATAATTTCCAAACCTTTGCTGGTTTGTCAGGATTTTGATTGTTGAAGCTGCAGTAAACTTCCTTGGCTTTCCGATTTGTTTCTCTGATAATTATGTTAGCCATGAGATCAATAAATATACATTTAAATATATCGTTTATAGTTAACATTTTCGTAGATCCTGCTGGGCCACTCCACTTCTTTGTTTTCTCAAAATATTGTGCCGCAAAGTTTGTCTTTGGTTAGGTTTACGTCGCCAAGTTGTCCCATCTTTACCTTTCAGAACTTCTAGTACACTTTCTTCATAGGTGCTTCCGGTATCTTCAATTTCACTTACATCTAAATCGGTCAGTTCGACTCTCACGGAACTATCATTGACCACGTCTTCCCCGTCAGATTCTTCTCCATTCTGATCGGCCGTTGTTGGAAGCCATTCGTCCTCTAAGTCGTCGCAAATCTCGGGAATATCGCCTTCATCTTCCGATTCGTCTTGCAGCATTTATTGCAGCAATAAATTTCTTAGATAAATTTGTTGATCTTCGTTATGATAAGCTATATGGATATGCAAAGTAATTAATTAATTTTTCCATTTTACCAAGTAAATGTATACAAACTTACAGATTAAATTGATTGTGAGAGAGTTATGCCATTTTATAACTTAGATTATATTTTTTTGTACACAAAAATTGAACCTTTTGGGCTGTTCAACCCAATGACACAATACTAATGAGACAATACTAATCACTAAAAAACTTTTGTTTTTCATCATTTTAAAATCGGGGAATTCTCTTTTTGTGTGTTTTCTTTTCACAGAAAATTAAATTCACAATTTAAATTTTGGAATTCAGTTGCAACAACGTAAAGAAAATTTATTTGGTTTCAAAAGCAGAATGTACACTTGGCTTACCCGGGTGGGTAGCCGAGTATAGAACAAGGAATATTTTATTCGACACAAGGGTAGCACTTCAAAAACTGTTAACTGTTAACAAATTGACTATTTTAACTCAGTACACACAAAATAATTATCAAATTCACTTTCAAAAAACTTCTATATTCACTTTAGTCTGCTTCAAAGACAATTTTTGGTATAAATCACTGTTTTATTCAGACAAGTAGGTTAAAATTCTTTACGAATATAATAAAATTAAAACAAAATTTATAAAAATGCGTTTTTAATCTTTATTTTGTTTATTGAGTTTTTAATCTTTATTTTGTTTTCCCTTTACTTTCATTTGTAAGTACTGCTTGAATGATTTTTACTGAATTTTGTAATGGAATTTTACTTTGGTATATCAATTAATTGGTAGATAGCGATTCTTGCAAATGAAAATAGTGTTGAACGTCATTTAAACGAAAATTCATTATCTCATAATTTTGTCATTTTTTAAGAGACCAAAATTTAATAAGAGTTAGCTAGTAGACTAACTTAATTAAAATCACTTCATACACAAAATCGCTTAAAATGATTTAGGCGACTTTTCCTTTTACGTACAGATATGATAACCTTGTGCCTCGGGGATTTTATCTAACAACTTTTGATATAAATGCAGCGGAATTCTAGTGCTTACTGGTAAATCTGGACGAATAAGATTTTCTGATGTAATACTTCTATAATAAGGTTAGGTAGAATAGATATATCCAGTATTAGAATCTGCCAGCTCATAGCCTATTAATAGGGTTTGTTACGGAATGGTTCAAAAACCACTCCGCAGATTCTTCTAAGTGTGCAGAGGCCTCCCACGGTGATTTTGCCGACTAGATCTCAGGGTTTTGTATCGTGGGGAAGTTGAGGCTTGTATACTCCTGGCCTACACCGTGAAACAGAACAAAAATAAAAGTAAATATTGAAATTAAATTACACCAGAATTAAGTCGGCCGAAATTTGAGGAAAAATAAAATAAAATAATTATAACCTAGTGTGCCCATCGAGGAACGCCCGGATCTCCCCGAATGACAAGTACGATGTCTGTTGAAGAGACCCTTCCGAATGCCCATCGACCCCTAGAAGCCGATGCCCAGCCACAACGAATAAGAGGGTAAGGACGTCTTTACAACAGACAAAGCCTCTCTTCACTCGGAGAGACCGCTAGAGGACCTCCCACATTACACACTCTGGCAGCTTGAGACTGTCAGCACCTCGCCCAGTAGGCGTAAAGTAAAGACGTAAAAAGCATAACCGCGGAAGAGCAGGGTGAGCCTTGAGTACCAAATCAGATTGCAGTTATCAATAGAAAAAATAATACTTTTACACCAAAAAATTTAAATTTATTTATTTGTAAATTCTCCTTCTTCTTTCCCATCTCCTTCCCCTTCTCCTTTCCCATCTCCTTCCCCTTCTCCTTTCCCATCTCCTTCCCCTTCTCCTTTCCCATCTCCTTCCCCTTCTCCTTTCCCATCTCCTTCCCCTTCTCCTTTCGCATCTCCTTCCCCTTCTCCTTTCCCATCTCCTTTCCCATCTCCTTTCCCATCTCCTTCTCCTTCTCCTTTCCCATCTCCTTCTCCTTTCCCATCTCCTTCCTCTTCTCCTTTCCCATCTCCTTCCCCTTCTCCTTCCCCTTCTCCTTTCCCATCTCCTTCCCCTTCTCCTTCCCCTTCTTCTTTCCCATCTCCTTTCCCATCTCCTTCTCCAATTACCGAATTACCTTTTGCAGCATACTTCCGTTCAATTCTCACTGATGGTGACCTGCTCGAAAGGCTTCAATGTTTTGTTTAATAATGTAGGCGTTTTCTTGTAGACGTCTTATTGCGTTCGCTATCTACTGCTGATTTTCACCTTTCGGATGGATAAAATATATCGGCGCTAAATATTTTCTTGCGGCGAATACTTTTAAATTTTTTAAACCACTTTTTTATATGCATATTGGAGCCTCTCGAGCAGTTAACGATCAGTGTAAAGGATCACCCCTCTCCGTTGCATGCTCGGTGACGGTGCTCCTGAATTTTATAATGAAATTAAAAAATCTTAAAGAATTATATTTTAAAAATTTACTTACCTTCCAGCATTTTTCGAAGAATCTTTTCGTCACAATAGTAGCTTCGTCTCCCGTTAGGCCTAGGCTCATTCGTTGTTTCATCACCTTCGTTTGAAAATTCAAATATCAAAATAAATTATATTTTAAAAGTGTACTTACCTTCTGGCATCCTCATACGTGGCATAGCGTCATTGTTGTCATCTACAGCAGTCCCTAAAACTTTAAATAAATTTTTAAAATCAAAAAGAATTTTTTTAAAATTTACTTAGCTTCGCCGTCGTCATCAGCTTGTTGTTCTGCTTCTGGAATACATATTTCGTTGTCATCAACAATTTTCTCTAACAATTCAAATATCAAAATAAATTTTATTTTAAAAGTGTACTTACCTTCTCTCATCAGCATCATAGCGGCGTCATTGTCATCTACAGCAGCCTCTAAAAATTCAAATAGATTAATAAAATCAAAAATAATTATATTTCAAAAATTTACTTACCATCATTGTCATCATACTCAGCTTGTTCTTGTTCTGCTTCTGGAATACATATTTCGTTGTCATAAACAATTTTTTGTAACTTCAAATATCAAAATAAATTATATTTTAAAAGTGTAATAACCTTCTCTCATCAGCATCATAGCGGCGTCATTGTCATCTACATCAGTCCCTAAAAATTCAAATAAATTAATAAAATCAAAAAGAATTATATTTCTCTGTGGTAAAAATAAGCTAAATTAGAATAAACTTACTAGACTTTACACGTTTTTTAAGTGTTTCATATTGTTCCAGCTAATTTCTTTTAATTGTGCAACATATAATGATTTCAACTTTTGCAGACTGTATCTGGACAGCATCGAGAGCTTTAAATTTATTACGTTAGTTTTATCCAAAAGACCTCCAAATTGTTGCTGGATATTTTTAGCCAAATCAGATCTAATAAATATTATCATGTAAAAATGTTTTTCGAAACAAGCTACCATTTGTAAAATAGATTGCATCGGAATAAATAACTTAGTTTTTGAGCTTACTAAATTCAATTTAAGGGATATCCTCTTCTTCCAAAAAAGCGCGAATCTTTTATACGTACATACATTTGTGATTACCAATTCTTATATAATCATATTGAATGGCTATATTGGGTACGTTGAGTTCCACTGTAAATAAATTAAATACATTTTAAAATTGACGGTTAAGAAGCACAGTGGTCTGTTCCACACTGTCCTCCTTTGAAGCACTGCTTCTGTCCCCTCCCCCTCCCAGAACCGTAGTTCAAGGCTGCTGCATGAAAATATACTACGTTTCAATGGATCGGATTAAGGTTTTCGTTGAGTTTCGTCGAGTTAATAACGCGACCTAATCCCTATCGTTTCCATGCTAAATTTGTTTTGACAGTTCAGGCGGTATTCTCTTTCTGTCAGTCTGTTTATATTTTTATCTGTTTCGTAAATATTTTGATTATTAACCCGTGTTTATTTTAATTATTTCTTTATAATAATACTATAGTTTATAATAATACCACAAAGTAAATTTTGATGTATATGAATAAAAAATTTCTGATTTGAAAGAAATGTTCAACCGTCTAAATACTGAAATATTTTTAAAAATATATGTTCAACACTCCCCCCCCCCCCCCCTTTTCCTTTCTAGTAAATTCTGAATGTTTATCTAAAGAAAAACCTTGAAAGATTCGAGTTTGCTTTGTATATCCATATCCATTTAAATGATGAGAAGTCTGCAGAAAAACAACTTCAAAACAACAAATGTGTTAATTTAGCAAAGACAAAAACCTTAAGTGCCTATAAGTACTTGCGGTGGTCGATTGAAAAGCAACTAATTCAAATATTTTACAACGGATTATTGGTTTATCTTACTATGTCGCCGCAGTGGCGACAACGGAGATGTATGTTTACCTACCTTACATTATCGCCGCAGCGGCGACAACGGAGTGCCAACGGTAACACAAAATTAAACAGCCGTTTCTTATTTTATCACAGAATGTCCTCTACACTCCAAACAAAAAATAACAATTTCACTTCTTCACATGTAATTAAGCAATCGAATACTACACTAACTAATTTGCATTTTAATTACATATTTAAATTAACACAAAATTAGAAAACATTACAACGCACTTGAATTGCACAACTTTCAAAATTTCGCAGTGCATAAAAGAAAGCGATATGAATTTGTTCGTGTGTACTGGGAATATTAACGATGCTTATATTTATTTCGGAATAATTCGGTGTCTTCGCTTAAATCTGCGACCTGTATAAATAAAAACCTCAACAAAATATAACATTTGTTGCTAAATAATATAAATAATTTTATTCCCAAATTTTATGTTTTAAATATCGTTCAAATGCAATCCAAACAAAAATTAACAAAATTACGTCCAATTAAAATAAAACTTAAATATAATTAAATTAACTAGCGTCCACAAATCACAATATCATTTCCATTTACACATCTTAAATAATTAGTACAGGATGACAAATAGTAATTTTTAAATCATTGCCATTTTTACATCGTCGTCATTTTATAAATCATTTTTAGTTTTCTGTCATCTATCTTTCTTTGTGATTTAAATTAAAGTTCAGTATAACTATTAATAATTTTTATTATATAATTTTTCTAGATTAAATTATAAATTTTAATTAAGCTAACATGTACATTATTTGTTCCCTGTATAATTTTTGTTGTATGTTCGATTCCAGGAAGAATACATTCCTACTACTACTACTTTAGGATTAAACCAAACCATTGAAAGTCGAAAAAGGCATCGTTTAGTAAGGGGAGGAAAAGCCGAAAAGATTTTTAGTCGATAATAAAAACTATTAATTGATGTTTTATGAAAAAAGCTTTTATGATATTTTAAAATTTTTATTTTTAAGTAAGGAAATTAATTTTCTGTTTCATACCGAAAACTGTTTTTTTTAAATTATCATTATTATTACTACTACTGTTTTAATTTTTAAGTTGCTTTGATTTATTAGTTTGTTTGTTGTTACACCCAGATCTCAGAAAATGTTATTATATGTACATAAATGTATGTTCAGTTCGTGCAAAGTCTCGCTGAAAATTTCATGATATTGTTTTACTCATTTCCCTCCGAAATTTTATAAGATATTTTATGTATTACTGGTTAGAGCAAAACGAGCTATTTCAGCGACATTTTCATTGAACAATAACTATGTATTTGAATGTTCGTTATTTAATATCCTACACAATTTTCAGGAGTGTGTTCGAAAATTCTGCATTGTTACGCTCATTAACATGACGTACTTTTTATCGTTCAGAAACTTAAATGTCACAAGAGTTATTTTAAAGCTACCAAAAAAATATTCTTCCGCATTAAAACCTAAACAAAACATTTTTTAATGAACACTTTATGTGCCAATTAGTTTGATTTACTATAGCCGCGTTTTTTTAACAGTCAAATTAAAAATTAGATGATATTTTTTTTAAATTAAATATTTTAGATGGTATTTGTGAATTTGAAAACGTATCGATCTAATCGAACGTCAGAAAATGAAAAAAAACGAAAGCCAGTAGCCTTAAAACGAACGAAAATTACCCTTCAATCCGTTTTCGACCAAGAATTGCCCGTTCATGAACGAATTACTCTTTGTTGATAATTTTATTGACCAATCCAAAAATAATTGCAATTCTCAATATTAAATTATTTAATTGATGTAAAAATTATTTTGATAGGTTAGGATAAGTTTCAAACAAATTTTTTTATTATTTTATAATTATTAATTATAATTTTGAAAATTTGAAACATACACAAAGCGAAAATAACAATACAACAGAAAAAAAACACGGATATTTAAAATTTGTAACTCAGTAAAATACTCCGAAATAATTTTTTGTCATTATTTTTAAATATTTTTTATTTAATTTTTTAATATTGAAAATGTTAATTACAAATCACACTGTAATCATTGTGTGTATTGTTTGCGTACAAATACAAAACAAAAGCGAAACGTGTAATTTCCAAGACCAGGTTGTATTTTACGTATAGGTATAACCATAACACAAATTTTCCTTGCTGATTACTTTACGGTGTACATTTTTATTTTCGTTCGAATTCACAAATACCAAATCATGTTCGAATCGAATTTATCATTCGAATCAAATTGTCAGTATAATAACAGAATTGTATAGAACAAGGATATTACAAGAAAATTATCGAAATTTGACGATGAATAGTTTTTGTGAGCCATGAAGGATTGAGATATTACTGATAATTTAAAAAAATGCTTGATTTCTTTGAGTTTATGGATCAAAATAATAATTTTAGTATTTTAAGTTGTATGCTTATGTACTAAGATTTGTTATTTGACTTTTGTCAGACATTTGTAAATTCATTGACATTCAACAGACGTACGTCATACAATGATAGTTGTTATTACAGTAAGTAGTACTAACAATGATAGTTAACAATGTAGAGTTTGCGAGTAAACTCCAAATAGACATAACGTTATCATTCTCTGTCAATGGCATATTTTAAAATTCTATTTGGCGAAAAACTATTGTTTAAATTTGAGAATGTGTATTTCAAAACAATTTAAGGCACAAAATATTATTGATGTTATTTTATAAAAGTATTATATATTTAAAAAAATTATTTTTCATTTTTTACTTTTTTTTTTAGAAATTAGTTAGGCAATTAAATTTCATGGATTATGTTCGATGAAAAAGAACTTAGTTCTGAAAGATGAAATTTTAAAATATATTTTTGTGTTTCGATATAATTTTTACTTTTTGAAATATGCCATTGTGAATCCGTTATAAAATAATCTGTATTTGATACTCTTTGGAGTTTGGGTCCGGAATTTTATGGTCTCATTCTAATATTGGAAAAAAATTAATTAAAGTTTATACCAACATAAAAATACGCCGCATTATTTATGAATGTTCCAACTTGGACAAGTTCAATTTACAAATATGTAATAGCATAATTTTTAGTTAAATGGTTATTATTTTTTTTTTTAACAAATATAAATTTAAACGTTAATAAATCGGGGAAATTAATTTTTTATGTATTATGTGTCAGGGAATGTTAATAGTGTGCGATGAATATTTTCATAAATTATCTATCGAGTCTGCTTCACTTTATTATATTCGATTTTGTCAAATTTGATGAGCATTTACCTTATAGTTATGAAAAAATTCACTCGCAGTTGTATCGCAAAATAAAATGGCAAATTAAAGACGAATATGTAACTTTCTCCCTTATTTTATTTTGAGAATTGGGCTGATTAATAAAATAGACCCGTCAATATTTTGTTCTTTAAATACTGATTTGATTAACCAATTAAGCAATTTTTGATTATTGATTATTAAAAAAGGCATTTTGTGCAAAACAAAAATTGGCAGTAGGGGTAATTCTCTAAATATTTTGTAAATATTTTTAGAATTGCATATAACAATAATATTATGATATAAGATAATTAAAATCGATATAGGTTATAATTTTTTCATTAATTTTATTTATTTGAAATTTGTATATATAATTAATTTGTTATAATTTTTTTTTTGTTTTTATTATTTTGTTCTTAAACTTTTGATAAAAATTGATTAAACATAAAAATAATTATAGAAATATATATAATGTAAAAAATTACTTTCCAAGTGTTGTTAGTTATTTTTTTGATTCAACCCAACCATATTCCTCTTCCAAAATATTTAGGTTTTATTATTAATAGGAAAAACTATTAATATACGAATTATTGAAGTAAAATAAAAGATAAGTAATAATTTTAAAGGTGGTAAGTATGAGATTCTATTATATAACATCTTAAATTCATATATAATATTTTTTTGATAATATTATTGCAGTGAAAATTACTGAGCATTTTGATATACATATGATTATATGGTTATAGAAATTATTGAAGCATCTAAATGAAAAATGGAAAGGCCCGCCTCGATGAAATCCCCTCAGAATTGATTATTCTCGGAGGCGCTATTCTTGCATCAAATCTATGCGATCTCATTGTCTCTATTTACGGCCAAGAAGAGCTGTCGGAGAATTGGTAGAAGAAAATGGAAACCTAGTGTTGTAATGTTGTACTTGTCAGACTAATCCCTTTCGCCGAAAACATCATTGGCGACTACATTGTTTTCCGACAGGCATATGACAGTATAAATCGCGAGAACCTATAGGTCGCGCTCACATGTCTAGAAATTCCAGAGAATTATTAGCCTTCGATTGACTCAAGCAAATGGGAGAGTCATATCCAAAAGGAAGGGAGGAGTATTATTTTTTGTTCTCGTAAATACAATCGATTTTGTTGGTTTGAGAAGTCTTAGGTTAGATAAATTTTGAATATCGTAGTTTGGTGGAAAATTCCACTATGTGGAAATTTTAGCTTAAGTTTGACACAAACAAACGTGTCAGTGTAAGGCACAGTGGTTAAAGCTTTGGAGTCTAGATCGAGAGATCCGAGTACGAATCCCGATAGGGACAGGATGCAAAACGGGATTTGCATCAATAGATTACGATCTGTGATGAAATGAAACACATTTCTGATCCCCTGTCAGAGTACAAAACACATGGACTGACCCATCTTTCATGCCAGTATAGGCTGGTATGGAGCTATGCAATGTGCGTCCTCGAATTGGTTGGCAACGGTGTAAAAGTAAAAGCGAACTGCGAAAGAGATGGGAGAGCTTTGGCCCCAGAACAGATTACAGGGGTAATAAATAAAATAATAATAAAAAAAAAAGATTACACCTGACTTGATTTCTAAGCGAAAAATTAAACTTACCGCACTTTGGGTAAAACTGATTTTATATTGAAAAATCATTATTCCTGCTTAACTTTCAGACAACGAACAAGGTCAACTCTTGCGGAATTTTTTTTATTTAAATTTATTTGAATCTTTTAATTCCTTGTTGTTTTTATGTAAAAATTTTCAACATCAGCTCAAATTTTTTTTTATATATTTATTTATTACAACTGATTTACAAATCATCTAGTAATTTTTCTTTCATAATTTATATTTTTGTTTGGAGGGTTGTAGTCCTTTGGCTAGTCCCCTTTACAATTTTATTATATTTTTAGTCGATCCTGATTGGATCTTGTATATCATGCGGTTTCTTCCTTCGTAGCCGTCTTACTGGGTTTGAATTATCCAACATACGGCGTATCTCAGCATTTTGGTGTAGACTAATACGTTGCATGTGTTTTCTCGCGTGTTTGCGATTTCTTCACTGACGAAATCCATCTTCAGATCTCTATTGAGGTTGTCATTTTTTATGTACCACGGTACGAGGACTTTGCTTTGGAATGACTGGATGATATTGACATTTAATTTAATTTAATTTATTAATTAATTAATTATGTATAACATCAGATTTGTGAACTGCACCCTACATTGTGAGCATTGGTGCTCATTTGTATGAGGTGTGCGGCTCAAAATTATCCAAAAAATGTAATTGCCTTTAAAATTTGTATTTCTTTTGCATAATTTGCTCCTTAATATAGACATTTATTGTGCCCCTTGGTCAGCACATATCGCGAAATTATATTGACTATTTCTTATTCCAATAACAGCTGCTCCGTGTCCATCTATATTCCGTTAGTGGTTTCAAATGTAGTGCACGCGGCCTCCATCAACTGGTTACCAATCTTGTTTTAAGTTAAACTGTTATTGTAACTAATATATGAAAAGTTCTAAAATATGTTATATGAAAAAACAAGCAAAATAAACAAACACGTCTGTCTGACATAAAATTCAAAGGCCATACAATCGTTGTACAGCCCCAGAGCTGAATACCGTAAGTCCACACAGGTTTTAGGATTTGCCGGTATAATAGCAATTTATTATGTAGAGTTAGCTCAGAATTTGTTCCTAAGAGACAATTCATCTTTCTGTATTTGATGTTTAACTCTTCTTTTTTCTTTTCACATGCTCTTTCCATTTTAGTTTCGCGTCTAGAGTCATGCCTAGATATTTTGCCGTATTTGCATAGGGAATTTGCTGGGAGTTCAGTTCTACTGGTATCCAGTTGACCTTGTTGGTAAAGTTTACGTGAACAGATTTTGTTTCATTAAGTATTATTCGCCATCTTAGTCCAGGTACTGACAATATTAGTAGCTCTTTGCAATTTGCTTGTAGATTCTTCTTTTACTCAAGCACGTCTTCAATTATGTTTGTAATTAGGCGTGCTTGTTCTATTGTTGAATGGTTTTCTCTGAAGCCAAATTGATGTGGAGGAATACGATTTCTTTCTGCTGTTATTGGTTTGAGTCTTTTTAGGAGTAGTTTCTCGAATAACTTTGAAATTATTGGGAATAAGGAAATCGGCCTATACGATTTTTTGTCATTAAGTGGTTTGTTATCTATACCAAGTATCATAATTACTTCTGCTACTTGCTGGAACATGTTTAAGTCTGAACACTGCATTAATTATTTGGAGTAGTTTACGTAGTCCTTTTTCAGGTAGAGCTTTTATTATTTGTCCTGTAATTAAGTCATATCCTGGAGATTGCTTTGTATTTAGGTTGAGATTGATTTCCTCTTTTAATTCTTGTAATGTGACAGGAGATATATTGCAGTTATCCATTTTATATACTGGTGGTATGTTTTCCTCTGCAGTTTGTCTAGGTAGAGGCTGGAACGTGTTCTCGAGGTGGGTTGCAAACAACGAAGCTTTTTGCTTTGCATTTATAGCCCATGTGCCATCTTCATTTTTTACTGGTGGAATTTGTAGTTTAGGTCGTTTTAAACTTTTTATCTCATTCCAAAGGGAGTACTCTGTATCTAGCTCAAAAATTGAAAAGGCTCCCGTGAAAGCTGCCACTTCTGGTGCACAGATTACCACCAAATTTCGCAAAAATCTCGCAATTAATGTAAAAATGTTAAGTATAAAGATTTATTCAGAATGGTCACAGATGCCGAATTTTGGTGAAATAAACTTTTATTTCATAATAACTCATGATTTCCGGTAAAAATTAAAAAAGGAACTAATCCAATTTTGTTGAAATTAAATATACACTCATTTTGTTTTTAATCGTTATTCCGTTATTGTAAATAAACCAAGTTGTGTAAGATATCCACTCAATTTTTGTTTTATTTGAAATAGTATTTTGTGGCAATTAGTATGGAATATAACGTCATGCAAATGTTGGCCGCGGCTTTGCTTGGTGGCACGTATTCGGGAGGTCCATTTCTCGATGACTTTGTTGCATAAATCTGGCAGAGTTTGTTGGATGGCGTTCGTTTTGTTGACTTTGTGGGCATCAATTATTTGTGGTTTACTCGCAAAGTCCTGCGATTAAAGATAGTCCCAGAGGAAGAAGTCTAAAGGCGTTAAATCGCTCGATCTCTGTGGGTTCAATGCATTTAGTGATGGTGTATCTCGTGTAAATTGGTATCGCCTAAATTCCGACAACTTTGATTGTTCACATATCCATTCATACATCAACTACTTCAAAGCGCAATCAGCGAACACACGGCGTTGTATATGGTCGTTAATCTTAAGTTCCAAGCGCAAAATTCGTCAAGTTAAAATCGCAGAAAGGCCAATTTCTTGTGAACGACAATAAATTAACTGCCTCGGGTTTTTCCGTACATTTTCGCACATCAGCGATTTTTTCAGCAGACCTTGCGTTTCGGTGAGGTAACGAGTGTTGGCTAATTATTTATGAAACCGTTTGATTCGAATTTGGCCACCAAACGTTGAATAGGCGACTCAGCAGGACGGTTGTGGCGAGACTAAAATCACGTATGCGCGAAATGTTTCTCGTACAGAGCACTGATTTTGAAAATAAAATTGATGATTTGCACACATTGGTCATCGCTATAACCTTCCATTTGAACAATTCATAACAAATTTGACAGATGGTGCTTTGACAACATGGCGGCTGCTATAACCAAACAAATATCGAGCGTCAAAATTGAAAGATGCTTACTTTTCAAATGTTTGCTAAAAACGAAAACACTCCTATGTAACCTGTCATTTCCGGTGGACCAATTTTGACCAAATATCACTGTGACATCCCAATTTATTATAAAAGCTGAAGTACGAATATGAAGTCTAATTCAAATTAATCCGTTAGGCTCTAAAATTAATTTAGAATCTTTTAGTTCTTAATCGTTTTTTTTTGTTAATGATATATTTTTCAAAATATTTGCAGAAAACGAAAAAGCTCCTATAAAGGCTGCCACTTCCGGGGGATCGATTTCAGCCAAAACTCATTTGGATCTTTCAAATTATAACAAACGCTTGATTATGAAGTTTCATCCCGATCAGTCATTCCGAGTGGGCTGTAGAGAAACTAGCCTGCTAGTCTGCACGGAATCACATATGCACATAGATTTTTTTAAAAATCACATTTTGCGCGGCGAATGCTATTGCTAATGTTAAATGTGCAAAAATCGCACATAAAAACAACAACAAATATCACAACGCTTCATAAAATACTATCAACTAGGAAGCAACTAATTTGTTATAAAATTATAATTAGTGAATCATTGAACAAATTTTGCACATCTTCAACTTTCGTGAACGATGGTCTTTCAAATATGATGACATCGATCTGAATAAGTGGTAATCAGAGGGAGCCTGGATACGCCGCATGCTGTAAAACTTCCCAGCCTAAGGTGAAAATGAGTTCCTGGGTTGATTTTGCTGTATGTGGACGAGCGTTGTTAGGCAGCAATATCACCTTCTGCAATCCTTGGCCCGTAAATGGTGTTTTTTTCTTCAGAGCATCACTTCGTTTGATAAATTGGGCTTGGTAACGTTCAGCTGTAACAGTTTGACCAGGTTTCAGAAGCTCGTAGTAAATGACTCCTTTCCAATCCCACCACACACAGTAACGCTTTCTTGGCATTAATATTCATTTTTACAACTGATGTTGATGACTCGCCTGGATTAACCCATGGTTCTCTGCGTTTAGAATTATCGTACAAGATCCAGTTTTCATTGCCTCTAATGATGTTGTGCAGAAAATTCTTTCTTTTTTTTTACCGAGAAAGCCAATTCATGCAGATGTTAACTCTTCGGTTTTTGTTTTCTACGGTCAGTTTATGAGGAACCCGTTTTCCCTTTTCTGTATTTTTCCTGAAAAATACTTACTGAAAAAATACCCTTGCGTGCAATCGAAGTGATATTGCTTGGTGAATAACTCCTGTTATGCAAGCTCTCTTTGAATTTGACACGGATTTTCATCCAGTAAAATTTTAAGTTTTTTTGTCTTCAAATTGTTTTACTACACCTGGACGTAGATCGTTCATAAAGGCTAAAATGCCATCACGAAATCTTGCAAACAATTTTTTTTTACTGTTGAATGACTTACACAATGTTCAGTCAAAATCGAATTAATCAATTCCATAGCTTGAGCAGCATTTTTGTCCATTTGAAAACAGAATAGAATGCAATGATGAAATGTTGCTTATCGACATCTATCTCTTAAAAATGATGCACACACAACGACAGCTTGTAAATGACTGAAATGTATGTTATAGAGACTGCATTGACTAAGCTACATATGGACAAAATGGTAGGCGATATGAATGCGTTCAAGTATATTTTAATGCAACCAACTTCAGAGCAGACTTTCTACTTGCATACCTAATATAATTTCCGTTCCCCACTAGATTTCAAGGCGAGTACGTGCTGCGGACTGAATGTATGGAAGTGGCTAAAAATACTATATCAATAATTTACAGAGGAGCAAAATCCTCGATTTCAAACCTTCACGCGGTGCTCTATGGTATAAAAAGCGGGAATCTGGATTAAGCCGATTAAGATCAATAGAGGTTTCTCAAAGTTTTTATAGCAGCAACGAATTACTCACTTCACTTATAAACAAATATGAACAACCAATACCACAATTTCTTTGTTTTCGATTTACTAACTCATCGTAGCGTGAAGCAGCATGTTATCGCTTACCATCAATCAGTATAATCATCCGACAATAAATTTTAATAAAATATAATTCGACATCTCTACAGTCCAGCCGACTATTCGGAATAAAACTTCATACTTAAACTTTTTCCATTAATTGGGAAATGTTTGGGAAATTTGGTGAAAATCGGTGTAGTAGAAGCGGCAACGCCAATGTGTGCTTTTGCAATGATATTGAAAAGATTAGGATCTACAGAAAACGATAAAGAATTGAAAGATTTAATAAATTTAAAGATTTCTGAAATTTAAGCAGCAATAATGCTTTTTGATTATACAAGACAGTTTTATTAAAAGTCCGGTAAGTTCAATTTTTTGCTTTAGAAATCAATTTCCTCTTATAAACTAAAACAAAAATCGAATATGAAAACAATTGAATTCCGCTTCCTTTTAAGATCGAATCAGAATTCGTTTTTTTCGTTTTTATATTACAAGACTGGATAGTTGACTAATTCATCCTGGTTGATAACTGTGTCAGCCGATTTGTAAGAAAACAACTTTCTCGGAATGAATCGACATCTTTGTTTTTCGACACCAATATGGCTCGTTCGCTCAGGCAATTATGGTTTTTTAAGTTTTGCACTATGTTCGGACAAACACGTTGAATGAGCTTTGCCTTCGATTCGGTCAACTGGCAGAAATCAGTGGGTAATGTGATGAATCCGGTTGAGATGTCAACTGCAATTGCTGCTGTGGAGAGTATCCAGGAAGTAAATGCCAACAGTTATATTGTTCACAGTTTCTAGCAAAGAGTCGTACGCAGTCTTTTGTTGTTGATTCAATTAAGGAACATTTTTACGAACTGCATCGGCTAATGCTTCAGTGTCGAATTGTTGTTCTCTTTGTAATTCGTGGTTGAATGCATCGTGCATTGATCGATTAGGTGATATCATGCCCAAATAGGACAACACTTTATTCACCATCAATAAACACATGTCTTCTGTCATAATCAATGCCTCATTGTGCATTTCTGCTGTCATTTGCAATGTAGGATTTGAAGTTTGGTGACGCACACGATGCAAAATATCCTCAGACATGTCGTCCTTATATTTCACCCACAAATCATTCGGATTCGAACGGACACATGTGGATATGATAATTGCAAACAATGTGTGAATTTTATGCGGTGATGAATATATGAGGGAATGTTTGAGTATATTGTCCCAATGCGAATCGTTCTCGAGCAACTGTAAGAGTTGACACGCCCCACGGTAAGTCGCACACAGATGCCCATTAACGGTTCTCAGTTGTTGAAACGATGTCGGACCACGAACATTCCCCAACAACATTAGAAGATAGTAACATACGTCGTTATTCGGATGCACAGTATTTAGATGCGACCCTGAGCGTCTGAAGTAAATACATTTGGATGTCCTTCAATTGGTGTGCCTTGTTTCCGACGTTCAAACGATTTCGATGATGCGTTCCATGTGTATTCGCGTGGCATTCCAGCATGCAGCAAAGTGGGAGCGATATGATCTGCTTGACAAACCGAGAAGAAGCTTGCTAATGTTGTCGACGGTAGCCGTGCCGCTCTGTCCACTGTGTTCTCTGGATTAAAATACACTCGTCGCCCGCTTTCCAGATGCACTGCAAAATGTACAACTGTAGGGTGTCTTTCGTGGATCGCAAAGTAAAAGATGCAGCAAATTGCCTTGTCGTTGTTTATATAGCGACCCATCTGATACTGAGATACTTTGTCGTATGTATTTGTCACCGAAAACAGCCATATCACTGCCCTTGTTCACAAATTTGCATACGTACTTGTCCACATCAACATCTTGCCATTTGACCTTCACAACTGTAGATCGCACATTGTCCGCAACTGATCGCCTACGATACAATGGGTATCCGTCATTGCCCGTGTTGGTGTGAGCAATCAGACCTCTCGGGCATCGCTTGGAACACTTGCCTTCGATCATACAGGGCGAGTCGTTGTTGAAAACTCCGCAAGGTTCATGGATCATATTCTTAGCCATCACTGCATCCAATTTCGGATCAACAGCTTCATCCTGGATTTCGGCTGAGATGATGGAATCGATTTTACCCGGTCTGCATTTTGACCGAACCAAACCAAAATGTGTGCAATGAGGCAGACCACGTTTCTGCCATTCAACGGAGTACATCTAACAACGACACACGGCGCTTTATGATGAAGCAAAGCGGAGATGTCATGTCTGTCATCTGATGTTTGACTGGGTAGCAGTTCCTTCTTGATTTTGATCCATTCATTGTTGCAGGTGAATGTTATGAATAGGTATGGGCGGCCATATTGTCTAACTATACTCATGCATGTGGCGAGGGCTTCCAATGTAAGTGACCAACAAAATTGTCAGTCTTCCCACGTTGTTTGCATCGCCGTCGCATTAATCGCATCGCGAAGATGAAGGTATTCTTCAGATTGGAGCTTCTTTTGGTTCAAACGAATGTATGTATGTGTAATATGTCAGTCGTTCCGTCTCAACTTTGACATACATGTCAACCGCGAATTAATGAAAACGACACTTCAAAATGTGATTTTCTTCAACTTCACGAATCGTAAGTCTGTATGACTAAAAATTCATTGTACTGACTTTTATTGGTTTCGGCGCCTTCTACTCGTACGTAAGAAAATCAGCGAACAAATTTTTGAAATTGTTACATTTACCTGTTAATGGAGTAATCATTTTGATGTTGAACTAGTATCCCTCCTTTCCCTGCCAAAAGATCAATGGATATTGCAGCGCATCAATGGTCCTGTGCGTTTCGAATAAGCATTTCAATTCATTGTTCTGATGATGAAACACGATATCTCTAGATTGCAAATTTTCTCCGATAATAACAACAGCCACTTCGTCGATTGTCGGCGAATTTAATCTTCTTGCGTGCTCACCTGTCCGCGTTTTGTCAGCCCTGATCCAACGCAATTTTGGCAAATTTGTTCAATTCGTTGTTCTGATGAAGGAGCGCTTGCAAATCTTTGACAATGGCTCGCTTCGTTGTTGAATTGTGAGCACATCTCTGATTAGCTTCAGCATCCGAATTGCCCGGATTTATGTAATAAATTTGTAAGAATTGATGGTCCGCATCCGCTGGTGGCAACAGCGCTCCTACTAAGTGATATATTTGTCCTTGCATCTGTGTGATTTCAATGTGTTTTCTGATGCAAGGCCGAATAATGCGAAAGAGAATTGTTTTGTAATTGGAACAGGAAAGTGGGCATACAGTTGTCCCGTACAATATGCGTTGCGCCAAACGACGCCATTTGGAAGCAACTGTTGTATTTTTAGATGTTGGCCAGGAAATGGGTAGAATCAATGGCTCTGGTGGCGAGACCAATTGTTGCAATTTCACTTGCCTACCTGCGCAACCCAATCCAGGAGTTTCGCCGCTTAATTTCAACACCTTACAATGTGGACAAACGACTGAGGTTTCTCCAATTATTACTGATTCGTCCGCACTGTAATCGATTTCCGAATCGTAATGGAATGCCGCTCGTTCCAGGTTTATAGGAGTACCGCCGCGTCGACGCAATCGGTCGTGTTCATTGTTTTGGGCTCATTGGCGTTGTGTTTGATGTGCACAAATTTGTTACATTCTGATTCTATTCGCTTGTCGTTCATCTTTAGTCGTGTACGCCTAGTTTTATATTATTATTTTCCGGTGACTCATGATGAGTAACAATTAAAATAGGATCAGTTTAGTTTAAACAATGACTATTCTTTTAGAAGTTGAACCAGCAACATCTTTATTGGAATAATAAAATAAGTTTTATATAATTAATTGATTTTTAAGTTTGAAAATTTCATTAGTTTTTCAAGAAGTTTCTGAAATACTTTTTGTGGTTAATAACCATGAAAAATAACGTACAGACCGCATGTTGGTTGATTGGTAAGTTTTGTCACTTAGTATTTTTAATCTCATGTCTGATATTTTTCGTTATATAATTTCATAGGTGAATCTATTGAAAATCTACAAAAAGATAATCTTCCCACGAATCGAAACGTAATTAGACACGATTCCTTCACAAACTGACAAATACTAGTATTAGTATGCAAGGTAGTACTGTTGCGGATGAGATAGCTACCATTTGGCAGAAGTTTGGTATTTGCCATCAGGAAAAGAGGAATATTATTAGAAAAATTAATTAAATTACATGACACATATCGGAATCTCAAAAAAAATGGTAGCAAAAAAAATAAAACTGAAAGAAGTAAAAGAGAAGTTTTCTTACAAGATGGATGGAAACTCGTTGACATTAGTCATGGTCTTAATATCTAAACAACAGAGGATCCGTCAAAGTTGTGGTTTCTCGAGCGACAACGAAACGGTGCTGATTACGATCAATGGATGAGAGCAATTCCACATTGGCGATTAATAATCCACAACCTTCAACAAGTAGATTTCAAGAAATAGATATAAACTTAATCATTTCGGACACCAGCTCATTTACATTGTCTTTTAGCGGCAGTGAATATCAAGCACCAGTAGAAAAAAAACTAAAGCAAACAAAAAATTCCGCTTCATCTCACTCATCGCTACATGTGAAGAACGTGATTGATAATAATATAGTAGGTGCGTTGGATCGATCGAAATTAAGCAATTCAGGAGCTGCTCTTCTAATCGCCACCATACGTCGCCATCGACAACTGCTCACGAAGGAAATCAGTGATGAAATATTTAAGTCTTTCAGTTCTGATTCTATTCTAACCGTGCATTGGGATGGAAAAATGTTAAAATGTATAGCAGAGAAAACAATGGCTGACCGACTGTGTGTTATAGTATACGGTTATGGTAACACCAAATTGTTGGCAGACCAATGATTACACATAGAACAGGCATATAGCAGTGTAAAATGGTATATAAAATGCTTGAAGACAGAAAATATTAAAGGATTGTGCTTTGATACAACAGCCAGCAACGTCGGTATGCAATGGAGCCTGCAGATTTCTCAAAAACTTGGCAGGAATTTGTTGTGTTTTGCTTGTCGACATCCTATATATGAATTAATTGTATCTGCTGTTTTTAGTAGCTTGTAAGAGGAAGTATCAAGTAGGCCCGACAATCAGCTTTTTCAGAAATTTAAAAGGCAGTGGAATTTTTTTAACCATACCCAAATAACCATACCCGGTTTAGCTGACGCAAATGTTCAAGAAATCTTCAGTTCACCAGAGAAGGAGAATATTATTATCTTTATTAATGACCAACTTGGAAAAATACATAATGGGTGAGATGATTATAAAGAATTTTTATTTTTATCACTGTTGTTTCTTGGAGAACCACTTACATATATCACTATAAGAGAATTAAAAATATCAAATATAAAAATCTTGCTAATTACATATGAAATGTGTTTCTATTTTAAATCTTCTCTGTGGCCTTTAACCAAAATTTCATCTTTTAAAAATATGGAACCTAACTTCTCTGTGATAAACTATATATCTTAGAATCATTTATAAGGCATTAAGTTATTTTCAAAGAAAGTAACATTTCTTTATCTATTTAAGTCTTTAATTTACTCTAACCATTGATTTAGCAAGTAGCAAACAATTATTTGAAATTTGTCCGTTTTGATCGTATCGATAGCCCTTAACTATAAGATTGTTAATGTTTGAGTTATGATGGCGTGCAATACCTCATATTTTTCGTATTTTCGTATTTTCTACTAGGCCAACCACCTTTTTTCTTATTTAATTGAATTCGGCACACTCAAAACTACTTAGAAAATACTAAACCGGCATTATTTGAACGAGCTGAAGTGAAAGGGAGCAAAAACATCACTAAAGGTCGTTTTAGTGTGTTTTTTTTGCAAAAAACCAATTTGAGCGACTCCTTAACGTGGTCCGAAAAACCTAAACATTTTCATGAGGTCGTTTCTAATAGAAACGAATATTTTTAACCCTGAGCCCGGTAGAAAATCAGACATGAGGAAAAATGGGTCGCCCTAAATAGATTTTTTGGTATTCCATTAATTTGTAATATTTATATTCTTAAATATGTGATCATTTTAGCGCTTTTTATAGTTTATTAGTTAGCCGCCAATTTTATGAGGCGCTAGTCGTTTAGTTGGTTTGTTGTAACCCCCACAACTAACCCAAATTAATACTTGTAAAATTGTATCTAGTGTGTGTACTTAATTATAAATAACAGATATGTTACAATCTGAGTAGTTAGACAATAGTTTTGTGACTAACATCCCTTCCTGTGACCAACCTTATCTGTTGAGTCAGTTGAGGATGAAGGCAGCCCACAAAATTCTGGAATATAACTTGATCTCAGATGTAATTTGATTTTGGGATGCAATCATTCCAGAAATGTACTTATATGATCGTCGTTATGTTCGACCTGTACGTCTCTTATCATATAATATCATAACTTCAACTAAAGGGTGATTTTTTTGTGGTTAGGATTTTCATGCATTAGTATTTGACAGATCACGCGGGATTTCAGACAAGGTGTCAAAGAGAAAGATGCTCAGTATGCTTTGACATTTCATAATGAATAGACTTACTAACGAGCAACGCTTGCAAATAATTGAATTATATTACAAAAATCAGTGTTCGGTTCGAAAAGTGTTTCGCGATTTACGTCCGATTTATGGTCTACATAATCGACCAAGTGAGCAAACAATTAATGCGATTGTGACCAAGTTTCGCACTCAGTTTACTTTATTGGACATTAAACCAACCACACGAATGCGTACAGTGCGTACAGAAGAGAAAATTGCGTCTGTTTCTGAGAGTGTTGCTGAAGACCGTGAAATGTCGATTCGTCGCCGTTCGCAGCAATTGGGTTTGTGTTATTCGACGACATGGAAGATTTTACGCAAAGATCTTGGTGTAAAACCGTATAAAATACAGCTCCTGCAAGAACTGAAGCCGAACGATCTGCCACAACGTCGAATTTTCAGTGAATGGGCCCTAGAAAAGTTGGCAGAAAATCCGCTTTTTTATCGACAAATTTTGTTCAGCGATGAGGCTCATTTCTGGTTGAATGGCTACGTAAATAAGCAAAATTGCCGCATTTGGAGTGAAGAGCAACCAGAAGCCGTTCAAGAACTGCCCATGCATCCCGAAAAATGCACTGTTTGGTGTGGTTTGTACGCTGGTGGAATCATTGGACCGTATTTTTTCAAAGATGCTGTTGGACGCAACGTTACGGTGAATGGCGATCGCTATTGTTCGATGCTAACAAACTTTTTGTTGCCAAAAATGGAAGAACTGAACTTAGTTGACATGTGGTTTCAACAAGATGGCGCTACATGCCACACAGCTCGCGATTCTATGGCCATTTTGAGGGAAAACTTCGGAGAACAATTCATCTCAAGAAATGGCCCGGTAAGTTGGGCACCAAGATCATGCGATTTGACGCCTTTAGACTATTTTTTGTGGGGCTACGTCAAGTCTAAAGTCTACAGAAATAAGCCAGCAACTATTCCAGTTTTGGAAGACAACATTTCCGAAGAAATTCGGGCTATTCCAGCCGAAATGCTCGAAAAAGTTGCCCAAAATTGGACTTTCCGAATGGACCACCTAAGACGCAGCCGCGGTCAACATTTAAATGAAATTATCTTCAAAAAGTAAATGTCATGGACCAATCTAACGTTTCAAATAAAGAACCGATAAGATTTTGCAAATTTTATGCGTTTTTTTTTAAAAAAAAGTTCTCAAGCTCTTAAAAAATCACCCGTTACTTATAGTACACTTACAAATCCTTTATGTGCCTCCGTACATGTATTCTGTTTTTCTAGACATTTAACTTTCATCTCTGAAGCATAAAAATATTAAATCATATCACATATCCAAACAAAATATACACAACTCTATAATTATTGTATCGTCTTGTATTTCAATCTTTTGGATTCTGTGAAGGACGGCATGCCCTATTGTGAATGGTCATAAATCAACGGTAAAACGTCGTGGCTCTATTGTTTCGAATTTCGGACCTTAATATGTTTATATGGAAACAAATTGTTATTAAGTTGAAATGAAGTCATCTCCAAACCTGATTTTGCATTATATCGAAGTGAATATATTCCTTAAAATATTTGAACATTTCGTCCGTTAAACACATTTACCGCTAGAAAATTATATAAAAAAATAAAGATAAGTAGACACATAATAGATTCTTAAAAAAAAGAAAAACAAATTTATGTAATGTGTTTTGTTATCGGAGAAAAGAACTCGTAAAAGGTACTTTATGGATGGATTGACGTCGAGCGGCACAATGAACATTAAAACTGTTTCTGACATTATCCAAGATACTAAGAAGGGATCGGATTTAGGGTTTACACATTATATGTAACATATTAGTACATATGTTATAAGTTAATAACAATAGGTCAGACATATTTAAAATAAATAAGGATGTGCATATTATAACATTCTTTTGGCGAGCACTTTAAGGATTAGACATATAATGTTTTATTTTTATTCTGGTTTGGTTTTAGATCAAGAGTTTACAGATGAAATACGAAAAGAGGGCGCAATAATATACACTTGCCATACTAATTGCTTAATCTAGAACGTAAGGTTCTCGATCTCTGAGTCTCTTAACATGTAATTTTTTTACTATGATTGCCGCCATAAAAGTCCTATTTACATAGGAATTCCTATGTAGATCCAGGTTACAATAATGCTGCACCATCACTTATAGCCCACTCCAATAAAACTGGTAGTAGAATTGTTTACACAGTTAGAAATTTTTTTTACAGTTCTATCACACTTCGTTGAATAAAGCTCGTATTTCTGCTAAAAATTTTGTCTATTACGGGGGTGGTACTGATTTTTTTTCTTACTTATTAATTATAATATATTGCCTTATATTAAATCCGTGCTCAATCCACTCCGCGCTCCATTCAAAAACATGGATTTCACTTGGCAACGAGTTTATGCTGCAAAATGCCCCCAAATTTACAAGCGAAGCTCAATGCACCGAAAATTTCCCGCGTATGGAAACATTTTAATGAAGCCGAGAAGTGTCCGTGAAGTTCATATTGAATTGACTTTTAACGAACTGTTTGTACTAAGAGGGGCACGTAATGTCCATGAACCATTATGTAATTAAATTGATCCATTATGTTTTAACCAATACTCAATAAATTTTGTTTGTTATATTTTAGTGTTGGCCGATATTTAGGACATACCACACATCTCGTAATGCTGTAAAGTAAAAAATTTGAAATTACCGATTCAGGAGAAGGACTTCAGAATTTGTTCGAAAAATGAAAATATATTTTTATTGATGAAAAAGTTGTGTGTGATTTAGTCGAACATTAACTAATAAAAAAAACAATATTGGAAAATGCCGTTCGAATGTACGATTTGGCCGTGAATTGTATAGACATTATACTACACATCGTTCCTGCCATCGCAACTTGGCCATTAGTCCAAAAAGAATGGTTTAATACACGAGAAATTACAACAAATAGCAAAGCAATTCAAAGTAGATGTACGCACTCGTAACATTTTTGATATATTATAAGTGCATATACGCTGTCCGATTTCTTTGACAAGTATCACGGTAAAAATTATCAATCAGCGCTGGAAATTTTAGCCGGAACAAAATTGGTTGCGTTCAATGTTTCTGAATTGGTCATGTGCATACATAATTTTAAATGCTTGGGCAAAGAAGTGTCCAAAGTATATCCAGATTTACTAATTGCCACCATGGACAATAATATTAATGAGAAAGGACAACAATTATTATTTTTACGGGATCATGTCAAAGCAATTACCAATATGGCGGCAACACTACCTTATTGAATGCCGGGCGACACGAACAATCGTTTGGTAAGTAAATTTATTTGTCTATTTCCTATTCCTGCATTCGATGTGCTTTTTCCTCGTCATCATCGTACAATAATCACAATTATAGGTGATTCCTAGTTAATCTGTTTATTTATTTATTTAGTTAAATAAATCTATTATGTGATTTACTTGTATGATTTCAGATAGTTTAATTTAAAACAAAAATATAAATCACTTTACTTTGATAAATTAAAGTCAAATAGTCCTAATTGAGTTATTTTCTCCATAGTTTGTGGAATAGCGTTCTGTGCTAAAAATTCATGATTTCGAAATGTTCGGCAAGGCACATTAATTAATGAGCCCAAGCAAAACGTTACCAATAAAAGTCCAGCCCAACAGAAGTCTATTTTCAAGTGTGCATATTTTGTAATCCGTGCATCTTATTGAGTACGGAGGTAATCGAGCCACATTTTCATGGAATGGACTTCTTTTGAATTTCTTTTAAATCAATTCTTTTAATGTGCACAGCATAGTACGGATTCTAGACTGATACAGCGTATTTCAGTTGAGATCGAACGTAAGCGAAATAGAGTGAACATAAGGTTGAATATCTTTAAATTCATCTGTCCATCGTTTAACAAATCCTATCATGGCATTCGCTTTCGCAATAAAATTTTCTATATGCCTATTGAAACTGGCATTTTCGATTAAGCGAGTTTCGATCGCACCACTCACTTAATCTATCGATGTCTTCTTGAAGTTTCTTTGTATCTAGCATTACATTAACAGTTCGAAAAATTTTCACGTCATCAGCAAATACAGCACGTTTGATTTTTTATTTTCTCGGTTATTCGATCTATGAACACAATAAATATCCACGGGCCGATGTGTGATCCTTGCGGAACACCAGACGTAAGTTTAATAACGTTTGATTCCTCATTTCACATTATTACAAATTGTCGCCGGCTTGATAGATAAGAATTGAACCAATTTATGTAATCGAGTGAAATCCCAAATGCGAATAAACTCTGAAGTGTTTTTTGATAACAGATAGATTCAAATGCTTTACTGAAATCCGTGTACGCTACATCAACTTGATTATGTTTTTCTGTTGATATTGTTTTTCTGCTGAGTTGATGATATTCCTCTGTAGCAAGTAACGTCATCTCGTTTACCCGATTTAAAAATTGGTATAATTAATTTTTGAAATTTTCCGTGTTTCGGGAAACGCGCCGGTGCTTAAGGAGTGATTGAAAAGGTAACATAATGGAATTGCTAAAATGTCATCGTACTCCTTCAGAATAGAAGAGGGTTTATTGTTAAAGCCACAACCGTCTCCAAATCCTTCTAAAGCCGATAAAATGTTATTGCTTGATAAAGTGTTATTGCTGGGTTGTCCGTACAATCCACTAGGAACGCTCTGTATATAGACTGATTGAAAAATCGTTGCGAACATGTCAGCTATATCTTTGGAGTTTGAGGAGCTGGTATTATTATAGGTCATATTAGCAGATATTTCCAAAATTGTTTTGGATTAACTATGATTTTGTCTTGAATTTGATCGAGATACAACCTGTATTTTGATTTAAAATAAATTTCAAATTCGTTACTATGTTGTAGAAACATAGTTTTGTCCGCTTCTAACCCGCTTTTCAACATTTTGGTATACGCTTTCGACTTCCAATTTTTTAAGTCAACTAGTCTATCATCGAACCACTGAGGGTGAGCATTTTGTGGTTAGGTACATACAGATCGAAGCCTTGGAATTGAGAGTTGTTTGCCAGTTGATGGATTCCATCAACTTTGTAGCTCCGCGCGGTTTGTTTTTTTGAAGTTGTATTTGATTGGTTGTAGGTGTTCCGAACTCGCCATTAAATCAGTTGAGTCAAATACAATATCTAAAGAGTCGATTGATATCGTTTATGACAAAGGTAACACGGACTCTGAAATTTTGAAAGTGTCAATGCCGTTGCTGAAGACAGAATCCAATAATCTATAACGATTATTAGCAACTGTGTTTATTTGGTTCAAATTATAATCAAGCATGACGTCCACAAATAGAGATTTCGGATCTGTTGTTATATTGCATGGTAAATATTGCATTCAAATTCCACATTATATTTGGAAGATTAAAATCACCAAGCACTGACGAGTTTCTTGTATTAATAACTTCATCAATCGCATCGATGCAAGTTGCGTACTGATCATTATTTGATTAAGGTGGTATATGTGCTGCGTAGAGGAATAGATTGGCTTGGTTAATTTTGATTTTTACACCAATTTTTTAGACCCTCGATGAGGCTAAAGTTACTGGAGCATTCCAGAGTTTAGAATGTACTGCTATCAGTACGCCACCATCTGATTTCTTTGAGTTTCGAGAGACCGATCCTAGTGTAACAAGATTTCTCACATGCTGGGACTTTGATTTGGTATTACCATTTTGCACCAACGATTAGACAATTCGGATTTCTCGAACCGGTTTTTTAGTTTTTTAGAATATGATTAGATTTCGTTACGTTCTTAACATTATTCTCGAATGATTCTTGTCTCATGTCTGTTATCTATTGCTGGAACGTTAATTTGTAGTGGTGCAGACTATAATCGTCTGCCATCGAACTATTTCGATAGCCTCAGACGCAGCAGTTCAGTCGATAAATATTCCTCAAATGACATGCAACAATTCGGCCAGTTACATATTACTACGGGGACGCTCCCTATACAAATATAACGGGTGAAAATTTGCAAAATCTCATCGGTTCTTTATTTGAAACGTTAGATTGGTCCATGACATTTACTTTTTGAAGATAATTTCATTTAAATGTTGACCGCGGCTGCGTCTTAGGTGGTCCATTCGGAAAGTCCAATTTTGGGCAACTTTTTCGAGCATTTCGGCTGGAATAGCCCGAATTTCTTCGGAAATGTTGTCTTCCAAAACTGGAATAGTTGCTGGCTTATTTCTGTAGACTTTAGACTTGACGTAGCCCCACAAAAAATAGTCTAAAGGCGTCAAATCGCATGATCTTGGTGCCCAACTTACCGGGCCATTTCTTGAGATGAATTGTTCTCCGAAGTTTTCCCTCAAAATGGCCATAGAATCGCGAGCTGTGTGGCATGTAGCGCCATCTTGTTGAAACCACATGTCAACTAAGTTCAGTTCTTCCATTTTTGGCAACAAAAAGTTAGTTAGCATCGAACGATAGCGATCGCCATTCACCGTAACGTTGCGTCCAACAGCATCTTTGAAAAAATACGGTCCAATGATTCCACCAGCGTACAAACCACACCAAACAGTGCATTTTTCGGGATGCATGGGCAGTTCTTGAACGGCTTCTGGTTGCTCTTCACTCCAAATGCGGCAATTTTGCTTATTTACGTAGCCATTCAACCAGAAATGAGCCTCATCGCTGAACAAAATTTGTCGATAAAAAAGCGGATTTTCTGCCAACTTATCTAGGGCCCATTCACTGAAAATTCGACGTTGTGGCAGATCGTTCGGCTTCAGTTCTTGCAGGAGCTGTATTTTATACGGTTTTACACCAAGATCTTTGCGTAAAATCTTCCATGTCGTCGAATAACACAAACCCAATTGCTGCGAACGGCGACGAATCGACATTTCACGGTCTTCAGCAACACTCTCAGAAACAGACGCAATTTTCTCTTCTGTACGCACTGTACGCATTCGTGTGGTTGGTTTAATGTCCAATAAAGTAAACTGAGTGCGAAACTTGGTCACAATCGCATTAATTGTTTGCTCACTTGGTCGATTATGTAGACCATAAATCGGACGTAAATCGCGAAACACTTTTCGAACCGAACACTGATTTTTGTAATATAATTCAATTATTTGCAAGCGTTGCTCGTTAGTAAGTCTATTCATTATGAAATGTCAAAGCATACTGAGCATCTTTCTCTTTGACACCTTGTCTGAAATCCCGCGTGATCTGTCAAATACTAATGCATGAAAATCCTAACCACAAAAAAATCACCCTTTAGTATGTTGAAGCAGTCCCTAGGCACGAGTAAATGTGTTTTTTAAAAAAAATCCAGTCACATTATCCGACCATTATTTTATTTGTTCCTCTCGATTTCTTAACTTTTGCACATTTAGCAATATTTTGATCACTCGAACCCCATCAACTTTCTATCCCCATCTACGGCCTAAAATATATTTATAATAAGCAATTAATTATTTAATTTTTATCACACCAGTAAACAACCTCAAAAAGATAATCGTTGGTATCAGGATGGTTGGCTAGATTGATTACGCTGAAATATGTACTCGTAACATGTTAATTTAGATGGTTCATGTGCAAATCTTGTATGTTGATGTAGCTCCCAGTGATGATTAAATGATTTTGAACAGTCACATTTATAAATACTGTCGGTTTCGTAACTTTTACGCAATCAACAATGCTTTGTTGGTCACTCGGCTCTGGCCTCTCATCTACAGCCTAAAATATATACATATATAATTTGTAATTTAAATATTTATTCACCTTAGCAGTAAACAAACTACGACCAGATAATTTGTGTTCTCACTAAGATTGCTAGAATTTAGGACAAGCAAGGAAGCGAGGAAATAGCGATCCTCCATCAAACGCATTTCTACTCATGTGTCAAAGTTTTTGAACATCCATACATTTTACATCATCCTTGACATTTTCACCATTCGAATCCATCAAACGCATTTCTACTCATGTGTCAAAGTTTTTGAACATCCATACATTTTACATCATCCTTGACATTTTCACCAGCATCGTTCGAATGTTGTGTTTCTTCAGTTACATTCCCGTTTATACGTCATGATTTATATTCTGTATGCATTCGCACCAGACTTCAGGTCATTTAATTTAAAGCTAGCAGAAGTCAAATCGAAAATCGGACCAAACCCAAAATTAGAACGCATAACAAGATCAATCGACATACAAATAATTTTGGACTCATGATAACCTAATCAAATGCTCCTTTAAAAAGGTTAAATGACCTAGCAGTTAAATGACCTAGCAGTTTAAAGCTAGGAGACCCCAAATAACGCAAGCATAATAAGATCAATCGACTTAGAAATAATTTTAGGCTCATTATGGCCTAATCAAACGACCCATTAAATAATTTCGGACTCCACTCGTTCTTCGTCAAACTCAGGTCATTTAATTTGCAGCCAGCAGGCTCAAAATCGAAAATCGAACCAAAACTGAAATTAGAACATAACAAGCGTAATCTAATTCCCCATTAAAATATTTCTGGCTCCATTCATTCTCGTCAAGGTTCTGCGTTATAATTTCGGTTTTGGTTCGATATTCGATTTGGTTTCTGCTAGTTTGGTCAAGAACGAGTGGAGCCCAAAATTGTTTAATGGGTCATTTGATTAGGCCATGACGAGCCTACGATTATTTGATGAGTTGAGTTTTGCAGTACTATTTCGGTTTTGGACCGATTTTCGATTCAGATTCTGCTGGTTTCAAAATAAATGACCTGAAGTTTGGTCAAGAACGAGTGGAGCCAGAAATTTTTAATGGGTCATTTGATTAGACCATAATCAGTCTAAAATGATTTATATGACGATTGATCTTGTTACGCGTTCGTTCGTTAATTTCAGTTTTGGTCTGTATTTCGATTTGGGTTCGACTAGCCTTATATTAAATGACCTGAAGTTTGGTCAAAAACGAGCGGAGACCAAATTGTGTTTAATGGGTCATTAGGTCTTATGAACCGAAAATTATTTGTACATCAACAGATCTAGTTTTTCGTTATAATTTCGGTTTAGCTCCGATTTTCGATTTGAGTACTGCTAATTTTAAATTAAATGACCTACAGTTGGGTCAAAAATGAGTGGAGCCCAAAATTTTCTAATGATGCATTTGGTCTGTTTATAAAGCAGAGGACATTGACAATTATAAAGATCAAACCACTAATGAATATAGTACATTCATATTTACTCCACACATCGAGCCAGAAGACATCCAGCTAGCATTGGTAGGATTCGAAGAAGGATGTGGTCCCCATGGTATTCCGGCTTCATTTTTAAAAAATTCTACAAATTTAGAATTTTTAAAATTCCTCTAAGCATTTTGGTCAATCAGTCATTAAAATTGGCAACTTTTCCACAAAAGTGGAAAATAACTAGAGTGACGCCTATTTTCAAAACTGAATCAAGATTTGATGTTTCTTGCTACAGAGGTATTACATCTATATCTGCTATACCTAAATTATTTGAACTAGTAATATGCAACTCATTCAAAGTAGTGCTTCCGCGGTATTTATCACAATATCAACATGGTTTATGCCTAAAAGATCAGTAGCAACAAATCTCATAGAATTAACATTTTTCATTCTATTGAGAAGAAATTGAGAAGAACAAACAAGTTGATGTAATATACACCGACTTTGCATTGTGAACCTTTGGAACACATTTTCAAGTTCGAATTTTCCAGTCAGTTTGTAGTCTAGTTCAAATCTTATTTGAGTAATCGAATACAATACATTGAAATAGGAGGTAAAACGTCGAATAGAATACAAGCAACCTCTGGTGTACCACAAGGCTCTCACGTTGGCCCATGGATTTTCACAATCTTCATTAATGGTATTACTGAAGTAATAAAGCATTCCAATATCCTAATGTTCGCAGATGACCTCAAAATATACAAATCCATCGAGTCAGTCGACGATGCCAATAAACTACAGGAAGATCTTGACAACCTAGCGTTATGGTGCGAGTTAAACTCTCTGAGTCTCATTATTGGAAAGTGCAAAGCTCCATCATTTCAACGTAAAGCCAACCCTGTTACACAAGGCTACAAGATAAATGGTGTACTCCTTCAGATAGTAGTTGAAAGTAAAGACCTACGGGTTACTTTCGTTGGAAACATGAGCTTTACTAAGCACATTGAGCGATGCATCACTAGTGCGAACTCCATACTCGGTTTTGTCAAACGTTGGACGGGTGACATTTTTGATGTGGAAACAATTAAGATCCTGTATTGTGCTTACGTTCGATCCCAGCTGGAATATGCTATAAATGTATGGTGTCCGTTCTACGAAGAGCGTATCCAAAGTATTGAGAAAATAAGTTTGTACGCTACTTGACCTGGAAATACGGATGGGTTTATGATCATGATCTAAAATATCACGTAAACATAGAACGACAACCACCATATTTAACCGGGTGCAAGACATACAACTTAACAACTCTAGAAAATAGACGCGAATTGCTAAAAAGTACATTTATTGGTAATCTCCTACTAGGCCTAATCGACGAACCGGATGTGCTAAAGTCAATTAAAATAAATGTTCCTTGTACACAACTGAGAAATCATGACTTCCTCCACTTAGATAGATACAGAACCAACTAAGAGTTTCAATAGAATTAACTATTTATTTGACTTTAAATAATTTTAAAAGTAGATTAAGGCAATTCTATGCCCCTCATTGATTTTTCGTCTTATTTCACATTTTCATATCCAACGCGGATTTATTATATTTTGTATTTTTTGAAGTCAAATTTGTAGACTTATTTCAATATAAATAAAACAATTAATAGATCAGGCCATAGTGACAGTAAAATTATTGGTATGTATATCGATTGGTCTTGTTGTGCGTTCTAATTTCGGTTTTGACCGATTTTCAATTTGGGTTCTGCTAGTTTTAAATTAAATGACCTTCAGCTTAGTCAAGAACGAATGAAGTCCAAAATTTTCTACCGGGGAATTTAAATAAGCCATAATAAGCCTAAAACTATTGGTGTGTTAAGGGATCTTGTGATGCGTTTTTATTTTGGTTTTGGTCCAATTTTTGATGTGGATTCTGCTAGTTTTGGAGTGATAAAGCCTAATGTTTTTTCTCGAACGAACAACTGTTTTTAATTCATTTTCTGATATGGGTTCTGCTGACTTTTTCTAAAGCTAGCAGAACCCATCGTTTTAGTCGGAAGGGATGAACCTCAAATTTTTTTTATAGAGCATTGTTTTACCCTGTTAGACTATAATTATCCATACTATCTTGTAATCTTCTGCTATAGGGGTTCTGCTAGCTTTACTCCGCAGTATATTCTAACTCATCTGAAATTTAAATCAACACATTGCAGAAAAATCTATCTCTACCTCGGTCCACACAAAAGCTAGCCGGCTGAAATATGGTGCGTGTATTAGCGGATAAAATGTGGATTTAACCTGTGTCACATTTTATCACCTAAACTTCATTGTGCCTATCATTAAATTATCGTGTTCGAACACCGATGTGATCAAAACAATTTAATATTCACAATGGGAGTCTAGTAATTATGTATGAGGCTATACAAAAACACGCAAGCCGAGCCATCGGGGCTAATACATTAACCATGAAACTAAATAAATTTTGTAACCACATATACAAATGATGGTACGTAATATGTATCTCGTCACGTCTAATTAACTAGAAAAGCAATTGAGTGACCCAAAGAAGAAAATCAAATAAAAAATTGTAATAAAAAAGATAAGTAAGAAGTTACACCACTACAATATAATCATTAGGCCTTCTTTAAAGTTTGCTTTAAGATTAATGTAAATATCTAAGTAAATAGTAAATTATTGGTGAACAAATTTACTTAGGCAAAATCCATACCATATAAGATGAACGTATCTCTCTACACTGTGCAGTGTTTGTGTATTACTTCTGCTGCTTGCCTGCTTCATAAAACACAATAAAAGACAAAACGAAATATTTTCACGACTTCTTGTTCTTCATCTTTAATGTATTATGTAAATATATAATTTCTTCTACAGTTTAACAGAAAAAAACAGAAGTTTGTTAGCTTAAATGTTAGAAGTTTTGTTTATCGATATAATATGCATGAAACAATATTCTATGTTTAGATAAAAAATTAGGTAAAATTCAGTATCACAAAATGTGGGTAAGTCTGTTAGGTCAGGCCTTATGGATATTCAAATTTTTTACTTTAAATTTTTAAATATTCTCAATTATCGAAAGAGCCTGACCATTTTTCTATTTTATGTCAAGATAAACAAAGTCTTACCTTCATATCTCCCCATGAAGTCTCCTAGGTAATTTCAAAATGATTAATTTCGGCCTTGTACCCAAAACCATATCCGTGATTGTTCATCTTATCAGAGACTGCTGAAGGTGAGGCTGAATATGCTTAATTTATTAAGACATAGAGATCACCAAAAGTCCTGAAGACTAGGGAACATTTTTAATATGAAACGTCGTTGCACTAGAAGAACTTTGATGACACCACCAATACTTAACGTCTCAGCTACGGCAGAAATTGGGACTAAAGATCATTTGAGTCATCTTTATTAAGTAAGGTAAACGAATTACTATATTACTAAACTCAATATAGCAAAACTTACATCAGCAGTGCATTCAATAGATGAGAATAAATTTTGCATCTGTTGGACGTCGATTCTTTAACAGATAAAGGCTATAACTGTGCAGTCGTAACTGTCAACAAGTGTGTAAAGTTATCTCAGTATTTCATCCCAGAAAAATAAAAAATTTTCATCAGGCAATACAAGTTATATCCCTTTCCAGGCTTTTTTAAATTCATCCCAGAAAATTTTTATTTTTTTTGAAAATAATATTTATTTATTACAACTGGTTTACAAATCATCTAGTAATTTATCTTTCGTAATTTATATTATTGTTTGGGGGGTTGTAGCCCTTTGGCTAGTCCCCTTTACAATTTTATTATATTTTTAGTCGATCCTGATTGGATCTTGTAGATCATGCGGTTTCTTCCTTCGCAGCCGTCTTACTGGGTTTGAATCATCCAACATACGACGTATCTCAGCATTTTGGTGTAGACTAATACGTTGCATGTGTTTTCTCGCGTGTTTGCTTATTTCTTCACTAACGAAATCCATCTTCAGATCTCTATGGAGGTTATCATTTCTTATGTACCACGGTGCATTAACTATTCCACGTGGGACTTTGCTTTGGAATGACTGAATGATATTGACATTGGTTTTCTTTGTACAGCCCCAGGGCTGAATACCGTAAGTCCACACAGGTTTTAGGATTTGCCGGTATAGTAGTAATTTGTTATGTAGAGTTAGCTCAGAATTTTTTCCTAAGAGCCAATCCATCTTTCTGTATTTGATGTTTAACTCTTCTTTTTTCTTTTTCACTTGCCTAGATATTTTGCCGTATTTGCATAGGGGAATTTGCTGGGAGTTCAGTTCTACTGGTATCCAGTTGACCTTCTTGTTGGTAAAGTTTACGTGAACAGATTTTGTTTCATTAAGTTTTATTCGCCATCTCTTGGTCCAGGTATTGACAATATTAGTAGCTCTTTGCAATTTGCTTGTAGATTCTTCGTAGATGTTAGTAGGGTAGTTGTTAGTAGTTCGAAATTTTGAAATGCACAAAATATGATAATACAACAAATATTATCATATTTTGTGCATTTCAAAATTTTCTGGGAAAGTGTTTAAAGTGAAAAATAAAGTGTTTATTTTTCAAAATTTTTATTAGTATGTTGAGATGTCGCAATGACCCGTATCTTTATGGCGTATTCAGTTAATGCATGCATTATTAATTTAAATTAATGATTCCCGGGAACCACAAGTGTTGTGACCGATCTCTTCTGATTTCAAAACGGCATCATGTCCACTATCGAAAATAAAATTCACATGCCGATTCGTATATTGAGATTGGCGCTATAGCATCTTATGATGGCTCATTTTAAATAAAATTTTAGATTTAAACGAATGTTACCCTGGAACCTAAGTGTCGTAATCGATCTCATTTGTTATCGATTGGACATAATGTGAACTATCTTCGAATAAAAGTTCAATTCTATCCGTATGATAGGACTGGCACTATGGGGTCCCCCCATGTTATGACATGTCATAACACAATTCGGATTTAAGTTAATTGTTCCCAGGAAACTGAAATGTTGTTTTTGATTTGTTCTGATTTCTATACAACATGTTGACCTCTACTTACAAAAAAAAAATCCAAAAACAAATCGTATGTTGAGATTGGCACAATAGGCCCATATGTGAATGGCCATCGTATCAATATTAAAAAATGTATTGCATCAATCTCAACATCCGTTGGGTCTTGAGATTTTTTTGTAGATTGAGGTCATCATGCTGTATCAAGGAGAAATCCATGACGACGTTTTAGGTCCCTACTATTTATTAATTTAAACTCGAATGTGTGGTTGAAATAAAGTAGGCCTTCCCAGAATCCTATAGCGCCAATCTCAACATACAGACGGTGACGTAAATTTTATTTTGAATAGTGGACATGATGTTATGTTTAATTCGCAAGAGATCTCGATATTACCTATAAAAAAAGGTCAACATACGGTTGATCTTTTTTTTTATAGGTAACGGTCAAATGTTGCATTGAAATTAGAAGAGTTAATTTAATTAATTTAAATCCAAATTGTGTTCTTAAAATTGATTCGACTATTTACACATATGACCCCATAGTGCCAATCCTTACATACGAAACGTTAACATTTTATTCGAAGATAGTTCAAATTATGTTCAATCGATATCAAATGAGATCGGTTACGACACTTTAGGTTCCAGGGATCTATTCGTTTAAACCTAAAATGTATATTTTATTTTAAATGGGGCATCCCAAGATGCTATAGCACCAATTTCAACATTTTGATCATAATGTGAATTTTATTTTGGACAGCGGACATGATGCCGCAACCATACGGTTGGTCTTGGGATTTTTAAAAAAATATAACAGTCATCATGTTGTATCGAAATCAGAAGAGATCTCAAACGATATTTCATGTTTCTGGGAACAATTAATTTAAATCCGAATTGTATTCTTAAAAATGATTCATGTAGCATATCAGAAAGCAGATCAGAAAGTGATTGTTGATTTGTGTGTTAAACAAAAATGTCGATAAATTGTGTGATTCACTGAACAAATATTGGCCAGCTCAAAGCGTGTCTGTATTGTTTAGGGGATGTGATATATAAGGCCAGTTAGCTTAAGAAATGCTCTGTCGAATGACCCTACAAACATATGGATGTGATTTATGCGAACCAACAAATATTTGGAAAAATTATGTGGTCCACTGAAACAAATATTGACCAGTTCACAGAATTGTCGCGCGGATGTGACGTCTCCTATCGAACAATACTACAAACGTATGGATGTGATGATTAGAAAGCATTTGTTGATGTGTGTGAACAACCAAAAATTTCGAGAAATTTTGTGATCCACTGAATCAAATATTGGCTAGCTACGATTAGCTAGATGCGATTATCAAGAGTGTTTGCGATTACCAGGATATCATGACTACCTTTAAAAATAGCAACATGACTCTATCTTTTGCTGCCATAAATCCACTGGCAGATCTTTAATTTTTGAACGGATAAGTTTTTTCGGCATTTTTATCCAAAACAGTCCGGTTTCATCGGCATTAAATACTTGATCAGGCTTGTAATGATTATCATGAAAAATTTTGGCCTAGTTATACTGATATTCTCTGGATTTTTCATCACCTGACATCAGTTATGCCATTTTTTGAATTTTTCGAACCATCTGTAACTGGCGGAAAATTCTGCTGTCGAGGTAGTGGATGTCCTTTCTTTTATTTGGCTGAAAAGTTGAAACGCTTTGTGTTTAAAAGGATTACTATCTACCGGTATATTCTTTTTACCTCTAACCAAATAATTAAAGATTTTCCACGGCTTCCATAATTTGATCCCGTTTATAAGTTGAAAATTTGGCACTGCTGTACCACTCGCTACACTTTTACGAATATAATCTTCCATTCGCCGTATTTTTCTTACAGTCGACTCATTCAAACCATATTCTTTTGCCACAACGGTTGACCCCTGCTCCGATTTCAATCTATCCAAAATTTTGATTTAACGATTTATAACGAAATTACATGCCGCTTGGTAAGATTCGTTTTCTTTCCTGTTGCCGACGTGGTAGGTCCATAAAAATTGTATGTTAATAAAGTTATAAAGAAGTTTACATATTGTAAAATTATCTAATTTAAATTACAAAATTTTCTTACGTTTTGTTTTGATAGGTTATAATAGAACTGAAGAAATTTGAATAAAACAACACAACTAAATGGAATTCTCCATTCCAACCATTTTCGATGTTGACATTTCCTGAGTGCGTCTTATGGAGTAAAACACCTCAATAGAATGACAGTGTTTTAAAGCACATTGAACATCGAAATATTAGTATAGAACTTTTTTTTAAATTTTGTTAACCGTGTAAAAGCAAAATCGCGTAAATCGAGTACCGTGTAAATCGAGGGTGTACATATATACAAAATATCTAATACTTATCTTTCATTCTCTAGTAAATAAAACAACAAATACAAAATTTGTTATTATATTTTGTTCAGATTAAAGAAAATCATCTCAACTTCATACAGACACCACCTCTGACTGAACCACAAAAATATTATTTATTTGTTCTGCATCCGAATACCAACCGAGTTTTACTATGGTAAGATTGGAAACTAACTACATCTGTTAGATTCTAGCAAAACTAAATAGGAATATAATCATGCAAAATTGCGATTGCATCTTTGGAAAAATTATTAAAGGGTTTAGATTTTTTGCGATTTATTTCGGTTAATACTTAAAATTTAACAAAATGCCACCGACAAACATATCAGATTTTTTTCTTTGTCTTTTGATATATCATAATCTAAGTTTTTTTGACTAATATCGTCGCAATGGTATCAGAACTTTTGGCGATTTTTTCGAATACTGCTTATTTTGGAATGACATAGCGGAAAATCTACAGGTAAAATTTTAAGTTATAAATGTTGGTGATAGGTTCTTTAGTTTTTATGGTATGGTACCACTAAAGTGGTGTTTTTGCAATAAACATGAATCGGGTCAATTTACCACCATTTTTTCGTTTGGTCCAATGCTGATTGGAATTTGGTGTTTCGACAATGAATATCACTCAGCTATTTCATAATCGATTTCCATCAATTTCGGCTTTAATGGTGAAAATATGACTTAATAAAATAAGAACTGGCACCAGAATCTTATCCTCGTTCGATTCAATTCTGTTGTTTGATAAATAAGTTTAGGATCCGGCAGTATTAGATATACTGATTGGAACTCCATCAAATAGAACACTGGTGGCCATTATAATGCAAATAATATTACCGAAGCATGAGCAGTGCTAACCAGCCGCTTACGTGGCATTGACCCATATGTCATAATGAGGCTTTAAGATTTTGAGCAAAAAAAAACAATTCGGGAGGCCAACGGTTTATGATAAATTTAACGTGTAAATACAAATAAACGATAGAAGATATTGTTTTTGTTTTTATTCTTAAAAGAAACTTAAAAATGAAATTGTATCTTTCTTACATAGTTTTTTTGTGTCTTTGAAACAGGTTTTGCGATCGTTTTACTTAAGACAACAAGAAGTAAGGGGAATGCACAGGTTTAGATTCAGATATTTTAGTTTTTATCACAACAAGTATATGTTCTTAAAATGCCGTTGTATATCAAAAATTTTAAACAATTGCCTCGAAACAAATGAGATTTAATATTATGGAAGGATACTATGTATACCTGCATATAAAAGCCAATATCGCATATTCCATCATGCTCCCATCCCTGTTGCACGACTAGCGTGATTTATTTTAGCCGCGAGTGTATGTTTTTTTCCAGTTAATTTAAAAGTAAATAATAAAGAAAAGAAAAAAAATCAAAATAACTTAATTTAAAAGTTCGTTTTCTTAAATTTATAAGAAAAAAAATTCTTCCTCTTTGCTTGCTTCATCAATATATTCGATCGTCTTAATAATATTATTTCAATGATACACCGAGAGACGTTAAGATCTTAATTTTAAAACATTTTTAGTATTATTCACGGTGAAACAATTTGTCTTGGATTTTTTTTTGTGTAGATAGATGCACCTCTTTCTCTTGAAGGTTCCCTGTTACATACGTAATGTAAATGATCTAAGAATAAATCTCTTCCGCCATAAAATTATATTATCATATATATGTAAGTCAATTACCTGTTAGATTGCGCACGTTCTCGTACACGAACTGTGTACAGTTAATACAACTGTAAATTATGACAGCAATTAAAATAATGTTAAATCACCGATAATCTACGTAGGTCTAAGATTATGTTCCTTAGTACTAATATCGTGAACATTTTAGTTTTCTGTGATACTGTGTGAGTTATTTTAGAATTTGTTTATTACACAATCAGATTACTTCATATTACTAAAAATATTACTATCATTGATGTTGATCATAAAATCGACTGTTGTTCCCGAAAACGGAATTCAAATTGATGTTACAATTTCTACTTTAGAATTACAAGGATAATAAAGTATTGTAACTGGTTGATTGATTGATTGAACTGTAGGGCCAAGTACCACTGAACAACTGTCCCGGATAACGCTGGGCCTATTCCTACCGCCTGTTTACACATAACAATATGAAGGATAGGAAACGTACTTTTTGGACTGAACGACCCGGTTGTAGACACCAAGCAACATACGGCACAAGACAATACTATTCTAATCTGCTTGGACAAATGATGCAGGTTTAATGGTTATTAAAGGTATTGGTTTTCGCCAATTGCTTCTAAATCAGTAACCTAGTGCATCTGGAGATTTCCTAAAATTTAATAAGCCATATGTGATTGCTTTTTATGCACTCATATCGTACAGATCGTTTACTAATAACAAAGTGCGATTAATTCTCCCAAGTGTTATTTAAATTTAAAATTAATATTTTGTTTGTGAATCAAAAAGAGGGCTAAGCCCCTCAAAATGTGACTCTTTAGAAAACATAAATAAAATTATTAAAGTGAATTATAATAAAATTAGTTTACAAACAAATAATGAATATGAACAATAATAATATCGAAACCAGGAATACATTTAATGTATTGCAATCTAATAAAGATCTAAATGATCATAATGACGAAGACGAAACAATAACTGTAAAAAAGAACAATAATACCATCGCTTGTTGTCACTTATAAAAAAGTGGATGTAATTAAAAAATTGTTAACGCATAATCTAATTACCAAATACAAAATAAAAATACAGTCAATAGGAGTTTAACTGCTATTTGAAAACATTACTGACTATTCTATGATTTGAAATGTATTGGCAAAAAATGCCTCAATGCAAATACTTTACGTTTGCTGAGCTCAACAATAAACCAAAGAACAAAGAATTTTGAAATCGATCAATTAAAAGCGTTATTTGTAGAAGAAAACATACCTATTTCTATGCGGTGATAAGCACACTGCTAATGATCCTAGCTGTTCAAAAAAATCTGAATATATTAGTATGAAGAGGAGATTATAAAGCCAACATAACAAATCGCATCATGCTCATACTATGAGGCCCCCACCAGTACTAGATCATAACAGTTTCCCAACTTTGCCGATTCTTAGGCAGCAAGGTTGGTGGAAGAACATGGTCACTGCCGAAACAAATTACCAACCCACTTACGAGCATACTATACACCCCAAGCATGATGAGCTATTTTCAGTTCCGGAGATAACTAAGATCGTTCAAAAATTCATCAGCCGCTTCCAACAATGCCAAACGAAAAGTCAACAACTTTAGATTACTTTTGAAATTTCGGCTAAGTATTGCTATGGCGATAACAAATAGTCTGAAGATTTGTTTTTGGAATGCACAGCATAAGAAATAAAATAACTGAAACAATTGATTTCATAAATAATAATGAGATAGATGTGCTGGTTTTGACCGAGACTTGGTTACAGGCTTCGGATAGGATTAGTACAACTATTTATAAATGTTATACGGCTGGATAGAACTGCACGTGGAGGAGGGGGCTTTGCCGTGTTGATTAGTAGGAGAATTCAGCATTCTCTTCTTACGTGATACAAGACAAATGTAATTGAGTGCCTAGGCTTCAATATAATGTGTGAACCTGGAAGTTTGAAATTAATAGCGGTCTACTTTCCCGGTAGATTTCTTACGAAACAGAAATTGATAAATTTCAAGCCGGATCTAAACTGAATTTGTAACTCACAAGAGAGTTTATTTGTGTGCGGAGATTTGAATGCACGACACAGGTTGTAGGGTTGTTCAAAACCTAATAAAGCTGGTCATATAGTTGCATGCCATAATATCGAATCGGGGTCTAAGTGTTTATTATCCTAGTACCACTACCTATATTCCTTATTCCTTATTCTTAACCTTCTACCTTGGATATAATTTTAACTAACAATATCTATACTATCACAGAGCCATTCACAGCATCCCAATTATGTTCTGTGACATTTTATTATAGAAAAGCTAATTGGAAATGGTACAGGAAAAAATTACAAAATTCTATCAAATTGGATGATTCCACGGCGGCATCACTTAATTTTTAAATATATTTGGAGAAAAGCCTATAACTATGGCTCGAGATATATAGACAATGCACAATGTACCACATAACACATTAAAAACGACCAGTCGTAACTTTTTTTGTCACCCCCAGGAATTGAACCCGAGACCCCCGAATCACAAAGCAAGCGCTCTACTTACTTTGCTGAGAAATTGCAAAACGTGATAACTCATATATGCAATGCACGTGATATTTCCGTACCAAAAGTATACTTACGTACAAATATAGATTTGGTATTGCCTGATTCGGTAAAAAGGTTAATTAAAGTCAAAAATGTTCGCAGGCGTCAATGGCAACGAACTAGAGATCCGTTCATCAACCGGGTTTATCTTGAATTGAAAGCTGAGATTGACTTTCAAATCATTCAGCTACGCAATGTGCGCTGGAACGCGTTACTCAGTGAATTTGACACTGCGTCAAAACCCTTCTGGAAATTTACCAAGGTCATAAAAAATAAAAATAGACTTTTACCACTTTAAAGCATGATAATCGGTTGCTCATTACTGATAAAGAAAAGGCAAACCCGTTTGCTTCTGTTTTTAGTCGAATTCCTACAGTCCATAACGACTCTCCTTTTGGTAAATATGGTAAAATCGTCCATTACTTATTTCAATGGCTCTCCAAATGATAATATTGAATACGCCAAACTAGCTGAAGTGAATTTGATCATTAAATCACGTAAAACCAGGAAAAGCCCCAGTGTTGATAATGTAAACATTTACTGTTAATAAGTGGTTCATTTGGTTATTATATTGACATATTTGGCAGGCTTGGAAACATGCCTTAGTAATTCCTGTGTCCAAACCAAATAAAGATAACGCTAACCCAATGAATTATAGACCGATTAGCCTTCTTTGCTCCACATCAAAAATATTTGAACGCATAATTTTGTCTAGATTACAAAATCATCTTATAAGCCACTCAATATTGCCAAATGTACAATTTGGGTTTAGACAGTTCCATTCAACTAATCATCAAGCCAAACGATTGGCCCATATCATTCAGGATAATCTTCGTAACAAGCTTTCTTCCGGAGTTTGTTGTTGGCTTGGTGGATATAGACAAAGCCTTTGATAGTGTGTGGCACGATGCCCTAATACATAAACATTGTAAAATTGTAAAATTGTTAAACGGTTAAACTAATGGTACTCACCAGTTCTGAAAAAATGACGTACGTTCAGGCGTTCCACAAGGAGCTGTATTGAGCCCAACATTGTTCAATATTTTTATTCTTGATATACCAACCCCGCCCGATTTAATCTCCAGCTCCATGAATTCGAGTCGAATTATCTTGACTCTGGAAAATGGTATTAATATAAAATGGAAGATAAAATTGAATGTTGAGAAAACTCAAGTATCTTTCTTTTCTAGGCGTCGAAAATTTAATTTTCTTCCTAATAGAAGCCTAATTTGAAAATATACAATAATTCGATTTCTTGGGAAGATAATGTTAAATACCTAGGGGTTACCTTGCATAAAACCTTTAGGTTTAACAAACACATTATAACTCGAAAGTTAACAAACTCAATCAAATTCTGTATCCTCTGATAAACTGCAAATCAAAGCTTATCATACAAAATAAATTAATTATAGTCAAAACCATATTTCGAGCAATACTTATCTATGGTGCACCATTATGGTGCTGATATTCATTTCAAGAAACTACAAATAACCCAAAAGAAACTTCTTAAGCTTATTTACGATCTGTCGAGATATTATTCCACCCGGGATCTTCACAGTTTTGTTAATATAATGTTAACCAAAGATCACATAAATGACATTTATCAGCGATTTCAAGAAAATGCTGAATTTTTCGTTAATCGCCTGACTCGGATATTAGTTCAGGATTGATTAGTAAAAACCTCATTTTTCGTAATTAAAGTTTTATGCATTGTTCTGTAATAATTTGTAAACGTCATTTAGTTTAAATTTATAGGTTTAAGTAGAGTTAAGAGATAAAGAGTTTTCCGATAGGAATGATACAATTTAAAAATTTAAAAAACAAACACAAATTATTCTGTGAGACCAAAATTTTTTTTTGTTTGAAAGGTTACTTATGCCATTATGTATGGAAAATAACTTTATTCAAATGACCACCACGACTTCTCTGTACGTACTGCATTCTGTCAGCTCAATTTATTATCACTTTTTCACATAAATTTGGCTGTATTTCATTAATAGGAAGTTCAATGTTGATTTTTAATTGCTCAATTGTTGTTGGATTATCAGCATAAACTTGTGACTTAACATATTCCCAAAGAAAGAAATCAGAAGGTGTTAAATCACACGACCTGGGAGGATAATTAACTGGACCGAATCTTGAGATAATTTCATCATCAAATTTTGTTTTCAATAAATCGATTGTTAAGGTGGCTGTGTGGCAGGTGGCTCCGTCTTGTTGAAACCACATATCTTATCCAGATTATTTTCTCAACGACAGCAGCAAAAAAATCATTTAGAACTGTTCTGTATCGTTCTCCATTGATTGTTACTCTTCGATCATTTTCTTCAAAGCAATATGGACCAATCACTCCACCAGCATGAATTGCACACCACACAGTGATTTTATCTGGATCTAATGGTATCAGAACAGTTTCGTGTGGATTTTCTTCACTCCAAATTCTGCAATTCTATTTGTTTACATAACCATTTAACCAAAAAAGAGCTTCATCACTGAATAAAATTTTTCGATAAAAATGTTCATCATTTTCAAGTTGTTCAAGAGCTGAGGTAAGGTCATATTGAGCTATTTTCAGTTTCTGGCCAATATCTCAAAAACTTCCATTTTTCACCAATAGCTTCGGTTGTTTTTCTAATAGCTTAGGTCATACTGAGACTACATAGAAAATTTGGGGAAAATTTATTGAATAGAATTTAAGTTATTCTCAGTTTCTGGTCAACTTGACTCCACAAACCCCATTTCAATTTATTTTCTGCCGTAATTCTCTTTGTACGTTTTTTAGTACTATTATTGTTCCACTCATTGTAAACGAAAAACCGACACTTCTCAATTTTTACATGAATAAAAAAAATAATAATTCGAAAGAGCGTGGTGTCTCCTTACAGCCAAGTGTCTTGGATGCCGACAACTTTTCCATGATACTGCACTGTATACGGGCTCACAAGATCCGCTATCTGTCGCGTACTCCCAATGGAATAAAAACAAACAAATTATTAACGCCCGATAGAACGAAAATCGTCCCTTTAGCCTGGGATAAGGTGCACTGCCAATCCAGCAGCGTGAGTCACTTGGAAAGGGAAATGATTGTAATTGTAAGGAAATTAAACGGTCGGACAACCACCGGAAGCGGATTGGATGCAAGCGTTTTGTTGACCATCTGAATCTAGTATCGATACGCGATACGATTTCAGCCATATCATATCATATATTACATGCCACAACCAAGCGGCCGTCACAAGTAGTAGGTCAAATATAGCTTCCGGAATCGTTAGTTTAAATGACGCAATTTGCTGTGATTTCTTGCATTTGTTTTAGCTGGCTTAGTACTTTTATATAAATATTCCAAAAATGTCAGAAACTTATGTTAAAAAGTAGTACTTTATACACAGTTAAATTTTCAATCCAAATATAGAGAGTGTCAAGATAAACTACTTTGGGCTATGGTACTTCAATGAACAAAATTATCACCACGCAATAAGCCAATAAAATGTTAAAGCACAAATGCATAGAAGGTTTAATAACAGCGATCACACAGAACAAATTCAATTTCGATAAAGTGACTCAAATACCCCAATATTTTTATGAAACTTGGGTAATGAAGGTTGCTACAGTGATGCTTTCAAGGATATGTATAACAGACGGCGTTGCATAGAGAATGAATGCTTTCATAGCCGCGAATTAAGCCTCATACAACGTTATGATTATCGACAAAGCCGATACGTAACCTTATTTTATTTCATATCGTTAAAATACATCTTGATGAACTCGATTTCGACTATAGAATTGAAATTTATAATATATATGTTTAATACAGTGCTGGATGCAGAAAAAGTCTTTAAAGATGTTCTTATTTTTCAGGTTCCTTGACTAATTACTCGAAGTGGATTACATCGATAACTGTCTAGTATCTATATTAAACCAGGTGTTAAACACCTCGGATTAAAGGTAAGAGAACTACCGGTGAATGTTTATCTACCGATATGAAAATCGGGCGAGCTACTGAATCTACGGCGTTTACCGAGTGATATATGAGAAATAATTTTTGACCCAATTTCAAGAAATACGCGAAAGTAATCCAAACATGTAATAATTATATAATTCATGTAAAATGTTCAATGATTTGTAAAACACAAAATGTTCAATTTATGAAAGTGGGAATGAAATCGGTATATGTTTGTCCTAATATTAAAAGCATCGGTTAATTAAAGTGCCAGACAGAGCCTAAAAACCGATTTAGGTTATATGTGTATTGGATAATAATGCAATTCCGTAAATTGAACTTTTAAACTTAGGCAATGCACCTCCCTTAAAATCATTAGACATTGATCCTGTACACTCCTGTACACTTCAAAGGGAACAAATAAATTTTAGTACACCGTTACCTGTATAAAAATGGTGCCCCGTATAATAGCATACCAAGCCAATTGAAAGATAAGGCGAATAAGAAAATACCGACAATTTTTGGATAAACCCGAAAAATTCACTGGAAATGGGAAACCTCGCAAATTTCCAGTAAGAAAATTGGTCCCAAAATAACTCAAACAATCATGCTCTTAATATACGCTCATAATTGATTTTGAATTTTAGCCAGTTTTTCATGATACACAATGAATCGAAAACTTAAAACAGTTCTCTGATTTGCCTACAATTTGGTAAGAAATATATGTACATATATGAAGAAAAACTTTTCTAAGAATACACATAAAACATAAAACTAAAATTGAAAATTTCCCTTAAAAAATTCTTCACAAAAAAAAAGTTTGTAAAAGTTTGTTTTTAAAAATAGCATTTTATACCTATTATAGTATTATTATATATTCTATACCAAAGAATTAATTTGTCATCAGCTCCAAAGCGGCAAATTTGTGAACTAAAGTGCTGTTAATAAAATTGCTGCTTGTCAAAAACCTTTCAACCATGAATGTTTTGTACGTCACATGATTTTATTGGAATGAGCTAAACGTAAATGCTTCTAGCGCCACAACGGTAGTTTTGATAACTATCGTACTTCAACTTATTTTGTGAAATTCTTTAAGACCTTTTCAATGATTGAGATACGTTTACATTCTATACCAAACAATTTACTACCCGCACCAAAACACTGAATTTGTGAAATAAATTGCTAAAATTTTCCTTCGTCCAAAATCTTTAAAACGACATGTAACATGATCAGTTCAAAATTAGAAAAAGTCATGTGTAATCAGCGCCACAATAGAAATTGGGATGCCTCAGCTAAATTTGGGACATTCTCCAAGACCTTTTCATTGCCTTGTCACACGTATATGTTCTATAATAAATCAATAATTAGCTCCCAGCGCCAAAACGATGCATTTAGCAACTAAAGGGCTAATAAAAAATGGTTGCTTTTCCTAGTCCTTTCATATGAAATGCTACATTATTATATGGGGATGAGAAAAATTGTAACTGCTTCCAGCGCTACAAAGTTAGTTTTGATTACTAAGGTGCTTCAGAAAAATTATATGATGGATATATGAACGAAAGAGCTGATTACAAAATGTTTGCTTTTAAATGATATGCTACATGATTATATGGGAATAATAAAAGTTATAACTGTTTCCAGCGCCACAACGGTAGTTTTTAGTATTAAGGTTTCCTAAAAAATGATAACATTTTTCAAAACCTTTTCTACAATATACGACAAGTATTATTTTAAAATAAACGAAAAATTAGCTATAGCGCCAAATCGGTAAATTAATGTACTAAAGTACGAGTATATGGAAAAAATAATACAATGCGTAGTTTTGAGTGATTTCCTACAGATATTCATCCAGATGGAAGGACAAACTTTGTTTGCATTTTTTAATCAGGGACGTCGAGGAAAGTGGTTGTGGAGCATGGTAATTATTCATTATTAGCAGTATACGTTATTCTCGACACCAACAATTCCGAATTACGCGTAGACGCACAGAAATGATCAATATTAGCAGGAATTATTTAAGATGAAGGGGTTAGGCTGTTATTTCAATGATTGATAGCTGTGGCCGTAAAAAGTTCCTGATGAAGATTCAGAATATTAGTGCGATCTGTAATTACAGCTGTTGTTAATATACGAATCGATCGTCAATCACAATCTGGTTTCTTCTTTCCTCCTCTTGAAATTTCGGGATTCCCAATTTCAACATTGCAATTAACTATTCAAATCGTTTGTGGTATTGGAAGCTTAACCTTGTGTTTGTTAAATTATTAACAAAAATTACAATGGGATGGTATAAATATGTGAAACTATCCTGCTCCCTTTGGGTGCATAATCGAGGTGAGATTAGGGTTGGAAAGGTTGGAAGTTTTGTTTCGAACTAATGAAACATTGAATTCTTTAAATTAAAAAATTCGGTCATCGCACCAGACTACAGTGACCAAACTACAAAAATATAAAAATTAAAATTGGTGAAACATAATAATTCGCTAAGGCATTGTGATTATACTTTGTATGTAAGTTCAAAGTATTTTCAATATTTTTGTAGTTTGGTCACTGTAGTCTAATGAGGCCTGACCTAATTTTTTAATTAAAATAATTCAATAATTCAGTAGCTCAAAAGCAAACTTCCTACGACTTGGTAACCTAAACTCGATGTATATCCTTCTCAATTTTTACACAAAAAATACTTCAACACTGCTTAGTTCTTTAAACTATATAAATAAAATTAACAGAAAATACGAAGTACGAAGGAGCTATTAAAATAAGTTAACTAACAATTATTTAAATACTATATAACAGTGTGAACTGATCGGACTAAAAAAATTACCAAATGTAGTAGTTCCATAACAGAACTTTAATGTTAGCACTGTATGAATGAATATAGCTCTATTTGGCATAGCGTTGTAATTATTGATAATTTTATTATATCTTCAGTCATCTTAGCTCAAAAGGTTAAGAAATACTGATATTACTGATCATAATGATTAAGATGATGATGATGACGGTCATGATTGTCTTTAAAAAATATTTCATTCCTTCTCTTATTTTGGTATGCTTATTTTTTTATTGTATAGTTTTTAATCTTAAACGAACCAAATTACACAGACAGAAAATAAAAAGAAACTGAAAACTCTTAAATGGGATGTGCCTTTCGAGCCCCACCACACACTAAACATATTTCTTCAAGATTTTGTATACATTCGATTTCGGAATCTATATATCGACCTACACTAATATGTTTCGTTTCTTATTCATTTGGTTTTCGGTCTATCTTGTTGATGTTGTTGTTTCTTTTATACATATGCGACGTACGTCCGTAAATAAATATATGTGTGCCTGTGTCAGAAGAAAATTTAAAGAAAATACAAGAAAAAACAAAAAAAATTAATAATCATGGCCACATTTCGTCTCTCATCATTATTATTACGTTTTGTATCTTAAGTTGAATATACAAAGACTATACCTATATAAAAACTACTTTTCTTGAATTTCTACCTCTCAATATCTTATTTTGTGTTTTCTTGCCAGTTTCTTATTATTTATATAAAGCTGAGAAAGATGCATGTAATTATTACAGCGCTAGACTTACAAATTTTTTTCCATAAATTTTTGATGTGTACGTACGCATACGACCAATTTATCCTGCACAATAGACCTTTTCTTGTTATATATAGAGACAACATATACGTGACTAGTGTTCACAGATCTACATATAATAATTCCCAATTCGGTTCTGTTGTGTAGCAGAGAATTTTTTTCGACCATAAATCGAGTATAAATAATAGGTAGGTATTTACTATTCGATCAAGAGTGATGAGGTTGTTTAAGATTCCAAAAAGTATTTAAAAGAAACTAACAAGAAAAAGAAAACAAAAATCTTACCTGATACACAATAATTTACCTGTTGATGAGAAATTGGAATTAAGACATTAAAAATTAAAAAGGTGTATATGTAATATATAAATAAATACGAAAACACGAACACACACACGCATATATATATATATATAAATATATATATATATATATATATATATATATGTATATATATATATATATATATATATATATGTATATATATATGTATATATATATATATATATATATATTTATATATATATATATATATATATATATATATATATATATATATATATATATATATATATATATATATATATATATATATTAACTTTAAACGTTTAGGCGATTTGATAAAAATAGCCGAAGTTCAGTTTAGGAATTAGGCACCTACCCAGTGTTTTTAAATGACGTTTGATAGAGAATGAAGTTCTCAAATTTAAGCAAAGCGTTAGTTAACGTCTTACATAACTCAAAAAGTTCAAGAAATAAAATTCCTAAAACCTGAAATTAGTTGGTTAGCGACTACTTATTTTAAAAGAAGAAATCGCAGTATTATGGATGACATATTAATGGTCTAGTCCTAAACCTTATAAGGGCGGTGAATAGGGCAACAGACTGAGGATTATTTGATAATATATTTGAAAAATATATTAAAACGATATCTACCCGTATTATAATACGTTAAAAGTTTCTTAAAACATTTAAGGATACATCAAGAACAAAAAATAAATCTAACACTATCTTAATAGTTTAAATTATATGTAAGTAATCAACATGAGTTAGATAGTTGAATATAAATTTCTATAGAAAGAACTGTTTCTGAAATGAAATACTAACAGACATTAAGCTCTTATTTAACTTTACTTCGAGGTGTGGTGACCAAGATGTTGGAAGTTTGGTTTCGAACTAATACAATTTTTCAACCCCTTCGCAACCTCAAATTTTATTGTATTGACATACAAGTGATATGAAATATTGGGTTATTCTGGATGATAGCCAGAGATTAATTTTATATCGGCTATCATTATCTAGAATAACCCAAAGTCTAATTTTACTATATGCGGCACCTAGGTTCTGTAATCGCTTTGATTGACTGAAGTTTCTAATGTTTTATCGATTGTGATACTAATGGTTGAACCTAGATGTATGTTGAACAGGTTAAATATTGATGTTTATTAAATGTTAAGCCTATTTTCCGCCTACCGTGGGTCAGAGTTTGGTGATTTACTATCAATGTTTAATTAGGAATAGTTCGCTTATCTCGGGTGGGGTCTTAGACCACTATATTTCCAACTAAATGGAAGATAATTTTTACGTTTTGTAAAAGATCTGATTTATTTAATTTAATTCTTCTGTTTATATACAAAATTACACAACTGATTACACTAACTTCAATGAGAACGTTCCAGAGCTCCATTTGTTTCAGCTTCTTGGTTAGAAACTGGAAATCGTAACGAAAATTTTGTCAAATCATCTTGGATTGTTAAAATATGCATTTGTTTCTCTGGCACAGTTCACAGGATTGAATAAATTGTTTAATTCGGGAATATAAGTTCTTAAACTGGTAATATGATTTTAATATTGTTGCTGTGCGAAATACATCTTGATGACCTCCGTCATATGAAAATCTTCAATAATTTAGCGATTTCTGTATGATCAGTTAGTTGTACGATCAGATCATCTTGTATTATTGGTTGTTTGGTTTGAGATCGGGTCAGTACGTTCACTTCTGTTTCGACATGCGTATCTGTCTCAACATTAATTCTGTCGAAGGCATCCGCGTTAAAATTTAAATTTCCAGATTTATGAACAATCGTATAATCGAAATCGTCTAATCTTATTCGCCACCTCATCAAGCGAGACGATGGATTTTTTAAGTTACACAGCCAGATTAACGGTTTTGACGATTGTAAAGTGACGACCGTATACATATGGGCGGAAATATTATACAGACCATACAATAGTTAATAACTCTTCTCAATTGTCGGATAATTTAATTCTGCTTTGTTTAACACATGACTAGCAAATGCTATTGGTAAATCGAAATCATTTTTGCATTGAGATAAAACTACCCCGATAGCAATGTTACTTGCAACCGTTCTTAATGTAAATGGTGCGGACTAAAACACTTCTTAATTTTGAAAACGATGAACCGCAACAAGCACCCCATATAAAAGGTTAACCCTTCTTTAATAAAGTAGTTAAGGGTTTTACGATTTCAGAATATCTATTAATGAAACGTCTGTAGTATCCAGAGAGCCCCAAAAATGATTTGACTTGTTTTTGATTTATTGGTTGGGGGTAATTTTTTATGACATTTACTTTAATATCTGCTTTAATTCCGCCTTCTGTTACAATGTGTCCTAGATAAGCAATTTCTACAAAAAATTACATTTTTATAAATTTACTTTTAAATTGTTTGTTCTGAAACAATTAAAATTGATGTTAATTTTGATTTATGGTGCTTTAGATTATGTCCGGTTACCATAATATCGTCTAAATATACCAAACATTTAATTCCATGTAGAGCCGTTGACCACGTGATTCATCAGGCGTTGGAAAGAGTGAGTCAATGAAACTCCTTGCAACCCTTAACTGGACGCTGGAACGCTATCTTTTCTTTATCAGATTCATCTAAAAGAATTTGAGGATAACCATTTGTGAGGTCTAAAGTAGTCAAATACTTTGATTTACCAAGATGATTCGATACATCAGAAATGTTTGGTAACGGAAACACATCGTCAGTAGTAATATTATTAAACTAAGTTGTTCGAACCGTTTATTCCCACCAAAGTGTAGTTAATTTTTGTTTTAAATAGATCTAATTAAACAACCAAATTTTTCGAGCTTTTAGCAATTACGCCACATCAGGGTTTGTTGTGTTCTTTTATTAATTTAAAAATACATTAATTGAATGAAATACATTAATTGAATTAAAAAATTCCATTGCAAGAAAAAAAAACGCAAAAAAAATCGAAATGTGAACATGCAAAAAATTGCTGTGCAAGCAAATATGATCCAACGGAATTAAAACTAAACGTTAATGAGCCTAGTGAATTAATTGAAAAAGATAAAAGTGCAACGTCGCCAAATAACGATAATATAAACTCGCAAAGCGCATCGACAAGAAATGATAATGAAACAACAGTGATGGAGGTCAGTGTTTAGTGCAAACCGGTTTAGACAGGTATATCACTGTGCAACCCAAACGAAAGAGGAGCCCTAGATCAGCGGCCAATACGAGCGTAAATAAATTCACTAAACTAGCCACGGTTGAAGTGGCTCATCGCAACCGGTTTTCTAGTTTAATAAACGCCGATGAAGTTGCTGAAGATGCTGTACCAGAAAATAACACATCAAAAACTGAGAAACCGCCACCAATATATTTCAGGGAAGAATCAAATAGAGATTTAGCAACAACCATCGACACTTTAACGGAGGGTAACTTTTATATTTCCGTGGTTAAACGAGGAAATATAAAAGAAACCAAAATTCAGCCGTCAAGTATTGAGGCATACAAGGCCTTGATAAATCATTTTGATGAATCTGATCTAATTGATTAATTGAATTTGCGTACTTATGTTAAGGCCACCGATTGCTATGATCTGTCGTCTGATCATTCACCGATTATAGTAACAATGAATACTGTTGTCTTAAAATCAGAAGCACCGAAACGTCTAACAAACAAACGAAATGATTGGAATCAATATAGGAGACTAGTCGAATAAAATTGTTTTCTTGATATCCCGCTAATAACACCAGCAGATATTGATGTGGCTGCCAGAAAAGCTAAAAGAGGCATTGGAAATATCAGCTGAAAAGGCTCCACCAATCATCAACAATTCTGAATAAATTATCACATAAATATCCATTCACTAATCCAGGAAAAGCGGAAAATTCGACGGCACTGGCAACAAATAAAATCACCATTGTTGAAATGCAAATTAAATCGAGCTTATTTAAATGAACTCTCGGCAACAGATAAGACTGATTATTCCTTGTGAAAGGCAACAAAAAACCTAAAAAGGCCTACAAAGTCGAATCCATCGATTAGACTAGCAACTGGAAATTGGGCGAGAAGCGATGAAGAAAAAGCCAATGCTTTCGCTGCACATCTAAAGACGGTGTTTTCACCACACGAAGGAACTAATAATATCGTGCTGCCTCACCAGATGGATGATGATTCATTATTTAAACCTATAAAGTTTGAATAGAAGAAAGTTAAGAACGCAATCAAAACTTGCATTAGCCCGAAAAAGGCGCCAGGATATGACGTTATTACTGACCTTATTACTGGAAAAATGATAAGGGAATTACCAGATAAATGCGATGATGCGAACTAGTCATATTCCTCAAATGCGGAAGACTATTTTGATCACAATGATACACAAGCCTGGGAAAAACGAAACTCAAATCTCGTTTTATCGTCCAATAAGCATGCTTCCCACAATCTCAAGCTGTATGAAAAAATGTTAATAACAAAACTGAAACCAGTATTAGAAGAAAGGCAAATCATTCCAGACCATCAATTTGGGTTCCGAAACCAAAATGGTACCATAGAGCAAGTGCATAGAATTGTAAATACAATCACACAGACCTTTGAGGCAAAGCAATACTGTTCTGCTGTCTTCATGGATATAGCACTAGCATTTGACAAAGTTTGGCACGATGGACTAATACACAAACTTAAAGCGTTCCTGCCGAAGAATATTCACTCCACTTCAGTTCTTTCAATTGAGTTCTGGAAAACTATCTCCTCCAAAGGCAATACATGGTCCAACAAAATGGTGCAACAACTTCCCTAAATGATATAAAAGCAGGAGTCCCACAAGGAAGCGTTCTGGGACCTATTTTATACTTGTTGTACACGGCAGACTTACCTGTTACCGACAATGTAATAATATCAACATTTGCTGATGATACAGCCATCCTGGTATCACACGAAAACGCGCAAACAGCCTCAAGAGAAGTGCAAAGTCCAGCTCAAGAGAAGTGCAGCAAGCTTGAGGATTGGTTCAAGATCTGGCTCAAGATTTGGAATAAAAATCAATTCATGTCACATTCACTCTTGCTCACTAGTACAATTAAACAGTGTATATGTATATTCCTCAACAAACCGAGGTCAAATACCTAGGCTTACACCTGGATAGACGGCCAACGCGGAAAGAACATATTGAAGCAAAGCACAACCAAATAAAAATAACATTTTCCAAAATGTATTGGCTGATAGAAAGAAAATCCAAGTTATCATTAGACAATAAGGTTTTACTATACAAAGCGTTAATCAAGCCAATAAGGACATATAGTGTTCAGTTATGGGGATCCATCAGTGCCTCAAATAGAGAACTCCTGCAACGAACTCAAGCGAAAATACTCCGATGTATTGCTAATGCTCCATGGTATATCCGAAATACTAACATACACGACGACCTTGGTATTAAAACCGTTAAAGAAACAATCAACATCATCCCAACGAATTGGCCCGGGATATACTAAAACAGCCACGATCTAAACGACTGAGAAGAGCAGATCCACTCGGATTAATGAACCTGTAAAACCATTAAATGTGTAGATTACGCTTATAAGTAGGATCTAAATTAAATTAAATTGCTAATACTAAGTATTAACATTGGTTAAAACTTAAAAAATGTAATTAGTTTCTTATGTAGGAAGATTCAAGAATAAAGCCATTGGCACCATATAAAAAAAAGAAAGTTGCACTAAGGTATCGCCAGGCAAATAAAATATATCGTTATATTTTTTACATAGACCCAAAATAGATTTTGTATTAAAGTGATCTAGTTTAAGTGATGTTTGAATAATTTCTAATAGATTAACTATTTTAATGCGCTACGAGTTTAAATAAAGGACTTCAAAATCATCTAATTGTTGTAGAGGTAGTTCTAAATTTTGTATGTGTACATCATAATCATTTGTATTCACAAGACTTATTGTTGTTATTTTGTTCTTGGATTTTATAAGTGAACTAGCGGATACCCGGCGTGCGCTGCAACGCCTTTTAGTAGCAAAGGGTATTTACATATGCAACATATACCTGATACCCGGTGATGGCTGCATCGCTGTTGAGTTAAATGATTTTTTTTTTAGGTTTGTGTGTTTCTATTGTAATGCTCTTGAGTAAACAATATTTTTGGTTTTGCCATTTGGTGCGTATATAAATAAGTGGGCGGGTTTTCTGACTCGTGAACAGGCCACGTATATCTGTCCAAGGAGAAGCACGTATTATGTAGATTCAATCCACAACCTTGAAGCGACCGTCCTTGTGCTTTATTAATGATTATTGCAAATCCGAGTCGCACTGGAAATGGCAATCTGTTAAATTCGAATGGCATATTGATCGGTATCATTGATAATCGTGGTAATAAGACATGTTCTCCTTTGAATTAGCCATTCAATATTGTTGCGCCGATATTGATATTATCTATTTTTGACTGCGACCCTGGTGCCATTGCACAGTCGTGGCAGACCGATATTTCGAAGCATAATGACGTGTGCACAAATTTTCAATATGAATTCGTGTGGTGGTAATCCTGGCAAATGAAATGAATTCGACCGGAATTGACAACTTATTCTAAATTCATGACGCAATCAACTCACATACGTTGTAGAATTGCCAGATATTTGATTCTGAATAACTGTGTTAATAGCATTGACATCAATGTTTTGGCCCCCAATTGCAATTAATGTTTGGAAATACGCTGTTAATCAATTCGTTAATTGTCTGTGGTGATATTACAAAAATCTGATGGAATGGTAATGCAATTTGTGGTGCCATCGATTGGCATTTTCCCGTTTCCAAGATCTAAAAGTTACTTGAATCGAGCATCGGATTCGTCTGTTGCAATTGGACACGGTTGGTAGTCAATATAATTTTCTGAACATTTTGCCAAAGAACAGATGATTTAAGACATGCGTTTAGTTCATCGGCTAGTGTGGAACGTGGTATAACTGATAGTCTGACGAAAATCACCAGCCAGCAAAGACCTCCGAATAGCTCTGTATTACGTCTTAAATCTTGGAGCGTCCGATTGATTGATTCCAAAGATTTTTTGGGGGCAATTGTGCATTCATCCCATACTATTAGTTTACATGTTTGCCAAACTTTTCCCATGAATTCTTTTTTATGTTGGATATGGGTGTCCAGTAAATTACATGTTCAATGGCAATTTTAATGTAGAGTGCGCCATCCAAAAGAGTTGCTGCAATGCCAGAAGATACAACGACCAATGCAATGCTATTTGTGAGCGAATGGTCGCCAAAAAAAATGATAACAGAAATGTTTTGCCTGTTCCACCGGGTGCATCGAGAAAAAACAAACCGCCAATTTGTTGTGAAATCGCATTAATAGTGCGGTTATATACATTGTGTTGTTATATCGTCAGTTATAGCAGATTTGTTTGAATTCATGTGTGCAGCTCATTGACATTAAATTGCTGCTAATCGATTCGATCAAACCATTCTTAATTGAATTAGCGTTCTGTTGACGATTGGTAAACACTTGTCCTCAATCCTGATTAGCGCTTCGTTATACATTTCAGGTGGGAATTACATGCTTGCGTTGTTGCGGGCTGTGCGCACTTGATGTAAAATATCTTATCTCATTTGATCTTTGTATTTTTCCCACATAAATCTTTCGGGTTAGACGAGAAGCAAATTGTCAAAATTATGAAAAATATTGTCCGAATTTGGTGCGGTTGGCAAGTGATTGATGCGTCCGCTAGTGATGTATCCTAATGTGTATCATTTTCCATTAATTTTAATTTCTGGCATACTTCACGATAAGTTTGGCATAATTGGGCACCAACTGTTCTCAATTGTTGAGACGATCCGGATTCACGTACATTAACTAGCGATATGCTAATTATGTAGTAAAAGAATGCTGTCAGTCAATGTTGTGGCTGGTGGTGTATCTGCTCATCGTCGTGCATTCTCTGCAATGAAGTATACCCGCTGTCCATTTTCCAGATGAAGAGCCAAATGATTAACTGTTGGATGGCGTTCATGTATTGGAAAATGGTCGTGGTTTCATCGTTTCTGTTGGTCAATGCACAGACACAAAGGTTCGATCCTTGGTTAATATATTTGATCGATTTGGCCGAATTGCAATATTCCACATTAATATGGACTTTGTATGTTTTGGAGAGCAATGACGAATACGGTACAACCCACCGATTATCGATGTCGATGTTGTTATTTCATACTTTTATTATTGTCGAATGTCTGCCATCGTCAATTGAGCGACGTCGGTAGAGTGGATAACCATCGTATTAGTATTTTTTTGTGCATTTTATGCATTAGTATTTTTCATCTGCCATGCACAAAGACGTTGGATTGATGATCCTTCATCCGTTTGCAGTGCTCGTGACCGCGCTACATTTATGGTTGTGAGCGTTGTCCTTGCATCTCAGTTGCTCGCGAGGCTCTAACTTTAAGCGATTGGCGTGTATTTCGGCCAATAAATCGTCGTCGTGGCATCGTGTTTCTTTGGATGATATACTAATCTATATTGGAAACTATATTTCCCTGCCCAATAGATCTTTTCTTTGGGGGTTAACTACAAACAAAAAGTAATCACAGATTATACATTTATAAACTGAAACCATATATTTAATAATAATGTGTATCCTATTGAAATAATATTTAATACATTCTTAAAAAAAAGTCACCACCAATTATTTTATTTCACTGTACCTAAATAATAATCGGGAATAACGAGGATTTGGATGTACACAAATCAGTACTAATCTACACAAAACGATAAAAATTTTGTTGAAATAATCGACGACGGCTTCCTCGTCAAAATAACATTAAACGAAACACAAAAGATAATTTTCAAACTAAACCAATTTTACACGTTTGTATCAAAGGATATTTCTTGTAGAAGATGCGACATTTTAAATATAAAGTTAGCACCTTTTCAAACTAAGCCAAATCTAATATATTATGTAGCAAAGGATATTTCTTTTAGAATACAATTTTTAATATAGAAATTATTTTTTTGCAAAGGGTATTTCTTGTGGAAGATGCAATTTTTGGTGATTGGAATGGTGGACAAAGCGGACAAAAATGGAATAAGTAATTTTTATTATAAATTGCTTTCTGAACTTATATGGAAATTATATATTTTGACTTTTTTATATTAATTTTTATTTGTTGAAATAGTTGTTGTTATTTACGGCTCTTGTTAACATAAGTATAGATTTAAATGATGAGATGATTGATTTGTTGTGTGTTGGTTTCATATCAATGTCAGTCTGAGTATCGCAATGTTTAAATGTGTAGATGTTACTCAGCCTTGGAGTCTTGGAGTAGTTTTCCGAAGATGAAAAATACAATAAACCACCGTTTGAATCGCACATTGCATCTCTGACTTTAATGGTTTTTGCTCTCTTTATCTTGATGAGGTTTTCGGGACGCGAAACAGCGGTTGTGGCACTATTGTTCCCAGCATTAAAATTTGCAACTGGATTAAGTGGCGCGTATGAGCTGACCAAAAAAACGCTTTCTTAACCCCAATCAAATTCTTTGACAAACAATTCCGCTGGCCACAGAGTAGAGTTGATGGTGCTTTGAAAAACTTCACCTAGTATATTGATTTTATATGATACGTAATAATATTTCATTCCAAAGCTTGCTTTCGGCATCATACGTTGGGCAAACAGATCGTCGGTACTCGCGATTTTTGTCACTAGTTTGTGGAACTGTTCATCCGGTATTGAATTATGTCTGCGGCTAGCTAAAATCCACTTTCTGGGTTGCGCCACTCAAATCGAGTACTCATCCATTAATTCAACGTTATTGGCAGTTGTATTAATATTAGGGACAGGTATGGTTGATTGTGATGCTTTGGGCAGATTATTATTTCTTGCGTTGGCTTTTGATGATCCATAATTTGTCGGTTTTGCATGGCTGACGGTGATGTTAGTGATGATATGGTATGGTTTTTGTTCACTATCCTTGGTTTTTCGGTCTGAGTGGAGGCTTCGGACATGGATCTTGTGACCCGACTTTCTTCTGGTTTAACAGAAGATTGGGACAAGGCATGGACCACTGTTGTTAATGTTCCTTTTAATTGATTCAATCTTTTGAGAACATTATCGATTATGGTCTCCTCTGATTTTTCTATTTTTTGAGTGATTTGTCGATTTACTATATAGAACTACCGCAAACCAGACACATCCTCCATCACTAATTTCATACCTTTCCGCAAATCATTTGGAATTTTTTTAGCAATTTAGTTGCGTTACTAGCCGCACATCTGTAATTTATAACGTTGTTACATAAGAAACTGCTGCATGAAAAAAAACCATTTATCAACGATTATAATTTCACAGTCAATGCACTTATTTTGAATCGACATTATTAATATGTACACAGTTTGTTTTGAGTTTAAAATTAACCGACCAAATGGCACAGTGGTTAAAGCTTTGGCGTTTGAATCGGGGAGGTACCGGGTTCGAATCTCGATAAAGGGGCAAGATAAGATGCAAAGGGAATTTCCATCAACAGATTACGATCTGTGATGAAATGGAACACATCTATGACCTCCTATCGGAGTGTAAAACTCCATGGACCGACCCTCGTCTTCATGCTAGTTAGAGTTAGTATAGGCTGGCCCAGAACAAGATTGTGAGGATAATAAAACAAAAAAATAAAGTTTAAAATTTAACAATCAGCAATATTTTACCACAACACTTACTTGCACTACACTTAAAAAAAAGTTTTGTTAGAATAGTCAGCGATTCTGAATGTGTATTATTGGAAAAAAAAATTATAATTATTAAGGTTAATTATTTGGTAATTGTTACAACAACAAAAACAATGAAATACAAAAACACGAGAAACAAAGAAAACACGTCCAAGTTGGGCGAATGTTGAACGAAGAGAGTAAGTTTTTATTTGCAAAATCGTGTACGAATCCATATAAATTTTTACAATAATTTTATGATACAGATTATAACGGTATGGATTTACACACGGTATTGATTTTTAATTTGTTGCATTTTGTAAATAAAATATGGCAGTGTAAACCATCCTTTATTTCTTTATAAAAACTGTCAAAAATATTTTTTTATTTTAGCCGTTTTCGGAAATAGCCCATGGTACCTTTTGGGTAATTTTAGTTTTTTTATTGTTGGTAACAAAAATTACTCAAAACACGTTTTAATTTGCCCTCTCCATAATGTGCAAAGAAAAACTAGTGGCTATTGCTTATTCCATAAAGATTATTTCAACAAAGGTTATGGGCGCAGAATATTGTATTGCATAAACATATTCTGCAAATTAAATTGTGTGTAGTAATAAGAAAAGTCGACAGCATTGCAAAGTATCAAATTCCTCGGTTAAATTCTGACTATATTTCGATTGGCGTTTCAGATGGCAATAACAAAATATCGGAAAGACGGCAATGCAAAAGTGTGGAACATAACAGATGAAAAGGCGCATTCAATAATTTCGTTGAGCGTAGATGACCAGAGGAATTTAAAGGAAGCATTAACGCTGAAAAAGTTTCACGAGCGTGATTTATCGGGCATTTTACATGAAATAATGAGAACGCGCATCAGAGGAGTCAAATATAGTGGTTCAATAATTACATTGTTCAAGGCACGTGTTGAAGGAGCATATCACCAGTGGAGGTATGTGAAAGATAATTGAGGAGTGAGTAAAGACAGAGGACAAATCGTGATGGAACGAAGCAAGTTTCTAGTGACATAAACGCATTGAAAGGGTCAAATAAAGGGCATTTTCCGAGTAAGTGCGATGAATATGCAAGGTGGAGTAAAGAAAAATGAAATTGTAAATCCAAATGCAAATATCATCGATCAATTCTTGTTAATTATTGGTAATTAATCGAGCGATTGGATGGTCGATTCTGAGGCGAAAAGCCATAATTCCAATTGGTCGCGACTCATTCATCGATTTCAACGGATGGCGTACCGAAAATATATAGGTTGCAAATGGTCAAACAAGTCAAATCGTCTGCAAGTAAGCAAATATGGAAACTTAATTAAGATTAAAGAAGCATCAAATTGCTGCTATGAATAAATCACAACTTTGAATGAATGAACGAAGAATAATCCGAAAGAAGGTTTCGTAGATGGGATGAAGTTGACGGAGTGTGAATCAAAATGTATCAAAATGTATTCATTTCCGAAAGTTGGTCGTCGATGGTACTGGATTTGATTCACGGTGATATATGCAAACAGCCATAAATGAAAGTAATCGACATGTGTTAACGCTTATTGAACACTTCTCACGATTTACAACAGTACATTTGTTGAAAGAAAAGTCTGAAGCATTCTAGAGATTTAAGAATTGCACTAGGATGTTCAAAATAAATTTGGAACGCAAATTAAATGTATTCGAACAGTTCACGGCGGAGAGCATATAGTCATGGATTTTGTGCAATATTGGAATACGGACGGAAACAATATTCATCGTAAGGCATCTTATTCTCTTCAACAAAACGATATTGCAGAACGAAAAAATCGTACTTCGATTGAAATGAACGAACTATTTGCAAAATATATTATCATGGAAAGCAATAAGTCGAACTTCTAATGAATTTTGCAACGGTAAAATGAAATTTTATGCAAATTTAAGAGGTACGAGTTTGAGATGGGCAGCATAGGATTCGAAAGCGATAGAGGTAATTTAGTTGAGTTTTGATTTCAAATCGAAGTAAATAGGCGTTTCGTGCCAACAAAGCAAAAGATCATAATTTCTCGAGTCGTTAAATTCAAAGATGATACTACGGCGAAATACAGCCAACCGATGAGTCCAATGTATACGTCGATTTCGACGATCATTGACTAGAAGATAGTAGCGATCTGTTGTTAGTAAATCGCTGCTAGAGCCACCAAAACGGTAAAATCGTTCGACTATGGGCAGACGTTCAAGACGTTTGATTGAGGAAATGAGCGATGTAATCAATGACGAACCATCTAACTTTAACGAAACCATTTCTCATACTAGGATTATTGAATTGACGCCATTTGGTCGTCTGCAAATGGATCTATAGATTAAAAACTAATGCAAATAGATAGATGCAGAGATATAAGGCTAGGCTTGTAACACCAGGCTTTAATCAAAAATTTGGAGCTGATTACCACCAAGTATTTGCGACAGGCGCAAGACATACAACATTTCGAATTTTACTTTCGATTTCAGCGAACAGAAAAATGTTGACGATGAATTTTGATCCTGAATGGTGGCTTACAGAAGATTTATATGCACCAGGCACCTGGATTTATCCCGAATAGAAACGAAGACAAGGTATTTCTATTCAAGAAATGTATATTCGAACAGTTCACGGCGGAGAGCATATAGTCATGGATTTTGTGCAATATTGGAATACGGACGGAAACAATATTCATCGTAAGGCATCTTATTCTCTTCAACAAAACGATATTGCAGAACGAAAAAATCGTACTTCGATTGAAATGAACGAACTATTTGCAAAATATATTATCATGGAAAGTAATAAGTCGAACTTCTAATGAATTTTGCAACGGTAAAATGAAATTTTATGCAAATTTAAGAGGTACGAGTTTGAGATGGGCAGCATAGGATTCGAAAGCGATAGAGGTAATTTAGTTGAGTTTTGATTTCAAATCGAAGTAAATAGGCGTTTCGTGCCAACAAAGCAAAAGATCATCATTTCTCGAGTCGTTAAATTCAAAGATGATACTACGGCGAAATACAGCCAACCGATGAGTCCAATGTTTACGTCGATTTCGACGATCATTGACTAGAAGATAGTAGCGATCTGTTGTTAGTAAATCGCTGCTAGAGCCACCAAAACGGTAAAATCGTTCGACTATGGGCAGACGTTCAAGACGTTTGATTGAGGAAATGAGCGATGTAATCAATGACGAACCATCTAACTTTAACGAAACCATTTCTCATACTAGGATTATTGAATTGACGCCATTTGGTCGTCTGCAAATGGATCTATAGATTAAAAACTAATGCAAATAGATAGATGCAGAGATATAAGGCTAGGCTTGTAACACCAGGCTTTAATCAAAAATTTGGAGCTGATTACCACCAAGTATTTGCGACAGGCGCAAGACATACAACATTTCGAATTTTACTTTCGATTTCAGCGAACAGAAAAATGTTGACGATGAATTTTGATCCTGAATGGTGACTTACAGAAGATTTATATGCACCAGGCACCTGGATTTATCCCGAATAGAAACGAAGACAAGGTATTTCTATTCAAGAAATGTATTTGTGGTCTAAATCAATCAGCACGTGACTGGAATAAGAAATTACATGATGTTCTCATCAATGCAAAAAGCATGCAGAACAAACGTGATTAAAATGATAATCGATGAAAAATGGAGCAACCGTTCAAAACAAATCGATACCAAAGTGTATTTGATAAAGCAGTACGTCGATAATAATCTTGCGAAATATGAATATTGTTCAAAAAATGGAAAGCTGGTGGACCGAGTTATGTAATAATGCAGTGTGATTGGCGAATAAAAATAATCCGTAAGAGTGAATCCGTTAAACGAAGATTTGTGAATTTTTTTATGGTGAAAATTTTGTGAATTTTTTAACATTGCTGGCTAAAGGTTAATTAAGAACCGTACCGATTTGAGATTCCGCCAGCTCACAATACCAAGCAACGCTATAGAATCTGAGACATCCACGACTATAAAAAAGTATACGAAGTATAATTACCAGGTAAGAACGTTAAAATAAATTTTTTTATTAAATTTTTTAAATTATAAATTTGCTTTAATTGCTATTTGGGCAAACGTGTGTTATCACTAGATAGTCGCAAAATTGCCTTTCCTCTGTGCACGAGATAAACACAGACGAATAATTAATCAATTCCTTTGCACTACAAGTTAGACACAGAATTTAAATTTATCAATCCTTTGAAGAAGGAAATGAAAACTAAATTGATAGACAGGTTCATAGAAATAGAAATATAAACTTCGAATCAATGGTGGAACTCACCACGATCAGGTTCTGAATTATCTTAGCCAGACGGTTGAGACACTAGCCACTCATAAAGCCGAAATTAACTTCCGTGTTCATTCCAACAAATAGTTGGGGAGGTATGCAAAATTTATATCCAAGCGATAAAAAATAAGATCGAAGGAAACACAAAGACATAATACGCCTTGCAGGTGATCCTGAATCATTTCAAGAAATAAAAAAATTCTGCTCGAAGCCCTGGGCGACACGCAGGAACTCTCTTATTATAACAGAACTAAAGTACTTTTAACACTATGCGCCGTAGGTACTTGGCGAGACACGTTAACACTTAATAAACACATTATTCCACTCGTTTAATTATTTCTCAAAAAAAAAAAAATTTTTTTAAATTAGTTCAAAAAGTTTAAAATATTACTCGATCGATTTCGACTTGGACCTAACAAGTAGGAGTAATTTTTTAAACTTTTTGAATAAAATAAAAATTTTAATTTTTTTTTTGCGAAATAATTAAATGAGTGGAATAATGTGTTTATTAAGTGAGAACTAAAGTAATAATGTAAAACATTAAAAAACTCACAAAGCAAAAAAAATATCTAATAATTCATGGCAATGTAAATTTAATTTTTTTTTATTTATTCAATATTATCTATTTTAAACAAGTTTCTCGGTTTAAGATGAGTAACCTATAACCTATTCGTTATTCATTATACAATAATTTCTTATTCTAATTAGAACTGCTCAGCTCGGAGTCTCTCTACTCCATTGGTGGTGTCCAACATACGACGAATAGCTGCATTTTAATGTCGGGATCGCTGTACGTGTTTCTTTGCTTGTTTCTTTATTTCGTCGGTGACGTATTCCATCTTCAAATTCCTATGAAGGTTTTTCTTCCTAATGTACTATGGGGCATTCACAATCCCTCGCAGCATTTTATTTTGGAGGCATTGTATCATTTGTACATTGGTTTTCTTGGCACAGCTCCAAAGTTAGATACCGTAGGTTCATACTGTAGGTTCATACAGGATTTGTTGTGTATTGAGAGCTCAGAATTTATACACTGAGAGAAATTTTTGCCCACAGAGATATACTTTCATAGATTTTTACATAGAAAATATATCTCGTTTAGGGACAAGAACATTTTCCCATATTTGATGTTTAACTCTTCTTTTTTATAAACAGAATAGTTGTTTTGTACGCTTCCTTGTGGTACACCTGTTGATATTCTTTTTAGTTCAGAGTACTCGTTTTCAAATTTGTCTCTAAAGTCTCGATCTGACTTCGACCAAATTTTGTCGAAAGCTTGAGCTACATCTAAAAAAATACTGGAGAATTATTCTTAAGTGCATCCTCAATGACATCCGTTATTCTGTGAACTTGTTCAACGGTATAGAGTGATTTACTCTAAACCCAAATTGGTGTAGTGTAATTAAACATCTCTCATTGGGACTCGCATTGCCATAATTAACAACTGGATCACGTAATTGAATTTACTCTTCGGAAGTTTGTTTGATTTAATCTAAATGTAGAAAAGTCGTTTGGTTTCGATTTTCGCATAAATATCGACAGTGTATTGATGGAACAGTCGACATTTCAAGATATTATTTTTCAGGGTTTTCACGAATTATTAATCGATATGAATAGTAATTCATATCATTGTGGGTTTCTCAATTTGATATTGATATTATATCCATTCTCTTCGCATAAATAAAATCGTATATTGAAATCCATGATCTGCGCGATTAGTTTCTGAGACTCGCGAACATAACTATTTCTGCGATGAAGAATTATGTCACACACGTTAAATTATTCGCCGACTATATCGCTACTTCATCAATTGTTGGTGCATATCTTCATCGTCTTTCGTGTTGGCTGATAGGTGTTTTGCCTGCTTTATAACTAACTACAACTTTGTAATCATCAGCTGGCATTTGTTCAATGGCAGTTCTAAACAATCGAATTAATTCGTTGTGTTGATCGAATAAAGTTGGTAATGCGACGTTGATCGATTTGTTCATTAATGAAGAAATTCGTAATCTTCGTTCGATAGCGGTAGTAGTGATCCCGCACGACGCTATATTTGCCTTTGCACTTTGAGTGTTGGCATGAAATTCTCGCGCACAATATTTTTTGCACCGAACGATGTCATTTGGAAATTTGAATTGTACTGGTATATGTTTGCCAAGAAATATTTCGATTGGCCTGTATCAAATGATACCAACGTTGATAATGGCTCGGTTGGTGAATGTAATTCTGGTAATTTCACTTTTCCTCCCGTGCAGCACATTCCTGGTGTTTCATTCTGAAATTTGAGGGCACTGCAATACACGCATAATTTATCCATTTTTTCAATAACCGCACTTGGATGAAGACTGTAATCATAATTAGAATCCTAAGGAAATGCAAAAAAGTTTTCGGACTGTTTTTATCCTTGCTGCCCGTTACTCGATTGTTTCAAACGAATATGCTTAGCATTGCGTACTCGATTTGTTTCCAGTCTTGCTTCCTTTTACTCGTCTGTTTCTGTTGTTCGTGATTCCCTTTTTTCGTGTTTGAGGTGTACGAGTATAACGACCAATAGTTTGTTGTTTGTGTAGCATAATCAAGTCTTTGTGACGACTAAAAATTCAATATTTTAACTTGATTTAAAAAATCGAGATGTAATTGTTGTGGCCAACACCGGATTTTCTCTTACGACAAATATATATATATAGATCTCGAATACAACACACTTGATTTCTAACGCAAAAAACTGAACCTACCGAATTTAAGTCGTGTAATAAATTAACACTAAATATCAATAAATAAGTTGTATCATTTCCACGTAAAAGGAAACCAATATACTTTCTCTGTTGTATAACTAAAGTTTGATTACAACCTTAAGGGGGGTTGTTTTTAGACGGCAAAGGAGTTTAGAGATCCTCCTGAAAATATTACTAAACCCGATTTATTAGGAAATTTCATCCCAAATAATCAATCCGCCTGGACTGTAAGGATATCGAATTTGAACCGTTTTTTCATAAATGAAAAATTGAAAACGCTCCTATGGAAGCTGCCACATCCGGTAAACCGATTTTGGACATCCACCACTAGGATCTCCTATTTTATGGAAAGTGCTTAAGGATGAAGTTCTACCCCGATTAATCCCAGTCTATCTGTCTGGGCTATACAGAACCTGAATTTCATAAACATTTTTTTGTCAAAAATTGTCATTTCCGTTTAAATTTTGGAAAATTGGTGTGAACCGATACTGTTGAAATTTAATTTAGAATCGTATATTTCACAGTCGTTTTTCCCATAAATGATATAATTTTCAAAATATTTGCAACAGCAGAGCAGCTTCCCAAGTTATGAAAAAAAATTGAAGAATGAAATTGCATCTCGCATCCGCATATTGATATAGCGGAAGTCGATGATATGTTGCTTCACTCGCTGATGGATGAGAAAGCCAACTCCAAATACTCTTCCATTCTGATGGGCGCTGTAATGAAGGGTGGTGTCATGGATCCATTCCTACACCATCTAAGTATTTCAAGTACATCACCACAAGGAGGTGTGAATCTAGAACTTCCCTCTCTAAACTCCTTCTGAGTATGTCGTTAAACTTCAAAACTATTTCTTTAAATTCCGGCCACGGTGAAAAACGTTCCAGTTGCTATTGTTGAGAAATTCATTCAAACATGCATAGCCAACGTATCTAAAATTGAAATAAGAATTAGATAATGGTTTAATTTACACTTTTTCATGAAAATTATTTATCGCGCTCGTTGTATGATGAATGCTCGCAGACAGCGAAATCCAAGCATGAATGCACCTCGAAATAAAAAGCATCTATAATAAAAATCAGATCCAGGAATTAACTCGCCAGTTGCTATTACAATTAGGTTGAGATATCGATATCCTAGCAAGGTAAACTGTAACTGATAATATTCTTGAGTTCATATACGATGGTGTAAAAATGCCAGCAACATGACATCAATCTATATCAGGCATCGGATCCTAGTCAGCATACCGGCTTCAATAACAATTTATGAACTACTTCGTCACATGGTGGCAGGCCACCATTTCAACCCCGCCGCTTCTATGATTGGTATCAAAATTATAGCTGTTCTTCCCATGAACGGTTAGTCAGATGGAAAGTAATCCGCAGAGTGCATGCTGTTGTTAAGCCAAATTTCATAGATTATTATCATGCACTAATGATTATCGAGTACCCCCAGAGGACACGATAAAGGTACTTGGCACGTTAAAGATATATGCTAGTCGGATTAAGGCTATGTAGTTTTGAGATGGTACTTTTAGGAAAATTAGAAAAAATCGTTCCGTGACCACTTTGCGAAATTCTGAATTGAGCCAGATATATACATGCAACTCGTACTTGAACTTAAATTACATTAAAATTTGGCACGTTGAAAGTATAAATTTATCGGATTCAAATTATGTGGTTTTGAAATGGTCGCACTTCTGCCTTTCTTTCAGAATAGTAAGAAGAAAAGCGTCCGTGGCAACTTTGCGAAATTGGGCCCTGGGCCGGATATATCCAAACAAATCGTATTTGATCAAAAATTGCTTTGTAATTTGGCCCGTTAAAGTATAAATATATCGGATTAAGGCTATGTGGTTTTGAGTTCGCCACACTTTTGCCTTACTTTAAGAAAAGTGATAAAAAATCGTTCCATGGCAACTTTCCGAAATTGGGCCCAGAGCTAAATACATCTCGTATTTAAACAAAAATTAGATTTAAATTTGACACCATAAAATAATTAATCGGAAATTAGGTACACAATGATTTGTGAGAGATCTTACCTGATTAGTAAAATTTGATTTTTGGACCTTACAAGTATTAGGTCACGGAACGAATGTTAAGCCAAAATTTCATATTTTAGGTTCTGCGGATTAAAGGCTTGAGTGTTCCGATCTCAAAATCAGTTATCCTTATCTGACAAATTTATACTTATAACGTGCAAAATTTAAATTTAATTTTAATTCTAACTGGCCCAAATCAGAATTTCGAAAAGTTTTTACGGAACGATTTTTTTCTAATTTTCCTGAAAGTAAGGCATAAATGAGTGTGACCATCTCAAAACTACATCGCCTTAATCCGTCTAGTTTATACCTTTAACGTGTAAGTACCTTTATCGTGTCTAATATAATTCAAATACATGTTCTTTGGATATAACGATTGCATGGCAAAATTTCGCAAAATTTAAAAGGAACGAATTTAATTTTTCTATTTAACAGGATTTTTAACAAATTGCAGGCCGGGGTAACTTCACAAATTACTGTTTATTTTGAATCAATTTAACCAAATTCTGGTCTGGGCTAACTTCACACAGGAGCAAATGTTCTTCTTTTATTGATTAGTGTTGGGATATCGAGATTAGTACGCGTGATCGCGTCAACAACTCGTCAACAGCGACGACCTTTGTGCCATCTATTATTAGCCGGTATGAACTAACATTAAAATAGTTTAGTCAGTAATTTAAAAAATTGGTATCAGACATGTTAACTTCCGATTAAGTACAAGGTTTTCTAAAAATATTTTAAAACATTTGGCCAAACTAAAATATATATGGAGTTGAATTGAACTGTTCACTGAACTGACAAATATTACAGTGCAAAACATTCACAGAAAAAAAGTAAATTTTGTCAAATTAATTCTATGGCAGCTGATGTAGTTGTTCCTTAAATATAGTGATGTAATTAAAAGTGAACCAGGTACATTAGGGATGAGAGTGTATTGACTAATGAAAATAGAACTTAGATCAAATAGGCCAGCTAGAACGTATTTTAATTTATTTTCATTACCGCTCAAGGCTGTGATTGGTTTTAATTTATGTGTTCTTCATACTAACCGTGCCGATGAAGCTGTTGTGGAGGTTGAGCGTGTACTTATTATAATGAAACGTTTAACAGCAATTGTTTTAAATCTCGTTCTTCTATATGCAATGAGAATTTAATTTGGTGCCCGAAAACATTTTTGAATATCAATACATCCTTTATAGATTCATCTTATATAAATTAATTTTTAATCCGGCTAGTTACTCCAAGCCTGAGAATTCAGATTGGGACGGTAATGGAAATGAGGAGAAACAAATTACGTATCTCCAGAAACACGATCAGTTTTAGCTGTTTAAAGGTTCGCGAAACATCTATGGAGTATGGAATTGCAAAATCATACTAAGGTTATGTGTATATTTAGGTATGATGATAATTTATCCATATAAGCGAGAACCAGAAGAAATTCGGCAGTCGTTACCACCCACTTAGACGTTAGGAATCATATTTAGATAACCGAAGAATGAATAGCCGAAGAAATATTTTTGGAATATATAGTATTTCAAAACATTTCCATTCGATTCTGGTTAAAAATAATATAACTACTCTAATTAATTATTTTGTTGATGGCCATAGTACTCACATGACGTTTATAGTCAAGTCTCAAGTAAGTGAATTATGTGTGACCTTAGGAATAATAATCATAGCGTTATATCCTAAAGTTGACCCGAGTGATGCCTTAATCAGAGAATATTTCACCTATTTTCTTCTGGCAGCATTTGATGATTGTATTACGCCACAATTTATACATAATGGATTTAAAGCATGCGGCTTGTACACATGGAACTCACCAATAGATATCTCGTTTATTGTCCCGTTTAATAGGGTTTCGATAAAGAGTGCACAATTTAATGATGACTACTACTTCATTTAGAAATATATGATGTTCACTTTAAAATAATATTCAAACTTAAAATGAAACTTAAAGACCAAACTTTAAAAAAAACTAAGAGAAAAAAAATGAGAAAAAATGTGATGATTGAACTTTTAATATCTTTCCCTAGATTGTCAACGTTGTCTACATGTTCGCTGTCAGGGACACAAACAAAACTAATGTATTCTACGTAATAGATTACGTAGAACCGCGTAGATTACATTGCGTAATCTACCTCGCTCATCCCTGATCAATATCGAAACACCAATATCGAGATTGTTTTCCATTACTCGGAACGAGTAACTTTTACGTACACTCTACACAAAAGTAACGGAAAATAATCTCGATATTGGTGTAAAAAATTCTTCTTATTATTTGATCGGCTTACCTATATAACAATTAAATCTGTAATATAGATTTATTTCGATCTATAAGCCGAATGTCAACGAAATGATGTTACACTTCATGTCAGAATATACAAAATTCGATAATTATCGATTGTATAACAGTACACTCAATTGTGGGGACGACGTAAAGTAATATTATTATATTTCATTTCTTCCAACCTAGTGCGAATAAAGAAAAGGGCTGAATAACATCATGCCGAATTTTTCCTTATATATAAACGTATATAAGGGCTGCTGCTCCAGTTTTACCTTGTTAAGCTGTTGACGCCTTTGTCAAAGTACAATATCTTATTAAATAATACATAATATCGTGTGCAGTTGTATGAATATCGCGGAAGATATTTTCAGTTACTTAATATGTCAATATCAATCAACACACAATTTAAAGACCACCATCCTCTACAGAAAAAAAAATTAAATTGATATCTCAATTATAAAATGTGATGATCACTCAATTTTATACAACTATAAAAAAAATCAAACATCTTAATCCATATAGCGCTATCTTGGATTAAAACAAGGTGAAAAATAATAACAATGATAGTAATAATAATACCCCCACCAATTTTTATTTAGTAAACCCAATATTCCGCCCAACCACGATCATTATTTATCTTATAAATCAAATTTTTTTTATACCTACATAGGTATATTCCCTCCAAATATTAAAAGAAAAAACGCGTTCACACTCGATCGTTGATTAAGTTATTATTTTGTGTGTTGAATATAGCTGTATGTTCAGGTTTCTCGAGATCAATCAACAGAGACCCAAAAAATGTATATTTCTTGAAATGATCGAACAATCATAACAACAACACACACTCTCACACATTTTATAATTATATCTTACTCACTCAAACAATCGATCGTTAACTCCCACCTTGAGAGATATTTGTTATACGCGGATAAACCATCAACAGATCATGCATTCTCTGTCTCGCACGTTCATATTTAATATGGGATTGTTACTCGATCTTGAGAAAAAAGAGGTTTCTTGAAAACAGAAAAGAGAAATCGCATGATCATTTTTTCTTCTTATTCGTTTTTTTTACTTTTTTTGTTTGAGATCATGTATTTTAATTCACAACGTTTTTGTTTTCTTTAATTTGTTTAGTAAGATGTTTTAGTTTGAGTTTGGACATGCCAGAGAGTAAAGAAACCAGTGATCGCATTTTTAGTTATATTTTTGAGTTGCTTTTTGTGTAAGAAGTTGTGATTTAATATCGCGCGCGCGTGTTTTGTGATTGTTTTATAATACATATATTTATATACATAACGTATATGAATCTACATAAAAAAAAATATTGAGTGATCGTGATTGTGAAAATATTTTTTATTATATAAAATATATCAATAAAGTGAATATGAGTGATTTTTGGAAAATATGATTCGAATTTAAGTGATTTTTTTTAACATTTGTGCATTAATTATATTAATAAATCGAGTAAGTTTTAAATAAACAAAAAATCGATTAAAATGCCCGAAAAAGAAACGACATTTCATGATCAAGTTCAAATTCATCAATTTCATCATGCCGGACACTCAAGTGTATCAAGCGGAGGATATCCATTGCATATACCGTCGGCATTTGTAGCATTTCATCCACCTTTAACATCGGTCGAGCAACGAGCTCATGATGCACGTTATTTGTGGGATCCATCGGCCGCACCACCTTCGTTTCATTCGCCGGCACATACGTAAGTAATATTTGTATTCTTAATTAGCGTACTCAAGAGGCCATCAAAAAATTTCGCGCGAAATTACGCGAACATTTTAACGATGAAAATTAGATTTTTTTGTAATTCAATAATTTGCTTAATAAAGTGGAAAATCATTTTCGTGGTTTTGTTTTTGGTTCGATAATAAATGTATACATAAGAAAAGAATTCAAACCGCATTAAGTATATGTAAAGTAATTGTTTGAAAAATGTATCTTGCGGTTTACTATAAATGTGATTGCTTTCAATTCGGCCGGTAAAGTATATCAAAACACACCTGTCGGCTCTTCGGCAACTAAATTGTGTGCCTGTTTGTATCCACATATTTAATAATGCGTAATACTCCGCCACTGTCCACTTACACACATGTGTTTTCTCAATTCTAAAAAAAATTAAGATATTAAGGATCTCAATTTTTATATGTCTTTTAAACTAATGACGACTTCTTGGAAGTAAAGATTTTTAGAAAAAAGTCAAAAGAGTTTCTTTTCTCTACACAAATGACATACAAAACGATTGTTAAAAAGTTTTTGTATTGTGCTAAGGAAATGTTTAAGATTTTATTTTTTATGTTTCTTAACAAGAACATGATTTTCTTGTATATATACATATAGTGCTCCTTCTAAAAATAAAAACAAAAAGATTTTATGACGAAAGGAAATCATAAAAAAATTTACGTTAACAGATAAAAATAGATATTCCATGAGTATTTCCTGGCGCGCAGGGTGATCGACTATATGATCAGATGTTCATCAATTTTATTTATAAACGATTTCTTACAATATTTTCTGTAAGTAATTTAGAAATTTATGACAATGACCGAGTATTTGAACTCAGCGATTGTTGTTAATGAGGAAGTAAAATTGAATGCGATCACTTGTCTCCATCACTTGTCAAAGTTTACTGCAATCGGTTTCATTCAAATCATGTGACAATGAAAATTGAAAAAATTCATGGAAATTGTAAATAATCTTCTAATTATTGACTCTCACGTCGATAACCGAATAGTAAAGGCCCCCAAGGACAATTTAATTTAAACACCTTGCGTTAAAACCTAATGTCAATTAAAATATTAAGCAAGAAAGCTAACTAACTAACCTATCTTGCTTACTAACATATCTAAGAACGATTTGTAGAAAGAGTTTAGTATCAATTTTCCATTCAAAATATGTAATTCGGACGTAGGTCTTCCGTAAAACCCAACATAACCTCATACTAGTATTAGATAGTGGTAAATGGAAAATACAGCGCGACATTCTTCCTACACCATTAAAAATTTAACAATCTTTTAAAAAAGTTGTGTTAACTCGTAAAATCTTCTGTAAAATAATGGTTGATCAACATTTATTTAACATTACCTGTAATAAAATCTTACTAAAACTAAAATCTGTAGAAGATTAAAAAACGTTGAATTATTCACTAAAATGATATTTTAGTGACCACCGTGTTTCTTTTAAAGATTTGGAATTACAAAATTTTAAGGTGAACCTTCTTAACTAAAAAAGCCGGGTCTAAATACACGTTCCTGGTGTCCGCCAAATGGATCAACATTTTTATTTGTGTTTAGGCGTCTTACTAATAATATTTTCGTTTATGTTTGATTCCACTAAAGATCCACCAAAGAATCCGATTTTTAAAATGAGCTGACTCCGTAAATAAATTATGCGAGTTCTTTTGGAAAATGGAAATTAACAACTTGCATATTTTACACTGGACACATACATTTTCTTTGAAATCACTTCCATATTTAAACATTTAATGGTCTCATATCCTAGCAATCGTATTAATAAGCTCATATTACCCACCCACACCACATATCTTCTGATTATTTTATTAAATTTTAAGATCTAATCCAAGGCTCTAATCATCAGAAATGTATCACATATTTGAACTAAGTAGTTACAAAAACATCATACATCATTTTTCTGTTCACACACTGTCGATTTATTATTGGTCGTTTAAGTGGAATAATAAACCGTTCGATTCCAATTCATTTTTGCATGCCAATATTGATAAGTGTTGATGTGATTAGATATTTACCGATCAAGATAATTTGTTTGACTCCATTAGTGAGTTCCATAGTCGGGACATTCTTCAGTGACGTACATTAGCTGCATATTATCGGCATCTAATAGAAATTATTGTTTTGAAGAACATGTTCGAAACATCGGAAAAATCTTTTTACATCAATATAATATAAATTTATCAGAGATTGGATGCATAAACGCAAGGCCTTGGTTTAGGTGATTCTTTAAACCAAATCAAAATAATTTAAAACACACACAGGCCTTTTCAACAAACCTTTCAAATGAACGGCCTAGGGTTTTCAACATTGTTTGTTAAACAAAGATTATTTATGACAAACAAAAAGTGCTTTATGATTGCACATGAATTGATTAGATATACTCGTATGTACAAATACGTAATTTTAATGCTTATTTACATTCTATTTGCATGCAGAGAATTTTAATATTCCTCTTTTTGAACAATTTATATTTTGATTATATCACCAACCGATAATTTATATTACCGGCTATTCAGAAACTTAATATAGGTTATTGGTGTTTCCCATTTTCGCTTAATTTTTATTACTTTTGAATTGTGACATTTTATTTATTTTGAAATAGTTCACACCAAATTTTGTTTTATGGTAACGGAAATCGTATTATTTTTTACCGATGCCTGTTAATTTTGCACAGCTGATTAAAATACTATTCAAATTCCCGCCGGCGTCAGCGTCTTCTTTATTACATTTTTTACTGAATCCCAAAAAATATAATGAAATATCAGAGGAAATATAAAAGAGAGGAGTTCGATTGATCAACGATTGATTCAGAGTATTAATAAATTTCAATAAATATATTCTCGATTTAATTTGCAAACCGAGTTTAGACTTGACTTTTGAGGCTAGCACTTTGTAATATAGATAATGCGCATGAAATTAAACGAGAATCTTAAGTAAATATTACGATTATATCATTTTATAAATGTATATGAAAAAATTCTAGTCTACAAGGCGCGTCCTTCTATTTGATCTTAACTGATCAGTTGATTTAATCAAATTTTCTGCCAACCTTCTCATGATTACTAAACTGTTATGAGTGCGTAAAGATGTTTACATGCAACTAAAGATGATTCATTATCTTAGGGTCAGTTATCCTTGTATGAAAAAAAAATAATTATTTTTACCAGACACTAATTCTGTATAGGAACCAAGCGCATATTTTAGTGGAGAAAACTAGATATAATTTATTGAAAATAGAAAAGCGAACGTATATTACTAGAAAAGCGAACGTAAAATTTTGAGTATTTTTATTTTTAAAACAGACGTATATTCAATTTTTAAGAAACGGTTTTAAGAAAATCTTTCTTAATTTTTAATTTTTTTTAACCAACTTTTGTTATTCTCTCCTAATCATTCATAATTTGAAAAAAAAATCATTCATAATTTGTAATATCAGCTTAGCTCACAAGTTTACTCTAGTTTAAAATAAAGAACTCGGGTTTTTTTTAATTATTATCTTTGCATTCTGTTCTGGGGCCGAAGCACTCCCAACTCTTTCGCAGTTCGCTTTTCACGTCCTAACTTACGCCGTTGAAAGGCAATTTTGCACATTGCCTAGCTCCATGCCAGCCCATAAGTTCTGCACTCCGACAGAAGGCCTTATCGTAATCTAATGATGTAAAACGCCCTTTTGCATCCTGTCCCTATCAGGATTCGAACCCGGTACCTCCCGGTCCAAACGCCAAAGCTTCTTTTACTACTGTGCCGTTTGATCGGTAAACTCGGCTCTAATAAAGATTCAACTCTACGTGGAACACGATAATATTTTAAATATTCGACGTTTGAGTGCATTAATAAAGACTCAAAAAGACTTTTCATTGGGCAGGCTGTAGCGAAACGTAGAAATTTACAATTTCTTAACCGGTTGTGATTAAATTCAGCTTACAGTGTTATATTGGGATTATAAACTGAATTTTATTTATTTGATAGCATTTTGGATAAGATTATGGAATTTGATCATACTGAATGGAACTCGATCTAGTTTTAACCGACTATCATCTAACTTGTTTTGTATAATAGAATTTATTGGTTATTCTGATTACAATAATCAAGTTGAAGAGTGAAATTGGAGTTCTAACCAGATACTTGCAAGATGTGGTAAACGCTTCATAATGGAACAAGGCAAGCGATGGTCTTTATTTGGCTTCTATAGGTATGCAAATTGAATTTTTATTTTCTAAAGCTAAATAAAAAGTATGTTTCTTTGTTCGAAGAATTGTGAAGCCAACATCCTATAATTTCTGCAGTTAAATATCGTTTTTGTATACAGAGAGGTATATTTCTGTAAACCGGGGATTATTATGTGTAATATGGAACAAGTTAACGGACACATGCCTTAAACTAAGATATGATTATCTCGTAGTGGTCAAGGCACAAACCGACAAAAATTTCAAATATTAGACTTGAAGGAGCTAAACTAAACGATAACATCGCAGGAATCAGGATATGTGTTTTCCGCTAATCAGTGGATGCCTTATAAACTGATGAATTTTGTGTCCCACTAGGAACCAAGGGGTTATTTTTCTTATTAATGTTAAAAGCAATCGAGACATTTACATTAGAAATTTTGAGAAAAATGGTCGGTATGAAAAAAAAATCGTAAAAAGACTAAAAAATGTCGCTTATTTGGAAAAGTAGCTCATATAACCAGTGTTTAACACAATTCTCATTGTCTGAGTGAATGCCTTTTAGAGATATAGAAATAGAACTCGTCGGTACCTTTTTTGTACTTATACCGTGCCCTTAAAGTTATTTTTGGAGTTAACATCTGAAATACACGTTTTTTGTGAATTTGTCTGCATGAAAATTAGTGGTAAAAATCGAATTAAAAGATGGAAATCAGCAAATAACATTTTTATTAATAAGAAGTATTCCCTACCCTAGCCCGAATGACAGCCTCCATTCAATGTTTCATTGATTCCACCAAATCTCGAGGTAACGCCTCCCATTCTTCTGCGATCGTCTGTTGCAGCTCCTGAAAACTCGTTGCAGAAATATCTCTGGCTTGAACTTTTTTTTCAGCTCGTCCCATAAATATTCGATGGGATTGAGGTCCGGAATTTGAGCTGGCCACGCCATAAGAGGCACATCCATTTCGTGAAGGTACTGGTACACTATGCCAGTCGTATACGGTCTCGCATTATTCTGCATGAATAGGAAGTTTTCATCAATAAACCCGGCAAAAGGTACGACGTAGTCCTCGAGTACTTCCTCAATGTATCGCTGAGAAGTCAATTGTCTTGATCGACGGCCAGTATTCGCTCCGGAGATGAACACAAGATCTATCTTCGCCTCCAGTGACATGCCGCCCCAGAACATGAACGATCCACCGCCATACGAGACACATTCTACCGCAACATTGTGCATATCGCTCTTCTGATCTTCTGTACACTCTTCCTTGCTCTTCGTTGCCATGTAAACACATTCTGCACTCGTCAGAGAACTGGACTCTTCTCTATTGTGTTTCATTCTCTTCAGATTACCTTTTCGAAGTCGTTTTCTAACTGTCCACCGACTGACTTCAACTTCACGAACTTTTTGGAGCTGCTGTGCCAGTGGCACCGAAACCAAGAGACGCTTTCGCAACAAAGTCCTCACAAGAAAGCGGTCATCAGGCTGTTTGTAACGAGGTCGGCCAGATACTTCTCGCCGTCTGTAGCCGGTAGTTTCTTGATATCTCTGCCACTCTCGACGAACGGAGAATCGGCTTAAATTTAGTTGTCGAGCCAACTCACTTTTGTTCTGCCTCACATCAATTAGTGCAACCAATTGAGTGGCTATCTCTGGGGTGGTATTCATTTTCTTGTTCCAGATGAAGACGTAATCGATAGAAGACTGTTCAGGCTAAGCGTTGATATGCGAATGATGACAATGCCCTTAAAACGTACCCTTTTATACCTGTCACTTTCTGGAATGTTCTTCTATTGTTGTTATTGGCTTGGTTTTGGACAGACAATAGACATACGTGGCATCATTGGATAGGTGATGAAATGATCTTTAGCTAGATATACTTATCTTTAGCTAGACATACTTCGATTCAAAAAAACATTTCGATTCGCGAGAAAGTTAAAAAAAGAAAAAAAATTCAACTGTGTGATTTTTCTGCTCTGAAGGGTATTTTACTGCTCCAAGCAACACGAAACTCTTGTTATAGTAGGCTTAATCACGCCTTCTCATGTATTCGTCGATTTTGTTGCATATCGATAAAACCTTATGGTCCGTAAAATATAAATGGGTCTGTTAAAAATTAGAACATGATCAATTATTTGATCAGTCACTCTTGGTTGTATTTTTGAGCCAGGAATGCGGACCAATATTTTAACATAAGCCAATCTGATTTCTTCTAGCGTTAATATTGAAGTCACCAGTTCTAAGATACCATCAAAAGGTTTAACTCTAACGAATTCACTTCCATGTGCTGATCTCAATTTCATTTTCTTGTTCAATGATGCTGCGTGCATGATATCCGAAATGAAAAGCATCACACTCACTGCAACACTCAAAACCAATTCAATTTCGTGAAATGCTTTTTGCCCCGCCTACTAGTTCCGCACTCGAGTTGAAATATTTTTAACTTCATTGTTGTTTTAATACATTCTGTGCGATACCATGGTATTTTTTCCTAGTTAACTCCCGATGTCATGTACACAGTCTAAGAGTATCACTTTCATGCAGTGAAATTGTACGAGTCATAAAAATATCCCCCTTAACCAAACCCAAGTAGCAAAATGAAACCAAAGTTTCAGAAAAACCAGACGCATGGTTTAATTTAAGAGTTTACGTAACTAGTGTTTTTGAAACGGTTCCATCATGTACTCAATTTCGAATAATTTAAACGTGTTTAGACAAGTTTTATGAAATCATTTTGACACTAGCAAATGTTTTTAAATGGTTTCCAACCACCCAAAAATTGACGGGTTACTTTGAATCTAACCGAAAACTGTTTTATTTTTGAACAATTCGTTTCAAGTACGATTTAAAATCGATATGAAATTTTGATTTTAAAATTTGATTAGCTTCAGTTTCAGTAACAAACTAGCTAATCAAAATTGGTTATTTACTGATTGTATATAGTATTAAAAGCCATATTGGTTTTGCCACTTCGAGGTGAGATGGCCAAGTGACTAGACTCCTCTTATTAAAAAATTTGTCATTCGCCATGAAACTAAACATCAGATGACATTGTTTAAACTTTGTCCCTATAAACAAAATAAATTCATATTAACTTAGCGAATTATTTCGTAAGTTGTTAAACCGTCAAAAATTCCCGTGTTAAAAATTACTAAATATAAGCAAATTGTAAGAAATAACAAAACGTGATTTTAATTAATATTAAAAGTTACAAAACAGTTTTTAAAAACCGTTTAAAACACGTAAATAAAATCGGATTGGATTGGATTCAAAATAACCAGTAAATTGGGTTGGGTATTTCGAAACCATCTAAAAACTTTTGATAGAGTCAAAAGGGTTTCATAAAACTCATCCAAACACGTTTAAATAAATCGAAATTGAGGACATATTGGAACCGTTTCAAAAACACTAGTTACGTAAACTCTTATATTAAACCTCGCTTTTGGTTTTTCTGAAACTTTGGTTTCGGCTAGGGTATGGCCTAAAATATGAATTGATGTCATTATGTATAAATTACTTAATTGAGACTTTACACTGAAAAAAAAAATTATTTTCGATATGGATATATTGACTTATCTGCAACATTTGACCGATTTGGAAATAAATATTGAAGCATGTGTATTAAAATTAACCAAGTTCAATAAAAAATATATCTCAAACAACCTAATCGCTTCAAAATGCAATTATACGAGCAAATGATGCAATTATAATTCAAAATGCAATTTTATTACAATGAGGTATTAAAATTCTTACATTAGCAATATTTTTATCTGTTTTGTAAGTGCATATTTAGCTATTTCAGTTGTACAGTTTATGTGTAACAGAGATACATATTTTAACCAAGTCCAAATAAAATATATCGCAGTAAAGCATATTTATTGTTATGTGGGAAATAATTTATATTTCTAAAAGTTAAATATTATTTTTTAATTTTAGTCATAAATATCAAATTCACTAGCTCAATATGCTGAACATGGAAAATATATATCTCGAATTTAAATTTTTTTAAGACGAACTCTAACCAGAGTTCTGCTGGATCAGATTCAGATATGACTTATCTGATCTGAGACAATAAATTTTTGCATTGGATTTGGTTTGAACCAATTTAATGGACAAATACTTGTATTAAAATTAATCAACAAAAAAATGATAAATGTCACATTCAGTTGCGTTATAAAAACATCCAAACTGAATGTGTAAGACATCTTAAATGGATAAATTAAATATTGAATTTAAGATGAATATAAAACTTTGTTTAACAAGTAAAATACCTTGTCCAATCCTTTAATATTTTTCCTAAACAATAATCATGTAACTGCATCAGGAAAACTTTCGAATTTCAAAATGAAACTTTGCGGTATACCCAGTGCTAGTCCAGGAGCCGAAAATAGGGAAAAGAATTTCAAATTGCATACACTTTTGCTCGCCAAAGGCGGCTAAGGAAAAATAAACTAGCCCTTAAAAAATCCTATATCAACAAACAAAATACAGAGGCATACTGTTCAATAATATTTGTGGTGAACTGTTGTTCAATTAAACAATAAAAATAAAGTGTTCTAAAATCCAGGAATAGGCAATTCAGATAGCTTATTCCTGTCAGGCAAGTTCAGCGCCATCCGAAAAATATAGTGGCTGATTTTGTGCTAATCCAGAATGAACGACTTTCTGACATAAAGTGCTCTAGAAACCTATGAACTTGGCACTTCTGATTGCATATTTCTATCAGGTATGTACATTGCCATCCGAAAAACACAGTGGCTGAATTTGTGTTAATCCAGAATTGGCCCATATCCATTGAACAATAACGACCGTTGAATAAACTATTTTCTGACAAAGTGTTCTAGAAACCAATGAACTTGGCACTTCTGATTGCAAATTCCTGTAAATAATGTTCATGGCCATCCGAAAAATAGAGTGGCCAAGTTTGTGAAATTTGAACAATTTTCTGACATAAAGTGTTGGGGAAACCAATGAAGTTGGTACTTCTGATTCCACAATCCTATCAGGTATGTTGATTATCATCCGAAAAAGCTAGTGACTGAATTTGTGCTGATTCAGAATTGGCCAAATTCCATTGAACAACAACTACTGTTGAAGAAACATTTTTCAGAAATAAAATGTTGTAGAAACCAATAAACTTGACACTTCTGAGTGCATATACATGTCAGCTATGTTTATTTTCATCCGAAAAGTATAATGGCAGAATTTGTGCTAATCCAGAATTGGGCCAATTCCAATGAACAATAAAGACCGTTGAATTAACGATCTTCTGACATAAAGTGTTGTGTAAACCAATGAAGTTTACACTTCTGTTTGCATATTCCAATCAATATTCATTGGCATTATAAAAACATAGTGACTGAAATTGTGCTTATCTAGAATTGGCCCAAACATTTATTAATTTCGGTTTTGTTAGCTGCATTCATATTCACTAAAATAGTATAATCATCGCCAAGTGAATTTCCTGAGATCATATTTATTTTAATTATATTAATAAATACTTTAAAATGCATATGTTTAATTATTAAATCTGAAAACAAAACTAAACCATTACCAAAAAAAAACAACACCTAAAACGATGTATATATTTAATGAAAATAAAATTAAATGAACAAAATGAAAATTAGATCCACTGTAAAATCTTTAATTTAATTAAAATTGAAATCTGTAATTAACTTTACTATTTATTATTGATGCATCTACAGGCATTTATGTAACTAAAAATAATAAATGTCCACTGATACATGTCACTTCCAAGTTGGTAACACTAAATATTCTGTTATTCATATTTTGAATTTATTACTCACATAATAGAAAATATTGTTTACACGCGATAGTACAAAAATTGAACACAAGAGATTTTTTGTTTTTATTTATTATTTTTAATCCATGCAATCTTTTCTGGGACCGAAGCACTCCCTGCTCTTTCGCGGTTGATTTACTTTACGCATCTTACTTTACGCATCTCTGCCAAATCGAAGACGTACGGCTATCGAACCGATTTAAGTTACCATCTGCGCATTGCATTGCTCCATTGCCAGCCTATAGTACTGCTGGACATGGAAGATGGGTCGGCCCATGGGTTTTGCACGCCGATAGGGGGTCGTAGTTGTGTTCCTTTTTATCACAGATCGTAATCTGTTGATGAAAATTTCCTTTTGCATCCTGCCCCTATCGGGATTCGAGAACCCGGTACCTCCCGATCCAAACGCCAAAGCTTTAACCACTGTGCCATTTGGTCGGTAGACAAGAACACAAGAAAACACAAGAGATAATTCAAAATAATAAAATAACATATAGTGATTTAAATAAATATAATTAGTCGTTTTTCAACAGTTATAATTTATAGCAGCTGCGTTTTTTTTGAAATATGGTGTTCGAGGCCGCGATAAAATATAGGGAAAATACAGGGAAATTTAGACAAAAAAATTTAGAACAACAACTTTAACTAACTTCAAGTCAATCATTTTGACATTTAATTTTTGGTTTATAATTAAACGCAATAATATCCAACATTAAAATAAATTAGTTAATTTCACCAGCAAACATTAAGATATCCATTTTTTCTTATTAAAAATACAATTCAGTCATTTCATTTTCATTCTTTCAAATTTCCAGTTGTAAATGAAGTAAGGAACAATCAAAAAATTGTGTACTTACTAATTATTAAGTTTTTTGATGAATTCTGTTGTACTCTACATAATATCAGCTGCGTTTTTTTGAAATATGGTGTTCGAGGCCGCGATAAAATAAAGGGGAAAATACAGGGAAATTTAGATAAAAAAATTTAGAACAACAACTTTAACTAACTTCAAGTCAATCATTTTGACATTTAATTTTTGGTTTATAATTAAACACAATAATATCTAACACTAAAATAAATTAATTAATTTCACCAGCAAACATTAAGATATCCATTTTTTCGTATTAAAAATACAATTCAGTCATTTCATTTTCATTCTTTCAAATTTCCAGTTGTAAATGAAGTAAGGAACAATCAAAAAATTGTGTACTAAAAAAATTTCCCTCTTTCGTCAGTTCAGGAATTATTAAGTTTTTTGATGAACTCTGTTGTACTCTACATAATATCAAGAGTTGTTCAAAGTTGTTGAGAACAAGCATAAATACACTTTATTCGATAATATAATGCAAGATATTGATTTACTCGTAGTATAAGCTCTTTAGGATTCGATTGAGTAAATCCGAAGCACAAATAATTTAATAATGAATGAAGTGAATCATCAAGTGAATTGTTTTAAAAAATCAAAATATAATTTATCGCGGTCTAGAGCAGCTTTTTCAAAAAAAACATAGCAAACATGGGTTCAGGCATATGTTCGTAAAAAATTATATATAGTACTCACACTAAAAGGCCTGTGTTCCACACTATATCCAATCTTGCCAGTTTATTCTATCTTTTTAATAAGTAGTGGCCTTAGAAGACAGAAGAAAGACAGAAGCCCATTTACACCTAGATTGATGGACATAGTCCATTTTAACACGACAACCATATTTGATTTATATAAATTCTATTAAGGTAAGGGTCCATATTCTATCCTGAATTAAGCGATCATTCACTAATGTGGATTACCAGCACTCCACAAAGCAAAGTCACATCATTACCAGTTAGTAGGCCACAACACATTCCAACAACCACATTAAGCTCAGCATCATACAGTTTTAAATCTGTAAACGTCGGACTATTACAGAACCATAATATAAAAACGAAGTTTCAAAAAAAAACTTGCTACAATATATCAAAGTTCCATTAAAGAGCAAGGAACCAAAGAACTCCCTTGATACTTAAGCGTCGTAGAGCACTTGCTACTTTCCAAAGTGCCACACATTATAAAAATCGTCACCCTCGCGACTTCAAATGCTTAGAGATCTTTTAAGAACGCCAGGCAATCTATAATGGAAGCCTATAATGAACACCGATCATTGGAATGCAAATAATTTTTCAAAAACCTAACCAATTAACATTAAAACTTACCAATATTTCAAACATCATAAAAAAGAGAATAATATAACTACAGGAACCTACATTTCTATATCTTCATGGGTTCGTGAACTAAAGAAATGCGAAGGAATCTGGCCTTCCTTAATCGACGAATATGATTACTATCCAATAGCACCCCCTGCCCAGCGAAGACGACAAAAGAACTATAATCAAGTTTATATGATCAAGAACGGCACCAGCAGGAAAGGATGGTATTCCAATTGAATTCTTTAATTATGCACCAGACAATATAATCCAAGGTATACATTCAGTAATTCAAAAAGTTTGGATAAACTATGATCTCCCTTCTGAGTGGCTTGAAACCATACAAGTTCCAATTCCGAAGGTACAAAATCAAAAATTTAATCAAAACTACTTCTAAATCGGTAGTCCAAATGAAAATTTAAATTTACCATAATCGATCCACAGAAGATCATATGTTTACAATAAAGGCGCATTCTAGATGAGGAGTGACGCGCAGGTAATCGAATTTACGTGTTTTCTATTGATTTGTCGAAAGCCTTTGATCTAACCGTGGTTTCCGAATGTTTACAGCAATATGTACCGCATTATTTGGTTAATCGTATCATCAAGGCTTGTTTTTGGGAACGTATCTTAATTTAATGGTATAATATATATGTGTGCTGACAAAATCAAAAAAAATAAAGGGGTTACACAGGGCTGTCCTAATTCACCACGTATTTTCAATTTTATTTTTAGTGAACTTTTGATTACCTTATCAGATTTATCCATTACCACAATTCAACCCATTCTTGAAGAATTAGTTAACTCACTAAGTGTAGTTGGCTTGAGAGATAAATGCGATGAAGTATACTACACTTATTCAAGATCCTGGATTCCTGGTTTGTCCTCCTCCTAATGTTTATATACTGCGTTTTAAGAGGTACCTTTGAGCTCATATTTAGGTCGACCACACACCTCGGAACTCGTTGTCACCAAGCATTGGGAATCACAATTCAAATGCAAAAATTTATAAAAAATAAGGTTCCATTTAATACAGTTGTAAGGATGTATAATACAGTTTAGCACCAATTGTACTATTGTATCAAAGTTGTTTTGTGCAAATTTTTTTTTGAGAAATATTCTAAAATTTCAACTTATTACTTGTATTTTACCTTTGGTTTTTGCAATTGTAATGGTGTTATTGTGATTGTTCTGTATATTGGTATATTTCAGCACTCTCGAATTAAATTCACGAATCGTAGGAAATTCTTCCATTTAGCGTCACTATCTGTGTGACAAACGAATATGATAATCGACACTTACTTATACACAATCAACTTCCCAACCACCCCATACTTGCTTTCCTTTTAACGCCGGATCGCGGATAAATTTGAATTTTTGACTTATAGATGGCTAATGTGTAAGAATCACAACAATCAGTTTCGAACAAATGAGACTATTGATTTGAAAAAATCAGTCTTCTCATCAGGTCGCGACGACTGATGTTGTATTACTACATTGGAATATTGTCTATATATATAGAGTAGTTGCTTACAGTGAATTTAATGTTCTTTCATTTTATGGTTCACTAGACGTTCCTGGTACGAATCCTTTGATTTGTTAAAACATTTTAAACGCTTTTGTTTGATAGCAATATTACTTCTACTGGTATCCGTTTTAGTGGTTATCCTCAACCGAACCGACTCGATGGGTGCGATTACCGTTTCTTCACTATTTCTTCATATTTTTTATTATTCTGATGTTCGTTTCATAGAAATGTAAATATTTTCCGATGAGCTCTCGTAAGACAATCTTATATTTTTTGGGGGTTTCTAAGGATCTGCTTTTCGGTATATATTCTTAATTCCATTTTTTGTATCTTTGATGCTGAAAATAAATGTTTTAATAATTCGATCGAATTTAGGCAACAACAATCGACATTATTAAACTGATTTAAATTTATGAATACACCGTATTTGAATAATCATTCTCTCTATCTCTCTCTCTAGCTAAGACATCCTATAAAGGGATTTTACCACCTACACAGTCTCCTTCATCCTTCTCAATTCATCGCTCGTACTCTCCAATTTCGACATCCTATTTATTAAAAGTAGACCTTCTTCGACATCGTCTCGCCAGACGCGTATCGGCTGGTGGTTGCTATAACACTGTTTTTATCATTCGTAGTTGTGAGAAACTTGCAACGTAATCTAGTCATCTAATTCGATTGGATTTAATTAATCCAATGATATCGCTCACTCCGAGAAGTCGCTTGATCTCATCGTTCATACGAATCCGATAATCGTTTTCCGCAACTTTAACTCAACCAAAGATGGAACGAATGACCCTATTTTGAAACATAGATAACATACAGTCGTTAGAAATTAGGCCCCAGCTTTCGCTTCCGAGAAAGCCAAATTCTGATCAAATTTCGATGTCCGGAAGAAATTTGGGCTTTTACGTATTTGAAATCTTTGGCTCAAATAGATAAGATAATACATCGGAATAAACTGTACGTCTTTCTGTGATTCTAAAAATAAGAGCCTCTTTTGGTTCCTCTCTGAAGAGTATTCTGATTAGTTAATTCATTGAGTAATATAACGGGTATTTTTTAAGCCTGATAGAAACCAAAAATTAAATTTTTATGAAAAATTTACTCTGGCAGATCTCAGTATACTCTGGCAAATCATCATGAATAGACTCACGCTTGAACAACGCTACGAAATTATTAAAATTGACTTTGAAAATCCGTCGTTGATTCGCGCAACTTATAGATGACTTCGTGATTTTTATGGCGCACATAAAAAAGGGGTTACGCAAGGGTGCCCTATTTCACCACGTATTTTCGATTTTATTTTTAGTGAACTTTTGATTACCCTATCAGATTTATCCATTACTACAATTCAATCCATTCTTGAAGAATTAATTAATTCACTAAGTGTAGTTGGCTTGAGAGATAAATGCGATGAAGTATACTACACTTATCTAAGATCCTGGATTCCTGGTTTGATCCTCCTCCTAATGTTGATATAAAGCGTTGTTTAGGTACCTATTTGAACTCGTCCATCTGAGCAAGCCATTCGTCGAACTGTGGATAGATTTCGTACCACGTACTCTCTAGAGGATGCAATAACATCAAAACGTCAAAGGAATGTGTGTACTGAAGAGAATTTCGTCGCTGTAAACGAAATTGTTTTGGCCATAAGTTGGTTTCGAGAAATGGACCTGTCAATTGGCCTCCAAGGTTGTGCGATTTGACACCTCTCGATTATTTCCTGTGGGACTACGTGAAGTCACTGGTTTATGCTGATAAACCAGCAACAATTGACGCCTTGGAGGCCAGCATTGTTCATGTTATTCGTGACATACGACCAGCAGTGCTCGGAAAAGTGGCCCAAAATTGGACGTCCAGAATGCGTTTCGCCAAGAATAGCCGCGGCGCCCATATGTGCGAAATCATTTTCAAATATTAATGTCATGTATTGATCTTTCGAATAAAAAAAATTTTGAATACAATTTAATTTTTTGTGTTACTTTTTACAATTTCAAGTTCTATCGGGCTTAAAAAAATGTCCGCTATATATTTACATCCTTACGACATAATGCCCCTACAGCTGTTTTCAGTGGCAACAAGGCTGTTATTATAATTGACAATAATTGAAACTCAGATTCTGAGAAGGATATCTCAGACTCGATTACAACCAAACTTTTACTTGTGCATGTTTTTGTATGATATAAACGCTCCCACATCATCAGGAGGCTGTTCCAACGGCTCTCAGTATCTAAATGAACATTAAGCTCTTTCTTCAAGTTCTTTTTTGTTATGCTTTGGAAGAAGTTCGTTTTTAATGGCGATCTTTTAAACATAAGAACCATTTGTCGTACTTCAATTGGATGCCGTGAGCAAAGCACAAGCATCCACACTTCCATCATTACAGAAGCGCCGTTTGTAGTAATCGAAGTTACGTTTTTGAGCGAAATACCAAATTTGGTTAGTTTAGTATTAAGACTGGTAACACATATTTCACCTGGCATTGATCGTTGAATTCGGATTAATCCAAGATTCCAAAATGAATCGTGAGCACGCATGCACATTCACGTGTACATTCGTAAAACGATGTTTCATTATTGATGTCCACTCATCGAAAGTGAGAGTAGAAGCTTCACCTGGGGTAAGATTGTATTCAAGGTCAATGGTTGAATATTTCCCCATCAACCAGTGCAGTTTATCCAGAATTTAATTTGATAAGGTCTCGTTTCATTTCAGTATGTTTTCGCCAAGTTAACCGTCGGTCTAGATAGATCCCTAGGTGTTTTGCTCCACCCCAAGCGGACAAGTATGCTTATGTAATGTAAATACGAGGGTCGAGTTCTCTTCATTCACCTTTATTTTCCATTTCTTTAGTCAGATTTCGAAGTCATAGATATGTAATTGCAGAGTTTCAGACGCCGTTTGTGGATTTTATGGGTACATACGGTTGTCGTATCATCTGCGAAAGTAGACGTCATAATTTGGAAAGATATTGGGAGGATGACAAATACGACTTCATTAGTTGGTAAATTTTGCGCCAAACTTTATCGAATGCTTGGGCAACTTCCTAGAAGAAGGATTTTTTCTCTTCGTATGCTAACTTTATTTCTGTAACTACTCGGTGTACTTGCGCAATGGCTCGGCCTTGAAACCAAATTGATGATTAGGGATAATATTTCGTAGTTCCGGTTTAATATTTTCGATAATTGCTTTTTCGAATACTTTCGAGGCTAGTAGGCTTATTAGTCTATATGATGAGACTTTGGTAAGATCATTGCTCAGAAATATATCCTGAATCATAAATTGAGTTGAATGGCTCAAATACAGTCGTCCATCCAAAGGCACACTCAGGCAGTTCTTTAAGCATTTCAGCTGTAATTCGATCATACTCAGAGGCTTTCTTCAATTGAATTTGATGTGCAACAATAAAATTATCTGTTTGAAACACCGATAATCCAAAGTTTGGAGTGAATTCACTTTCAAGGTGATCAGTAAAGGCTTTAGCTTTTTCCTCGTGACTTCTAGCCCATTCATCATTAGAAAAACGAATTGGCGGGTTTGGTTGCTGAGGCCGTTTAAGTAGCCTTCCATAATGAATAGTTTGTGTCTGAATGGAGAGATAATCCATTAAGACAGTTTTGCATATAATCCATCTTGTTTTTTGTAGTAGGCTTTGCAGTTGTTTTTCGCCTGGTTAAAGTTGTGTTTTGCAATTTGGCAGATGCGTTTTAAGCGGGGTTTCTCTTTTAACATTTGTTCTACTTCAGCGAATGTTATGGTGTGCTTTGTATGTTGGCTCTTTCGTTTAGGCGAGGCCAAATAGCTACGTTGACTAGTAAATCATTATAGTTTTCCATAGCAATGTTTATATCGTTAGTCGTCAGCAGTGTAGACCTCAGTTCGTCCATGTTGTTTGTATAACATGGCTTTTGGTCAGCCCAGTAATGTTGTAAGACCGGAGAGTGGTCAGAAGATAATTCTAAAAGTGCTTTAGCTTGGGTTATTCATCGGTTTATTTTACAAGGACGTCAGGGATTTTTTGACGATCAGTAGGCCAACAAATTGGATGCGGCATCGTAGTGTTTTTCTTGAATCACATTCATTTATTGACGTCCCCTTGGAGTAGTCAATCTTAAACCCTAGTATGTTTGGCATTAAAGTCGCCGGCGATCGTAAAACGCTGACCCGTTATTATTCGAAGGGCAATATATTGAAGCGATGACTAAGCTTTCTTTATCGAGATCATCACATACAGAGGTTGCTAGAATTTCCTCAGTGCAATAACAGCAATTCCTTCTCGATTTCTGCCCAAGGGATGTTTTGTGTCATAAACTCAAGTACCCATTTATTCTGAAATCGTGTTTATCGATTAAGTGGGTTTCAGAAACTAGCATAAGATCAATTTCGTGTCTTGCTACGAAATGTTGTAATTCGAGTTTGTGTTGAGGGCGAGCAAGAGTCATTTGGCGTATGTGAAGGTATATTGATCTGCGCATCTGAAGTAGTTTTATACTGCCGCCTGGCGCTTGGCAATTGAATAATATTTCAGTGGACTGGGCACCGCTGGTAGTTTGCAGTGTGGATTCTACCTCAATTGCGGTGCAATTTCTTTTCTGTAGAGGAGTCGCTTGCTTTTGGGCAGCTTTTGGTTTGGTGTAGTTCACCACATGCGACGCACACTGATATCAATTTGCAAAATGTCCTTAATTGACCATATTCTTGGCACAGGCTTACACAGTTTAAAATGTTTATTCCAAGAGAAAATCGAAATATTACTACTAGCATGGTCCATAAATCGAGTGCGCTCACCGAAATAAATCAATCTAAAATTTAGTCATCGACTCGGGGATGGGCGAGGTAGATTACGCAATGTAATCTACGCGCTTTTCTATTACCTATTAACTCAATGTGCTCATAATTTTCTCTTTGGTTTACGGCCGACTAGGCCCGATAAAGTTGCTTTCTAGCTATCAAGTAATTATCTACGTATCCTACCTAAAGGCCAAATAAGTTTACATTTTGATACTAAATCACATAAATTGTTCGCTGGTATATGAACCTATAATGATAAAACGTTAGGGGTAAATAATGCTACGTTAAGAAATCCTTAAATGATCTCGATTAGTTTAATCCCATTTCGCTAAAAGGTCGAGAATACATTTGTCAAAATAGCACAATAAAGTGCCTAATTCATAAAGGATGTAATGTTTAACTGTGCATATTTCCACAGTTAAATATTACATTATTTATGAACTAGACACTTTATTGTGCTATTTTGAGAAATGTCGCCTCGGCCAACGGCATACCATGTCAATACAAAATGGTAAAAACCCCCAATATTAATCATCCGTTTTAAGGAAAAATGTACAATAAAGTTTTGGTTTATTTGACGTAAAGACTCGTAATTTGGTCTACTCTAGCCAAAGTTTTATGTTTTGAGGCTAATTATTTTGGCTCCTAGCACAGTAGGAAGATCATAGTAAGATCACAAAGTGATTCCACTTTTTAGTAATCTCTGAACAAATAGAATTTTTTATGTTTCCATTATTTTAAAAGCAATTCTTAGACTTACCGTAAAATTAAAAATTTTCGGAAATTTGAAAACAACGAAAAGTTTTACGCGCGATTTTTCAATCCCAATTCTTAGTTGCGATAGTCGAGTAATAATTTTTAGACACGAAGAAAAACCGGCTCTGACTAAAATTTGTGCAGCAGTTTTAACAGCAGGATAAATTTCTCAGAAAAAGTGATATTCTATTACTACAGCTAATTTATGATTTGTTATTAAATTAATGACTCCAAGCTAGACCGCTCAGATTGAGGCAACGAAGTATGTTCGAAGTATGCATTTGATTTTGAAACTAAAATATACGTAAAAATTATCGTACTTACAGCTGAATTGAGTTACTTAACGCGATATTTTAAAGTCTTAAGTTCCAGGATTAACAATAATAATTGCTGAAATTCCGATAAGATATTGAACATGAAGCACTAAGAAGCACCCACAACCAATTACAAGATTGCAGTAATTCTTCAAGTAAAATCGAGTAGCCTACCATAAATTGCATTGCAACGTTCTCAATAATAGCACCACGGGGACTCGTTAAATATTATTTTTAAAATGATGTTGTAGTTTGTTCATGGTTTACATTGTTTATATCACACGTAGTATCCAAATAACCCAAAATTACGATAGATTTACAAAAGCTTTGTGACATGAGCATGGTCGAGAATTTTAATATTGTGGTAATTTGTTGCTGATTAGACTTCTTTCTCTGCTGTAAGAGTGCATTAATTAAAATTGCGAATGCATGTGTGAATTGGGGTAGAGAAATGTGAATTGGGGTAGAAATGCAGATAGAACTGGATTCATTACTCTGTTTCTAAAAAATCCAGCACTTTAAATTTCCTGCCAATATTATCCCCGATAAATATAAATTAAAAGATTATTTGCTTTGTGCGCCCTCTCTTATCAAATGGACTTATTTATCCCGATGGAAGATTTCTGTCGACCACCACAGGGCACAATTTTGTAATTTACGTTGTATTTTTATACAGCATTTTTAATAATCTGGTCAATGGAAGTTCAAATATCATGAATATCGTGTTAAAATTTGCAAACTGGGATTTTAAAATAAATAGTGTGTTAGTCTATTCAAGCTAAGTATTTACAATTTCCATATCACATCATACCGAGCAATTTGACAACACTTCAAATCACTAACAGTTTCATTTGTTGTTTTTCTCAAAATATCCTTTTTCTAATGTAACACTTGTCTTTCCAGAAAGTAATACGATTCCACTACTAATATAATAATTCGGTGCTTTCAGGACACGCAACGGTTGGGAACATGTTGAGTAAAATCACGACCAACGGTATAAAAACATTTAGCACTATGAAATTTTCAAGTCAAATTGGTGATGATTTCATTAATCATGATAGGGGACCTGAAAGCACCCTTTGTTACCGAGTAAACAGCCAAGTATTTAATTCTGTAGAATTGCACCTTCTTGTTTCCATGTCAGCGAGTTATGATGCACAAATTTACAGAGTAAAAGTGGTCAAATGGGCAAGTTACCACCTCCGTAAGTTGATTAAAAAACAATTTTTTTAGATCAACTTAGATAAAAGAAGATTTTCTCTATATTTTATGGTAATATTAATTTACATTAACGACAACATAAGTTCAAAATGAGTAAATCATTCAATCACTACTGACGAGAATTGGAAGTAGTTGTCGACTTGTTTACGATTATTCGACGTTATCGACGAGTTGTCGACGCGATCACGTAAAAATTAGTAGATGACGCGTAAACGCCCATCTCTGGTCGTCGTTGATCATCAGCATTTCTTCAAATTTATAGTAAGTAACACAGGCGTCAGGCGACCAAGTTTGTTTATCGACTGAAAGTGTAAAAATTAAGTAGCAGCATATTTTACTATATGGATGATTGTGTATTTTAGGAGTTTACGATCATCATTGATCATATACACAAACAAAATATAAATACATAAGTATGTATATATTTATATAACTTCCTTATATTGTCTCATTGTATATGTACATAATATAGTTAACGATAGTTTGTGTCAATAATAGAGCTGCGCACTGGAAATGTAAACTCTGCCGTATTGCTATAACTAAGTAAATATTTATATTTGAATTTGAAAATTATATACGCACTTGTATATAAACAAAACCATGATCGATATTGGGTGATGATTTTATAATGATGATGATTACGAGTCAATAAAGGATTTATATGCCTGGTTTGATTTTTTAAGATCATTTATATTTAAAACAAAACGTACTTTTCGTGTTGAGAGGTTTATATCGGTTTGTTATTTCCTGAAATTATAAGATTTTAATTTATTAGTGTAAGAAGGGGCTATGAATATTAAACGATTGATGAATTCTAATCATAAGATGCCAATTCCGCCAATTCCATAAGAATATATATATATATATATATATATATATATATATATATATATATATATATATATATATATATATATATATATATATATATATATATATATATATATATATATATATATATATATATATATATATATATATATATATATATATATATATATATATATATATATATATATATATATATATATATATATATATATATATATATATATATATATATATATATATATATATATATATATATATATATATATATATATATATATATATATATATATATATATATATATATATATATATATATATATATATATATATATATATATATATATATATATATATATATATATATATATATATATATATATATATATATATATATATATATATATATATATATATATATATATATATATATATATATATATATATATATATATATATATATATATATATATATATATATATATATATATATATATATATATATATATATATATATATATATATATATATATATATATATATATATATATATATATATATATATATATATATATATATATATATATATATATATATATATATATATATATATATATATATATATATATATATATATATATATATATATATATATATATATATATATATATATATATATATATATATATATATAATTATAATTATTTTATTATTATACATAATGTTGTATGTATATAAAGAAATGTGTTAAAATTTCGTCGATGTGTTACCAATTTCTCGGTTTTCTTAATTCATTAAGTCAATCGAGTTAATTATAAATCCAACAAAAATATCACAACACGGTGAACAAATTGAGTTCTACAAATAACATAATTAAAACATCAAATAAAGTAAAAAAAAATATTCAGGTAAAACCGCGAAGTTTTTCAGTTAAGAAGTTAAGAAACCATAAAGACGGACTTAAAGAAAAAATGTTTGTATATTGTCTCGTTCATTTTATATAGTGTGACGGTAAACAGTTTAAGAATTTCACCTGTAAAATGAGATTTTATATTTACTTTTATAGTGCCCACTATATTTACAAAAAATAAAAACTAAAGACTGAATACTTTGTGGTTAATTAGAATTTTTATGCATCAATACCTTAGCAAATTTGTTTATATATTGTATGTGAGCGGTGCGGTGCGCGGGGCCAAAACACGGAGTGAAGTACCCATTCTTCAAATTGTTGTTTAAACAAAATATTAACATTGTAATTATATGGTTGAATAATTTTTTTTTTCGTATGCTGCTCGTTCACACACAGCATCTTCATCAGAGAGAAAGGCCGAGTGCACACGAGGTTTTATGTGTTTCGCTTCTTATATTTCTTCATTTAGGTTAATGAACGAATTCGATATGTTCGAAAGACGTTCTTAATTTCTTTATTATCTAAAACTGTTGTGGTTTCTTTTGTCTTCTTGCGTCTTATATATGTTTATAATGAATGTAGGTATGTATAGCATTCGGTCGGTTTATGAAGATACAAAACTATACATTTAGCGTGGTCATTTCGATTCTTAAGGAAATCATAATTGAATTTGGTTTGAATTTTTTTATCTTCCGAAACCAAATACTCTTTTCATATTCAGCTGCACATTTGAATGTCAAACCAATACTAATTTCAGTAAACGAATTTATAAACTTTTATAAATTTTGGCTGCTTCATTTAATTTTTTAATTCAATTTTTATTATCAACCGAAAAATATTATTTTTGAAGTTCGCCTCTTTATCTTATTCACATTACTATAATTGATTAAAAATTTAACTCATACGCACAAGGTCTAAATGTAACCTAGAGTTTATCAGCTGTCTAAAAATAATATAACTCAAAGGTCATAATCGGTATAATTTTTTTTTAGATAAGTTTGATAATATTTTAATGCACTTTATAATTTATTTTTCTCAGCTGAGATTAATAGCACTGAGCACATCCATTTTCTAATTTCCCAAATCAAGCATAAAAAATACTTTGATGTGTACATTTTTAAAATTGAAAATTTTTAATTTCCCATCAAATTTTTTTTACAAAAGATATTTCCTCCTTAAGCATTTCGGCTAATTAGTTATCTCAGTATGGCGAAGTAGCAAAAACAATTTATTCTAAAATGCTATGTTAATGCTTGTTACAAAGTTGGGTTACTCTGGTATTTCGCCAGGAATATATAATCTATTGGGTACACAGTCTCCGCCGTTCGACAAAAGATGGTGCCATCAGTAAGGTTAAAATTGCCCGATATATTCTACGGTAACAACATAACATTAAAATATTAACGATTTTGTATCAGCATCACATATTTTTTGTCCTGTAAAAATGACGAGCTTTGACCCGAATAAGCATCATTTGCAGGGACTTTTGATTTATTTCTTCAATTTGGAGAAATCTGTAGCTGAGGCGCATCGATTGCTTGTAGACGCATATGGTGAGGCGAATGTTTTAACTGAGAGAAGTTGTCGAGAGTGATTTCAATATTTTAAGAACGGTGAAATTGTTGTCGAAGACAACGAAGTGGAAGGCCGAATGTATACGAAAACACGGAATTGGAAGCATTATTGGATGAAGATTCGTATCAAACTCATATTAGGAGTGACTTAACAAGCAATTTCAGATCGTTTAAAACGCATTGGGAATAATTCAAAAGCAAGGAAATTGGGTTCCATATGAACTGTGGCCTAGAGATGTTGAACACCGATTTTTTTTTATGTGAAATGCTGTTTGCCAGGTATAAACGAATGGGTTTTTTACATCGCATAGTCACTGGTGTTGAAATATGGGTCCACTACCATCACTCAAAAAAAAGAAATCATGGGAACCACCTGACCATACTTCAACATCGACAACCAAGCCGAATATTCAACGAAAAAACTCATGTTGTGGCTCGGTTACCTCCGTACTCAACTAGATGCACGGATTACAAAATATGCACGCTTCAAAATAGACGACTTCTCTTAGGTGCGGCTTTCATTTGTAACGTTTTGCTTGGTCACATTGATCCAGCATACAAATTGGAAAACATATCAATTCATGTGCCTTGCAGAACATTTTGAAACTATGAGGTTTTAGCACTAGAACACCATTTCACAAACTATGGAGAAAATAACCCCATTAATAGGTCGTCTAAATCTATCAACATCGTCGACGCCCTTTTTGACTTTAATTTATCAGAGGACAAGTTCAAAAATATCCATAATATTTTTTTACATTTTTAATTGTTAAATCAAAATTTGATATATATTTTTATATTTTTGTGGTTTCTTTATTTGATTTTTTTAATATTTTTGTTTTAAATTAAATTCTGAAACCATACATGTAAATTACAGAATAGATTTCTTTAAATAAATAAATAAATAAAAGATAAATAAATAAATAAATTTGGTAGCATCAGCTTGGTGTGGTGTATTGTAGTTGCTAAATCCGAATGGAACCATTACTGGGGATCTCTACCGAACACAATTGATGAGATCGAGCCGATCACTCAAGGAAACACGCTCCCACTACTACTCTAGACACGACAAAATTATTCTCCTGCATGGTAATTCTCGTTCACACATCCATTTGAGAAGATCTGCCCCACTCGCCGTATTCACCAGACATTGTTCCGTCTGATTACCACTTGTTTCGATCGATGACGCATGGCCTGACTTAAACTATTAAGTGCTACTGTCCTGATACACTAAGAGAAAGGTGCAGAAATCGTTTATGTATTAAGGTGCTAATGGGGGCCATTATAATTATTCCCAGCTCTAAACATACTCGAAGATTAAGGATTATATAATACAAATTAAAATAACAAATAGCGGAAAGCAACAAAAACCGACAAAAAGGCAACAAGTCAAATTTGGAAAGTTTTAATTGCACAGTACATTATAAATGAGCTTAAACGTTCAAAACGGATTGTGTAATTTGCTAAATTGTAGTAAACGTAAATAAATAAATAAATAAAGATGATAACTTTGGCCATACTTTGGCCTGTCTGAGCAGCACTTCAAATCATATGAAGATACCAAAAATTAGGTTGACTCATGGATCGTGTCAAAAGTTGAAGCGTTTTTCCGGCGTAATAATCGTATGCTGCCATAAAGATGGGGAAAAAGTAGTGTCTAACGGTGAACAATATTTTAAATAAAACGTAAGCTACCTTCCTTTCACAATAAATGCCCAATTTTTGATAAAAACGGCGGAGACTTATTTGCGTACTCAATAGTTTTTAACGAGAAGAATTATATATTTATTTTTTTTTTAAAGAAACTTCCACTAACTAAAAGGTGTTGCATTTCGAGGTATAAAATTTAAATAAAACAGAAAAATAACTGTATGCCGTTAATGTTTTAATATGATTTCGGAAATATGGCCACCGCGCCTGGCGTAATCTTCGCAGCTTTTCTGATTGTATTTCAGCAATAACGCATCGAATCTTGGCTTCCAAGTGTTCAATATTCTCTGGCTTATAAGAGTAGATAAGTTATTTCATTTCTTGATATTAATCGTTCATAAAATATATCTTTCAGCAAATTAATTGTATGGCGTGCTGTATGGCATGTAACTCCGTCTTGTTGGAACCATATATCTGATGTCAATACCATAATTGAGACACAAAAAATTAGTAATCATGTCTTTATACCGGTCTCCGTTGACTGTAACGTTTTCATCAGCGTCATTTTTGAACAAGTATGGTCCGAAGATTTCTTCGGCCCATAAAGCACACCGAACGATAACTTTTTGTGGATGTAATGGTTTTCATTCCAAATGCGACAATTCTGCTTGTTCACATAGCCGTTCTACCAAAAATGCTTGAGCTTCATCACTGTAGAAAATTTTGTTTGGAAAGTTTGCATCGTTGTCAATATTGACTTCGGCCCATTCACCGAATTGGCGGCGAGAACGATGGTCATATGGTTTTAATTCCCGCACATGTTGAATCTTATAAGCATCTAAACGAAGATCCTTACGCAAAATCTTCCATAAAGATGTTGGATCATGTCCCAATTCTTATGCACGATGACGAATCGATTCATTTGGCTTCTGTTCAACAGACTACGCATTACAGCTGCCACCGCCTGCTCGGTGCGCGTCATATGGGGTCTTACGGGACGCATATTATCATTTAGAGTAAACGTGGTGCGAAAGCGATTCATAGTTAATCGAATTAACTGCTCTGATGGACGATTATGTCGTTCATAAAATGCACGTAGCACGCGATGAGTTTCACGAATTGAACCATTATTTTCAAAGTAAATCTCAACAATTTGCAAACGTTGCTCTGGCGTAAGTTGATGAAATGGCAAACAAAACTAACCAAAAATCAACAGTCAGCTGTCAAATCGACTGTCCCTGAAAAAAGTATTGCCAATTTAAAGCTCTATTCCTCGAAATGAAACACTCTTTATAGAATTCGCATTTAATGTAATAACTTTCGCATTAAAACATCTTGACTACTACGACAATTTTAGCAGTGCCGTTCGATTCAGTCACAAGCACACAAAAAGATCTACCGTTAAAATACCAAATTGGGAGCATTTAGTAACACCAACTTTTGGCAGCATGAAACGCGTTAGGTTCTGACTGTCACCGATATATCAAAAAGTGTATGCTTTCGCAATTGTAATATATTAAATTTTAAAAGAGGAAAGGTTTGTAGGGTCTTTCGTTTTAACGATTTTGAACACGTATTTATCTCCTTGGCGATGAATACTTTATCCTGGCGATGTCTGGCTGGTGAAGATGGTCGGATAAATTCGATGTGCTCCCTAAGTTGATTGGACAAATTTTGACTGGTTTTGTTCCATCTTTGACTTTTCCAACATCTGGCCAGAAATCCGGATCTGTTCTCCACAAACAAGCTCTGCTGAAGTAGTTTCAAAATCTTCTCGATATATAGTACGAAGACCCAATAGAAATACTGGCAGAATACGGGTCCATTGCCTGGTTTGGTGCTTGGTTTTGCCATGGCACATGATAGCCGCTTTGAGAGTACGATGCCATCTCCCAATGAGTCTATTGCATCTGGGATTATAACTGATTGTTCTCTTTTGTTCAAAACCCAAATTTTTGAGAACGCGTTGAATAACTCGGGCTCGAATGAACTGCTTTCCTTGATCTGTTACAATAACAGCCATGCGGCTATAGTTTCTGCTTTGATGTCTGGAATAGGTGCAGCTTTTGGCCATCTCGTAAAGCGGTCTTTAATAGTTACACAGTACCGTTGACCATCGAATTCAAGTAATGGACCAAAGATATCCAGATGTAGTTTGTTGAATTGTTTCGTGTCTGGGGTGTGGTATGCCGATTAATTTTTGATTTCTGGCACGCAAGACAACATTAATTGTTGTCAACAAAATAAGTTGCTCTGACATGACTTTAACGGTCGTTTGAATAGTTGGATGCGAACATTCATTGGTTTATATGGTCCATTTTCCCGAGACGTCACAATAGATGTTGAAGGTCTCTACTACTTTCGTAGTTAATGGCCTCGGGCAATGTTAAAGAATCGATTTTTGGCAGCGTATCTGCGACCCCGTATATGTTTTGTAAAACGGTTATGAACTGACCAATGTAATTCAAGTATCCATCATAGTCCAATGGTTTATGATCGGCAATTAACGTGAATTGATGTTCTTCAATCATATAACGGTATCGTTTGGTTGCGAAATAACTCTATGTCAAAAGTGTTATACCCTTGCTGACTTTTTGTTAACTTCGATTATTGAATAACTGCTTCAATGGCTTTATCGAATGGATCTACCATACTTAGTAGTAGGTTTTGGATTGGTTGGTTCCCACCGACATTTGATATAAACGTGCGGTAGAAATTCAACATTCCCAAAAATCGTCTAAGCTGTTTAACGTTTTCGGGCCTGTTCAATTTGAGTATATCGTTAACACGTTCAGTGGAGGATTTGATTCCTGCTGCATTGACTTCATGCAGCATACTTCATGCTTCAAAAATTGAATTTGCATTTTTCAACGGTAATTACTAAACCTACATTTCCGAACTAATTTTCCGAACACGACTTATAAATGGTGCAAATGTTGTGTAATGATTGTGAAGCAATTAACAAGCCATGAAGATATATGGAAAACAGAAATCCAGGCCGTCAAAGATTGAATGGATAAACCTCTGGTATGTGTTGCCTGGAGGTATGGTATCAGGTATCTATCTGGAATGGTAATGTTAATTAGGGCACGATAATCGCCGCAATTCTTCTTCGCTACCAGATGCAATGGACTCGTACTCTTTTTTTGTTATGGCTAATTTCTCCGTGGATAAACGCCAAGTTTTGCGTGCGATTGAACAACCTCGAGTTGCAATATGATGAGTTACGGAATCTTTAGTAGTATTGCCTTGGGCGTCGAATGTAATTTCTTTGAATTCCTCTAATAAAGGTAACACTCCGACATCTATAGTGCTAGTGTTGTTATCATCAATGTTGGAATTTCTGATGTTGATGCAATTGCTGATACTCGTAGTTAGGTTAGTGGGTCGACTAAATGGATAATCGTCATTGTTACATCTGCTAAAATGACCGAGATCTGAACCATTCGGTCGAGAACCGGAAGTTCGAACTGTTGATTCATTGGCTGCGAGCTTGAGATTCGAGTTAATATTCTTCCTTTCATTATTATTGGCAGGTATTACAGAAATACTGTTGCTCCGCAGTCAATTAGAAAAATTGTTTTGGATGTTGGATCAAAAATGTTGAGGCGACAATACGAAATGTTTTCCTCACAAGTCGCCGTTTGTATTGGTTGGTTTAATTTTTTGCTTTAAATTCATTCCATCGAGAGCAATTTGTTTTGCAATTCTTGGCATTGTCCTTAAACCTTTGATGCAAATAGCATACATCAATGGATCTGATCCTTTTGCTGGATCAGAATGTCTACTGGTGGATCGATTTTGTGACCGAGATCGGTAATTGGAAATATTTTAGGATCTTCCGCGTATCATCTCATCAAGCCGATGATTTATTACGTCAATTTGTAACAAAATAGTGGATGGATTCATTTTGATTATCGAGCTGACTGTTTGATAACGGCATGACACGAGATTGTGACATACTCTTATTTTCGCTAATTGCGCAAGTTTGGTTGTGCTTACCGAGTTCATAGTTGGAACGAATATTGAGCACGAATTCGTAATCGGTTTAAATCACCTAGCTCAAGACCCTGCAACAATCTATATATTTGCATCTGTTTTGAATCACGCAATTTTTATAAAAAAACCTTTTTTAAGATAGGTGTACAGTCTATTAGACTTTGGACATTAATTACACGGTTATTTAACGCACCGAGAAGATCATTATACCGATCGATTTTCGTGTTGATTTCACCGATAGAAAATTGAGATTCTATATTGTGAAACCAAACTCTGAAATTGAATGATTCTGCTGTCGATTCTGATGTTTGGTTATTAAACGTCGTTAACAATATTTTCTTAACTTGATCCTTGTCGCTTGGCGCCTAGTTGAACCGTTAGCTGAGGGATCCTCGATCATGATGCGATTGCTTTTATATTGTTTACGTAAATAAGTAGCTGGTTATCGTCAATTACCACGAGTAATACTTTTTTATCTGTGAATTTCTAAGCGCTTGCCACTGGAAGGCACTACGACCTCAGAAAATCACGGCGGGCTCACCGATGTGGCTATTATTGTATTTCTATTAACGACCAATCAACGATACGTCTGAATCCAATTTTGACTACTAATAAGTGTAAGTTAATATTTACTATATTTTTTAACTTAATATTTTTATTTTTTATTTAGTACTGCACATTGGTTACAATTAAAACTTTCTTTACAGTTTTTACTGTTTTTATAGCGTCTCTAGAGATGTATACTAGAATACAAAATAACACGGTCGAATCCATAACGATAAAGTGGACAACTAGAATAATTCTTATTTTTTAATCTAGTATGTGTCCATCCATTTGTCATCCAACTTAGTTGGATGACAGCTACGAGTGATAGCTACATCGTATTGAATAAGACAATGAAGTCATTTTATTCACTGGACTAACTTATTTGCGACGGAATATTTAAAAAAATACCGAATGGATCTATTACATGAATGTAAATCTGATTATTGACCTGTTATGGTCAGCGTAATTAGATTTACATATGAAAAGTGCATTCTTTCTGTGGAGACGTATTTATTCAAATGAGCGTCCTCGCTAGGTAAAATAAATCAGAGTTCACAAATAATTTGGTGTTTGGAAAGAGACCTTAGAAGCATTTGGGATGCCAGAAAAATACATTGAAAACATTGTCAAATTAAGTAAGTGCGCGTAAATGGTTCTCTTATCTCAAGCAAGCGAATTAATCGAGATTTATTGAATTCCACCGGAAATTGAAATTGCTTTAATGGAATTTTTAAATTTAAATAAATCATCATCGCTTACTAGCTTCAAAATGTATACTAGTATATATCCTTAAAATATAGCTGATAAGTTTATTCAAATTATATTACTCTTCTCGTATTTAAGTGCAACGCGTTAATACGTTCAGTAATTTTTTACATCAATAAATGGAGGTTCAGATAATAAAATCTCTATTACATTCCACAGAGGATTTCCGACTGCCTAATGACATTTGGATGAAATGGAGATTTACAATCTCCATTTCATGCAAATGTCATTAGGCAGTCGGAAATAGCGTAGACAATGTCGAAAATTCGTAAGGTATGTAGCGTATCCGTAGACAATGTAAAATATTGCATTTTGTGTTGTTTTCCCTATTCTTGTTCAGTTCGAATTTCTCATCTCACAGTTTTTCAGTTCGAATTACGAATTTCCAATATTGTGTAAAGTTATAATTCCTTTTTTACAAAACAAATAGGTTATAATAGTACGTATCATAAACTCGTATATGTTCAAAATAATTCAAGATGTTTTCCAATTTTTTATGTGCAATGTAACATTTTTTTTCATTAAATAACTCAAGCGCCACATACTACATACATTACTGGTAAATGGGTAACTGATGATGTCACTTTTTGTTTTTGATGATTTGTTTTCGAAAATAAAATAATTTCGAAAAAAATGTCGAACTAAACTAAGCAGAGTAAAAGTTTATTTTGGAATTGTGAATTGTCACCGTATCAACTGCCACCTATGCAATAAACTGAAATACTGGCAGATAAAAAACTAGATTCATCTTCTTCCGGTATTTCAATTTAAAACTTTAGTTTGGAATTGCTTATGATAAAATTTAATAGACTGTTCGGCTTAGACCTGTTTTCTAATTCATTTAATCTTTCAATTGTTTTGGTACGCTATTACACATGGCGCCCCTGGCCAGGATTAATTTACTTTCGATATCGATCACCTGCACACAATAGCCGAGCTCCATGCCGTTAGCAAATCATTCGATAGTACTTGGATGTAGATGTTCAATGGAACATACAGTTGTTAGAAAGCATAAAGATGTCATACACCTGCAAGCAAGCTTGACCATCATCGTATTTGCGCAATCATTTTGAGAGTGTTTTGTGATGATTGAAGGCTTGTGCAATATTGTAAACATGATTGACGAATTATCAAACATGTTTGCGCTTGTGCAATCATGATTGAGAGTGTATTGATGTGCTTTTCAATCTTATATGATAGATGCATTATCTAAATTCATACAATGGCGGTAGCCGGCAATATTATATAATTGTATTCTTAGTTTTTGAATAAATATAGAAGTTTTCCAGCATGTGACAAGTAAAAAGTGATGACTACAAGAATACGAATAAACAAGCAAAACCGATGTTATTCCGCTTAAGTCGAAAAATTAAAAGCGATTGAATCAAAAAAAATTAAAAAATTAAATTTGTTTCTTACAAACTATAGGCGCGAATTAAAGAAGGTAACGCAAAGTAAATAAAATGACACGGGTACGCCCCGTGCCATTTTATTTACTACGGGTATATCCCCAGTTTGGGGTATTTTGATGATCTGTCATTTCTTCAATATCTTGAAATATTTATTAATAAAATAGTACATTAATGTGCTATAACGATTGACATTTTGTTTTTTATTATTTTATCATATTATTCTTGCTATGAAACTTCACCTGCATTAATGAAATATTCGCAAAATCTATCCCGTGCTAATTTAGCAATAGAGGATGAATTTTGTTGAACCAATCCAAAAAATTGCGTTCTTAAGCTACAGCTACTTTGTTCAGTTTGGCCAGAACAATCTTCCACATCCAAATCTTGTTCCAAATAGACACCGTGCTTTCTACGTATACTTAATTATGTAAGAACATGTCAATATTAATTTTGTTGCTTTTTCTGGATCAAGATTAATAGTCGTTAAAATAATTCAGAATCTGCTTGCTAGTATACCGAAAATATTTTCTACAATTCGCCGAGTCCGAGATAATCTATAATTATAGATTCTTTTCGCTTTAAATAATTCTCTTTGCGAATAAGTCTTCATTATGTTCTCCGAAAGCGCAAAAGCTTCGGCCTCAATAAAAACGTACGGTATTGTTGGATCAACTTTTCCAATTATTTTGGGTTCAAGGATATTTAGATGTTTCTTATTTAATTGTTTTTTAAAAATTGTTTTTGCGAACACTCCACCATCCGAGGCTCGCCCATCAGCGCCAATATCCACCATTATGACATCCTACTTTGTATTTACACAGCCAAAAGGATGACACTGAACCTGTGCTTGTAGTTGAAGTAAATATAAAGATCGTGTGTCACGTGGCTTACGTATTTCGACATGTTTACTATATATTGCGTCGACACAATCCTTTTCAAATACGTCTGCAACATGTTTCCACTCTTCTTCAGACTTTGATACCTATCTATCTATGATGAAAATATTACATTTGTAAATAAATAAATATGGGTATATTAATTTTTAACCCTTTTTATATTATATAGTATATATATCTAGAATTGGGGATGAAAATATAAATATTAAACGCTTTAGTTTAGAACCAATGCGAAAACGAAAAAGGATAGCAACCGTAGAAAAACAAAAAATGGATTTATTACAGCTGACTTGTAACCATTTTAATCGTAGCGATAATTAATATGATATTCTGAGAAAGAACTGGGCTCAAGAATTGTCGAAATATAGAAACTAGAAATTAGAAACTAGAATTACTGTAAAAATGAATGAGCCTAATTTACCATTTCCGAGGTCAACTTGAACCCCAACTTCATTTGTGACTTATACATAAATATAAATGCCACGTTATGAATTTGTGTGTTGCACACCTTATAATGATGGATATGAATAACATTCAAATCCAACTGCTGAATATTTTTCCAATTATAGTAGTTTTAATTGACAACATCTTATAAAATTAAAATTAAAGAATTAAATTTTTTAATCATTAATGAATTAAAATAAAGAGTTTTACGTTACAACTTATGTTCATCATAATTTTTACATACCTTAATGTTTCATCGTAGCACTGATATCAAAGCATCACATGTATCTCTGATTATTTTACAGAGCCATTGAATAGATATAGCCGTATTGAATTTGAGGTCTTCAAAACTCTGTCCTGTTGCAAAAAATCGTAATATTCTGGATAACCTTACAACAGAGAATTACGCAGACAATTTTGATAATCTCCAGGCGAAGATAACTGTAGCTCGTTGAGGAGCTTTTTATGCAAAAACCTAGGTCGTGCTTGAAGCCATTCCTTCTTCATCCATATTTTTCTTGTTTTTCGTTTTCAAAATTAAAATTAGAGCCGCACAAAAATTTGTTTTCCAAATTTTACACGTCTTGCTTGACGTTGTCAAATAAAAGAAGATTTGCACTACAAATTGTGTAGTGGATGTGAACTTACTTATCAAGCATGCCAGCAGGTGTATCGGTGGGTACCTTAAGAAAATACAACTTTTTATTTGACTTTTTAACTCTTTGATATTTCAACTTTCCTAGCTATGAGTATTGTATGCAATTTTCTTGGGCCACCGAGTACTAAAATTTGTTTCTGCCCATTAAAAGTGCACTGCAAAAAGCTGGCGTAGTTAAATTAGTATCCGACGATGTTAGTATAATTCTCGGTCGCCAGGAATAATATCTAATGGTTTTAATGTAGATGCATTGTCTAAAATTATCCGTCGAATTTACGGAATTGCATTATATTCCAGTTCATGTTTATAAACCAATCAAATAAACAACCTTAATCATTGGCAGATCCTGCCTACCGGCTCGACCGGTACTTTGGTTAACCGTTGCTTTTAATATTGGGACAACGTAGCGATTCCATTCCCGTAAATTAAAGTTATTTTGTTTTACAACCTACGGTCAATAACATTTATTCTATAATTAACAAATGATTGTGTTATTAACTATTTGGATTAACATAAGTTCTCACGTATTTGTTGGAATCGGTTCAAAACTTATTTCGAAACAGCTGGTGTGATTTGCATATCGGTAAATAATCGTACACCGGGCACGATCCTGTAACATTTCTTGATATGTTATTTCTAGTATCGGTGCTACACAGTCGCCGATGTAATCCACTTAGAGTAATTAGTCAAGAAATCTGGAAAATAGGATCATTTTCAAAGAATTTGTCTGCATCCATAGTCGGAATCGAGTTCATCAAAATATATTTGAACGAGACCAAATAAAATGTCGTTAAATATAGAATTAATCTCTAATCATGCTAGAAAGAAATTCTCTGTGCAATGCCGGCAGTCATGTACATCTTCGAAACGGATAATGTATCAATCTTCATTACCCAAGTTTAACATCCACTTCTTAAGCAAAATGGTTTTCATATAAATATTGAGGTATTTGAATGGTTTTACGGGGATAAAATTTGCACTATGTGATAGCTGTTATTAATTCTTCCATGAACTTGTGGATTAACATTTTATTGCCTAGTGTGATTTTGTTTATTGAGAACCGTCGCTCAAAGTAGTTTATTTTGACAGCTCTGTATTTAGTTTAAAAATGTAACCGTGTATAAAGCTCTACTTTTTAACAAAGATTTCTGACCTTTTTCGCATTTTTACAAAGTCGTACTAACACAACTTATTATGTATATTTAAGAAATATCCAGTTTTTCTTATCATACCGTTTTCCGAGCATAGCAATACCTATTAAATACATAAGAGTAAGTCGTTACTATATAAAAATTTGAGGTAGGAATAAACTCCTTGAGGCCGAAATAGTTAAATAAACCAAGAAATCATATAATTTACTAATTGATAACAGAAACAATAATTTTCTACATTGTCTACATTTTCTACATTGCCGACGTCAATTTTTTATTTATCTACATACATTCTCTACACGTGTAGAATATTAATTATCTACGCAGTGTAGAAACTACGGCACAACCTTGAATTAAAGTGTTATTAAACTTCTACATTGAAGTAGAGGTACAATGTAGGAATGCCAGATCATTTTTTAATTCATTGAGACTGTGTCCTATCGTTAACTATTTAATTATTAAGATTTGATGTAGCTTCATCAATGAAAGTGTTACACTAACGATTTAAGGTGCTCCGCCGTAAACGGCGAATTGTTTCACGCTGATAAAATGTGCGCGCAAGTCTATTTGAAATTATCGAGCAAAGCGTAATAAAAACTAACTCTAGTGAAAACTAACATAGATTTTATCACACACAATTTTCTTGTCTTTATCGTAATTTTAGATAGTTAGTCGCGAATTTAACTATTTTATATACATAAATATATATATTATTTCTTAAGTTGTTGTTGTTGTTGTTGCACATATGCCCAACAAAAAAATGCAGACAAAACATTGTCAAGTATCACGTCTTTCGTTTGTATGCCTTTTATATATATATATATATATATATATATATATATATATATATATATATATATATATATATATATATATATGTATGTATATATATATATATATATATATATATATATATATATATATATATATACGATCAGAGTTGCAGTTTTATAAAATCGATATCTAGTTTTTCCCCTTGGTACAAAAATCCCTCTCTGTCTATTTAAAACTAAAATCATGTCTTTAAAATTTTACATTCAAATTCGATATATTCTATCGAGATCTTCTTACTTTACTTCTTTACGATCTTTCCAACTTATTTTCTTAAACAAAAATTATTTCTTATTTAAATTTTTTTTAACTTCATTAGTGTTAACTTGGAATATTTTATAAAGGTTGTTGTTGTTGTTGTAAAGAAAAATAAATTGTCGTTCACTGATCACTTGATCACATTTCGTTTTTTTTATTTATGTATTGGAATTGTTGTTGTTGTCATTGAGTTTATTATAAGAAAAAGTAAATTAAGTTTGATTGTGAATTGATATCAGGCAGGCCAATGTCTGCCTGTGAGACACGTTTGGGATTAGAATTACGATGTTGAAAGTTTCATTTTTTTTTTTAAATTTATCACGTTCCTATATCCTGTTGTTGTGTATGCAGAGCAAAGAGAGGTTCAGGTTGGATGCGGGATGCTACAAATATGTATATTGTTTAGTGTATGTTGTGTATGTGCTGAATATATAAACAAAACGGGCTTGTTTGTAATTTGATACAAAATTTTATTTTATAAATTTTCGTTAAGTTTTTCATCATCCATCCATCGTCTTGTGTGCTGATTAAGCAGCGCTATATACACACATTCGATCTTTTGTTATGTTTCAAATTTACATATATAGAACACATAGCTCCCACATGTTTTAGTTTTGTACTCTCAACATGTATTGTATAGTATATTTTTATAAATTTACAACATTATATTGAGTTTGAAAACATTCATATTTTCGAAAAATTTAATTCAGGCAATTAGGTCTTCTTCTATTACAATAAACGTTAAAGCACGGGTTACAGATATACATATACAACACAAACCATACAATTTTATGTGTATACAAGTACTCCACTATCGTGTTTTAATTCGACAACCAAGTGATCATTGTTGAACCATTTGTATTTTCAGTAGGAATATATTTTAATGTGCATATAATTGTACACCCCTGCTCTTCAAAATCATTATACAAACAGTTAATATAATTTATTTAATATTTTAAGAAATGCTAAACATATTTTATGGTTACTTCTTGTAAAAGAATGAAGAAACCCTTCAGAGATTTCCACAGAAAAAATGTATCGCAACGCAATTCATTTTAACCATTGCTGCTGAAATAGAATCTTGATTCCCACAAATTAACTTTCATCCATTAGAAAACTTGTATGTTGTACTTTTAGTACGTAACTTAATATTGACCATAAATATGCAAATTATTGAAATATTTTTATGATATATAAATTATCTTGTAAAAGTTATAGTACAAATAAGGTTTACAACAAAATTTAACGTAGTTTTCTAAAATTTTAATTGCTGCTTTAATTACTCCGCGTGTTTTTTTAATTCCAAACTCGACAAATTCGGATCATTGTTCCTTGAAAAAGCTCACAAATCGTGGATTAATCGATTTTTCATTGTAATAATTATAACATTCTCGTCAACATCTCTTAAAGTAATTATAGCTTTTCGGCTAGTTGACAATTTTTGAAATTAATTTAATGTTTGAAAGTGTTTTATTTCAAAAAAGAAACTGTATGAAATGTATATGACAACATAATATGAGTTTATAATTTGAATGTGCTTGGGCCTTACATTCTTTTAAAATGAGCTTGAAAGCTCAAATAAGAGTGTAAAGTTACAATCAAAATTTTAATGTGTATACCAAATAAATAAATAAATAAACATAATGACTTGTAGCTTATAACAGTAATCGATGAAATTATGAGAAGTTACTATAAACCATATTACATGCTGGAAGTTTTTTTTTTGGAAAAAACTGGAAATTTTATTGTCTAATTCACTAACTGAATGTAAGCTCTGTAACTGTAAAATTTGATAACATAAAGATTCGAAAGCGAATAACTTAAAAAATTTGTCATTTTTTGAAACGGTTTTCGCATATACTATATATGTTGTTACCAATAACATCTCTATACCAACAGAGGTTGAAGCTAATGCCAATTGTAGATTTTCAGCTTTTAGATAAAATTTATTTATTTCAAATTTTTTGACTTTTCTTATGTACGCTCAAATGTTGATCATAAAATATATATATATATATATATATATATATATATATATATATATATATATATATATATATATATATATATATATATATATATATATATATATATATATATATATATATATATAACGGGTGTTTTTTTAGGAGGTTTGTTTTTCCGATAGATGTCGTTTTATTTTATGACAGTTGTTTTGACAGCTCAAAGTGGCATTTCTACTCAGTATTGTTTGGCAAATCATTATGAATAGGTTAACTCCAGAACAACGTTTTCAAATCGTGGAAATTTATTTTCAAAATCAGTGTTCAATTAAAAATGTTTATAGAGCACTTCGTGAATTTTATGGTGCACATAATCGTCCGTCAGAGACCACCATAAAGAACGTAATTACCAAATTTCGGTCTACATTCACTCTTTTGGATGCCAAGCCACCGACAAGAATGAGAAGAGTTCGTACAGAAGAAAATATTGCTGTCGTTGAGGCCAGTGTCGAAGAAAACGACAATTTATCGATTCGTCGTCGTGCTCAGCAAATTGGACTTTGTCCATCGACTTTATGGAAAATTTTACGTAAAGATTTGGGTTTGGTGCCATACAAAATTCAATTGGTGCAAGAATTAAAGCCACACGACCATCGTTTGCGCCGTGAATTCAGTGATTGGTCGTTAAATCAATTGAACGAAGATCCATTTTTTTACCGTAAAATTCTCTTCAGTGATGAGGCGCATTTTTGGTTAAATGGATACGTCAACAAACAAAATTGTCGCATTTGGAGCAAAGATAATCCACACGCCGTTCTAGAATTACCAATGCATCCTGATAAATGTACTGTTTGGTGCGGTCTATGGGCTGGTGGGATCATCGGTCCATATTTCTTTAAAAATGAGGAAGGACGACGCGTTACCGTGAATGGAAATCGATACAGAACCATGTTAAATGAGTTTTTGTTGTCAAATCTTGAAGATATGGATATGAATGAAATGTGGTTTCAACAAGATGGTGCCACTTGCCATACAGCACGTGAAACAATCGACTTATTGAAAGAAACTTTCAACGACAACATTATTTCGAGAAATGGTCCGGTGAATTGGCCTCCGCGTTCGTGCGATTTGACGCCACTCGATTACTTTTTGTGGGGATACGTGAAGTCATTGGTTTATGTGGATAAACCTCAATCGATTGACGCTTTGGAAACCAATATTCAACGTGTCATTGCTGACATACGCCCTCAAATGCTTGAAAAAGTGCTGGAAAATTGGACCTCCAGAATGACATTTGTGAAAAATAGTCGTGGTAGCCATATGCCAGAAATTGTGTTTAAATGTTAAATGCCAAAAAATTATCTACCAAATAAAAAAAAATTTTGGTCATTTCATAATTTTATATGTGTTTTATTCAAAAAAAAAATCGGCAACCTCTTAAAAAAACACCCTTTATATACGTACAGTCGAAACCAATAGTTTGTCTATGATATACACAGAAAAAAATATTGCTTTTAAGGTATAAAAACGAAAGTCGCCAAATATACTAACATGTTGCTTGACAATTGTACAATACATTCTTATTTTTATTTATTTCTTAATTAATTTACATAAAATTCAATATTCTTATGCTATACAAACATGGCAAATTTTATTTATAACGCGAGTTTATGTCAAAATCCAAGTGCCGAAATCAAATTTGATAGAACATTTTAAAATAAAATACGATGTGTTTACAGTGGCGAATTCATTACGTCCCAGCAGGAAAGCTATTGACAACACACTAATAACTCATCAGTGAGATATGTATATGACATGTCTGACATTAATTATGATTGACATGTCTGAGATGGATCGTATTTGAGAAATCATGTGTGACAATGATAGGACAGTTCATAGACGTATATTATGCGGCATGCCTAAAATGTATATTGCATATAACATGTCTGAGATGAGATTGACATTTGCAATAAAAACATTTTATTTAAAGGAAGAAAACTATTACTAATTTATTAAAACGAGTTAATAATGCATATCAGTATTAACTATTAAGTTGTTGGCTTTCAAAATATAAAAATTCAATTTCCGCAAAAAATAATAACATATAATATAAATTATGATTACAAAATGTTTACTAACCTATTAGACAAATAAAATGTTAATCAAAATTTTCAACACTAGACCGAAATATTTATTTTTATCGATTGTTTACTTACGCCATTTTCAAAACATGGCGATGGAATGAGAGACATGAAAGACTCGTCATACATGTTTCGCTCAAGACATGAGAGAAGTTTGAACGTGTCATTTAAGAAACAAATGTGGCTTGTCATAAATTAGTCATTTGTCAACATAACATTAAAAAATTACCAAAAATAAGTATTTTTTTTTTTCATACAATAAATGTGTGGGTTTGTGTTGTTTTCATACACTAAAAATGGGTAAGAAATAGAATATGATTTTGTAAAACACGATATCTTTTTCGCTTGCATCAGTTAAGTGTTGAATTGTTTCTTTCATAAAAACTGAGTCGGCTGAAGAAACTTTATCATCAATCAGAAGAGGGACTGATTTAACTTATTTCTAAAGGTTAGAAAATTAATGCTAAATATTAATTAAAATTTGATTGAAATTTTGAGAAATGTTTGAAGAAAGCTGAAAGGGCCCAAAAAATCTGTACGGTAACCGAAACTAACATAAAAATGTTTTTTGGAATTTATCCCAGAAATTTTACATGTAGACAGGATTAAGGATGTACGAGTATTAATAAAAGTCAATTCCGGATAAAACATTCCAAATTCAAAATTATAAATACGAAATTTTTTAAACAATTCATCTCCTGAAATCTAATGATGCTTGAAATTGGTTTAAACTAAAACTGATAAAGTAAAGCTGTTTAAATTAAAATTACATAGAATGTATTTGATCAGCAGTTGCAGGTAAATCATAAAAAATAAACTTCAAAATATGTACTTACTCAGAATTTAAGTCCCAGGAAAAAGAGCTTTATTTTTATATATCACATTTGTTATAGCTTAACCCACCGTCGAAATTAATACTAGAGGGTAAAGCAATTTCATATTTTGAAAGGAGCACTTTACCAAATTGCCAAAGGCGCTATTGGTATTAAATCGCAGTATTCTCATATGCACTATATTTACATTTATTATTACAATGTTTTAATTAGTCTAATAGTGCATTACTCTCAGTTAACAATATTTAACCAATGTACTGTCGTGTAAGTAAATGATTACATAAATTATGTGTAACATAAAGTGCTTCCCTGCCTCATCTGAAATCCACGCCACGCCATATGTAAATACATAAATTTATACACACAAAGAGGGCAACTACAGCAACAAATTAAACAGCGTACATAAAAAATTTATGACCGATTTTATAAAATTTTACAACAACAAAATTATATTTTAATTAAGATGTTTTGGTTTCGTCTTAACGATTTAAATTTTTATATTTTGTATTTCACGATTTGAGTATACATTTTTTGGTTTAATAGAGTTATGCGTTTTATAACCCAACAAACCAGTTACAATAAAATGATTGATCTATAAACTAGTATGTACTTTGATGAATGATCGATCTTCACCCGGAGTGTACATAATGGGTTAAATAAATTTAAAAAAAAACTCCTGCACCAAGCGAAGTTTGAACCTATAGCGATACGCGATCTTTCTACAAATCTTACAAACTTAAAAGTATAAAAATCTAATCATATTCTCGTGACCATATTATACTTTGTTATATATTATGAATTTATGTATATATGTATAATGTTTATATCAAAACATCACGATCCAGTTTTATACGATATATGATCTGTAAAATTGTTGGGTTTAAAATACTTTACGAACGGAAATATCATAAATGCATTTTGTTTGTATAGGGTTTTCTAATTGCATATAAAAAAATCAATTTGTTGTGTAAAATAACAACACGAAATGATGCCCAGAATGGTTCTTCAAACCATGGGTGGTGAATTTAGTCGATTCTAATGAAAATAATCGGAAATCTTACATTTAAATCTTAGAGATACCACTAAAAACTATATACACTTTTATTTCATTAAATTTTCAAGAATAGGTTCAGACATTAATATTAGAACTTTATCGACACAGAGCCTAGCATAATCTAGGGAACTTTTTGTCAAAATACGGGTTATGGAAAACAGGCAAAGTCATAGTCGAAAATAATTAAACAATTTGAAATATGTATCATTTACAAAGATGGGCGTTTCCGCGCCTTCAACTATTTTTTCGTGATCACTTCTTAGACAACTACTCGACAACACGTCGAAATCGTCAACCATTCGTAGACAACGTCAAATACTCGTACACCATGTCAACAACTATTTGGCATTGGCGCCTTAGTGATCGAATGATCTACATTTTTTGAATTTAAGGACTAAAATGTTAATTATCCACCATCGATACGGATGTATCGTGAAAAGATTCAATTAAATTTGCGAAATAAAAAAAATATTGTATAGTGCTTTACGCCATCTATTAATAACTGGTACGAACTAACTAACTATACTGGTCATTCAATTTAGCCGAAAAAATTAGTATCAGGTCCTATACAGTATTAGAGTTTTTAAAATATAATTTCAGACTTAATAAAAATGCTATCTATACATAGCGGCATAACATAAAAATAAATGTTCGTTTGAAAATCATAATTAAGAATTCACATATATTTTACTGACATCTACAGACCCGTCACTAAATTAAAAAAAAATATTAAATTGGATTGAATAAATTGAATGTAAATATTTTGTATGTCAAAATATACCCAGGAAAAAAGAAATTTTGCCAAATTGATATTAAGTCAGCTTTTCTTTAAACATGGAGAGCTAATTAAATATGAACCAGGTAAATTAGGGATGCGATTGAATTGAATGATGGACATAGATGCTAAGTTAAATAGGGCATATAGGCCAGCTATATGTATATTAATTCATTTTCATTTTAATGTTTTGTGAAGTAACTTTTAAGCCCGATAGTTTTTATTTACAGTTATTTACTCTGTACTGACTTTACGTGAAGTGGGTGATGGATGGCAGCTCATTAATAGCAGTGAGGAGGAACAAATTTACATCTAAGCCAGCATGCCAAATGCATTAATATGCATACCCAGGGTAATCATGATAAATCTGAACTATTGTTGGTTTATTTCACTGGATTACTAAAATATGCCCAGCGTGTATGTGATTTAGTCGAGGTCTTCTCTCTAACATCGAACTGATATTGTTTCGATGCCCTTGATCACCTTTTGGGAATAATTGGCAATAATATAACCGAATTAATCGAGAATGTTTACGTTACATCGGTGTCAAATGTTCGAGGAGAATTTATTAGTAACTGATTATTACTTCGAAGAGAACGAAAATTATTGGATCGACTTTTTGGACTATTTGGTGTTCACATATTTTTTTGAAATGATCGAATATTTTTCTCGATATAAATTTATGTTCAATGTTCAATATTTATAATAGAAAAGTACAAAAATCAATATACTGATTTACTTCTGATTTTAAGTGTTTTTTTTATTCAATATCTCGACACATCCGTATACAAATCGAATCCTACACATACTCAAAATGTATTGATTTCACAAATTGTTGTGCACACACCTGCGAAGGATTAATTCTATAAATTCTGAAAAGATGGATATAACTAGACTTACGATCATTAGAATGACTTTACCAATCACAAATTTTATGTGGACGGCAATTCTGAGGAAAAATACTAGAAAATAATGATACGGTATTGCCGCTTAAACCGCTTGTTTGAATATTATTTAAGGGGTCAGTATATTTTACAATTGAATTCCACTTCGGACGAATTATAACCAAAGTAAAATCCGTTTGCAAAATGTTAAAAAAAAAATCCTTCTAGCAACTCTCTGAATGTGTGATTTTGCTGAACGTAAATTATGATTACAATTCCTGCGTGCGATATTTTCTTGAAGTTTTAGATGATGTTCCCAAAGGCTGAAACAGCTTGAATTCAATGTATTAAACAAAAATTTGGCAACGAAATGACACTGAAATTAGTAAAATATATTAATGGAAAAATTAGAACGAACAATGGAAGGATACAAATTTCATCCAAAGTTCATCCAAAGAACAGGCTTATTTGAATTCGATCGCATTTGATCAATCGGGTGAAGAACAAGTAATGACGCCACACTCTTAGATTCAAAAAGAGTTACAAAACGCAACTTCTTCAGTAATCGAAATTACAATAATTGGCTTCGATGGCAATTTCAAGATAAAGGTAGACAGCTTCTGAATGGGTATTATCAGCGGCTGGTGCAATAAAAGCTTTAACTAGTTTTAACCGTTTAAAATGTTTGTTTCATGTATCGTTTAATACGTGTCAGATTCAAAGAATCTGGATATGTTTCATCACAACCGCATACACTTTATATTTTTTGGTCTCAGTTTGTACATTTATTCACGATATTTAAACTTCCATTGGCACGATAAACATCGTAACTGTAAAGTGAATGTGACAGTTGAACGATGTATCAAAAAAAAATATTGTGACTGTCATGGTCGATAGAAATCTTCAATCGTAATAAATAAATCTATTTTATAAGAGATATCGCGCGAAGTAAATAATCTATTAAAATATATTTATTATTTGTAGCTATTCCATAGATAGATATTTCTAGTTAATTAAGAATTTTAAATTTATTTCCAATTTTACATTTTCAAATTTTATAAGATAATTAGATAACTACCTAATAACTTTAGATAATTAGCTAATAGCAACTTTATCAGACCGGTTAAAATTAATTAACGATAAAATAGTGAGAAAATTGTGTTTTTAATATTATTTCCTAGGTTGTCGACTCGAAGTTGTCTAAATTGTCGACATCGGGAATGCAAAGTTAGTTTACCCAATCGATTACGCGTTGACAATCGTGTAGATTACATTGCCGTACAAACCTTCATTATAAACGAGGGTCAAAGTGACGGTTATATACAGTGCAGAAAAAATAATTCAGTTTTTCCAAAAACCGTGATAAACCTCTAAATAAATGAAATCCTGAAAATTAACATTTGTTGTAATAGATAGAATTCTCTACTCTACTGGTTGGTTCTGCTTCTTAGAGTTTTTGGGATTTGAAATTTTGGTATGTATTTAGGTATGTATTTCTTTTTTATAAAAGTTGTAAGTTAATTTTCTTCTAATTAATAATTTTTCTTTCGGCTCATTCAATTTTTTCAACTGGTCATTAAAAGGGCTCTTTCTAGAATTTTAACCACTGTAAACCAATTTGTCATAAATTTATAATTTTTAGTAAATCCTAATCGCTATCATTTGTTTTATTTTCAAATTGTTGGAATCGGATGTAACCAAAAAGTTCTAAATCTTTGGAAACCCATGTTTCTCAGTGGAGTGAACGTAGAAATTTTCTGAGGAATCGGGTGGAATAAATATTGAAACTATAATAAGTACCAAAATTATATCAAAGTTCTAAGTTGAAATTTTAACCAACAGTTAAAGACTAAATTAATACCTTCTGATGAATTCGTATTTAATTATGAATTCGTATTTAATTAATTATAATCTTTTATTCCTTATAAAATAAGGCTTACAAAGTGAGTTAAAATGCGAAACAAATTTTGTGTAGTTTTTTATACCCTATCAAAAGGCTAAGTGGATGAGGGAATAATACTAAATATTTCATCACAAAAACCCGAATAATTTTAACATAAACCCTAAGATTTCAAGAATCAAAAATAAAAAAATTCATAAAATTGTATTTGGTTTGCTTTGAAGAAAATTCCAATAAATTCGTATGTTCGGAATTTTTTAAATATAATATTATTAAAACTCCTCACATGTTACATCAACATTTGCTTCATTACAAAGCTCAGCTTAACAAGATCCATTCTATTTCGACGAACGTTGCACACCATCGATTGGCATGGTGCATTTGTATTGGCAATACGTAAGACTATAGAAGTTAGTATGTTTATTTATTCTATTTCACTATTTCATTGCAAAATGTCCACCGCTCATACCCGCCAAAAATTTTATTGATTGCGAGAACTTCGTGATAAGTTTTATCCTTAGACAGGATAACTGTCGAAATGTACCCTATGGTCCGAGCGTAAGTATCTCTGGCGATATTTCAAAGGTTACCAACAGTATACGTTTGATCCGCAGATCCTGGGATTTGAACTATTTTTCTGGAGTCACTGATTTGAACGATATTTTATTGGGTTAAATAAATAAATTTAAAAAAAATAAAACCAATAACAGTTTTCATAATACACAGCAAATAATAATCCATTGGTGCTTAACATACGTAACGTAATATATGTAGATGAAGTTGCTTGCGATAGCGTTATAAAAGCATTTTGGTATGCTTGCCCTAGATTCCCTCAGACCTTAACCTTCAAGTATTTTATCATTTGAGAAAATTTGCTGATTTAAAAAAAATCATTTTCTTTATGTGAGCGATATTTTTTTTTGACAAATTATAACATTTAGCACCTTTGCGTATTCTTATCTCACACAGTCCCTTTTTCGTGTCTAAACATTAAGTATGTGAAGTATTGCTCATAGCTCACATGATTTAAGAAAATTTTTATAGAAACCGCTGCATACAGGCTAGTTTAACTAAGCTCTGCCAAACAAGTGTGATTATTGCAGCTGAAATTTTGAAATTTTTGAATTCTGAATACTGAAATTTTCAATTAAAGAAGAAGTTGGAGTCTCAGCTAAACTAGCTCACATCGTGTCTTATGTCATTAAAAGTATTAACCTGAGCATTTAAAAGTTATTGTTCATATAATAAAACAGCTGTGTTCCAAAGGATTCGATAATTCAATATTGATCGAACTGACCGAAATAACTCAAATAACCAGAAATTCGCGTTAGGATACATTTTGATATGGCCATATTGAATTATTTAAGAGAAAAAATTATTTTTTCTTGGGTTTATAAAATAGGTACCTACTTTCAACAATTGGAATTGCAATTTTTTGAACTTACTAAGGTCATTTGGTGCTTGTTTCGACAAAGAATGTTTGATCTTGGCTGGAATCAGGAATCTTTCGAGTTGAAACAACAGTTAAATCGTCATCTATTCTTCCGTGATTTTAGATTTTTATTAAAATATTTAATTTTGCCGAGAGAGTGTGTGTTCACAGCAACGCAGAATGTAACAAAATGTAACATTTTAGCACATTTCTACGTTCATTATATCGATGCGATGTGTTTATTTTACAACACATTGTAGTGCCCAGGGCAGTATCTGTGTATAAATTTCAACACATTGTTTCACAACATAAGTACATAAGTAAAATAAACACCGATAGCTTTATCTCAGAAATTATTGAAATAAAATATAAAATTAGGGGTAAAATATTTATGAATGCCAGGTATAAATTTATGAGTCAGACTGTAATCGTATTAAAACTTTGGTAATTTTATTTCTTCAGTATCTAAATTATTTTAGACTTGACATTCGACTCTCTTCAATCTACGCAAATTCAAAATAATTTTGAATTTTATTGTTGTATTCAACCATTTGCAACATTTTGGCAGAAAATCTCAACGAAGTGCACATCAAATTGGCATCAAGTAATCACAGATTTGCGCACACTTATCGCTGTGTTGCCATGAACACGCTCATAATCTATAATGAGATTTATGTATTTTATTTATTAAATTTTACTTCTTATAATTTGCAATACAGTAATAATAAAAGGTACGACTTGGTAACCCTAGGGGTAATCGTCTGCATGTCTGGTTCGTAAAGGTCTGCCATTTACCATTTTCATGAAGCAATATTTAACTTCACTTTGTTGGAGGTATTTAAAACTCCAGTTTTTCCTCAAAATTTACATATTAAACAAAGATTTCAGGTAAAGCTGTTACCCTTAATTACTTGCATATAATTATAAGGTTTAGAAATTCTGGATAATTTTAATTACGAGATTTAAGATTGGTAGTTCAAATCCCCTTCTTAAGAAAAATAAACATTTATTTAAAAATAGCGGAAACACCTGCGGTCGGAACTGACAAGGGTAGGGAAGCCTATGTTGGTTGCTTAGACTAGCGCTCCGAAAAAGGCACACCCCCTGTTAAATGAAACAATGAAACATCGTGATATGTGGTATACCATGACAAGTATGGCGAAAGCTGTACATCAGTCGCTCGATCATAATACAAGCATGATAGTAATATATTTTAATGTTACAGATCGGCGAGGCAAAGTTAAATTAAATTAATTTTTTGTATTATAATATTGGATAAAATTAGTTCTGAAACCCAGGAATTTTAAAATTTACTACAATCCTGAGTTTTCGGGATTGCAAACCATACCACACAATATAATACAGAAGCAACATAACTCTATTTTTGTACGAAATTTTTTCGACTCGAATATTTGGTCTTCGGCTATAAAATCTTCGCTTCATAAGGCGCGTCACTACTCCAACTTAGATAAGCGAGGGTTAAATCAACGGTACTAACTACTGACTAAAGTTACCATGTCCATCACATCTAAAATGTCTTCAATGAGGTTTTTTATTCTATGCAACTATTCGAATGCTGATTCGGTTACGGACATTTTTAAGAAAAAAATGTTTACGATTAAAGCATACGTGGAACCCACGATGCCAAACTGACTGCCACTTACAGCAACGCTAATCTCACAAAATTTCCACAAAATATTAAATAATCCGACCACTTATCAAAAATTCCAGCTAGACACGGATCATCCGTGCGTTTTGCAGACGACTCTCTAAAATTCATGTCATATACGCGACGAAATGGTAACGTGATATTCACTCAACTGCATCGTTTCGATATTATCCAGAATTTCGGATTTTAATTCGCTCATTATTTGTGGGTGCAGAATTCCGATTATATTCGAAACAGAACTTTTAAAATGTTTCACTGCAAATAAAATTAAATTAAAAATCAATCACTTTTGTAATTTATTTCGATTATTTCTTCCACTTGTTTTGCAAGTAACTCGTTATTTTCCTGTCAGGCTCCGATAAATTTTTGTAATAATATTACCAATGTGTCTGATCAATGCATATTTATAGTTACTATAAAGAAAATTTGTTATACTTTCCATAGTATGCTGATGTGTTCATTTTATAAAATAACTTCAGCGGAAAAATTAAGGAAGTTATTGACTTATTAACGGAAAATAATTTCAATTTTTTTTGTCATAAATGTGTTATTTTTGTGGTTTAGACAGTGTCCGGAATTATGTGATAAATATTTTTAAGTATTAATTTACTCAAAATACCGAACGCGCCCAAATTATCACAGTATTTAAGTATAATAATTTTTGACAGATACGTGATAATTTAATCGGATTGAAATTATCGTATGTACTCATTTAATGAATTATATGATTTCAATCTTTATAATGTAAAGGAATTGGACTCAAGAATATCATATTCAGCCACTTGAATTGTGGATATGTGTGAACATTATTGTGTTTTGTTTTTAAAAGTTAATTCAACATAAACTTAAAACTAAATAAATATAGTTTTGTTTATGATTTTAAGTGTTTTTAAATTAAAATTAAATTGTTTCGATGAAAATTGATCAAAAAGCTAATTCACAGTATTCGGCAGCAAATTGAAGAATATTGCACGGAGTAAACTTTTTCACGTTAGTTTCAAATATGTTTGCTAAATATTTAATTAACATACAATTCGGAAACAGTTGTATATTTTAGTAAAATTTAGAAAAGCTGGTGGATTAGATTGCAACTAACTTAACTACAAAAAATGGCAACTAAGTGAACTACAAAAAACGGTAAAGCGAATTTATTTTACATATAATTCATAAAATATTATGGAAGTTTATGGAAAATCCGTTAGATGGAATCCGAGATGCTCCAATCGTCAATAGTAATAATAAAGATTTTATTAATATAATGCAGTTTTAAAGTTTTATGCGGTTTTTTTCATAGAAATTTCTTTTATATTACTTGTATTTATATGGATCAATGATATGATTAACAATTGTTCAACCTATTTGCAATAATTGTATTGACCACTACCTTAAACCGACACTAAGCATAGGCGAACAGGAACTAAAATTATCCTAATTTGTCATCGGAATTAAAGCCAAGGACGTTAATTTTGGATGAATACGAACTAAATTTTTGGTACCGACATACTAGAAGAGACTGTTCAAGCGTACTTACACTTATTTAAATATCATAAACCTACCCGCAAAACTAATGTATGTTGGTATTAATTTTTTGTATCATATATTTGACGCTATTCTGCGGAATTACGCAAAAAAGGCGTGAAAATTGTGATTATATTATGTGGTCGGCCGGCCGCAAACAGAATGTGCGGTGTGGAAAATACGAATATGAAAAATCCAATAGAATGAAAAAGATTTTCTTATTCGCTCATGCGCTCTCTCTAAACCACACAAACAAAACGTGCTTCTAGCCAGCCCTATACACACATATATTCATGCTGCGTAAAACGTACACAATTTTGTATGTTGTTCGCTGATTTATGTTTGTTTCATCATTCGTTTTCTTAATAAAACAAAATAACGAAAAATTTTTTAAGAATATAAAACAACAAAAAAAATTAATGACTTAATCTTAGACTTGAATCGTCTTATTGTTCTTTTGCTTTGATCGATCAATTTAGTGGTCCACAAAAGTATTTGTAAGATTGGTTTTGTTTGTAGGTATATAGGTATCCAACCAGTTTCATTTATATACCACATTCATACAAACATACTTTTTCTTGTTGTTGGTGTTAAAAAGAACATGGTTTGTTGTTAGAATAGTTTTTGAGAAACGAATCAATATAGTCAGACAAAAGCCAAGCGAGCATAAACGCAATAAAACCTAAGTTATCTCTTCATTATAAAGTCGATCACCTTTTAATCTGACTTCTAATCAAAAATCACTACACAAAACAGGTTCAATTTGATTAAGACAAAAAAAAAAACAAAAAACATTTTGTTCATTTCTTAATTTTTACATTTTCTGTTCATAAGATTTGGAATCAAGTCGAGAGGCATACTCGTACACATATAATGCGATCAAACTTAATAATAAGACGATGAATAACGAACGCAAAATTATAAAATTAATTTACAACTCTATTTATAAACCCATTAACACTAAGTCAATTAAATTTACATTAATTAATTCGTTCGGCTCGAGACTTGTTGTTCATCCGCGCATTTTGTAATACCACATAAAACCGCGAAGAATCCAATAGCAGGGCACGCATTTCCATTTAATTTAATTAAACGAGAACGATGGCGCGTATAGTGACTTAATATTTTTCGAATATGGCACGCACGATTTGGGCTCAAGATCTGTGCTTAAATATACAAACACAAATATAAATATTCCAAATATACAAAACGACCAAAGCACATACAATCAAACAAAATTAAGAAAATATAAAATCTTAAAGAATTTTTACTGTAAAAATATGATAATCTTAAAAAAAACACAAAATAAAACAACAACTAAACTACATGATCAATAAAAGAACAACTACATCAAGCATCTTAAAGTAAAAAAACACACAAAGAACTATAATAAGGCGACGGGGCGAAAGAAAGAAAACTGGAAATTGATTGAGTTGTTTTATAAAAATATCAAAGGCATTCATCAGATTTTTATTATTATGATTATAATTTCTTGTGTAGCTCTTCTTCTTATTATTGTTCTTGAAATAGTTCTTCCTCTCTGCGTCCAATCATCTTTTATTACTTCTTCATGATCTTAAATATCTTTTACCATCCTAAGACACTACGAACTAAAAATTTTATTTGAAAAAAAAAAAACAAGAAACACACATACACATATCTTAAAGTTTGTTAGAATATTATGTGCGGCTGAAGCGTAATAACACACACGCCACGGTTCAAATTTTCTCTGTTAATAATCATCCAGTTAAATAAGTACCTATGACCAATCCGTTTCCGGAAATTTTCAGCTACTAATTTAATTGGAATCACCAACAATTTAAACCGAACAAACTATATTCTTTTTAGTACCGCGTGTTCAGAGCTGCATTATATTTTTTGTAATTTCAATGGAGTGAATCCTACCGGGCTTCGGTTTTATGCTGCCTTTTGTTTATTGGCCGAACATGTACATTTTAAAAAATATTTTATTATGAAATCTACCAGAGTTATTACGACTAGTGGTCTTTATATATATGTAACTTTTCAAAGTGAAAATGATTAAATTACATTACTTGTATATAAATCTCTATTTTACATGGTTTTACGTTTATATCGTATATTAAATAGTTTATGTATAGGACAGACGCGTTCTGTTTTTTTCCTCTTAATCTATTTCATTTTCCGTAATTAGGTTTTCTGGCACAGGTGTCACTTTGGTTGTTTTTTTCGAACTTTGAAAAAAATATTCGAAATAAATCAAAGCTCACAATTTGTGGTTGTACACGTGCCAACAGGAATAGGAAATAGAAAAATAAATTTATTTTTAAAATGAAACATTTATTTTGTATAATTAATGTATTAAAATTGTAGTTTGTACCAAACGATTGTTTATGTCGTCCGGCATTCAAGAAGATAGTGCTGCCGCCATGTTGGTAATTGCCTTGGCATGATCCCGTAAAAATGATAAGTGTTGTTCTTTCTCAATTTTTGAATAACTTTCTTATTTGTTGTAATTTCTCGCGAATTGAACCCTTCTTTTTATTTGTTCATCTGCGACTAAATCACACAGAACTTTAACATCCGACCAATCGATTTAAAGTGATCGTGATGTGAGATATTCAATTTGGTTGTATTTTACCGAATAGTAAACCATAATTATGGCATTCGATGGCCAAATCTAAGACATATACTAAAAATAGATTTTGTACTTACGCAAAAATAAGAAAAACCGAAGTGGTTCGGCTGAATCGGTGATTTCGAATTTTTTAGCGTACAACATTTCAAACGGTGTGATGCATCTTCAATATCGGCTAACAATTGGTTAAAGCATAACGGATCAAATAAAATACATAATAGGTTCCTGAACATTACGTGCAATATAATTAGTGTCCATGCTACACGATAATTTTCGAAACGAGATAAAAATTCCATTTCAAATAATCCAGTCAATATAAAAGTTTTGAAATACATACGGATCAGTATATGTTAAATTTTCAATATTATCAGACGAAAGAATGACTGATAATTGTATATAAGATATTATCGCATGTGTTCTATCGAGGTGCTGTTTTTTAATATCACAACATCATATCTTACAGTACACCGCTTTTCAGTACGAATCGGTTGAGTTCCGAATTGGTCGTTTATATTGAATTTTAATTCATTTTATGTTTCGAACTATTGTGTCGGGTAGGTTTGTGGCATTTCTCCTCATTTGTGCCAAATAGAATGGCATGTCCGGACAGACTAAATTCGTAGTGGATCTTTATTTATCGGGAACGATGAAATCTCAAGCATGTTATCTTCTACATTTCATCACCTTTGTGTCGTTGAATTCTGATGCGTTGAAATGAGCGTGTCACTCGTCAATAAGTGCACGATTTAAGGACGAGGTGCTTAGTTTTGAGCAGTGGAATGCGATTGTTGAGAAATTGCCGTTGCTTGTTTACGTTTTTGTTTTGACAACTAAGCTACACAGTTAAATTTAATTTTACTTATTCACTAGCTCTTAAAACAGCTAACTTCATTCTTGTCTTAGAGAAAAAATTTTTGGGGTAGCATTTTATAGGGCACAGTCTTATATTGATACTTTTTAATAATTTTTATATTTTAAGCCTCGAGGTTACTACTAGTGGCGTAAAGTTATTATTGAATCATAAAATACCCGAAATATTTCACAATCCAATTAATATTTCCCTAAAGGCAAAGCTTGATTGGTTGCGACCACTATGTGTCTTTGGGACATCCTACAAATTTTATCGGCAACAATTACTATTTGAATGTTTTATAGAACATTGTCCAAATAGATAATTAGAATTTAACATGCCTAGCGAAGTTAGATCTTTGAGACTAAATAAATTGTCGGTATGTAATGTCCTTTCATTGGCTTTTTCGATAGCCGTTTCGCCATACGAAGCTAAATTCAGCGCCAAAAGAAATTGCCTATGCAATGTGACGCCTGTCAGGTACCCTTTCGTTTATTGTGTAACGGGTGACACACAGATATGGCGCCCACCGCTACCAGGGATAGGAAGTTTTATTAATGTCGGCGATATCTATTTTCTACTGATCAACCAATATTGCCAGAAATACCAAGGGAATTTTCTATCAAAGTTTCGCATTTATTAGGATTATGAATCGATGAACTTGTATGATCTTTAGATATTAACTTGCCTGTGAAACTTTCTAGTATTTGTTATTGGCTTGTGACGATGTCGTTGTAGCACAATACATTGACATTCCATTTTATCTGTCTTTAGTTTTAAAATTAGTACGAAAAGTTCTACTTTTTAATACAGATATCTGTCGTAGTGGTGGAGAACTGTCGATAGATTTGACTATCGGACACTTTCCATTGGTTTTAGAAAATATCGATGTTTTTAATAGCCATTAATTTATTCTGATTTTTCATAACAAACTACATAAAATAATACTCTTGTGACCTACTGGACTACCTTAAACGTTGCCGTCGCGAATGTCTTTATGGAAAGAGATAGTGCTGCAGCTCGGGAGCATCTATATCTATAAGTAATTGTTTTAAACGTCAAAACGTTTATTATATCTTCAAGCAAGACCAACTATTACATTGAATGCAAAGAAAAATTAGCCGCCATTCTGGAAGAGATATCGTCCGTCAACTTAACCTATTATTAATAGAGTTCTCGCGCTAACGTAAGTTTTGTTTCGGTAATTTGTCATTTTTTGACGTAGAATACAGTAGTTAGTCAACACATGTCGTTAAAAGTAACCATTCAGTGGGCAATATTGCAGCTCAATCATACAGGTATGCTCAAGATACGTCATCATCCATGCTTTGATCAATAAGACCCCTATTAATTTGATTCAAGAAGTCGCAACTCGGTGGAACAGTACCTTTTTTATGATAAAAAGAATCATGGAAATCAACGTATATATAACGATTGCCCTTTCTAAAGTACCAAAGGCATCCCCAGTCCTTACGTTAGAAGATACAATGGCGTTGGATGATATGGCATCGATACTCAATATATTTGATGATGTTACCAAACAAATTTCAAGTAACTATAGGTAACAATGTTTCTAATTATACTTCTTGATTTTGGAATATTCACTAACATTTCCGTTTTACAACCCACAACGCCGGAGGGTATTATGCTCCTCAAGTATTTAACAGACGGAGTAAAATCTCGTCCTTTTCCTTATGAAGAGCAAACTTTACCCAGACTTGCTACTATTTTACACCCAAGGATGAAAAATGAGGGTTTTTGGTCACAAGAAGACGCGAAAATCACTGGAAATTTAGATACGCACGAATTCAGCTTCTGACACTAATCCTTAATAAGCTATGCCTGCGATTCTCACATTCATTCCGATAATCAACCATTTTTTTGTCCACCCCAAATCAACCACTTTTTTGTCCAAACCATGAGAACGGGATTGAGTTTGAGTTACTTCAGACTTGTGTAAAAAAAGTTTTAGTGCCCCAGCGATATCAACCGAAATAATTACATTAAGAAATTTGCTCAATTTTTTTTTTTTATTGTGTACCTGTTTTTATTTGAAATACATATATTAAACATTTTATTTTGTTAGGAAAGGGCATACAGTTCTTCTTAAGTTCCTCTTGGCTTCCTTTATATTTTTCTCAGTTTTCCATTTTAAAAGTAAGTCCACCACGTCTGGTCGGTCGCTTATTTTTTTCGAAATTGTACTAAAACAGCTAAAGCATATAAAGAAATGTCAAGTTTTCCGACCATAATGACACATATTACATACATTTATGTATGTACAGTACTATATAAACACTTGGGTTCAATATTTCCAAATGTGTAGTAAGAATGAAGCTCTCGATCATCAAATGGTTTTATGCTGAACGATTTCTGATAGCTAGCTAACAGAAATAACAATTTTCGACATTGCCGACATGTGCAGTAAATGCTGCACTAAATACTGCATACATTGGGTTTATGCAAAGTGATTACTAATTTAACAGATTGTGAACGATAAAATGGTTTATATTAACGCATGTAATCAACAATTGAATCTAATTTGATAATACTTGGGAAAATTAAATTTTTTAGAAACAAATGTCATGTTTTATCTTAATTTGCCCATCTTTGTTATATGAAGGGTTTATATACTGAAAACTATCGTCCCGATAATAGTAAGAATACAAAATAAGCCCAAGTTACAAGGCTTACGATTAGTACTAGTTCCAGCTTGTACAAAAAATGTTTTTGGGGAATCCACCACTGCTATTTATCGGGTTTTCTAAAATTTAACAATCATCTCACTGTTAAGAACTAAAAGTACGTCCATTTAATACACGTTTCCTTGCGGCCATTAAATTATGTAGATAATTTAGCCATTAATCCATCATTTCAAATATTTAATGATCAATAATAAGAAAAAATTGCCCCCAATTCACAGACACGATCGTGATCAGTATATATAGGTACATATGAATGTATTATACCCACACATATTATAATACAATTTTTATGTCTTGAAACTGTCAAAAAAACTAAGAAAAAAATAAACATTTCAATCAAGATAATTTTTTTTTTGTTCGTTTTATTGTCATTGAGGTCACCGCTGCTATATTGCCGTGTTTAATAATGTGTAGCGAGCGCGCTGAGTCAGTATTGTGTATGAGCGCCCCGCGAATATATCAACGCGACGACGACTAACTAATATGATCTTAACTTAAATTACAGAATAAAAATAAAATTAAAAAATTCAGGTGATTTATTATAGCTTGGGATTTCTTTTGGTATTAAATCCAGTTTTTATCTATCTTGCGACTTTAATAACCGATATGTCGCACATTATATATATAGGTACGTTAGTATTATAAGACGGACAACAACAACATAATCCTAACGTAATAGAGTTTTTATGAATTTACTTTCATTATAAAATTAATGAAATTGTCTTTTATAAGAACACGACAACATTACTCACCACCCACAAATGTTTTCTTATTATTTTTTTATATATTATATGCCTGCGCGTTGCTTGTCTATGTATGTATAATTCTGCGTTTTATATATAAAACAAACGTTAGCCTACACAATATAATTCCGCGGTTTTTGTTTTCTTCGCGTCTTTTACACATAAAACATTTTTTCTTTGCTTTGTTTTCTTGAAAATAAAGTCATTTTCTTAACAAGATAAAAAGAGAATTTGATTTATGATTTAATCAAAGCTAAAAAATATGTGTACAGGTCCACTTCGATAAATTTAAGACTGTGAGTGGAAGGTCAAGTGGTTGGTTTTTTCGATAGGTTTAGTTTCACCATGTAAGAAGTTTACAAATAAGATTTATATTATACTGTTCCAGACGTCCTTTTTAAAAAAAAATTCAATCCGAAGGGGAAAAAACCTAGTATGAAGACGGTTTACCAAATAAAATGGTTGATTTCTATTCTCTTAATCAAATTTTTAGTGTATTTTTGAAATTCATGCGTATAGTTTATATGTCGGTACAGAGACTATAAAGAGAAACTTTTCTTACGAGTTTCTGTAAACTTTTCTTATGAGTTTACTTAATTTTCCAATTTTCGGCGATTCTCTATCATTTATTTGCGAGTAATTTGCAGTACCGCATAAGGTGTTTGTTCTCAACATAGTTTATAACATTTTTGCATTATCATTGTCAATTAGCATTTACTTTGGTACTAAAAAACCACACGCTACTACACAATTGGAACCCGAATACCGATTCGCAATCTATCGAATCATAATCTCAAACTCAAGTCACCAGTATCGCACTCTAACCAAAACTTCATGGTGCGAGTTCTGTTCGATTCGGGATCACAAGTCATCTTCATATCGGAGAATTCAACAAATCGCATCGGATTAGCGAGAATCCCAGCCGCAGTCACAAAATCTGTGCGGACGTGGTGTTTAATTGTCGAATTTTATTAGGCTTAATTTAATTTAATTAGGCTCGCGGATCGATTCTACATTTTCCATCGTGGAATTCAATATTTTCCATCACAGGCACGCTGCCATTCCAACCAATATTGGCACGCCTCAATTGAGCAGTTGGAACTTGCCGATCCTCATTACTATCTTCCCAATAAGTCCGTCATACTTGACGTACCTGACGTCGTTCGGATGCTTTAAAAGGATGATTGCACCAGCGGCGTTCGCAGATCATCTTTCACTCAAAATACTAAACTTGTCTACATCCGAAAAGATGCCGATGAGGCAAGATGGAGCGCAATCAACTCTCCAGTTTAACGGTAATTATCGAAGATTACGATACCATCGAATGCGAAATGCACTACAAATCGACGTACTCGCAACGGAGACGGAAAATATTGAGTCTTCCTTCAATAACAACTTATCATCCCTTGGAAGGTTACGAGAGGACGCAGTTCTTTGTCTTCAACATATGGAAGATTGGTTTTATAATAGTGATCAACTCGCTCTCAATACAACAAGTTCATGCAAGACTATTTGGAATCTGGTCATATGGAGGAAATGCTAAAAGACTGTAACAGCTCATCGGACCAAAGCAGCTATCTTCCTCATTACCGTGTAATGCGACTGTGCGTGGTATTCGATGCCTCGCAGAAAACAAAAACCTGCTATCGCTAAACCAGAAGATTCGCATTGATCCCAATCTTCAACACAACATCTTCGAAATACTAACTCGTTTTCGGAAAGATTAATTCGTTTTCGTTATAGATATCAAGCAAATGTATTGACAGATCCTAATAGCGCCGGAACACAGAAACTATCAGTGAATCGTATGGCGACCTTCTCGAGATGATCCAGTTTGAGATTATCGTTTGTGCACTGTCGTTTCCGGTAATGTCAGCGCTCCGTATCTCACAATTCGTACCATCCATCAGCTCAGAAATCATTCCACAAATCGCAGTGCAACGCCGGTCATAAGGGTTGTCCAAATAAAGACAAACTGCCTGAGTTCAATAGAATTCAGTTTCATTAAACCAAGTTGCTTGTATTTGAACAATTAATTAATACAAAGAGTTGTCAATTATTTTTTGCCTATCAGTTCTCCTCTGTTGTTCCTTCACAAAATGAAATGAAATTTTGATGGAAGATGCCAATTTACAAAAAATTGCTAATGTATTTTATGATAAGAGTCGGCGAAATTTATTTTGAAAAGCGACGTCACATATGCTCATAGAAGAGCGTAACTATATTGATTATTAAATGTGGCTTTCATGTGGGATTCCAGAGGTATAATGGCGCAAACTATTGTCACTAGGATTTTCAATTCTAAAGAAATGAGATGTCATTTATGGCTTGTAATAGATACTTGTCCATTGCTAATTTTTACGCACTTAAAATTTAAAATCCTCGATAATAAATGGATAACTATTTTATAGCATTTCGAAAAAGACACTTCATTAGAATCAGTTTTATAAAACGCTCATTTAGTAGTTTATTACAGTTATGTCATTATCATTTGATGATAATCAATGTCATTTATCATTTGATGAGAATCCCTAGATTGCGATCCAGTGACAAATTTCATTATTTTTAAAATTAAATAGTCTAAAAATCAAGCTGCTGAAAAATGTCAAAATATTCTAGGGGAAAGATGCAAGAGTACCGAAAAAATAATTTGCGGCGCTTTTGGATATGGATCCTGGCCTTCAGTGTGGGCAAACTTCGTCACCTCACAAACCTTTGTGTTTGGTCCAGCATGAAGTTGCGCCTATTTCATGAATATACTGTACATACCAAGAATCATCATTCACTCAGAGAAAACCTTGGGTCAAAAAAAACAAAAATCTGAGTCTATTTTACCAAAATCTTGGTGTTTTTCGATCAACCTAATCTCTTAGTTAAAAATACAAACAAGATCTTGGTTGAAAAAAATTTCAATTTTAAATAACCAAATCGGGGTTATTTAATTTTTAACTTAAAAACAATTAGTTATTTAAAAACAATTGGTAACAGTGCCCATATATGTATGTGCATAGGGGTGTGCAAAATCAACCAAGGGAAAAATTATTTAGTTAATTCTACCAAATTTTCTTAGTAAATGTAACAAAATTGGCGGTTAATTTATTTAAGATTTTTCCGGCTTTTCGGACAAAATATTATCTTTAATGGCATACATACGATGTTTACGACTTTTTAGTCATAGAAAAACAAAGAGACCATTTACTCACAATATATCTACCACAAAAAGTAGAAAAATTTACAATCGTAATCAATTTTTAAGCTTAAATCTAAAACATAAATAGGTCAGCCATCGGCAACTAAACTGCTTTCTCGGCTCACTTTTCCGCACATATTTTATTTTGGCAACGAAGTAGCCACGTTGTTCCCAAAATTATTGTCCGCTATATTATAGTTACTATGGTGCAGAGTTTATAGTAGATTGTAAAACGATACGTAAGCTTAACTTTGGCGAAAATGTTTCTATTATCAAGCAACGCACAATTTTCGTTGAGTAAAATATAAACTTTGACGTTTACAATGAAGACAGTATCGAGAGCTTTACTTGAATGAACAACCAAAAAACAGAAACTTTGGTTTAACCCAGCTAAAAGCAATAAGGGCTTGTGGAATACAACATGCTACATGTTAAATTGCCATTCTACGATATCTTAAACTTTTGGGACTACTCGTATCGTACGACATTCAAATACCAATATGTACATTTTTATTATCCCAATCTAATCGACGATTCTTAGTATTTTATTTTTCAATAAAAAAACTTTACCACATGGTTTTGAGGAATGTGCCATTCTCCTTACTAAAGAAGTCAGAAAAATTATCTTCAAATTTCTCGAATTTAAATTTATCTGCATTGATAACTGCAATCGGCGTTAAACATCTCATAGATAATTTTTGATTTTTACAAATATTTCTCAACTCTAGCATTTTAACAGAAAACGATTAATAAAAAATAATCAAAATAATTGTAACATAAAATTGATCTTGCAGGCGAAAATAGAATCTTTCCCTTTGCAACTAACACATTTAAGTTTTCTAATGTAGATTTACGATATTTCAAATTACGGTGATGGATATTGAAGAATTTCCACAAACTTCTCATTAGATAGACATATTTTAATAAAATTCCTAACTTCCATGGTTCCGAAGATGTGGCATGAATAAATTTGATGCATTTAAAGTTTTCAATACCACAAAAAGCCTATAAATGTGTCGAGAAAGCGATGCAGAGCAACTGCAGAACCTAAATCTTCAATTTTAGAAATATCATCATAAAAATCGGACAATATTTTCCAAACGACAGTATAATTGTGTTCCGTTACCATCTTGACGTTGCTAGTACTCAAGTACTAATTTCTTGCCCATCAAATACAGGCAATGCAATTTGTGGTAGTTTTATTTTATCCTTTTGGCCGATCGTAGTAAGCATCTATGCTTCAAACGTATAAATAGATTTCTCATTGTTTCTATTTCGGTTTGGATCTCAAATGTATATTCTTACTATGGGTATAACTGTTTATTACGATAAAGAGAAAGTTCCAGATTAGTCCTTAAAATTACCACAAATGACTTCCGTCGATTTTAACGGGTGACAGTTCATGCGCGTAAAAGACATCATAGCGGAAAATGGTAAAATTCTGAATGAACATTAACTTAAAAATGAAAAACAATTTATTATAATTAAACATAAATGAACAAAGTTCACGCTCAAGAGAATGAAAATTAATTGTTCTGCCACGTTTACGAGATATAAATAAATAAAGTCAAAAAATGCTTTTGTATGAAAGATTTTTTTCGTGTTTACGTTTTTTGGGGATGCATACATATAAAGTCGATATGTATTGTGTCATGGACGTATATATACATACAGAGGCATTGATAAAATTTATTTATTATAAATTTCGATTTGTTCGTATTTTTTGTTTATATCGTTGTCGCATCGTTTTTGTGTTTTGCGTGTGCATGTACATCGGTTCAGACATTTACTCTATTTGTGCGTACAGAATGACGAATGATGGGTTAGCGATGTGTAAGCGAATTACGTTGAGCAAATATTTCGGACTTAATATTTTGCTCGCCGCACAGCTATAGTCATGTCATAAAATTTGAGATGATCCATATTAATGACTGTCATGAAATGATGTTACCCAATGAGGCTAGCTTGTCATTTGTGGTTTAGTAGAAGTATGACCATTACGTCTAATCATGGATGGCCTGATCGAATGCTCCTTAAAACATGTACGGTACTTCTTGCTTGTGTTTATGTTTTTTTTATTTCATAAATTCTGTCTGTGGAGCAATCATTTTTATAATTAAAGTTGGCACCTTTTTCCGTGAATTCATATTTTGAGAGCAAACGTATTTTTCAATACCGAAAATTTAATTGAGAAACAACAAAATAAAAATACAATAGTTAAGATCAAATTCTTGATTATTATTAAATTATTGATCAAATAGTGTTTTAGTTTTAAACTATATTTTACTCGAAATGGCATTAATCAAGTACAAGTACATAGACGGTGAAATTAGTTAAAAATAGAATAAATATAATTGCTTTTAAAATTTTATTAAAACAAATTGTTTAAATTAACTCGATTAAAATGTTTTTGTCGATTAGAATATTGCACCCAAATTATTCTAATAGCAAATATAACATCTCGCAAACTCATCGCTAACTCATCACTCATAACTATGTCTGTACGTGCAAACAGAGTAAGATAAACCTCAAATAAACTAATCTAACTTAGCAATTTTCTGTACAATTTAGTAGTTAATACTTAGCAAATTTTTCAATTGTAATTGTAGATTAATTTAAATCTTAAAAATTATGATATTACGATTATTCGAATGTTCCTCTGGTAAAGTTTCAATGGTTTATATAAATACTCTAATAGGAAATAGAAAATAATCTGTAAGAGCATTATTTATTTAATAATGCGGTGTGTTCCAAAATTAATCAACCTACTTGCTATGAAATCAGCTGCATTTCTAGCTGCATCTTGAAGGAAACAAATGAAAATCGGAATGTTTTATTCTGTACATAGTTGTTATTGGTTGTTAAAGATGTTTGATGATCTTCTTACACACGTTCCTTAATACGCTCAATATTTTCCAACGACCGAATTGTTCGATTACTTCCTGTATGGCTAATCGATAATTGAGTTATTATTTCAGGTGTACATTAAAATGATTGCGCCACGCTGCTGAGGTGTGAATTGATATATTTTAAATTTTTTTGAGGTAACTAACAGTAATCTGAAAGAAATTTAAAAATAAAATTAAAGAAAATCAAAATATATCAGAAGCAAATGGGCATAGTTACATGCATCATTTAGGTAGCAACAAATATTTATATTTCTCCAGAGTCCATTAAAATAAAGCAACTCGTTTTTCGGAAGTTTCCAGCTGTTTCTAAAAATGATGAAGAGATCAAAACTGATTCAATGCAATTAGTTGACGCGCTCATTATCCTTTATAATAGAATAAAAAATTTACTTGAATAATTGATTTAATAATTCAAGGATGTTACGTAAATATGATTTTTAATTAAAGAACAAAGTAATTAAAATTCGTTGAAGTAATTAATTCAAAATTTACGATGTGTTATAAAAAATTTTATTGGATGCCACACAGATTGGTAGATTTATAATCGTTATATACATATATGTCTACATATTATATACCACCGTTAAACACCAATAACTAAAGCAATTTCATGCAGTTTAGCTAGCACTATACCTTTTGCGATCAGATGTGCATTTTAATTAAAAATAGGTTTGTACAAGTATGGGATTATGACTTATTCATGTATGTAATTGAAAATGTTGAAATATTTTAATTAACGTTTTTTATATGTTGGATATTAACAATTGAATTGTGCAAGCTATGAATAAATGGTCGTTTAATAATAAAGTCATTTGCGCTTTTGAACACTTCCGTGATGTAATTGCGCAAATTAAAAAAAATTAAAAACAGTTGTTTGTAGGTGTCTATCGTTATGACACATTTTGTTGGGGAACATGTTTGGCAATCATTCCGCTAGGAGTAGTAAAATGAGGTAAAGCTTGCAGCAGTTTCTCTTCCTTGAGCCTTTTGCTTCGTATCGGCCGTTGATTTTAACCAAGTCATCTAGTATTGAACGGTGAAGAAGAAACTAAAGCGTCGTAGATCTATCGAAAATTCAACTTTGAACTTTCGCGCGATTACGAAACTTTACTAATTACGTAAAATCAAATTACACTAAATGGTAGTTAAAGGATCTATTACGAGCGATAGACACACATTTAACTGCTTTAATATTATTTTTAATTAGTTTGTTATTAGTGACAATAGAACACGTAATGTGAGACAATTTTATAGCTTTTGTAAAAAAATATGTTCGAAATAAATGCTATCAAAATTCAAGGAAGACTAATCGAAAGCAATGCCACCGGATTCAAGTTTAGATTGGGAGTGGTAGGGAGAAGTTGGTGGAACAATGCTGGTTACATCACATAGGAGTTAATACTGGAGGTTGTGGCCTTGAGCCACCCTTGATTAGGACTTCAAAAATGAATGCACACTAGAATTATGAAGATACCAAATTACAAATTACTACATATTGTCACGAAATTGTGCTTCTTACAAATATAATACTTGGTGGTGGAGTGGAGTAAAGTATACACACCACCATGATCGAGCATCATGGGAGTCAATTATTTTATTAGGCGATTATTAGTCGTAACATGCATCGATGTTACTGGTTCAATACTAATCAATACTACTTCCGCCAATACTAATTGGAAGTTGGATATTAAAATGACATTTGAAGTGGAGGGGAATACTGGAATAACTAAAGCAATTGTGATAATGAGCGGCGAAAATGTCTTATTGGAAAATACTTGAATTAAAATGACGTTAATCATCAATAAAGGGGTATTGATTACTTGGAATGTGTTTGCGAATACTAACACATACAAGTAATTTACAATTGTGATACGAACCACAAATGCAATAAAGCATGAGCAAATTTGGAACGCAGACACAGTTGTAATTTAACGTTGAACAGTATCAGATAAGCAGTAAAAAGTGAACAGTACCAAGTGAAATTTTGAACAACATTCAATAAATTAGTGACTTTTATAAGGAATCTTCGATAAAAAAAGTTTGTAAATTTAAAAGGTGAGTGTTTTATTTGAAAAATCCATTACGAATCCGTATCGAGCGCCCGAAATTTGTAACAATATATACATACTAGCTGTACCCTGTCTGCTTTGCCGATCATGAAGATTTTAAGTGAAACATTCTTTTTATTTTTTGTATTTTATTAAATTAATATTAAAATGAAAAATGAAATTACAAATATTTTAATTATATAAAAATTGATTGATTTATTCCAATGTTCTGTGGTATACAACATTTTTGGTTGTTCCTTCAGGTTCGAACACATATAATGTTGATGGTTTTCCTACACGTCGAGCATCCAACATATAATTGACTTTGTGGTTTGTTAATGGTCATAGCGAAAGCTAAACGTATTGGAAATTGTATCCTTTTAAAATTAAATGACATATCTGATGGAATTATAGGAATGCGTGCGATTAAAACTTCTTCACCTTTGTAGTTGCCAGTTAATATGGTTGCTCCAATTAAATTTGTTAATAATTTTTTTAACAGCAATTCGTGTACCATTACAAAGTTTTGGTTGGTTAATATTTCGTATTCTACATATAATATGTGGTGGTACTCCAGGCAAATCTAATGAATTTAAAAATTATGTAGACAACCTATTAATTAATTGTTGTACCAACGAATATCTGTTGGGGTTATTGCGTAAATATTGTAATGTTTTATCTAATGCTTCTAATGAATTTTTATATGCCATTGTGCATTCGTCCCAGATTATTATTTTGCATTGTTGCAATACTTTTGCCATTCCTGATGTTTTATATGACATGTTAGTGTTTCAATTATTTGCATATTTAATGGTAGTTTTAGTGCTGAATCTAATAATGCTGCTACTGTATCTGAAGAAGCAATTGCTAATGCTATGTTGTTTTGAGATCTTATATTGGCCAAAAGTAATGATATCAAAAATGTTTTTTTAGTTCCCCCTGGTGCATCTAAAATATATAATCCACCTCTTTGATCAGTAACAGCTGACAGAATTGTATTATAAACATGGTTTTGTTGTTGATTCATTTTTTGTAAATGTTTTTGTAAATATTCACGTAATAAATGTCATAATATCTATGGGTTTCGCAAAGACGTTGAATAACTATTGCAACTTCATTAATTGTCGGCGCACTGAGTTTTATCAGCTCTAATTACTACTTCATGATTATCAGATGGCATTTTTTCAATTGATGTTTTAAATAATTTAATTAATTAATTATGTTGATGAAATAAACTTTATAATGATTCTATTATTTCGCTTCTTGTTCTTGAATTAATTTCACAACGTACTATACCAATTTCATTTTTGAGGTTTAAAGCTTTACAATGTACACAAATGTTATTCATACCGCTTATAGTAACAATTGTATTTAAGCAATAATCAATTGTATGATCATAACGAAAAGCAAGTTTATTAAATATTAATCTATTTGAATTGGATGAGCTTGTTCTTGCTTATCTATATCCAAATCGATTTGATTCAAATTGTGCAGCAGATACATTTGCACGTAACTATGATATTTTTAATCTAACTCCGAAAATGATACCCATATCGGCTTTCTACCTATAATCATTATCATCATCGTACCAAAAATGACACCGCCCCACATCTCGATTTGCGAGAAACAAAACCCAATAAAATAAACAAAATCCTCGAAAATGACCCCCCATATTGGCGTTATAGGTTGATAGTAGATAAGTAACAAAAACCTCCATCTCGACTTGCGAAAAATGAAAATCAGTAACGTAATCATCACCGAAAATGACACCCATGTCAGCATTATAAGCGTAGGTAGTAGGTAGGTGTCGAAATTGACACCGCCTCCCAACCATCGCACCTTGCGAGAAACAAAAGTGAGTAATGTAATCAGTACCTCCGAAATTGACACCCACATTGACGTTGATAGTATTGTTGGGCACCAAAAAGGATACCGCTCCCCATCTCGAAATCAGAAAAACAAAAGTTGGTAACGTAATCAGTACCGCGAAAACCCCGAAATTAATCGGTGTCTCCTCCCTTCATCACGACTTATGAAAAATAAAAATCATTAATGTAATCAGTACCGCGGAAACCCCGAAAATAATACACATATCGGGATTATATGCGTAGATATTAGTAGGTATCAAAAATGATGCCGCCCCCATCGCGCCTTGCATAAAACAAAATTTCTCCAGCTCGGATCTTAAAATGGATGCCATATTCCTAATTAGCACTCACGAAAACCACGAAAATGACATCATTGGACAAAACCTAAATCACAGATCGATTTTTTTTGAAAACCGTTCAATGTCAAAAGTCATCATTTTTCCTTAAATTTTGAAAACCCGATTTGGACCAGTATCGATCGAAAATGCTTCTACGGAAGCTGCAACTTCCGGTGGACCAGCTAAAACCACTTCTCACCACATACAAATTTTTTTATCAAAATCGGTACTGCAGTCCTTGAGTTTTTAATATGTTACACACATGTCATTTTTACATATGGAGAGATTATAATGAAAAATTTTTGGGTTGGGAATGCAGAAAAAAACATTTAAAAATATTTTGCTATGAGGAGTAGCATGAGGAGTAAATTCAAAATTAAACATACATAAAAATTCTAAGTTTTAGCGTGAACACTCAGAGACTATAACCTAATTCACTAAAATTGAGAAATTATACGATTTCGATATTAGGTAAGGTAAATTATTTTATTAAATTGGCTGCGCGAAATACCTGAATCTTAAAACGTAAAAGCTTAAGAGGTAAAACAATATAAAGGAACCAACACACAATGACACGTAGGACCTATTGTATCCAACTAATATGTTTCAACGTTATGTGTGTGTAGTGCCACGGATTGATTTATAAGCCTTTTATCGAAATCAACTTAAAATTATTGGGATATTTGATATTCACTAATTGCGTTTAAGGGCGGATCCAAAAATAAATCTAGATTAAATAATCCTTAACCTGATGCAATTGTAATATTTTTATTAGAAATGGATTTTGCATATATGTACTACGATATAATATATATATATATAACCTTATAAGCCGATTAGCGATCCTTAGTTTGATAATGTAAAAGGCTGACGTTTGAATCCGTTTTCCAATAATGGATATCAACCTTTTGTGGTTATTAGTCAATTTTAAGGTTTTATGTTGTTCACTAAGTAGCGTTTGAATTTGTATCAAAGCCATACACAAAATGTTCCTTACACATTCGTCAAGAAAAAACAGATTATCAGAAAAGTACAAAAATACAATGTTTAATGGCAGAAATTCAAAATGATCCGAAACATATTTTTGTATCGAGCCCCTCAAATACATGATTCGCCACTGTTTGCATAACATATTTCGGAAAATAAAGATCGCGTGTGTCTGTTCCGCGGGTACAGATTATGTGAATACCTATAATATGTTTGCCAAAAATGTGAACTCGTGGCGAATATACAAAACATATTCTCTATTAGCAGCCGCAGTACAATACATCCGTTTGTACAGTTTTTGAACTTTAATTAGCGAAATTTGATTGAGTTTTCACCAAATTTTTTAACTTGAAACATCGAGTTCATCTGAAAGTTTGTTAAACAACGCACTTAGATTTATGAGCTGAGCTGAGTAAATATTAAACTAAAATCTTATTTAAATTTAAGGATTTTCGGTAATAAAAATAACTGGAAAGCAAGTAAAATATTTTCAAAAAGCTATATATTTTTCATCATTTGTGTTTCGTAAATTTAAATAAGATGCAGCCACATGCAAAATTTTAATTTTTTCGTTATTATTGAGCAAAATAACCTAAAGTTGAATTAACACGTTCGACATTCACCCATTTTTACGTTTTCAGACAAAACCCCCATATAAATAATAACAAATCATTTATAGTTTTTGAGACCTCGATGTGCGTCACACATATGTGTGTACAGTACATATATGTATTACATAACTCTTTAAGGTGTTACAATAAACGTCCTACATACAAGTGATATAAATTAGTTAGATGTATTCAAATAAAATCCAACATGTTATGGTTATACGAATATTTCGTAAATAATTCTTCCTAAACCTAAAAACAAAGCGTAATTCGTAAAAAATGTGCCAAATACTAAAACACACAATCCAATCTCCTCGCCTGTATTGGTTTTACAAATATATACAACAAACGTATTTGGTCGCAGTTCTCTACAAGTATTGTTACATTGGTGACATCTCTAGCGACTCTATACCACGTCTGGAAAATGTGCCATTATTGGTTGACTTGAATTGGAAGTTCGTTGTTAAGTTGAAGGTTCTCCTAATTAAGGCTTTATAATTTTTTCTCAGAACTCCTAATAAAGGCAATGGTGTCTTCAGTGATTTTATTGTAAATCCAACACGAGTTCGAAATGTTTATATTCAGCAAGTGAAAAAAAACTCATGTAACAGCGGATGGAGTGTTCTGGACAATCATAGTATAAAACCATTTGGTCAGCGTTTTCGATACCCGACATGCAGACATTATAATCAAGCAACAATTTTTGGCTTAGTGACTTCTTTATTTCGTTTTGTCATCAAATTAATGACGTCCGCATTGTGGGTTAAAGAGATCATTAACACGTCGCGCTTGTTTTTCCACTTCAAGACAATAATATTTTTTGGGTTACGTCGTCATGAAATTTTGCCTGCGGTTAGATTACGGTTTATAACATATGACGGGTTTCGCTTCCTGTTTGCACATCAAGTTCCGCACATATTTGTTTGATGACTAACTAAAAATTCTGCCAAGTTGACGGTGCAAAAATAGTTATCCATATAGAGTTTATGACCCTTACCCAAATGCCTGTTCATAAGTTCTTCTATGTAAAACACATACTTCTTATCAAATTTTCAAATCGTATTCGACCAATTATTTGACCAAAAATGTTTTGGACATGCCGCTTGATTTTGTTCCAATAATTTCGTAAGGCGGTTTTTTATTAAGTGGCATACGAAAGCATAAAGCAAGCACCTCCCTCAATCTCTTATGAGCAAACATAAATTAAGCGCGTGCGTTAGTCCACATTACTATTTTTGCCACTAAATCACCATCAACAAGTTTTGCAAAATACACAAATTCAAACACTCATTGATGGTAGGATCTAATAATATTTCTTCAGCACTCGTAAACACAATATTATTGCTTTCAGACTTAACATCCATCCATACGTCATTATCAGTTACTTCAACATTCCCAATAAAATCCAAGCATTGGATTTATGCTTTTGAGAATTCAGATGAGTCACTTTCGGTATCAGTTACGAACGCTACTTCCAGAATCTTCCAAATCAATATCGTTGCTGCTTGAATCTGCTGTGGATTCAATAGTTTGCATCAGAGTGGCTTTGTTTACTACGTCCCTTCATTAAGCAGAATATTGCCCATATGAATTGAAGAATATGTTAATTATTTTGAACTTAAAAAAATACTAATTTTCCTATGTAACTAATTAGACCAGGTACAACACTTTAGAATTTCAAATTTAAATACAACAAAAACACGGGCAACCATTCAAAATCATCTGCACCATTCAAAATCTTCGGCGGACTGAAACACTAAACGAAAAATAAATCGTTTTACTTTTCCCCAAAATCATTTCGGGGAGTCCCCGAAAAATGAAAATAGCGCAATATAAAAAACCGGGACACATAAACCGATCGACACAAATACGTGTCACATACTCCTATAAACTACCGCACAAAGTAAAAACTCGTATCACACGCCACAACCAAGTTATAGAGCAATACAAAGAGTTGTAGCATTTTGTGTCACATATTTGTGACGTGAGTTTATCCTTAATTGAGTGGCCAACTTGTTAAACTGCTTTAGGATTTTTTTTTGATATGCAAATGTTTTTTTCTAAAAGGCGTTCAAAGTAGGAGATGCCATTTTGAAGCCTGCTGTAAATAAAATTAGTAAAAAATTAATAAAACATATTTAAAAGGCTAAAAAATATTGACCTAACAAATGTAAATTCTAACTTTTCTTAAAAATCGTTACACGTACACCATTGCATTAGACTTGTAGGTTTTAGTATGAGTACTTTTTAGTTTCAAATTTTACGAGTAATAAAGTAAACTGAAGTGCAAAATGTTGAGAAAAACGAAAATTACGAATACTAGGTCCAGTATGGACGTCCTGAACCTAAAAAGAAAGTTTGAAGGTAACATCTCAAACTATTTTTCTTGGAAACTCTATATCTCAGTAAATATGAAATATTAAAATGTACTCTCTCCCATTTTTGCTAAAAATTAGTCCAAAACCACCCCATAAAAATTTTCACCCAAGTGTTAACACCGTTCATAAAAAAATGATTTTCTTTTAAATGCAATTTTAATTTTAATTGAAACTTTTTGGGGATAAATGTCTATAATCAAATTCTGTAAAATCCCGGAAAATCAACGTTTTCATACATAGTAGCTCTTTCTATTTGCCACTCTAACATAGGTTTATCTCATTATTGGTTCTTTACTATTGGGTATACAAATAAGTGATCTGGGCATTTATTGTGAAAGAACGGTAGGTTATGTTAATTTCAAAGTAACACACAGTAACACTTTCTTGGCATGAATATTCATTTTTGCAACCCATTTATGAGGAACCCATTTCCCTTCCTTCTGTATTTTTCCCATTACATGCAATCGAAGTGATATTACTTGGTGAGTAACTCCTAATTGTTCATCAAGCTCTTTTTGAGTTTGAAACGGATTTTCATCTAGTACACTTTAAGTTCTTCGTCTTCAATTGTTTTACTGTACCTGGATGTGGTTCGTCCTCAAGACTAAAATTGCCATCACGAAATCTTGCAAACCACTTTTTTAGAAACTTTTTTAATGTTCACTCAAAATAGAATTAATCAATTCCATAGCTTAAGCAGCATTTTTTTTCATTTGAAAATATGGTAGTAAAAAGTATTTTACTAGCGAAAAATCGATAACATCATCCTTCGGTGAACAATCGGTAATATTTACATCAAACGAAATTATTTCTCCTTCTAACGCACTTCTTCATTTAAATTGGTATTTTCAATGTTTACATCCGATCCCGTGCCTTTTCCGGTAACTACATCAACAAATATCAATTCACTTTGTTCATCATCTTGTAAAATATTTTATTCGGTTTCGTAACCGAAATAAATAAATAAATAACTCACTCAATTTTTATTTTTAGATAATTGTGTTTGATTCAGACTCACGAATTCATCACATTTTTGTCTGAAATTTTCAGCCCCGAATTGTCTGTATTCAGCCGCTCCAAAATTTCATATGGTTTCAAATATTTTCCTGGTAGGTGAACGGTTCGTTGCATTTTATACCTTTATATTGCGTAAGAATCGTATTAGCCTTTAAATGATTTGTATCAATCTATGGCTAAATATATTTATGTCACCAAATGAGGACGCAAAGATTTCTAGTCCTCAAATCAGTACACAACTTTTATTGTCAAAAAACCATTTTTACTATAAAAAATTCTATAGTAATATTTATTTTGCTCTTACCTGTTTCGACGAAAACCTCACACTTTGAACCACACTACACAACTAATAAATTTTTTTCATAGAAGCACGTAACAACAAAAATAAATGGGGATTTCCCTTTTTATACTTGAATTCATCGTATTACTTCAAAAAGAGTGTTTCCTGTGGGTCTAGTCTGGCTTTCCCTGGGAATAAGGAATTGGACATTAGGAAATAAAAAATCGATGCATTTTTTCCAATTGTGTCTCCCAATTTTCTGCAAGTGTATTCTGGCAGTGTTGGAAATAAATTTTTGAGGAGAAAAAAATTTAGTTGAAATGTCGGTCCATGATGCTTTAATTAAAAACTATTTTGTCAAAAAAATATTAAAGAAATGTACAATAAATTAAAAATATATTTTCTTTCTTCTTTGTTACACACCGTACGTGTATAAAAAACATTATTAACATTAAATATGACATGATAATTTTGATATTTTTCGATGATGACGAAGTTGCTAATAAACGGTTTATTCGTTTGCTCTGAAAACAATTGCAGGACTATATAGACTCACTCAAGAACTATACTGTTTATATTATGCAAAAAACTGTGGGGAAAACAAAATAACCCAAACAGTTTAGAGACCTAGGACCTTAAATTATATTTTTCAATTTAATTAAGTAATTTTAATTTCTATGCTAGGAAAAATGGTAAATACGCGCTTTCTCGCGCTATTTCGAAATTTTTCATAATTGTTATCGGACCATTTTCTTGATTTTTTGTGTTTTCTAAATAATTAAATGTATAAAGAAAAATTCATTCTAAATTATTATTGTATATACTTTTTTTTAAGAAAAGAAAGTGTTAATTGTCCAGTGGATTTAATGTCCTTTGAAGGTCGCACTATTACCGTGTACCACCTGTGTATTGCAAGCTCCATGTCAACTTGTACATTGACATGAACGGTGGGTCGGCGCTGAATTCTACACTCCAACATCACCGATCGTAATCGATGAAGAAAATTCGCTTTGCATCCAGCCTCTGGCGCGATTCGAACCCATTACCTCCCAGTCCAAGTGCCGTAGCTTTAATCACTGCACCACTTCTCCGGTTCTTCTTTAGTAGAACCATACATTCCATACATACAAAAAAAAATTATGAAAAGGAAATCTCCATAATGCAATAATTAGGAAAAAAAATTCCTAAAAAAATATTTCCCAGTCGCCAAAATACACTTTTAGAGAAATCTTTTCTAATTGCTATAATACTGTAAATTTCTTTTCATTTCGTAATTCCTAGGGAGTAGACCCACTTCATTATATTTGACTAATAAATCCTACGAAAAGATGACGTAACTAGGACTGGCCTACAAAATATGTAATAAGTCAGCGTTGCTATTCAGACGATGGTTTATAAGTAGACTTCCAAAACTGTCTGTTATCTGAACTATTTTGGATATAAAAAGGTGTCGATCTTCGGATTAAATTAGTTTACTTTTGCTCTTTTGATTGCAACATTTTCATTTTTTCTAAATAGCTCTTAATAAGGGTAAAGAATGTGTAGAAAGGAATTAAATTATATTAACGTACAGTTTAATGTTTTTCTTTTGTTACCATTTTCATTATAAAAAGTTAAGACACAATAAAACGTGTTAACAAGAAATAATTTTTTCGTAAGTAGTGTAGTTACAATTGATTGATCGTTTAAAACTTTATTATACTCGTATGTATAGTACATTACTATTGTGATTGATTTTCTTGCATTGTTTTAACTTGGTGAAACCACAACAAAAAATAAAAGTAATTATTTTCCCCTAAATCTCGAAAGTTGTAGTTCATTCCATTTTTAAAAATATTTAAATAAAATCTCGTTTATATAACATTATTTTGAATTATATTTGGATGGCGAAATTTCATGAAATAAAAATCTGAAAATTGAAATTATGCACAATTCGGCAGTTATTGCTTTATTACCTAGAATTAGAAGTGATAAATTACATAAAGCGTAAAGAATAATACGTTATTGTGAATAGTTTCTGAAAAAGTGTTTGAGTATAGTTTATTGAGACCGGACTCTGAATCGAATGAAACAAGAATTAACACAGCGACAAGCCATCGCAGTCATGATTGATCTTACTTTGTAACATTTTGTTAATCAAATTGTGAAACTGAAAAAAACCAGCAAGTAGTAAAATAATATTAAAGTTTCAACTAAATTAAAATCGGGGATTAATTTAAGAATTTTTTGTCAACAGTGCTTTTGATAAACGCTGTATAATTTAACTCTGTATTTTCTCCAAATGAACCTTATGAAAAACTTTTCGTAACTGGCTTTTATTTTTGAATAGATACTTTTTTCTATGCATGATTTTTGTATATAAAGGTTCAATTCTACTACAACTTGAGGGTGCGAATTCCTCACAGATTATAAATCCCGGGAATCGGGATTGCTATTTTTTCTATCCCGGGAATTCACGGGACCACTGGAAAATATATTTTTAATTGATTTCTCATATATCTCTAAAAATAACTACAAAAATTTAATAAACAGTTTAAAAAGACACTTTTTAGATGAATCCATTTATTATCACACAAAAAATAATGTTCGTATCACATAAGAAATCACATTAAATCAAAATATACTAATTCATGTAGTTGTAAATGTGATTCATTAAGTTGTACAACTTTACGCAAAAAATAGCTTTTCAGAAAGCATAACGAGCTTAATCATTTGTCGATGAGGCTTGATCGTTTTTTAGTAAAAAAATTTGAAAAATTGGAAAATATTCGTTCACATTCAGCTGAAGTGGGTTGAACAGTTTTCAATGTCTCAAATAGTTTTACCAAATTTGCCGTGAGTTTGCTATGACCAATCATTGTCTCGATGCTATTCCATCTTGTTTTGCACTCAAATAACAAATTAAGTTCTTGTCCATGCTGAGTTTTGACGTAATGTTGTAATATTGAGTAATGCTGTACTATTGAGTACCAAAAAATAATGTTCGTATCACATAAGAAATCACATTAAATCAAAATATACTAATTCATGTAGTTGTAAATGTGATTCATTAAGTTGTACAACTTTACGCAAAAAATAGCTTTTCAGAAAGCATAACGAGCTTAATCATTTGTCGATGAGGCTTGATCGTTTTTTAGTAAAAAAATTTGAAAAATTGGAAAATATTCGTTCACATTCAGCTGAAGTAGGTTGAACAGTTTTCAATGTCTCAAATAGTTTTACCAAATTTGCCGTGAGTTTGCTATGACCAATCATTGTCTCGATGCTATTCCATCTTGTTTTGCACTCAAATAACAAATTAAGTTCTTGTCCATGCTGAGTTTTGACGTAATGTTGTAATATTGAGTAATGCTGTACTATTGAGTACCAGGCGGAGATGATTTATAAAGTTTTGCAATTTTCCGAATGCTTTTTAAGGCGTTATTACAGTCAGAATGCATTTCATTCGCTGGTGATGTACCAAGCTCTGACTCTGCTGACTGAAGTTTCTGAATTAACTGTGCCACTACGACTACTTACATCACTTGAGCTAACAGCGTCAGCTTCACATATAAAACGATTCTCATCCAAAATAACATTATCATTAGAAAAAGAAGTAAAAACATCTACAATGGCCAAGTAAAAAGGAGATATTCTTCCGAACTTCACCATCACGAGTGCTATGACATCTGACGCAGGCTTTGCCCTAAGTAATGAATTTAACGATGATGATATCTGCAAATGAAATTCTATCAAATGTTGTTCCATTAAATCATAGGTAGATTCCCCACTACATCTATCCCCCGTCTATCTTCACAAGCACTAAATTGAATTGAATTGATTGAGGGTAGATTTGCGAATATTTCATTTGAAGTTCTTTTTTTAATCAAATTCAAGGCAGACGTTTGTTGATTGTTTAATCTTTTCTTGAGCGTTTGCGTTGTAGTTTAATATCAGTATGTATGGATAATATATGACGACTCATTCCACTTGTTGTCGATCCTTTATAGCTTATTATTTTTTTGCACTTCGGACATCTTTAATTGTCGGAATCGATTTTAACAAAATATTTCCAAAGTTCGGCTATTTTGATCTTTGAGATTTTGAGGTTAGAAGTAACTAAAACATTTTATTAATAAAATTAATAAAAACAACAAGTATCAACCAATTTATCATAAATAATTACTAAAAAAAACGTGATTGATTTAAATTTATTCATGGTTATTAGCAATTATGTTATATAAATAACTTTCTTAAACACAGATTGACAGTTGAAAAAGAAAAACGAAAATATAGCAGGGTGTACAATCGTCAAAGTGGTAAGCATCAAATGTGAAGTGGTGAATATCAAATGTGGCGGCGTTTGCAATGCAAATGTGACTATAATTTTTATGGAAATACGTCATTATTTATTTTTTTAAAATCTCGAATCCCGGGAATTTTAGATCCAAAATTCCGGGAAACGGGATCGGTAAAATCTAATATTTCCCAGGAATTCCCGGGACCACATCCTCCAATTACAATAGCGTTTTATTTTGCAGGGAACTAGAACGAGATAAAAATATAAATTTTCTGCGTGTGTGAGTTGGTTGCCATAACTAAAACTACCAAAGTACTTTTTATGGCAACCAAACTGAAAATAATTCCCCCACTCTCCGAAAACTTTTATTATTTTGATATTTTTATGGTAGTAACATACATTTTTTGTGCTTGGTTCGTCGACACACTTAAAAATTTATTTTTGGAGAAATAATATTGAAAAAATTAGAATTTGTATTTTTTTTGTATTTCTAAACTTACTTAACTTAAGCAATTAAAATTATCCTTATTGTGGAGTGATGCATATATATGCAATTTCCATTGATCGCCTTCATCTTTCTATTGTGACATCGTTGCTTTTAACTAGGTAACTAGGCCAAAATAGATCCTTTGACTATAAAAAAGCACCTTACCTAGGTATCACATTACGCAAAATATTAAAAACACAGGATTTGTAGATGAGAAATATTTTATTCATGTTAATTTATCTAAAACCTCACATAATCACAACCCAATCAATTTTGTTTTTTTCTAGTCGGCTGGTGAGCAAAATATTTTACGATTCGTTTTTAATCCGTTCCCATTGAAATATTAAAATTTATAGACTTGCATCAATTTGGATAATGTTACCTATAGCTTACCGCAAAAGTTATAAAATAATTTTTCGTCAGCATATTTACGCAGATAGTGGAATCGCAGCACATTCTGCCGATGAAATTTATCTGAGGATACACGACAAACGTATTTTAAAATAGAAGAGACTACTCAATCTATCAGTCTCTATAAAAAAAATCTAGATCACACATCACATACTTCGTACACATAAACTTTTTTCCGGCTGTATGGGTTGCATAATCTATTAAATGAACGATGCCGAGCTTATAAATGTTTTATCGCATGTCTCGCATTTATGCGGCCTCCTTCCAATATGTATGCGTTGATGAGTGCTAGTCGATTCTTATTGATAAGCAACTTTTGACATTCGGGACAGGAAAACTCTTACATTATCATGATTTGTTTGTGATTCTTGAGGTGGTGAGAAAATATGAACGTCTTATCGCAGCTTTTGTATTTGTGCAGTCGCTTGGATGAATGTGCTTCATAAGTACTTTAAGTTTCCGTTTTCTTTTACAACCCTTACTACATTAGATACATTTAATGGCATTTTCAGCTGTGTGATACACACAATTATGCAATTCGAGATCTTGGTTTTTAAATGAGCTGAAATTTATTCATTTATGTAGTATCGAAATTGTAAATTAATAAACAATTTGCACTCACCATTGTCTACACTTTTTTTTCGAAACATTTAAACGTGCAGTCATGATTATGGATGAAATTGTACAACTGAAGATCACTCAAATTACCGAAATTTGATTTACATTCGTGTGCTAAGTATACGCTATCCTGTACGATATTTCCGTTCACAATCAATTCAACAATTGCATTTTAATATATTTTAGCGTATTTCAAGTGCAATCTGCAATCATTTAAATTGCAATCTCAATTAGATGATCCGCATACATAAAATTTTCATCCTCATCAATCGGGGGGTCTCATTCAATTTTAATTTTTCAATGACGATTTTTAATTTAGTGTTCTTCTGTTTCGGGCGGATAATTCTTCGATGCACTCAGAACACAAGCTGGTTGGTGCTTTTTTCGAAAACTTTTTCGTTGGATTTATAACGTTAGTTAAATTCTCGTAGTGTATATTCATATTTACTTGCAAAACACATCCGAAATGTTTCGGGATGCCCTTTACTTGCCGTTTTTAATAGTATTTTTTTACTTTAACAAATTTGGCAGGTTCGATTGTAATTATATTTTGTCAATTTTTAACACCTGATTGAATAAATTTCGCTTTACATTTGATTTTTCTAGGTTAATTATGAACTTGTCAAAAATTTATAGCAACACATTTTTTAGATAGTTTCGTAAATTATCCAAAATAATTAAACAGCACATTTTGGGATATAAAATTATTGTCAAATACTAAAAATAAAAATGTTTCAGTTTTTTTAAAATAATTTATAGGGTAGTTTTTGTTGATGTCAAAATGTCACCAATTGTTTATACCATAAAATAAAAATGCGGCTTTATGTAAATTTTAGTTCTTGTCTTTTACACATTCTCAGCACAATTTTTGTGTTTTATGGTGAAATAGCGGCTTAAGTTCGTCTTTTATTTTAAAGAAAACAATTATTGAATGGAACCCGATATATTATTTCAAATAAACATCCAAATTTTAAAACATCTAATTTTCTAAGAGGTCATTTTCGCAACAGAACTAAAATAAGAAACAGAACAGACAAGACATTAAAAAATAGAAGTTTGCACAGATATTTGTGATATTTTAAGAACGGTTTGATTTTAAATTGGTTAGTTTGAAGCAATATAATGACACTCTGAAACGTTGTAATCATATTACAATCCCACATGTCCCATACATACATAATTCAAATAAATACAACATACACATAAAATATGAATACATTTTGTATAAACTTACGACTATTACCACATAACTAATACTACCAAAATATAATTGAGTAATGAATGGGAATGGATAAATTATTTAGATGAATGGGTTAAAAACCACAGAAATCGCCACATGCTATTGAAATTTAAGTTAGGATATGCAGACTCATGATTCTTACGTATTTTTCTTATGTACAACTTACATATGATGAGAAATATATAAAATCAGCGTTTTATATACAATTCCATGAGGTTAGATTCCGAATTATGTACGAATTAATCGAAGAATTTTGTAATTTCTACATGTTTTGTATGTTAGCAATAAAGTTGCTTAATAGCTTTTTGCACGCGGCAAGTGAAATAAAAAAACATTTCTTATCTTATGTGAAATTTAATTGCATCCTTTAATTTGCATATGTTTTCTTGTTTTTCAGATTAACAAATTCAACTAGTTTTAGTGAGCTGCAGTTTTTAAGTGCAGCTGCATCAAGACGGGCTGCAGCTGTTGCCGCTGCTGCGGCAAATACATTACCGCCACCCCCACCGCCACCGCCTCCAAGCTCAGGAAATACTTCAAATCCACCACCAGGGTCTCATCATCCAGCGGATTTTCATCCCGCATATCGAATTCCAGGCTATATGGAACATATTTATTCATTACAGCATGCTGCAGCTACAAGCCCGTCAGCATCATTACACGGTAAGTACAAAGTTAAAAAAATTACTTATTTTTAGGGGTAAACAAAAGGTCTCGTAAACGTATCTATTTTATGATTGAAATTTATAGACTTAAAAGCAAATGGGAAATTAAATATTACACGTGACATAAAAATTCACTACACATGAAATTAAATTTCAAACAATTTTTATTTTTTTTAAATCCGGCAAAGTAAAATTGTGAATGCAGGTCCTCAAAACACCTCATATAGTAGATGTTCCACTATACATCAGACACCTTGCTTAAAAAATCGAGCACCTTTTAAAATACAACGAAGTCATTTGGCAATATCAGAATTATACGTGGAACATCTTTTGGCTCAGCTTGTATCTCTCAGCTTGAACAAAACTCTTCAAAAAATTGAATACCAACAAACAAGTCGAATGTGATCCGTTTAAATCCGGCAGACTTCTATTTACTAATAATAAAATGCACGTTGAATCAGTAGTTCCACGCAACACGCTCATTACCAGAAAATACCACTGAATGCAAAAATTTAGAAATAGGGGATCGTATCGTATTATAACGAAATTTCGAAATATGGGATTTTGAAATTCGGGATTTTGAAAAACCTTATTTTAAAAAAGCTTAATTTTTAAAAACGGGATTTAGAAATACGCGATTTTGATCCCATTCTATAGATATCAATCCATCCTTGTTCAGATTACACTTCAAATTACACTTCCTTCAAAGAATCATATTTTTCACCAGTGGCTAATGATAGACTACACTCATTTTTAATGAAAGCTCGAGCCTACACTACTAATCAAAAGGTAAATCAACCCATAAAATCCAAGAAAAGATTGGTTTATGAGAAATGTGCGGTTTACTATCAAAACTTAAACAAAATGGCATCAAAAGCATCGTTTTATAACTTCGTTTCAAAATCAAACTACCTTTTTATGTAATTCGTGAAACTTCAATAAAACCCGTCATAATGAACTGTGAATTTTTTGGCCATGATTACGTTGTTTACAGATGCGATCGGTCTCTCGAAACCAGCTCAAAGAAATCTGATGGTGGCGTACTGATAGCAGTACATTCTAAAAACTCTGGTGAGTTCCAGTAACTTTTGGCCCATCGAGAGTCGAACAAATTGGTGTAAAAATCAAAAGCAACCAAACCAATCTGATCATATACGCGACATACATACCATCTCACTCAAATAGTGATCATTACGTAACCTGCATCGATGCTATTGATGAAGTTATTAATACAACAAACTCGTTAGATTTAGTTTTCGTGCTTGGCGATTTTAATCTTCCAAATATAATCTGCAATTTTGACCCGGAACAAAATTGTATTTTAGCATGCAATATAACAAAAGATGCGGAATCTTTATTTGTGGACGCCATGCTTGATTACAATTTGAACCAAATAAACACAGTTGGTAATAATCGTGATAGATTATTGGACCTTGTCTTCAGCAACGACATTGACACTTTCAAAATTTCAGAATCCGTGTTATATTTTGTCGTAATGATATCAGTCACAAATCTTTAGATATTGAATTTGACTCAACTAATTTAATGGCGAGTTCGGAACACCTACAACCAATCAAATAAAACATCAACAAAACAAACCGTGTGGGGCTAAAAAGTTACCTGGAATCCATCAACTGGGAAGTAACTCTCAATACCAATGATATAAACGAAAATGTTGACAAATGTATGTACCTATGTGCTAACCCTCAGTGGTTCGATGATAGACTAGTTAACTTAAGAAATCAGAATTCGAAAGCCATTCGTATGCCAAAATGTTGAAGAGCTGGTTAGAAGCGGACAACTCAAATACAGGTCATATCTCGATCAAATTCAAGAAAAAATTAAAGTAAATCCAAAACAATTTTGGAAATATTTTAGGAATAAACACGAAATTGAAGGATACCTTGATAATATGACCAACAACAATAACAGCTCTTCAAACGCCAAAGATACAGCTGACATGTTCGCGTCGTTTTTTTATTACATTACTAGTGGACGGGACAATCCACGAGCAATAACAACGTATCAATAACTCCTCCTCTTATTTTTGAGGACAACATTTTATCGGCTTTGAAGGGGTTTGGAGATGGTTGTGGTCTTGACAATATGCCCGCTTCTATTCTCACGGAATACGCTCACATTTTAACAATTCCATTATATTACCTATTTAATCATTCCGTAAGCACCGGCGTGTGTCCGAGATGACGTTATATGCTACAGAGGAATAAGAACTTCATCATCAATTCCAAAATTGTTTGAATTAGTTATATGCAACAACTTTAAATTTACAATTGCACGTCATATATCAATAAACCAACATGGGTTTATGCCTGGCCGATCGACATTAACTAATCTGAGTGAATTCACCAGTAAAATAATTAATCAGATAGAAAAATAGCATCAAGTTGATGCAGTGTACATGGATTTCAGTAATGCATTTGATTCCATCTGCCTTCAAATAGCACCCCAGAGTTTATTCGCATTTGGGGTTTCACTCGAAAACTTAAATTTTCAAATCTTATCTATCAAATCGGCGACAATTTGTAATTGTGGGAAATGAGAAATCAAAATTTATTGAATATTTATTGTTTTCATAGATCGAATAACCGAGATAATCAAAAACTCAAACGTGCTCATATTTGCTGATGACGTGAAAATGTTCGTTCTGTTAATAGAATGCTAGATACGAAGAAACTTCCAGAAGACATCGATAGATTAAGTGAGTGGTGTGATCGAAACTCGCTTTATTTAAATATTAAGAAAATTTAAATCTATCAAAATCATGTCTTTTTATCGTAAAAGAAATCAGTTAATTACTCATACAAAGTCAACAACGAAGTATTGCAAAGAGCCAATGAGATTATTAATTTAGGTGTTACATTTGTCGAAAACGCCAGTTTCAATAGGCATATTGAACAATATATTGCGATAGCGAATGCCATGTTTGAATTTGTTAAAGAAGATGGACAGGTGACTTTACAGATAATCAAACCTTATGTTCATTCTGTTTCGCTTACGTTCGGTCTCAACTGGAATACGCGGTATCGGTCTGGAATCCATACTATGCTGTGCACACTAAAATAATTGAAAGTATTCAAAAGAAGTTGAAAAAGTTGTTAAAGAAAAGTGACTACCCAACAAAATGTACGGATTATAAAATATACACGCTTGAAGATAGACGACTTCTCTTAGGCGCAGCTTTTATTGGTAACGTTTTGCTTGGTCACATTGATTCAGTTTACGTTTTGGAAAACATATACCATGCAGAACATTTCGAATCATGAGTTTTTAGAAACAACCCCATTAATAGGTTGTCTAAATCAATCAAAATCATCGACGACCTAATTGACTTTAATTTATCAAAAATATCCTGATTCATTATTTTTTAAATTTTTAAATGTTAAATCAAATTTTGATTCATATTTTTTTCTCTTTGTTTTAAAGTCTGTTGTTTAATTTTTTTTTATTCTTTGTTTTAAACTAAACAATCTGAAATCATACATGTAAATCACAGAATAGATTTCTTTAAATAAATAAAAAATCAGACAAAATCTCCTGCCACCTGAAAAGTGATACCAATGAAGGTGAAGAATATGTACTTCCAAAACAAATCAAATATAGGGCGTAGAAGTGTGGAAGTTTTAAAATTATGTTCCTAAAATGTTTTAAAATCTACGCTCCATTAATTTGATTAGTGTCCACTTTAGACGTTACTCGTATGCTTTGCAGACGACGCAAAAACAAATTTCAATTTTTTATATTGTTTATATTTTGAAATAATTGGAAAATGTAAGTTCTAAGATTGTTATATTAGTTTAAATTTCAATAGACCATTGACTGATCAGCTTTGACTGCATTGCCTGCAACATAAACTTGACACTCAACGTGTAGGTTTCAAATAGACGCGGATAACATTAGATTAGTGCCTTGATATTAAAACAAGAGAAAAAATATTTAAACTAACAGTAAAATACTCTGGGTGTAAACTCATGAGGGAAAGGTACAATTTATTAAAATTCTCGATCGTAACGCAGTTAATTGGCCATTTATAACAAGAACCACAAAACTTTACCAGTGAATTTACACAAACTTAGCGAGAGCCCTAAGAAAGTTGCCAGTGCATTGAATGCGTGTTTCCGCCAACATTTGGCCAAGGAAAATTCATATATGTACATATATGAATTTATATATAATTGTTCCAGAAATCACATAGATATTAAATTGGATATGACCAATATGAGCCAAAAGTAGTTAATTTAGTCATTAAAAGTTTGAACAGTACTGCAGCTTCGTAGCAGTATGGGATATCAATCAAGTTCCTTCATTTTTTTCAAGAAAAATTGAGTTTAACGTAAACCTTGATTAACAGTTCGTTACTTGCAGGCAAATTTCCTGGAAATATGAAAATAACAAGCGATGTGCCGATGTTTAAGAATGGGGCTGCACTAGAACCAACCAACTATAGACCAATCTCTACTTTATAGTCAGTCTCAAAAGTATTCGAAACAATAGTGAATATTTTAGTGAGAGAACAGTATGGTGTTACGAATGGTTATAGTCGATAGTTTTGGTTTTTTACTATATTTCAAAGCTGACTGTTAATTAAAAGAAGCCCTTTTGAAGATATGCAGATAGACTTGAGTTTCTTACAGCTGAGACTCAGTGAAAAAAACTTCTGTTAAATATAATTAGTCTTTTATATGATATTTAGAAATAAAAAATTATCAGAGCTATAGGAGAGTGCAGGATCAGTTATTTTGGAATTCAGATAGAACGTACGCATCAATTCAAGTATCTGGGCGTACATATCAATTCAAATATCAAGTTAGATGAAAAATTGGAATGGAGAGACCATATAAAATATCGTCTTTTGTATTCTCCATCAAAAAACGAAAGCATAACTCATCCGTCGTGATGAGATCGAAATTCTGCAAAAAATACTGTATAGCACTGTGTACCAGCTACCACTAAGGTATTCAATAACCGAACTTTTTTAAAATATACGAGACCTCAACAAACTGAGTTTTCTCTAGAATAATTAGTTTCGTACGAGTAGTGATGACATTTAAAATTCGAAGAGGTCACAAAGGGCCCATTTTCATCTGAAATGTTTTACAACTAACTCAACGAATAGCAATATCCTACTAAGGTCTGGCAATGCACAACCTATACCTACCGAGATAAATAATAACATACAATTTTTCCCAACATAATATTATTTTCACAACTTTACCGAATCTGACCGAATGTCGTTGTAATTTTTACAAAAAAAACTTTTGTTTTGTAATTTTTTTACAAACATACTGCGTAGATCGTGCAATATAAAATGTATTTTTTATATATCTGTCAAAATATTTTTTTTTTTTAAAAAGGCTCGGTATTTTGATGTGAATGTGAAAAATTATTACAGAAGAATATTCACTACAAGTTTCGAACATAGTTTTACAAACTTCCCCTTTATATTTCGTATTTTGTACCCCTTTGAATAATATGTTAATTTCGAGTCAAATTTTGACGCATCGATGCTAATTCACCAAACAAAAATTATAAATGCTACGTGATAAAAATCTCAGCTATCTTCATTTCAAAGTGCGGTACATTTTTCCGAATTTTTTTTACGGAGTTAAATATACTTTTAACTAATAAACTTTAAAATTTCTGTTTTAAACGAGAAATAGTAGTTTTTCGTAAAAAACTATGCATCGAATTGAGAACTGATTAGATTTGCAATGTAGACATCTTGGTTTATGATTTGACGTTTATAACGATTTTGACCTCCGGTTTTTTCTTAAAATTCAAATATTGTTTAGGTTAGGTTTATTGTTTTTAGAGTACTGGTCTAAATCCATGAGACGTACGTTCAAAGTTCGAAAGTTCAATAGTTTCTAAATTGCACTATAAAGCACTTAAACACCAAATACTGAATTCGATTGAACTAACAAAAAATTAAGGGAAAAGCCATTCTTCGCAGATCAGTGAATCTTTAATGATTTTAAAGAATAATCAGCACTATTTAATAAAGACGGTGCCGTTAAAAAGTTTATGTATGTAATTTGGATTCAATTTGTATTTCTAATACCAAACTATGCGGGATGCTACTTAGACCTTCGAAATGGACCATTTTTGCACAAAATATAAAATACAGTATGACTTGATCCATTTTAGTTCATGTTAAAATTGAAATGCTAAAATTGAATATATTAGGTGCATGACTTAATTTTTACAGATTTTTTAGCAAATTTATGTTATATATAAAAAATAGACAACAACGGCGAATTTAATATTGGAAATATTGTTCATCGTTTTTAATGATCTTGCGCCATCTCTCAGGTAACATATGAATGCCGTCGCGAAAGAAAGTTGCCGGCTTCGACGCTATAAAGTCATCGACGAATTTACGTACATCGTCCAGCGTTTTGAACTGTTTATCCACTAAGGCGTGCTGCATTGCCCGGAACAAATGGTAGTCGGATCGGGCCAAGTCTGCAACGTGAGTTTAATCGTTGTTATGCAGCAGTGTGAATGATCAAGTTCTTCGCTCAGTTTGCTCATCTGTGGCTGTAGCGTTCTGCAGTCACCGTCGGACCAGTGTCCAGGAGTTCGTAACAAAGCACATCCTTCATGTTCCACCAGACACACAGGAGAACCTTCTTTAAGTGGATGTTCTGTTTCTGCGTCGATGTATTTGGTTGCTCGGAATCTATCCACGACTTTTTACGTTTGAGATTCTTGTAAAAAATATAATTTTCATCACCTGTAACAATTTTCCACCAGAAGTCCTTTTTTTGTTGCCGGGCAAGCAGTGAAAGGCACGTGCTCATAGGTTGACCCTTCCAAGTTTTTGAATTTTTTTCAAAAAATTGTTGCGTTTGCGTTGAGTCTTCATCCAGAAGAGTTTACAATTCCGCATCTTCAAACTTTCGAGGCTGTCCAGGGCGCGGCTGGTCACTAAGATCGGAATCACCACTTCTAAAACGTTTGTACCAAAATTTACACATTTCATACAACACAACGTCCCGTGCTTTAGGAGCATTTTTGCCTTGGTGGAATTCGTATAGAATGCAGTGCAGAATGTGCTGTTTATCTGTATCGTATCTGTACATAGTATACTCTGCTATTCTGATAGATTATGTAGCTCGTGTAGACTTGTCGTTCGATGCTCTGAAACCTTGCGTCCGATCCTATAAAAAACACAAAATATCGTGAAAATATTCTATTTTAAACATATTTTTAAGCTCGATGAAAAATTCTGTAAACATTAAGTCATACATCTAATACTTTCACGTTTTTGTCGTATGCGTATTATTCTCCTAGTTAAATTGTCTAATATTGATAAATTTGGAATTATCAGTAGATGCAGATAGCGCATTTGAACTACGCCCTTCTTGAACTAATATCATACAACTAAAGCAATATGTGAGTGGTTCATCGACATATTACTTGCCTGTGTATAATGACTAAGCAGGCCTATCTAAATTTTCGATAATGCATTCACAGTTTGTAATTATTTTAATTTCCTTATATCTATAAAAATCTATTTTCAAATTAAAATTTTAATTACAAATTCATCATTCATCATAATATACAAAAACAAAACAAAAATTTAATAGCTGCGTGTTCTTCGCTCCGGTTTGGGGCCTAATAAAATTTTTAACAATAACAGCAATAAACTGATTTATTACCGCCTAAAATAAATGCATTGTTTATATTAAATGGAAATGTTTTTATTCCAAATAACTAAATCGACAAGAAAATCTAAATATACAAATAATTACAGCTGGTCCAAAAAAGTCGTCGTCGTATAAAATTCCGAACGAAATGTCTTGCTAATTAACTTATATTGCAAAAAGCAATAAAAAAAACGCATAAATCACAATCAACAAACATATTTATTTTCTTAATTCTTAAGAAATCACCATCGTGATCATTGATCAGGGCTACGGACTTTTACTAAGCGAGTTTTGAATATTTCTTGAGATATTTCAAGCAAATCCTTTATCATTATCATGATGGATGATACATGCAGCCAATTAAAATTTGTAGTAAATGAGTCTTATTCAACGATAAAGGTTCGCACACCTAATGACAGACGTTAAAGAAAGTTATAAATATATTTTTTCAATTAAAATAATAAAAGATAAATTTTCGTTTTTTTTTTAATTTTTTGGTCGACTTCAAGAGCGAGACAGAAAAGGGAGTAAGACATTATAAATACGAGGCGATTGTATATATAAAAATAGATGGCACTGCTTTTTGATTGTGCGTGTGTGTGTGTGTGTGTTGTGTCTTTATTTCTTAATGATCACCGGAAATACTCGTAAAATATTTGTATTCCAAAATTCGTAAAGTGACGTATAATGTCTTATTTTTATTTTTGTTAACCAGATGTTCATTCTATCTAAATACATCATTGTATCAGGGTTTTCTAACTAACCTTTTGCGGATATATGTTCTGCAAAGAAACAAAGGCGTAAAGGCTTAAAATTAGTAACGGATTAGTTCATCAAAAATGATTTAAACAAAGTTATTCAAAGACTATAAATGCAAAGGTAAAATTGTTAAGCTGATGGTGGTGACTTAAAACCATTGGTTTGGTTTTTTGCCGCGAATTACTCAGGTAGAAATAAATTAGATATCACATATTCGTCTTCCTAATACATATTTGTGCTGTTTGCGAGTAATTTGAACCAAATAGGTTACTACAGGCGGATAGATTACTTTCCTTAATTATTCTCTAAAACTTCATTCATATAGCTATTCAGTTTGTTCAAGACCCATCCCTCCCCTAATTATCTCAAATAATGTATAATAGGCTCGAAAGCCCAAACAAAAATTTCTAATATAGTTGTTCCAATTCCAATTGTATTTTCCCCATGGAATCGTTTGTGGTAGTTAAAATCCATATTCGTGCTAAAAGTAACAAACACAATCGCTTTTCTTTATACAGTAGGACTGTAATAATCGATTTTCTCCATATTTAACGAAGGTATCAAGGTTAATTTGGCATAATAAATAAAACTTGGCAACCTGCAGCTACCCTGAGCATTTAATTTTTAATTTAGGCAGTAGGGGTATCAAAAGAAAGGAGTTCTTTTAAGGATATTATGAGTATTTAACAAACATTTCCTTTTTTCTTTTCAACATTTTCTGCTAACCAGTTTCTAAGATATTTAATAAAATTCATGAAAAACAAACAATTCCCCCCGAAAAATGGTCTGAGATTGAGATACAGTAAAGCGAACTTTACTGGAAAATTACTTTATCAAAATTGTTCATTGTGATTGAAATTTTTTACTCAACTTAGAAGTAATGTTTGCTTTGCAGTTTATGGAAAACCAAGCATCAATTTATACTATTCTCTAGAATTTCCATATAAAAAATAAAAATATTATTGATTTGAAATAAACTATTAATTTGAGTATAGAGTACATATTATGAACAGAGTAACGAAATAGAAGGAAAACACAACATGATATGCTGGAATTTGTATCGGTTTCTATAAACAATTGCGGCTGTAGGAGAATACGTAACCAATACAATATTGATTACTAAGATAAAGGGTATATGTTGTCTCAGCAGCCATTATTGTACATGCCTGATCGAAACGTTGAAAACGACATCATATTATTGGGGATGAGCGGCATAAATTTGGAAGAGACAGATGCGGAATCACATTCGAAAATGTTGGTTTTTCTTATGTGAAAATTATCATGGATCCGTGCATAACAAATAAAATCAACAAATATATCAACTGAATCTCTGCGTCTTCACTATTGACAATTTCCATAATAAATAAGATTCGTCCTAAGAATATATAGGGTTTTCCTATAAGAGTTGCTATGTGGCACGTAGCCCTGTCTTGTTGGAACCAAATGTTGTCAAGATCAACTTCTTTCAATTTCGGCCATAAAAAGTTGGTTATCATCGATCTATACCGAGCTCCATTGACAGTAACGGTGTTACCAGCTTCATTTCGAAAAAAATACGGACCGATAATTCCACCAGACCAAAAACCACACCAAACTGTCAATTTAGGTGAATGTAATGGTTTTTCATGAATAATTTGCGATTTTTGTAATTGCAATTTGCAAATTTATCGTTTGTAATTGCAATTTGTAAAAATTACTGAATACAATGAAACAAAAAATGACAGATCATGACATATTACAAATGGCCGAAACGTCACTTAAAAATCATATCATTCCTATTGGAAAACCCTATATTAAGTCTAGACACGCGAGTCTGACTCGCACTTGGTCGGATTTTTTGTTATTTGAAAGTTGCTATTTCAAACTTTATAAATGCCAATTTTTATTGTTTATAAATAAAATTCATTCAAAATTATTTCATTACATAATAACCATAATGACATTCTTATGACTTTATATCATTAGAAAAAGAGGTAAAGTGTGTAGTGCTTTTCTTCTCAAGATTTTGTTAGAAACAGCTATTTTCGACATTGTAGAGAACCTTTACCTTTCTAACTAAGAAGTTAGTAATCCCACTGTTATTTATGGGCTTCTAATTTAGGATAATTTCGATTTTTGAGTGCACTCTTAAAACTATAAACAGCCCCTTAATTAATTTTTATAACGAAACAATCACATATTGTATACTTGTACGCATAAACGTCAAACTCTTTTAAAATTGCAAAAATGAATATTTTAATATCGGAAATGATGTACCAATTTAATTGGTACCATACGTGCAGTTTGGTTTTTGAGCTGCTACCCACCCCTTGGCACGAATACCACCCAAATTTCTCAAGAATAAATAATAAATTCTTTTAAAATTGCAAATAATAAATATTCCAATTTCGGATATGAAGTATCGATCTATGAGTTCACGAAATACGTGAAGTTTGATTTTTAAGCTGTTACTTCTTGGCGCGAATACCATCCCAAATTTCTCAAAATCTCAAGAAGACAAATTTTTATAGCATTGCAAAAATTAAATATTTCAATGAAGGGAATGATGTGCCGATTTATGAGCTCACGAAAAACGTGCAGAATGATTTTTGAGCTGCTACCTTTTAGCACGAATACCACCCCTAATTCCTCGAAATCAAATAACAAATTTTTAAAATTGCAAAAATTAAATATTTAAATGTCGAGTAAGATGTACCAATTTATGAGCTCCGAACTACACTAACATTTACGAACTACTCGCAGCTTGATTTTTGAGCTTCACGAATATAAGTTCCATTTTCCCAAATAAAACCAAAAAATTATTTTAAAATTGCAAATGTTAAATATTTGGATGTCGGGTATTAGGTAGCATGGGTACCAATTTGTGATTTTATATTATCACAAAAATTCAAACTTGGTATTTGCTCCAGTTGCATATCGATACATTATGCATTTTGCATTTTGTATTTTTCGTCGATGCTATACTTTATAAAACTTTTGCAAAAAATGCCCCTAGGAAAACTGCAAATTCTGGTTTACTGATTTCCGTCAAATTTTACTGGGAACTTGGAATTTATTATTTAAAAAAATATTTGCAAAAAAACGAGAAAGCTCCTATGGGAACTTCCACATCCGATGAACCGTTTTCGGCCAAAAATCACTGTTACCTCCAAATTTATAGAAAAGATTAAATTTAAAGTTTCACCTCGATCAGAGGGTCCATTTAGGCTAAACTTTTAGTAACGGGTTTTTCAATAAGAGCACTTCAAATTTTTTTTTGAATAAAACACAAACTGTTCGACTTTTGAACTAACTTTTTTTTTATTAACGAATTTGAACATATACATTTAAGTATGCAACTCGATTTCTTTTGCATGACCACCGCGTGCACGTTTTACGAAGTCCAATCTTTGAACTCAATTTTCGACCACTCTTTCGCATAAATCGGCTGAAATTCCAGCAATTTCACGATCTATATTGGCTCTGAGCTCTTGCAACGTCGCCGGCTTATTGGCATAGACCAATGACTTCACATAACCCCAAAGAAAATAATCTAGAGGTGTCAAATCACACGAGCGCGGTGGCCACTGGACGGGCCCATTTCGCGAAATAACACGCTCATCGAACTTAGTCTTCAATAACGCGATTGTATCGTGTGCTGTGTGGCATGTGGCCCCGTCCTGTTGTCCAAGCACATGTCGTCCAAGTCCATTCCATTCAATTGCGGCCAAAAAAATCGTTTATCATATCGCGGTATCGATTTCCATTAACAGTAACGTGGCGATCGTTATCGTCGATGAAAAAATATGGCCCAATGACGCCGCCGGCATGTAACCCGCACCAAACAGTGACTTTTTCGGGATGCAACGGTACCTCATGAATCACGTGTGGGTCGCTTCCTGTCCAGTAACGCATATTTTGCTTGTTGACAAATCCATTTAGCCAAAAGTGAGCCTCATCGCTGAAGATGATTTTTCGGTGAAAATCTGCATCATTTTCGATTTGCTTTTGAGCCCAATTCACGAATCGGCGTCGCTTCAAATGGTCAAACGGCTTTAGTTGTTGTGTCAGCTTGATCTTATACGGATGTAGGCCAAGATCTTTACGTAAAATTCGCCACAATGATGTCACAGAAAGGCCCAATTGTTGCGAACGTCGTATGAGCGACACATTCGCGTCTTCTTGAACTGAAGCCCTGGCGGCTGCGATGTTTTCAACACTTCGAGCACTTCTTGCTCTCGAGGGCACCGGAACATTATGTAGTGAAAACGTAGACTCAAATTTTGCCACTATACAGTCGATTGTTGAACGGGCTGGCTTGTTAAATGGACCGTAAAATGGCCGTAATGCTCTTAAAGTAGCAGCAACAGAACGATTATTTTGATAAAAAATTTGCACGATTTGCAATCGCTGTTCACGTGTGTAGCGTTCCAGGCTGAAATTTATACTAATGAAGTTTCAAAATGATAAAAGATTAATAAAAAATATGGCGTCGTTCGCCGTCCCTATCGGAAAAAAGTTGAAGCGCACCTGTTGAAACACCCTTTATATATAATATATGGTATACAGCAATTTCTGTTTTTTATATTTTTTCAAAAATGTGTAAACTTCATTAATATGTAAGGCAAAACCATCGGCTCTTCAATAATAAAAGGGTCTGTATAAGGAGCAGAAATATTGATTTCTCCATCCCAATGGTTTCAAATTATTATTTGTTGAAATTTAAGCGTCCAACATTTCTAATTACTGTTTGTTTTAACGTTATTGAAAAGCACATTGACATACACTATAGAAATGAATAATTTTATGTAGCCAGTAAAAATATTGCTTATTAAAGAATGTAGCGGATGCACCATCTTTTATGTTGGTATGTAACAATGAATTACTTTGAAATAAAAACCAACCTATTTCTATATATGAGTTATTTTTATTCAGTTTGGATCAGACTTCCGGGGAATTTTCACTGCAGAAACTGAATTGTTTGATTTGCAGTGTGGCATGGCGCACCGTTTTGTTGAAACCAGTAACCGTCAAGACCTTTTTCACGCATTTGCGGGCAGACATAATGAGCCAACATTCACCGATATCGATTTCCATTGACTGTTTCGTTTTCTCTGAAAAAATATTATCCAATAATGGTTTTGGCGCAAACGCCGGCCTAAACAGTCGCTTTTTTGTCATGCATTGGTGTTTCATGGATCTCATGTGGATTCTCTGTTCCCCAAATGCGGCAAGTGTGCTTATTAACGCCGCCAAAGAGTATGAAATGAGCCTCACCGGTCATCAAAATTTGCTTTCAAAAAACAGGTTCAGTGTCAACCATTCGAGCGACTGTTTGGCCGTATTCCAAGCGACGTGGACGGTCTGTCGGCAATATTATTTGTTTTAATTGCACTTTATACGGAAACAAATGCAAATCATCCTTTAAAATGCGCCGCAAAGTGGTTCCACTGACGCCAAAATGCTGAGCCCGGCGACGATACGACACTTTTGGGTTCTGGGCAACGCTCTCGCTGATCGCTTCAATAATTTCATTGGAACATTTTGATCATTGATGAACGCCATGCTGACGATCTCTCACTGTGCTGAACAGAATTCGATACCAAAGGACGAATAGTGTTGTTAGACGGTGCCTGTTGACCACGATATTTTCGACGATATGCACGTTGAGTTAATCCAACTGAACGCCAATTTTCAATGTACAGCGTCACTATTTCGGCGCATTGTTTCGGTGTGAAAGGATTCATGGTTAATATTATCGTCCTAATTAAGTTCTAAAATTAGGAGCCGTTCTCAAGAAGCGATCATTTGGGTTTATTTTTATTTCATTATCGAGAAGACCCGGGGAATGATGAAAAATCATATGGAACCAATGAAAAGTTTACTCAAAAAACATACTGAGCCAATCCATATTGGAACGAAACATGCTTCGTTTGGTAGATTAAACTCGTAGGAGTGATTCCTATAGTGTTTCATTATGGAGCAATCTCCTTGATGTTTTGTTGTGAGAATAAATGGGATCCACTCAAAAATCATAAGGAACCAATAAGAAGTTTGGTCAAAAACAACGTGCTGAGCCAATCTACATTGGAACAAATCATGCTTCGTTTGGTAGGTTAAATCCGTAGGAGTGATTCCTATATAGTTTCATTGCGGTGCAATCTCCGTGATGTCTTGTTATTGTGAGAATAAATGAGATTCACTCAAAAATCATAAAGAACCAATGAGAAGTTTGTTCAAAAAACGTACTGCGCCAATCTACATTTAAACGAAACATGCTTCGTTTGATATATTAAACACGAACGAGTAATTTCTATATGGTTTAATTGTGGGGAAATCTCCGTGATGTCTTTTTATTGTGAGAATAAATGAGATTCACTCAAAAATCATTAGGAGCCAATGAGAAGTTTGCTCAAAAAAAAACGTACTGGGCCAATCTACATTGGAAAAAAACATGCTTCGTTTGGTAGGTTAAATCCGCAGGAGTGATTTCTATATGGTTTCATTGTGGTGCAATCTCCGTGATGTCTTGTTATTGTGAGAATAAATGAGATTCACTTAAAAATAAAAAATCTGATTGCTGTTTTACTTAAAAAAGTGTAAGCAGATTGTGATATGATTCCTTGCCATTTGATAAGTCAGGTTCTAAAAAAACAACTTATATGTTATTGATTTTTGGTGTAGTCTCCGTGATGTCTTGTCATTTGCCAGAATTGGATGCACTGAAGATTAAAAGGGGCCGATAATAGGTTTACTTAAAAAATCATTTCTGAGCAATATGGCAGTTTTCTTCAAAGAACATCTGTATACGAATTCGCGTCTTAGTATTAAAATAATTAATTTATTAAATGTTATTATATTTAAAAATTTCATGAACTTTAATTATTCACTCAAAATTCCTATAAGAAGTATTTTAACAGTGTGATTTCCAATGCATGCTTATTTTTGTTAATTGGTAAAAACTTCACAATCATGTTTAATCTGTTATTCTGGAGATTTCTATTCTATTATTTGCCGTAACCAGAAAAGAAGCCACGACTAGGTAAATTTTTTTAGGCATTTAAATTGAATCAACTGACTGTTCGTTACAGTTTCTCTAAAAAATTCGAAACCAGTTTTCAAAGAAATATCTCTTCATTATTTGATACAGAAGATTCTTGAAAATTGTTATAGAAGTTTAAGTAATTTAATGAAGTACTTCATAACTATTTAAAAATAACGCGCGCACACACACACACACACATACACACACAGATATTTACATCGAGGTGAGGTTAACCAAGACGTTGGAAGTTTGGTTTCGAACTACTCGTTCAAACTTCTCATCAGACAGCAGTGACTAAACTACAAAAATGTTGAAAATATTTTGAACTTATATACAAAGTATAATCACAACGCCTTAGCGAACTATTATGATTCGCTGCGCAAGTGTCAACCCCTCCATAACCTCGATTAATATTGTGTTTGACGCATACATGCGATTTCTATATGAAATTTTTTAAGTTATTCTGAGTGATAGCCAGGTATTGTTTTTAAAAATTATTTTTTAGACTGGTCACTGATGGGACAACGTAATATTTTAAGGTAAAAAATTCCATGTTTCATTAGTTCGAAACCAAACCTCCAACATCTTGGTAATCTCACCTCGATGTAAAAACTCGATATAAAACAATATCTAGAATGACCTAAAATTTCACACACAAATTTAATTTAACTTTTTTAATTTCAAGCACAGCACCGGCACATCTTATCATGGTATCGGGTTCAAAAGTGCTTGATTAATATACGAGTTCAGCAAATGATAACAGCAACTCTGCCTAAATTTACTTATAAATATACTTACTAAAATATTCACGATCCGAACGAAGTTCAACAACCCAAATTCCAAAAATTATTCATTCTATTATTTTAGTTAGATGTTTTTATTTCGAATTAAAGAAAAAAATTATAAAAATTGATTTAAGAAGTGAAATACAAAACGAAGCCTAAAATTTCAATTCTTGAAGAATTATAAAATAAGAAAACTTGATTATTCACTTTTTACTTATTGTTGGTTTTTTATTTATTTATTTTGTGTTGTCTTAATTTCCTATGTGTACAAACTGAATCAGAAGCTCATAACCTTTTTTGTGTAGTCTCCCGTGAACGTACAGTTCGAAATATAATACGTATGTATTAAAGAAAACTATATATTAGGACCATCGTTAATGGTGGTCAACCTTGCGAAAATATTTGTATCGGTTTTGTAAGGTGCATTATGCCACGTGCCCCCTTCCGTTGTACATTTTATCTGCACATACTACATTATCATTAAAATATATATTCTTCAACTTACTTCCTCTTTAAAAATTATATCGTCACTATACATTTGATCATCAATCATAATTACGCGTGCATATTGATTTTATGGGGATACCATAAATGGAAATTCAATGGTGTTAATTAGAAAATTTTGTTATTTGTAATCTATTCACGTTTAATTGTATTTTAAATTTGCCACCCACCAATGGCCATAACCACACAATTATATAATAAAATTAACCTTTATTTGGAAATCTCGAGCCAACTGTTAATCGGCTCTTGGAATCTTAACTAAGTGTTCGAAAATTCGATCTATTTAAATTACTTCCGTTATATTATGGGGGTGCCAACCAGTGGTATGCAGATTAATTACGTTACATTATTTACACTATTACTTACACGTAAATAATTGTATTAATTAAGCGAAATTTTTTACGTTGCATGGCGTAACAAATGTAAAAAATGTAATTAACTAGCTACATCTGCAAGAAAATACTTTACTTAGTAACATAATTTAAAATACGTTATTTTCTATTCGATAATTCAACCATTACATGCAACTACATCTATTGAAATTTTGATATTTGAATTTTACTTTAAATTAGAACAACAATGTTCTAATTTTTTTGCATAACAATGCATGTATTTAGTGTAAAACTGTAAACACATATACGCTAAAAATCTAATTGGGTGATTCCTATTTTTTTTTAATTCGAAAAAGAGTTGTAAATAAATCACCCAGCGTTATTCCAACATCAGCAACCACGTTTCATAGCGAGATAAAATTTGTAGATACTAAAATATTTATTTTTAAAGTAACAGTACATCGAAATTCTAAAATAACTATTCCGGCGTTTCCATAAATCCAATCCAATTTGTATAAGCTTCCTGAGTCCCTGCGAATTTTTAATACCACCTAGATATTAATCTGAGCTATTAACAATATATTTCATCATTTGAATCATAGATGGATCTGCTATTAGTACGTCTTCCCTTATCCAAATATCAAGAGAATTACGCTTTTAACTAATATAGTATGCAACGTTATTGATAAGTGCATTGGTATTTATTAAAAATAGTGATACTAATTAATATTTGTGTAATAATTTATACATTAAACTGTTGTAGTAGCGCGATTAATTAGTAGATGTCAGGCCCACAAAATAATCTAGCGCTTGTAATGGTTATATTATCTAACAGAAAATAATTAATTTTAAATTATTTTATTAAATTAAGTATTTTCATACAGATGTCGCTAATTAATTACATTTTTTACATTTATTACAATTTATTACCGTAATTAATTATTATTTACATTATTTACGTAAAAAATGTTAAAAAAAATTTTTAATACACTGCTGCCAACAGACTCAACAAAATATTTCGGAAACTTAATATTATTATTACTAAACTGAAACAGTTTATTTTACTTAAAGCTTTTAAACTATCACAAATATTCTAAAATATTATTTAAATGAAGGTTTTTTATTTCATTTTTAATCATAAAACGAGACAGTGGAATTAACAGATAATTTGAACAAATACGGTTTCAGTGAAGGTAAATAATGAAGTAGTGGAAATTGGAACTAAATTCTATGAAGTGAAATGAATTTAATTAAATCATGTGTATTCCAATTACTATTTTACTACAAAAAAAACATAATAAACTTTGTGTTATTACATAGCGATCAAAGCGTCTACATTGTCGACAACCTAGAAAATGTATAATGTCATTTTCATTTTATCTAAATTTTCTCATTATTTTTCTTATATTTTACGTTAGTCGGATCTGATAAAGTTGCTGTTTAGCTATTATGTAATTGTCTTATTATGCTATAGGGGCAACATAAGTTTACATTTTGATACTAAATCACAAAAATTATTCGGTATTATATAAGCCGACTCATATGCTGAGCTAAACTAATCCTCATTGGGTATAGAAGCACGCGATTTTACAACAGTCGCTGTTAAACGTGTCATTATAGTGAGTACATGGTCCTGATACCTCATAGTGCACGATTAGTATGATGACCACGTTTAAAATTACACCTAAAAAAACCAACCACAGCCTTGAGCAGTAATGAATTCATATATTTCCATCTGTCTGAAATGTCCGATTTTATTATCAAGTCCCATCATCCAATTCAGTCTCATCCTTATTGTACCTGGTTGACATTTAATTAGCTCACTATATTTTATATAATCAATTTGATTGTAATGTATGACCAGGCAATTTAGCGAGACTGCCGGTTGACGCCGGCCATACACCTTTATTACATTTAACAAGATTAAAGGATAGGCATATTCAATATAACCGAATTGACCCGGTTACAGACACTTAAGTAGTTAATAGCTAGTAAATTGTTAGTTGAAAATATAATGTAGGGCGGTTGGCATAGCACAAGACGACACTATTATTTTTGATTTTTGGATATTATTCAGCAATCAGCATCCTACAAAAAATTTATAATTAATAAAGTTGCCATCTTAATGGTAAATTACCTGAAATAAAACGTCATTATTATGAATTGAATTTTCAATAAACTAAATGAGTTCAATTTTCCATAAACTAAATTAAACTGATTCTCCCAAAATATATTAAATCAAGTAAAATTAATCCAATTCAGAAACCATCTAATAGTATTAAAGAATAAAAGAACAGACCACCTTTCAGTCTTCCACAGGCTTTGTAAATATTTCTAAGAAAATAGTTTGAATAATAATAGTTTAAATTTAAATAATTTAAAAGATAAACATTTATTGCCATCCCTGCCATAAATATGGCCATCTGGTTTCAAAAACAACTAATCCGAAAACGATGAGGTAATACATCAATAAAGAATGTTTGACAGAGTTCTAGAATCCCATTACCGAAACGAATTAATACATAACAATTCATTCCCAACCAGAATTAAACTATTAAGCCAATCAGGAATCCATAAGATGACAGAAAGAATAACAAGCAACTAGTACAGCTGTACTAACTGTACTGATAACCAAATAATCCAATCGATTGCTCAACTCTTTAATGATATAATAAATGATGCGGGAAATATTAAAATGAAACAGTCAATGAGAGTCCATTAAGATGCATATCAATTTACAATAGAATTAAATAAATTAAAATCATATAATCAGTGATAATTATTTATCCAACCTAGAACAAGCCAACCAAAACCTGTACCAATTTAGTCTCCCGAACAACCGTGAACAAAATTGCAAAACCGCATCATAATCGGTTGGTCATCAGATCATAAAATTAGGCATATTGGATTGAAATGGGATTCTAAAATTCGTTTTGGAAGTTCTGGAATATGGCTACTTTGGGCGATACGCGGCCATTTCTTAATCGGTTTTGTTGGGATCGGGTACATTGAATGGAAATGGGATTCTAAAATGATTTTTGAGACAAGGTGTGGAATATGCAAACCCGGGATGAAAAACTTTGGCTATTTCTTAACTGATTATGATTGGATTTAGTATTCTCGATGTAAATTGGATTCTAAAATAATATTTGTTGGCCACCTGGAACGCAACTCCACCTGTACTTAACCGATTCACACACATAACAACATTAGTTATTAGATAAAAAATAAATATTGGGAGTATAACTTTTTTTTTGTATTTTTTGCAAGAAATGGTAAATTTTATTTTAATAAAAATATTTTCCATCGTTTCCTATAACTTTCGACCAAATTGTTTGTCTTTTGATGCGATTCATTCGTCGAGCCGTTTTTTGATTTCTTTTTGGTTTCTGAAGTGCTGGTCTTGAAGATTGCTTGGCATTGATCGGAACAAATAATAATCTGATGGGGCGCAATCTGATGAATAGGGAGGAGCATGCGGTAGAATTTCCCATCAGCTACAAAATCATCTTACGCTGTTTGTTGGCTGGAATCGGACGGTTATCGTTCAATGCATGATTCAAATCTATCAATTGTTTTTGGTAACGTTCACCAGTAATAGTTTCGTTCGGTTTTAGCAGCTCATAGTACACCACTCCTTTTTGATCACACCAAATGCACAACATAACCATTCTTCCATGAATCTTTCGTTTTGCTGTTGATGTGGATGGTTCGAGTGGATGACCCCATGAAGTTTTGCGTTTAGGGTTATTGAAGTAAATCCATTTTTCATCGCCAGTCAGAATTTGAGACAAAAAATGCCATTTTCGGCATCTTATGGCTGCTTGAGTGACATTTAACTGTTCTGCAAGTTCTTTTTCTGTTTGAGCTGAGTTTTCCTTCAATAATGCTTCCAATTCTTCATCATCGAATTTTTTTGGTTGACCAGAACGTTCTTTGTCACTGACATCAAAATAACCACTTTTAAATCGTTTAAACCAGTTTTCACAAGTCTGTTGAGTTGGTGCATGCTCACCATAAGTTTCTTGAAGCAAACGAAAACTTTCAGTAGCTTTTTCTTTTGATTACATGTTTCTCAACGCGATTAAAAAATGTGTTGTTTACGCTTTTACGAATAATGACAAACTAGATTTTAATGTGGAATGTCAACACTTTAAATCGCCGTAGATGTCCTTGTAAAAGAATATTTAGTACTAAAGTTAAGCCATCTCTTAGAAAATCCAAAAAACTAAATTATACACCCAATAAATTAATGATGGGACAAATCTGACTATAAAGACCACGAATGTACGCAAATTAAAAATGAGGTGTGCAAACCAAAACGACAAAATTGTATTGTCCACAAAAAGTTTACTTGTAATAATTCAACACAACAACGTTTTCATATTTTATATTTTACTTGACTTTCTTATTGAGTTGGTTTGTGGAATGGTGAAAAGGATTCAATGCATCACCTTTCGGTTAATTGATATCCGCCAAAATGATTGTGCCATTTGTTGTACCGACTGTTGTTTCTCCGCGAGTAAAATCGTAATTTTCACTAAAAATTTAGAAATTAAGAAACCATTTGTTCTTATTCGATTTTTTTGTAAATGCTTGACTTTTTCAAATATCTGAAAGAATCAAAAGGTCCTATGAAACGTGCCACTTCTACAACGGTTCCCGCAAAATTTCTGTGGAATTACCTAAATACAGCTTAAGTATGAAATTTAAACCTGTTTAACTGCAAAGGGATCAAAGTTTGATATAAAAAAACAGTTTTTGGCTATAATCATCGTTTCCGCTTAAATTTCGAGAAAATGAACTGGATCAATTTTGATGCAAATTTAATTTAGAATACTTTAAGGTATAAAAAATCATTTTGTCGCCTGCACGGTGATAGTCTCCAGCTATCTCGGTTTATCGCACGCTCCCACCAGTATCGACAACTTATAGATCATGTTCGAAGTCATCGCGCCAGCGTAGTTTAGGTCATGGCCTGCGACGTACGCCGACTGGTTGTTCATGGGATAATTGTCTTATTATTTGATTTGTTGTGTTTGAAATCTTTCAATGTGGCCAGCCATCTTACTCGGTTGGATTTACTTCAAAGGTAGCACAGGTCTAATAAGTGCATTGTATAGTGCGAGCTTACTCGATTGAGAAAGATATTTTGATCGTAAAAACCTTGACTGCGCGTAGAAGACTCGATATCTGGCTGCTCTGCGGGTTTTAATATCTGCTTTGACATCATTGACGGTGTAACTGACCCGAGATATTTTAATTCTTTCACGTTGTCAAAGTTAAGGTCGTCTGTTCCTAGATTTGTCGTATGGATACTCCTTGGTAATGATAGACATTAAGTTTTGTTGTTGTCTTCTTTCAAACCCAGTTGCTGTGCCTGGTGGATAAGCAGTAATAAATTGTCCTTGATATGACTTGACTTTAAATCTCCGAACAAAAAGCATATAAACTCAAGGTTCAATTTAAATGTTTCTTACCACATGCTCGAGCGCCAGGTTAAACATAATAATCACGAGCACATCTCCCTGTCGTACACCTGGTGTTACCTCTAAAGGATCAGATACAGTCCCTTCCACTATAATTCTACACAGCGAGCCAGATGTTATTAGCTTACAGAGAAAAACAAACTTCTCTGGAAATCTGAGGCATATGAGCGCGGTTCAGTGGCTTTTGCCGTGGATGCTGCCATATCCCTGGTGAAAGACTGTACAAAATTTCTGAACAGTTATATTGCACTCCCAACATTATTCTAAGATCATCAAGTGAAACAGTGGTCAGTGATTGATCGGTTGAGGCGAATCCACATTAGTCACTAATGATATTTTTGGGAAGGGATGTTTCTGGCAAGTACAACATTAGCACGCACAATGTAGGCAGTGTCTAACAGTGAGTGCTATGCCACAGCAATTTTCACATTTGACACGAGTGCTCTTTTATGCAGCGGACATATGAATGTGTCTTCCATCCTTCAGGAAGCTCCTCTCCCAATTCGCAATGATCACATAATAAAGATTAAACGTCAAAGTAGCTTCTCCGTGTCTTACTAATCCCACGGGGATTTCGCCAATACCGAGTGAGTTCCATTTCTAATCTACTATAATAGCTGCGTCTGCTACGATGAATCAATCGGATTCATTTCGCCGTTATAATTTAGTAGATTTTTATACTGAGTGAAGAAGTAAGATTGTCACATTGAGAGAACCTCAGCTACGTTTTTTCGTGGAATCCATTCCAAACTATCCATTTTTGGATGTAAACCTTAGTAAGATATCTGGCTTTGGCAAAGCAGTTTCTTGAATTTCCGTTTTTCGCTTGGAAGTCAATGTTTTCGATACAACTCCTCATATATTCACGCGCCTTTTTTCGAAAGTATTTGAATGCATCTTTCTTGGTGCGGCGATGCTCTTGAGTACTGCTAGTATTACGGCCACACGTGCAACCCATTTTCATGTAGCTTTAGTTTATTTTCGACGTTTTTGTGATTATGATTACCGAACCAAACAATCCGTGCTCTTGGTGCCCTTTTCCAATTCTATTTTCCACTGCGGCAGTGATGAATAGATTACTGAATAGCTAGCCACTGCTCCTGGGTGTTTGATGGAGATTCGGGTTTTTCATTATGCCGGATTAGATGTTCAGTGAGCCGGCTGTCTATCTGAAATTATTTTATTTATTTCAAGTTATTTCACTAGATGTTGGTTCATGCAATTCTCAAAAACATTGGCGACGGCTGAGACAATCATGTTACAGGACTGACTAGTGTTTTACCATGAGGATGACTTCGGAAAAATGTTGGGAGTACACCATAACCATACATCAACTATATATAGACTTCCGACCGGCCGCAGTCGTATGTCTTGAAATTCCAGAAAAACTCGTTTCTCTTTGTAAATTAACAACGTCTGGGTCTATATGTGGAATCGTAATTGAAGGAACTGTATTAGACTCCTTTGAAATAACATCTGATGTTCGACAGGGATGATGCACTCGCGCCTGTTCTGTTCAATTTGGAGTTTGAGTACGTAGTGAGGAAAAACATCATTAAAACTTCGCGCTGTATATTTAATAAATTAGGCCAAATTCTTGGATATGTAGATGATATCAGGCTTCTTCCGAAATAAAAGCTCGAATCGCTGCAGAACAACGAGTTTTCTACGCCCAATCAAAATTATTGCGATCTAAACATCGATCACAGTCGTGCAAGCTTGCATTTTATAAGGCAATCGTAATACCTCTGTTCGCTTTCGGAAGCGAGAGCTGGACCATGACCTCTAACGATTGTAGATTATTATCTATCTTCGAAAGGAAGGTCAGTCGTTCCATCTTTAGCCCAATTAAAGTTGCGAACAAGGAATATCGAATTCGTATGAACCACGAGATAAAGCAAGTTATCGGATGTAGCGACGATATCCATCGGATTCATCGCTCTGCCTTCGACTCGTCAATTGGCAGAAACAGTGGGCAAAGTGATGAATCCGATTGTAATGTCAACTGCGATTTTCCCATTACCAATGTCCAACTATTTTTTCGAAAACACAAGTGCAGTTCGACTTGTTGCAAAAATACTCGCATGTTAGTCGTCAATTGGAGGGTGTTCACATACAAATCACGCGTTTAGTTCATCAGCTGTATTTGAACGTGGAATAACAGGAAGAGTCTGACGAAAACCACCGGATAACAGAATGATGGTTCCACGTTACGCTTTATGGGCCATCGTGTATTCGTCCCAAACGATCAATTTGCATTTCTGTAGAATATTTTGCATTTCTCTGTTTTTGGAAATTTTGCAAGTTGGTGTCTCGTTTGATTTGCATGTTCAGTGGCAATTTCAGTGTAAAATGTGCAGTTCGTCCGCCTTCTAACAAAGTCGCTGCTATTCCAGATGAAGCCAATGCCAGGGCAACTTCATGCTGTGATCGAATTGACGCCAAAAGCAATGAAATTAACAACGTTCTCCCAGTCTCTCCGGGAGCATCCGAGTAGTAAATGCCACCAGTTCGATTGTTCAATGCTTCTATCAATTGCGGAACATTTTTACGAACTGCTTCGGCTAATGCTTCAATGTCGTATTGTTTTTCTCTTTGTAATTCGTGTTGAATGCATCGTGCATTGAACGATTAGGTGATTTCATGCCCAAATACGACAATGTTTATTCGCCATCAATAAGCATATGTCTTCTATCATAATCAATGCCTCATTGTGTATTGTGTATTTCTGCTATCATTTGCGCTCATTCGTTGCTGCTCACATAGCGACCCATCTGATACTGAGATACTTCGTCCTTTCCATTTGACACACCGAAAACAGCCATATCGCTGAATTTGTTCACACATTTGCGTATGTACTTGATCGACTTGACGGAGTTACTGTATTACACATTGATGTGAGCCTCAAAAGCCTTGGACGCTCGGCAACATCGGCGCATATGACAAAATCCAACGATTGTCCACATAAACATCTTGCCCTTTGACCTTCACAACTGTAGATCGCCCATTGTCCGCTACTGATCGCCTACGTTATAATGGGTATCCTTCATTGCTTGTGACGATGTCGGTAATCAGAGTATCGCTTGGAACACTTGCCCTCGATCATACAGGGCGTGCCGTTGAAAACTCCACAAAATCCATGTATCTTATTCTTAATCATCACCGCATGCAATTTCGAATCAACAGCTTCATCCGGGATTTCGGCTGAGTTGATGGAATCGATTTCATCTGATCTGATTTTTTGAACGAACCAAACTAAAATGTGTGCATGAGGCAGACCACGTTTTTGCCATTCAACAGAGTACATCTAACAATGAGTTTGGCCATACACACGGTGTTTTATGATAAAATCAATTTTAATTTTTGTTTAAAAACAAAAATTGTTTTTTAATGTCATATCTGTCAACTGGTGTTTGATGTAAAGGGCCGGTAAAATTGTTATTCTTCCCACGTTGTTTACATCATCGTCGGCATTCGAAAGGTCAATGGATATTGTAGCGTATCGTAAGTCCTGTGTGTTTCGGACATGCTTTTTAATTCAATGTTTCGACGATGAAGCACAATATCTCAAGATTGCAAATTTTTCCGACAATAACAACAGCCACTTTGCCGATTGTCGGCGAATTGAATCTTCTTGCGAGCTCACTCGCCGGCGTTTTGTCAGCCCTGATGACGGTGTTATGGCTGTCGGATGGCACCCGATCCAACGCAATTTTGAACAATGGGATCCATTTGCCATTCTGATGAAGAATTGTTTGCAATTTTTCGACAATGGCTCGCTCCATTGTCGGATTGTGAGCACAACGCTGACTTGTAAGAATTGATGGTCCGCAGCCGGTGGTGGCAACAGTGCTCATACTTAATAATATATTTGCCCTTGAATCTGCAATGATGATGTGAAATTCACTGTGTTAAATGATTTCAATTTGTTTTCTGAGGCAACTGCGAATGATGCGGAAGAGAATTGTGTTGTAATTACCTTGAAAGTGGACATGAAATTGTCCCGTACCATATGCGTTGCGCCAAACGACGTCATTTGGAAGCATCTGTTGTATTTTTGGATGTTAGCCTGGAAATGGGTGGAATCACATCCTGCGCCAGAAACCTTAAATAAATAAATTTTCATAGCGATGTCACTGTGAATTGTTAGTTATGGTTTTCAAACGAATATTTATTTGTATGTAATTCGTTTATTTAAGATATTGATGTTTATACTGTTAGTCTCGCGTCGATTTTTTTTTGTCTCAACAATTTTTCGACTAACTAAATTGGTGGTTAATTTACACCAGCCATTTATAGATGGGACAAAACAAACCGCTCCTGATATTTATTTTATATTTGCTAAATAAATTCTTTATAAATTTTCAACATCTTTCTAATCGTAGATCGATTAATCTGAACTAGTGTTCCAGTTTAGATCAATGACTAGATGTACTAATAACCAATGTAGGTCATCGGGAATTTGAACAAAAAAATCGTTTTCAGAGACACATAGCGTTAAAAACTCTAATATTTTGCACCTGATGCCAATTTTTGACTAAATTACTCACTCAACTAATATCATGTTATTTCGTACCGGGCCTCTAAAGATGGCGTAAAACATAGCTCACTGAAACATTATTATAATTCCTTAATATAATTTGAGTTTTATCAATTGTCAATGGCCGAGTTGTAATTTTTTTACTAATCTAGAATTTTACTGGCCATTAAAATATTTAGTTTCTTTATGTGCTATATGAGGTCGATCAAAGGGGGTAGAAACGAAAGTATAAGAGAAATTTGTTTTCTTGAAGGTCGCTTAAATACGAGTGAATAAAAAGCTAAATCAAGAGGGGTTTTCACTACCTTTACCTTAGCGGATTAAATAAATATGGTCTGATAGTGGTATCTGTTTTTTTTCAACATCTTTGAGGGTCTCAGATTGAGACCCCCATGAAAATGGGCCAGACATGTACGAGTACATTAATCAAAGTTACTCCAAAGCAGCCAGTCATTATTACCTAATCAATTAAGCTGAATATAGCTGTTTTGTATTCAAGCAACAATCATTTAATAATGTAACTGACAAGTTAAATATTAATTCTGATCACGTTTTTTTAAAAATATATTTCAGGTTTAAGCTTAAGCTCCGATTATTTAGGATCTCGAGCAACATTAAACGAATTACATCCGCCAAGTTCATTAGCCAGCACAGATTTTCATTTTAGTATAGACGGTTCACGTTTAAATAGTCCTCGACAGGGTAGCATACGAACTGGAGTCAGTCGAAAGCGAGCCCTATCATCTTCACCATATTCCGATTCATTCGATATTAATTCAATGATTCGATTCTCACCAAATTCATTAGCCTCAATTGTGAATGGTTCACGAAGTAGTAGTGCCAGCGGATCATATGGTCATTTATCGGCAGGAGCAATGAGCCCGGCGCTTGGTATGCACACTGGTATGGCACCCCATCTGCAACAATTACAGGCACATTTACTTAGAACGGCAGGAGGACTACTGCATCCACTACCATCACACCATGCATCGCCGACTGGGAGTATGTTCTCTCTGTCGCATCACTCGTTGCATGCGGGACATCCACTAACCAAACCAATGCAAATTGATAGTCATCCGCCAACGGCAAAATCGATTGTATCGACTACCCAAGAACTACCCACCTCATCAACATCAATTGGATCTGTCGAAGCAGATAGTGCATCGAATGCCATGTACAAAAAGAGTCGAATAAAGCGCGAATCAAATTTAGTTGCACATCGTAATAATACTGGCACAACCGGGATTTGCAATAGTACGAATAACGGATTGGGAGAAGCGTGTGCAGTGCCAGATACCTCATCGACATCGATAAAAAACTGTCGCGCATCTATGTCGTCGAATCTCAATAACGGTAATGGAGAATCGATAGTGGACACAACTGATTTAAAAGATGAGCCGGGCGATTTTGTCGAAACAAATTGTCATTGGCGGGACTGTGCGATGGAATTTATGACACAGGAAGAATTAGTGAAGCACATAAATAACGATCATATTCATGCGAATAAAAAGTCATTTGTTTGTCGATGGGACGATTGTTCGCGAGATGAAAAACCATTTAAAGCACAATACATGTTGGTTGTGCACATGCGAAGACACACTGGGGAAAAACCTCATAAATGCACGGTAAGTTATTCGAAATACCATAATTTCTGGATTTAAGCAGTTCGCTGGGTTATCTCTACTTCCAAGGAAGAAAATTGTACGTAATGAAAGAGAAATCGAGGGAACGCCTAAGTCGATAAATTCCTGTATTTGTTAAATTTTATTACATGAACGATTTTTGAATAGTTTGAAGGATGTTGCAAAGCGTACTCACGATTAGAAAACCTAAAAACACATTTACGGTCGCATACCGGTGAAAAACCATACACATGTGAATATCCAGGTTGTACAAAAGCCTTCAGTAATGCATCTGATCGTGCTAAACATCAAAATCGAACTCACAGTAATGAGGTGACTGTTAAACACTAAATTTATAAATGTAGAATTACTCCAATAAATTTTTCATTTTATAGAAACCGTACGTTTGTAAAGCACCTGGATGCACTAAGCGATACACGGATCCCAGTTCATTACGTAAACACGTTAAAACGGTACACGGGGCTGAATTTTATGCAAATAAGAAGCATAAAGGCACAAATAATGATGGCAGCCTGGATGATGGTGGAGCTTCACATCATGGCTTAGATTCGAGTCCACGCAGTGAAGATATGCACAGTGGAAAAACGGCTAGCATGTCTAGCCCTAGCATAAAATCGGAATCCGATGCTCACTCCCCTTCGGTAAATAGCCCGATTGGATCATCACAATTAGCATGTGGTGGCCATGACGATTATGAATGTGTTCCATCAGTTTCTTCAGCACAAACTGGTAGCGTATCGGCAATAGACGATCCAGCCTGGCCTTATGATGACGAAGATTTAGAAGTAAGTGCTTATGTTCTATTCACTAATTACATATCGTATACATATTGTAAAATAAATAAAAATAATTGTTTTTATTTAGGTTGCAGATCTACCCGTCGTGCTTCGTGCAATGGTTGGTTTAGGCACCGGAAATATGGGTTCGGGTACAAGTAATACAGGATCAGCGATTAGTGTTAGTGATCGACTGTCAAGGAACCGTTTAAAATGCCGCCTGCAAACGAAACAACCGCTGTCAAATATTCCAGAAAATCGACGAAGGTATATCGGCATCGGCGAATTAAATCGTAGAATAAATGATTTACGAATGGAACCGGGTAATACGCAAAATAGCGGTGGCGGTGGTAATTTAAAAGGATTAAATCAACCACCTCCTCCAATTACGGATATAAATTTTCGACTGTATCAATCAAATATAGCACAAACCACCCAACAGCAAATTAGACGAGATAGCAATAATTCAACAGTTAGTAGCTATTATTGTAGTATGCGATCGGCCGATATGAGCCGCCGCTCCAGTCAAACATCACAAATCTCGTCAATATCAACAATGAGGCGTAATAACAACTATAATTCGTCGTCATTCTACGATCCAATATCTCCCGGTAGTTCCCGACGTTCTAGTCAAATTTCTGTTACAACAACCGGTGGTCAAAGTTTACCTCCACCCCCATCCTCCCATCACCTTTTCTCCAACTATTCAAATTATAGTAGCGGCGTACTACGATACAATCAAAATAATGGAGGACGACTTTCGCATCCGAATGTCGGACAAAACTTCTATATGCCAACTGAATCTCGTCGTCTTTCAGAACCGACAACACTTAGTGGCAATTTAAATCACTCACACCATCATCATCCAAATAGCCTGGCAAATAGTTTAATTGGAGATAAATCTCTACTAGGAGGTTCCTCGATATCGTGCAGCTCTACAGTAATTGCCGATATAACAACAAGCCAAACCAAGCTAAATAGTAACACTGCATCAGAATTGCATCCAAATCAGGAAGTTATTTTAGATGAAGTGGAAGAAGGAGAAATGGTCGAGAATAAGCTGGTCATACCAGACGAAATGCTTCAGTATTTAAATCAAGTAAATGATCGTAATAGCACAAGTGACGGAAATCAAAATGGAACAATGAATGAAGGTTCGAATGTATATGAACTAGCAGCACAGCCGCAGTCACATGAAACGGTAAGTGATGTTATTTTATTTTTTAAATGTTGATGAGCAATTTCTACTGAGGGTTACCGGTTTTACTAACAATAATAAAATCCGTTATTACTTTACAATTAGAAAGTTATTAAAGTATTGTAATCGTGCGAAAATTCTACCTGTAGTTTTTGACCGATCTGTGGGGTAATAGAAATTTTAAAATTTGTAGCAGTTGTATTCCCTTTTCCCCAAAGTGTATTCTGGCGTTTGGGAAAAAATAATTCCCAATTATAGTAATTTTGACGTTTGTTATTCCATACCCATTTTACAAAAGCATTAACTGGGAATAGAATTTAACGGAAATTTATTGTACTAGTATATTTACTTATAGCTATGTTATGGCTGAACATTTATACTGAAAATTGGTAATATAAATTTTTTACTTTAACAAACAAAATTTACTTTTTAATTTTAATTCGATTAAAATAACAACGAAAATCAATCAATCAATATGGTACGGGACTAATTAAATTATTTTACCGAATTGACAGAATTAACTTTTGGAAAACGGGGTATTGAGAAAAAATAGCTGCTACAAAAAAATGATCCCTTATTCCCGGGGAATTACCAGAATAGTGCCACTGGGAATGATCGTGTTCGATCATTTTCGAGCCATTTTTGTGGTGGGATGGAATATCTGCTGTTTGGTCTTACATAAGACGTAAGCTATAGAAGTAGAAATTTTAAATTATCGTATTTTTTACACAATTACAAGAACGAAATATGCCACTGACTTTTAGTAGTATGAATTCGTGCGGTAACCTTTGTGGGGTTGAATATGAAAAGCTTTTAGTACCATTTCCTTGTTGGTTTTCATGATGTCTAAAATGTTAAATATTTGTAAAACAAAATAAATAAAATTTTAAAAAGATTTTGCAATTATTTAAGAATTACTCTTCTGATGTTGGAAAATTAGTATTAGCTGTGATACTGCTTAGCAGGAGACTAATTACTATAATTATTAAAACTCATTATTTCAGAATGATTAAAAACCATATATCATGACAACTTCTGTATTATGGATGTTAAGAGATAGGCTACCATTTTGTTGTGACAAAATAATTAAAATCCAATCTATTTCCGCAAATATTTCAGAATAGTTTTTTTTTAAATAAATTATGCAGTCGTAAAGACAAGCGACGATTATATTTTTACTTTACCTAAAATGTTACATTGCTCATTATGCAAAATCGGGTGGAAAAATAGTGGTGAAAATGGCTCTTTGATACAGTATGGAAAGATTTGCAAAATCATTAAAAAGTTACGATAAAATTTCTCTCTCTAGATTGCATCTCCTTTCAAAATGGATTTTTGTTTGTTTTGTGCTAAATTGTTGTACGAACTATCTAAGATTGGGCCCGAAACCTATTGTAATTTTTGTTTTTATAGCCGTTTTCGTTATTAATATATAATTTCGCCTTCGCCTATCGATAATTGATCCAGATGGACTATAGTAATTTCGTTTAGTTAATTATTTATACCCGATTGTATGGACGATGCAAAATTTAGAAAAAAGACGAAAGCAATCGTTAATCATTACTCCACGATTTTATTTTTTGCGCATTGTATGATCGATGCTAAATTAAAATTTTCCCCTCTTTTACTGCAGTTTTATAGGAGTTTTCTATATGACTGCATAAAAATATTCTAAAAAAAATCATACATGATCTTTAAACATTCACCTATCAAACGATCTGCACTGCTAGTTGGGCCAACGAATAGTTCCTGACTTCTATGGACATCTGAGCTCATTTTACATTCAAATGAGCATAGAAATTATGATCAAGTTATCCCCGACACTTTTATATATTTAGGAGCTGAGAATGTTGTACGTATTTTGAAAGGATTCTTAAAATTTGTATTTATTAAGTTGTTGACATATAAATACTATAATGTATAAGGAGTATTTATTTAGGGAGTAATGCGCTTGCCACGGATGGAGGCTTGACCACTATTTCCAAATAAATGTGAACCTGAAAACAAAACTAACTTGTAGGTATATAATTTTGTTCTGATTTATTTTGAGAATTTTAGCTTTGTACATACAGGGGTCGTTACTCGAAGTGTTACCAATTAAAAATGCTGTACATTTGTCAATTTTTATTTCAAAACTTTAGTATATCGTAAAAACATTTCAAATTTTACAAAAAGTATTTTATTGTACGATGTAGCCATCTTTAGCGCAGATAATAGCATCAAGTATGTTCGAGAAGGCTTTACACGCTGCACGAATGGTATTTTGTCCCATTCTCGGCGAAGAACAATTAAGGCGTCGACCGTCTCATATTTTTTAGTTAATACTTTGGCCTCCAGAATGGACCACATGGAAAATCCATTGAGTTTAATTCCGAGGAATATGATGGCCATCGTTGTAAAGAAATGAAGCTGTGAACTTTAGCTTGTAAAAAACGTTGGGTTTCAAGGGCTTTGCAGAGGGATGTTGCAGAGTCTTATTGAAACATCCAATGGTTTCTACCGAATTTTTTACGTGCCCAAGGTAACAAAGCATCGTTTAAAATTTGTTCACGGTATGTTTGTTGATTTACCTTTACGGCCTGTTCAATGAATATGAGTGGTGAGCGTCCTGTGGCAGTTACCGCGGCCCAAACCATCACTGATGGATGCGTTTTCTTTTGCAGAGCCATTCGCTTGTCTAAATTGTCTTTTGATTTGCACTCTAACCAAACGCGATCGTTTTGTTTCTTAACATATTGCTGAACAGTAAACATTTTTTCATCAGAAAATACCAAATTCTCAAGCTCGCCACCAACGTGCAAGCGTTTTAACATCTTTGCTCTTGCTAGGCGTACTGCCTTTTGTGCAGGTGTGAAATTTTGTACTTTTTGTATTTTGTAGGGTTTCAATCGTAGTTCATTTTTTAATATGCGCCTCATGCTGCGAGCAGACACATTGAGATTTTTCGCCAATTGAACTGCGCTTTGTCGTGGATTACGCTGAATTATGGCCTTTATCTTTCGAAATCCTTTAAATTGGTGGCTCCGTTTATCGTGTTAGATGATTTGTGAAACGATTTATTAATATGGTTGGATACTGTGCCGATAGCGATGATGCGGAGATTTTCGTCTCTTAGTGTTTATAGTCACTAAACCAGATCCCTGAAAATTATATGAGTTAATGTTGGATCTACACATGATATTAACTGTTATTTCGTTGACGTCTAATTTGTTGACTCAACATTGCATAATCTGTCGAGTGCTGGTTTTCGCTGTAAGCTTACTACTTAGCACTGGATTTTGTTTGTCATTGCGTTGAAAATTAGTGATACCTCGCATAAAAACTGTGTAGGTTGAAATACTTGGCAATGGTTGACTTCTTCAGTTGGTACAGCTACAAAATGCCCTCGATGATTGTGTACTGCTAAGTACCTTGTTGATGTAATAATGTTTGATTGAGTTTTGTTATGATTAATATCAGGAACTGGAATTACGGCTAGCAGGTTATAATCCAGTGCAAAGGACAACGGTATGATGATTTCAATTATCACATTTCGTTATGTTACTCTGCTACATATATACATGCTTTGATATATATACTAGGGTGTCTCAGCAAAAGCGCCGGATTTTAATTTGCCGCCATTTTGTTAATACGAGTTGTACGGTGATTGTTTTTGACAATTGTCACGTACAGACCACGCGATTTAAGAACAAGGAGAAGTATTCAAACCAACAACGTTTAATTATTGTAAAAACACATTATAAAAATGGTGAACGTTTTTCGCATAAATGTGGCTGTATTTCAACAATAACGCGCCGTATTTTCTCTTTAAGATGTTCAACTGTTTCAGGCTTATTCGCATACACCTTTTCCTTCACATAGCCTTACAGAAAAAAAGTCCATCAATGTTAGATCGCACGATTTTGGTGGCCACTGTTGATCGCCAAATCGAGAAATGCCACAGCCTGGAAACTTAGTCTGCAGTAACACCATTGTTTCACGTGCTGTGTGGCAGGTCGCACCGTCTTGTTGGAAAAACATGTTCCCCACATCAATTACATCCAATTCGGGCCACAAAAACTCCGTTAACATTTCGCGATACCGCACCCCCTAGTTCCTGGATTCTCGGCCACAGATTCCTTTACTGTGGCTATATTTTCGAATGATCGACAAGGACTACGACGAACAATGATCTCCTGATTCATCAACGTAAATTTGGTCTCAAATTTTGTAATTAAACGCCTAACTGTCGATTCATTTGGCGCACCAAAAACTTGACGTTAAATTGGCGAACTGTTTTCGCAAAACTTTCACCATTTTTGTAATGAGTTTTTTACAATAATTAAACGATGTTGGTTTAAATACTTCTCCATATTCTAAAAATCGCGTGGTCTGTACGTGACAACTATCAAAAAAAAAATCACCGTACAACTCGTATTAACAAAATGGCGGCAAATTTAAATCCGGCGCTCTTGCTGAGACACCCTATATATAAATGAGGTCATGAATGTCGTGGCCCGGTATGGTTATTAAAGCCGATATGTGCTGACGAATAAATTGTAGTTGGTCCTCTAGCTAAGACGGGAAGAGTATCGACGAATGCAGGATGCTGTGATGTGCGTAATAAACAACATCAGCAATCCCTTTGTATCCTCTAAGTTCTCTCTCCTCGAAATATATTTCTGTCGAATGGTTAAATTGAGTGACCTTGATTTGGGCTTGCGCGATCCCTAGCAGTTAGCAAGTCGAGAGTATTGCTAACACTAGATGATTTGCTTCCGCTCGTCTTTAGGGCTGCTCTGCTCTATCAATTTTTGATTATTCTTTGTGGACTGTGTATTGTCGTCTTGTATAGTTGTTGTTGTATTTTCTGTTGTTGGTTGATAGTGATTTCCTTTTTTTGTCTATTATCGACTAAGCGGGATTACTATTCTCGGAGTGCATGTTTACGTGGTCTTCAGGCTCGTTAGTAAAGGGAAGGCGGCACACTTTGGTAAGATTCCTCTTCAACGTGTTGTTTTTATATTCGTGTCAACGTGTTATTGACTAGTCCGTCTTGTCCCGGATGTGCCAGGTCTGTAACTATGAAACGAGAATTTTTTAGTAAAAAGTACACGTTCATCGTATGATAATGATTAAGAGTATTTTATTCAACTTCTTGCAATGTGTGGATGCCACGCCAAAAAAACTGCTTTTCTTTTAAGACAAACCAGTTATCGTGCCATTTTCGTAGGAAGTGAAATGCTCCTCAGCAAGTCCGTGCCCCATCGATGCAAATAAGTGTTAATCGGACGGAGCCAAGTCTGGCGAGTAAGCCGAGTATGTGAAAGTATTTAAAAATTAAGTGCTTCCAACGTTTCCATGACCGGTTTTGCGTTGTGTGATGGTGCATTATCATGAAGCAAAATCACTTTGTATTGCATTTTATCATACTCTCAGTATTTACGGTTTAGCCAGGTTTTAGCAGCTCACTCTTCTGATCCCACCAAATACAGATCATTGTCTTCCGTCCGAAGCGATTTGGCCTTGCAGTCGATGTCGATGGTTGTCCTGGACCAATCCAAAACATTTTGGGCTTTGGGTTTTCAAAGTAGATCCGTTTTTCATCACCCCAGTCACAATTCGATGGAGAAATGACTTTCTTTTGTATCTGACGAGCAACATTTTGCAATTGGCTTTTCTATTTTCTTGTTGCCTTTCATTCAGTTTATGCGGAACCCATTTTCCCAGCTTTTGGCATCTTTCCCATGACGGTTTCTCGTGACACATTCAATTGATCCGTGAGTTGTTTTTGCGTTTGAGCGTCATCCTCATCCACCAATGCTTGCAATTCACTGTCTTCAAACTTTGTTGGTGGTCGTCCCTGTTTTTCGTTTCTCACGTCAAAATCACAACTGTTTAATTTATTAAACCACTCATAGCATTGTGATTCACCAAGAGCACGCTCATCGTTTTCTTCAAATGATAACAAAAAATCAATGATGTCCGCAAATCGTAATATGTAGGAACAAAACTCGATATTTTGACACGTAAAAAACGTACGTTATTGTATGAAACTTGTATGGTTATGAATTGGATGTTGTTGACAGATGTCAACAGAAAACAATAGCGCCGATGACATGATTTGTCGAAAGGTACATTAACAGGTGGCGCCATTTATTGGTGAATTCCAGTTTCATACTTACACACCTGGTAGGTCGATGACTGGCTAGTGGCGAATGCGTAGAGGGTAGTTGTTCATCTTTGAGGATTACTAGTTCTCCCACCTGAGGGTTAGAGTGTTCTTGTAACCATTTTGGCCTACGTTGTAATTGTGAGAGATAATTCGTGCGCCATTTTTCAAAAAGTTTTTATTGAGTTTGGTCAGCAAATTCCATTTTGTGACTGTCTTGATATTCTCGATGTCAGGTTAGGGTGTTGCTAAAATAGCTTTCCCTAACGAAATATGTACCGTACTTAAAACTCCATCTTGATCTGAGTTGTTCGAAAGGGGAGTTAATAGCCTGGAGTTCAAGCAAGCTCTTTGAAGGTTAATGTGTGAGTTTCTACTACTTTTCGGAGATGTTGGTTCATTGATTTGACTTGCCTCAGACAAACCTCCAAAATGAGGATTTCTCGAGGGCAAAAAGTGCCACTCAGTTCCCATCTGTGCTATTTTATTCTTGATTTCACCTTCTTGTTGCTTTGCCTGCCTGTGTAGTTGTTCATATGCTCCAACGAAGTTAGTCCCACAATCACTGAATATATTCAGACAAATTCCTCTTCTTGAAACGAATTGCCGATATGCGGCTAATAAAGCATCGGTTGACAAGTCGTTTACAAGTTCTAGATGGATTGCCTTTGTGGCTTGGCATATAGTCCTTTGTAGTTTTAGTACAGCGGAAATCTGAACAACTTGTGGCCTTTGGGTATTATTACTGGATGTTTTTCGTCAAAGGAGAAGTTAGAATTGGTTAGTCTTCCATCTACTCGTAGAATATCATTGCAGTCGATGAAAGGATTCAAATATTGTACTGCCCTTTGGTAAATTTTGGTTTGATTTTAATGTCCTTAATTCTATTTCAAAGGTTTCGTTCTGTGCGATTTTGATTATTACTCTTAGCGCTGTCTTGAGTTTCTCAGGGTTGAGCCGGGATGTATTTTTAGTTTTAGTCTTTGTGTATGCAACATTACGAATGAGTCGTTGTAGTGGCGAGAATCGATTGAATGCAATCACTGGTTGTTCCACTGTTGCTGTAAATGTGCTTATTGACTTGAGTTTCATGCTGCCTGCTTCTTTCAGTGCCTGAGCATCAATGTTTGTTGTTGGGTAGGTTGAACTTAGCCACTGTGGCCCTCCCCACCAAATCATATGGTTTAATAATAGCACAGGGTTTAATCCTCGTGATGCGCGATCTCTCTGGATTCTCGATTGCAAGTACGTGATACCATTGGCTAGGATTGGTGCTGGTATCTCTGTTATTCTGTTGGCTACGTAAGTTTTATGATGTTATGGCTTTCTTTTTATCCAACCTAGAACTGCTGTCGAATCAGTCCAGAGAAATCTTGATAAGTTGCTGTTGATATCCAAAGCCTGTACCACATTTTTTACTAGATTTGAGAAAAGCAAAGCGGCATTCAGTTCTAACCTTGGCGCAGTGATATGGTTTGGTTTAATGGTGAAACCTTTGTTTTGGCAGTGGCACTTCATTGTTGATCTTGCTGCATACTACGGCAGCATATGCTTGATTAGTGGCGTCACAGAAACAATGTAGCTCAATGTTTGTGCCGTCGATGAATTATAATCGTCTCTAATTGTTGTAATTCTAGTTTGTAGTTTAGCCATCTTTCAAATTTCAAATGGCGTTTGTCGTCCCATCCTACACCAGAAGCCCGTAAGTCTTGGAAGTAGGATTTTTGCCTGGATCACTACTCTCGGTAACCATCCTAGCGGATCGAAGAGCCTAGACGCTTCTGATAAAATTGTTCTTTTAGATAGTGTTGTGCTTGTATCTGGAAACTTTAAATTGAAACGTGTCTGTTGTGGAGTTCCAGAGTAGCCCAAGTGTTTTGACTGGGGCATTAAATTCTATCTTGTGTAGTCCTGTTTCTTTTAGGTTTTCTGGAAGTTCTTCTAAAATTACATTTGCATTGCTTGTCCATTTTCTGAGGTTAAATCCTCCACTGGAAAGGGGATTCAATAATTCCTTTTGCGCGATTATTGATTCTGTTATTGTATTGGCTCCAGATAAAATGTCATAGAATGGCTAATTGTTGTAATGTTTTCGTAGTCAAATAAGTTTCAGATGCCGTACCATATGTGCCAGTTTTTAATCTGTAACTTCTCATTGGTTTATTTGGATCTAACCGCCAACGGATTCTGAAAATCTTGTTCTTCCCTGGCTACATTGATTTGTGTGAACATTTTCTCAATGTCTGATGCGAATACTTAACGATGCTTCTGCCATCTCATCAATATTGTGGTTAGTTGTTTTGTAAAGTTGGACCGACGTACATCATTTCGTTTAGGGTTGTGCCTGTTGTTGTTTTGCGGAAAGCATCAAAAACTACTCTCAACTTGGTTGTTGTGCTATATTCTTTCATTACGATATGATGCGGCATGTAGTAAACACGAGAAACATCTGCTATTGAATCATCTTTGATCAGTTTCATAGGGTTAAACTGGATATACTCGTTCATGAACTTATGCTATTGAATCTTCAAGTATTCCACTTTCTTGAATCGTTTTTCCATTTGAAGCATTCTAGCTGCTGCTTTGGCCTGCTCATAGTGTTTTTCCCATTCTTCCTCCTCAGCAGTTAGGTTTGTTTCCTGGTGTAGTTCTTCGGTTTCCCAAAAGCCTATTAATTGCTATCTAAAGGGTGTTTTTTTAGGAGGTTTGTTTTTCCGATAGATGTCGTTTTATTTTATGACAGTTGTTTTGACAGCTCAAAGTGGCATTTCTACTCAGTATTGTTTGGCAAATCATTATGAATAGGTTAACTCCAGAACAACGTTTTCAAATCGTGGAAATTTATTTTCAAAATCAGTGTTCAATTAAAAATGTTTATAGAGCACTTCGTGAATTTTATGGTGCACATAATCGTCCGTCAGAGACCACCATAAAGAACGTAATTACCAAATTTCGGTCTACATTCACTCTTTTGGATGCCAAGCCACCGACAAGAATGAGAAGAGTTCGTACAGAAGAAAATATTGCTGTCGTTGAGGCCAGTGTCGAAGAAAACGACAATTTATCGATTCGTCGTCGTGCTCAGCAAATTGGACTTTGTCCATCGACTTTATGGAAAATTTTACGTAAAGATTTGGGTTTGGTGCCATACAAAATTCAATTGGTGCAAGAATTAAAGCCACACGACCATCGTTTGCGCCGTGAATTCAGTGATTGGTCGTTAAATCAATTGAACGAAGATCCATTTTTTTACCGTAAAATTCTCTTCAGTGATGAGGCGCATTTTTGGTTAAATGGATACGTCAACAAACAAAATTGTCGCATTTGGAGCAAAGATAATCCACACGCCGTTCTAGAATTACCAATGCATCCTGATAAATGTACTGTTTGGTGCGGTCTATGGGCTGGTGGGATCATCGGTCCATATTTCTTTAAAAATGAGGAAGGACGACGCGTTACCGTGAATGGAAATCGATACAGAACCATGTTAAATGAGTTTTTGTTGTCAAATCTTGAAGATATGGATATGAATGAAATGTGGTTTCAACAAGATGGTGCCACTTGCCATACAGCACGTGAAACAATCGACTTATTGAAAGAAACTTTCAACGACAACATTATTTCGAGAAATGGTCCGGTGAATTGGCCTCCGCGTTCGTGCGATTTGACGCCACTCGATTACTTTTTGTGGGGATACGTGAAGTCATTGGTTTATGTGGATAAACCTCAATCGATTGACGCTTTGGAAACCAATATTCAACGTGTCATTGCTGACATACGCCCTCAAATGCTTGAAAAAGTGCTGGAAAATTGGACCTCCAGAATGACATTTGTGAAAAATAGTCGTGGTAGCCATATGCCAGAAATTGTGTTTAAATGTTAAATGCCAAAAAATTATCTACCAAATAAAAAAAAATTTTGGTCATTTCATAATTTTATATGTGTTTTATTCAAAAAAAAAATCGGCAACCTCTTAAAAAAACACCCTTTATATCTGCTAATGTAACGTGAATTTTTAATCGAGATATCGATACACTTCTATTCTGGGTTAGACGAACTGATATTATCCATCGTAATTCTGTTTGTTGAGCTATACACTTATGCTGCGGATGTTTCTTTGTTCCTTCCAACAGTATTTCTTCGTAGATGTCAGCGCCTATTAAAAGATCAATAGGTCCAGGGCTGTCGAGTTAAGGACTTTACCAATTATAAAGATCTTTTTTAAAAGAAGCTTGGGATTTTTTCCAAGCTATTTTTCAGCGCATGTGTGTGATATCATATTCGTTTACTTTAAAAATATGGAATGTGGTTTGGCGTTATCACTTCCTTAGAATTGAATTGTTTAATCCCGGTGTTCAGTTGAAGTATCGAGTGGTATTGCGTCATCCAGTTCATTTGGGTTCCTTAACACCGTCCGCCAAAGATTGGACTTCCTGCTTCTGGAGTAAATATCAAAAGAATGATTATGGAAATGGTGGCTAGTCGCTTGATTTTTAGTAAGTTTAATATTGTTGTTTCATGTCTTAATACGATCTTCTGGCTTTCTAATTTATCTTAGATGTAGTGTATTTTGTCTTAATTTAGTAAATGTCGTGATATAATTTTATTCTTTGAAAAGGTTATTACGTCGAGTAATTCTTCTAGATGTTGACAAATGTAAAATTTGCAAACTGGTTCATGTTACTAGTTAGGCTATTGGTAGTTTTATTTATGGCTATCTGGTTAAGTTTAGCGATTTTTGATATCGTTAACTCGAGTTGTTAATGTATCATCAGGCCCTGTATTATATCTTGATTATTCTCGAGACTAATTAATGTGTTATTAATATCTGTGAGGTCCTGATCGGCTAGGTTGCCAGATATATCTTTCATGATGGTGCCCGGTCCACTAATTAATCCTCGTTTTATTCTAATTGTTAATATTTGATTAAGAGATTTTTTTGCATTTTGAGTTTTTTTTTGCATTTATTCTCTTGTTATTCAATATGTTTAAAGTTACCTGGCTCATTTTGTTTTTGGTGTTATCCATAATTGTTTTAAATTGCTGAATTGCTTCTTCGTATGGTTCTAAGGGTATGATATGAAGCTTTTTGTGCATTTTTATTGTAGGTGAGCTGTCCCTTGTAATATAGGGATAATTCCGTTATTGGTGGTTAATGGAGTTAACTTCATTTCTTGGGTGTGGGTCATTGTTAATCTGGAAAAGTTGTTTAATTTTATTTTTGTGTACTTTTCCAAAGTTAGTATGACTGGGTCTGATATGTTTTCTTTGTTTAGTTCACGACTATATTGTGGTGTTAGTTTTCCGCGTCATTTCCTTTTCACATTCATTGCTTTCCAATCTGTAATGCAGTAGGTTTTATTTTTTTTTTGTTCCTTTTTTGGGCAAGTTTCGTTTTTTCTTCTACCCTGTTTTTGGAGTTCCTTGTATATTTCTTCTAATTTCTCCTTTTGTTAGTCGCGTATTCTATTTCAGTCGCGAATTCATGGGTATGATCGCAATAGTGACCATTCATCAATTTGAGTCTTTTTGGTAGCAGTATGGATAGAGTTATTGTACGCTATTATAGCCGCTTGGACTACAGTTTTTAGATCGTCATCCGGGTTTTCTAGTCCGATGATCGTACATATTTCTTTTAAGGTGGAATGAAATTTTTCTCTGGAGTAGAGTTATATGGTGTTATTGCGTGTAGCTCGATATTATATTTATCTGTTAAGGCTTTGACATCAGTTCCGGATTGTTCGTTGTTCAAACCGAGCGTTCCTGGTATACCATGAACTGCGGTGTATATAGTGTTTATTTTTCTTCTTGATGTGAAACGCTGGTCCGTGTTTCGTGAATTTGTCTATGATTGTAAATATGGTTTTTCCATCTAGGTAAACGATATCCGCATGGATGATTTCCAAAGGCTTCCTTGGCGTTTCCGTGATGCAAAGTTATATATCTGGAGGATTCTGGTCATATTTTACTCTCATGCATATATCATAGTCCCTAATATACTATTTCAGTTTTTCTGTTAAATTAGAGAAATAGTATTCACTTTTAATTTTTTCATAGTTTTCGTTAGTTCCACGCTAATATGTGCATTTGTGGATCCGTTTTATCATCTCTTGTTGTGTTTTATTTTCAATATTCTTAAGGAATGTTTTTGATTGGATTAAGTGGACTCTAGGGCTTATAATCCTTTACCTATTAGTTACCATTTTGGTATATATATCCTTTACAATGTTGACTCCTTCATGGAGTGTTCTCGCTGGAGGATTAAGAGTTGTGAATCTCAACTCTGGATAATGCATCAGTATTAGAATTTAGGTTCCTTTTTTGTATACTATGTCATGTAGTCAAAAGCTAGTAAGCTTAAGCCTCCATCTGACTAGCTTTGAGTCGGGTTCTTTTAGGTTGAAGAGCCTTGTTAGTGGCTTATGATTAGTTACGATCTGGAAGGTTTGGCCGAATAGATAGGGTCTGAAATATTTGATATCCCAAATCATGACTAACAATTCTCTTGGATGATCAAATACTTTTGCTCAGTGACCGTTAAGGTTCTGCTGGCATAAAAAATTGGTAGGTCTTTATCAATTTCAACTTGAGATGGAATTCCGCCGATAGCTATGTTGCTAGCATCGGTTGTAAGAATGAAAAGTTTAGAGAAATCGGGCTATTGGAGTAAAGGTTCAGTTGCCAAGATTTGTTTAGCTCTCTCGAAACTTTTGATATTTTCAGGTTATTCCATATTGAGTTTTTCGTTTTTTCTTGGGTATATTGTCATTGGTTTCGCGTGATATTCGCAAAGGTTTTTTTTATAAACTTTCGATAATAGCTCAAAAGGCCTAAGAAGCTTTTATATTACTTCTCAGTTTTTGATATAGGGAATTTTTGAATGGTTCTTATTTTTTCAGGGTTAGGTTTGACTCTGTTAGGCGTCACTATGTGTCCTTAGAAGGCGACTTCCCTATGTAAGAATTCGTACTTGTTCGGACTTTTTAGGTGTTGTAATGATGTGCTGAACGCGATAATATCGTCCATTTAGCATAGACAGGTATTTCCTTGAAGGGAACCAAGAACGTTGTCCATTACTCTGTGAAAGGTACTGGATGCGTTCTTTAAACCAAATGGCATACGGCATTTTTGCTTGATCTTTAGGATTTACTTCAATCTGGTGAAATCCAGAGGCTGAGTCTAGTTTAGTGAAGTATTGATATTTACCAAGCTTGTCCAAGATATCTGTGATATTTGGGATTCGGTATTTACAACCAATGGTTTTTTCGTTGAGTTCTCTGTAGGCAATCACAACGAGCCATTTCTGTTTTCCTGAGGCATCTGCCTTTTTGGGAACAATCCAGATTGGAAACTTGTCCTTCAACCTCTTGTTTATGCGTGAAGGGATACCTATATATTTTGGTATGGATGGGCGTATCATTCGTCAAGTTTATATTGTGTTTGATCTGATTAGTGAAAGAGAGATGGTGATCTTCTTTCTGGAAGATGTGTTCGTATTGACGGCACATTTATTTATAGTTTTAATTTATTCTAAATTCAAATGTTCTATTTGAATTAAGTCATCGATCTGTTGGGGTTCTGAATTAGTATCAGAGAAATTATTTCACGTGTGTCCGCGTAGTTTGAAATTGGGTTTCCATTCGAGGGGTTGTTTTATAATAAAAGTTTTTTGCTGAGGTGAATAATTAATTATCTCGGCGTTCGCGAAATAGTTATCGCTTTTGTATATTCCTTCTGGAATAATTAAGTTGTTATAAGTTTGGTACTCCTGGGTAAGATCGTATATTTTTCAGACATGATATTGTATTTGTATTGGATGGAGGTCGATCCCGATTAAACCGTTAAAATAGCCGCGCAATTTAAAGACCAGAAACTTACAAGGTTTTCCGCATCAAAATTCGTTAAGTTTTATTTCTGCTTCTTGATCCAGTTCCATAATACTGTTAAAGGTAGAAATTGTAACCGTTTTAATTGTTTTGATATGTTTAGGGTTTATTAGACTTAGACCTGGATCGATGAACGAAGTGTCTTACCGTTACTTACGGTAAGAGTAATGTATGGCAGTTTAACTCCTGCTGAAGTATGATTTTGGTTATTGAGACCAACGAGTTCGGCATGTCCGACGAAGAACGGGGAAAATTAAATTCTTCGATTTCAATTGGAATTATGAGCCTGTCCAATCTGAAGGTTGTTCTATATTATAGTCGTATGGATTTATTGCAACTGTTATATATTGATCAGGGTGATACGGATGTTGGTATACGTCTACTGAATAAGGATAATAATGGTAAGGATCTTCGTCCTCAGTATTAACAATTTCTTTTACCTGAACTCTTTGGGTGTTTAATCTAAATGGTTGATTATATGGTGATCGTTGACCAAATTGAGGTCGAAATGGCTGACCATAGGTTGTTGAAACTTGTTCCGAATAGAAGAAGTATCCATCGGTTTTGGTTTCGGAAGAGAATTTTTTTACATTAATTTTGCTGATATTCAGTGTTTAATTGAGCAGATTTGCTGAATGATGTGATGGAACCTCTTTTTTTTGGTCGTTGTTATTTGACTCTTCAGGTTGGGCGATGTTTAATTTTGAGGATGCATCTGGAGTTGGTGTGAATGTTGAATTTAGGCCCACATATCGTCAACATATTTTGTAAAACTTTTCCATACTATTTGCCTGTCTTTATAGTATTGGTGTGTTAATTCCAGTTGAGGTTGGAATTCTCTAATTTTGTTATCTACATCAACCTACACGTTGTACGCCTTCTTAAGAGTTGCTATTTTCAATTCAAGATACTCGTATTTCTTGGTTTTCCGAGCTGCACCATCTTTTTTGTAGTTCGAGATGATATACTCTATCTCTTCTGCCTTGTCTTTTTGCTGCTGCAATAACTGCACCATGTCTGTGTTTTTTTATTGATTGGGGTGTTTGACTGTTGCTGTTTGACTGTTGAGTTTCGATACCTGTTGTCGTGGGATCGAAGTTTCAATATATATTGGCCTATAGCAATATATTTGTTTGGCCGGTTGTTGTGATAGCTCGAAATCCCAATGTAAAATCCCTTTACAAGTGAGTTTTATGCTAGGCTACTTTGGGACACTCTAGATGTGGCTATGAAAGCAGATGATATTGATGATCTGAACATCACTTGAAACTTTCTGTATCTCAGATATGAGTCCATCCAAAGCAGAAGTGGCGGTGGGAACCCTATCACTCTGACCTTAAATATAATAATTATGTGGAAAGCCCTGTCGGATGCCTTACTGAAATCTGTGATAACTGCTTCTACTTTATTCCCTTCTTCCTTAATATTCAATGTAATTGATGTAAACTCGGTGAGGTTTGTGATCGTGGAAGGGCCTTTCAGGAAACCACGTTGAAACACAGAAAGCGAAGGTTTACAATGAAAGTATACTGTGACTCATAAAATAAACGATGCTTTCAAATAATTTTGGAATGCACGATAACGTAACAATTGGCTCATAATTACTAGTATCCGATTTGTAGCATTTCTGATGAATATAAGAAGAAGAATAAACAAACATTCTTTTAAGTCTTTCAGTCTTTTTGAACAATGGCCTTAAGGGGCTTTGCCAGTCAAACCATCTGGGCAGCATGAAAAATCATCTCTTGTTTGTAATTGGTTCTTTGAAGCTCAATTAATACGCGCCCCTCTTTTCATTCACGCACAGACCCACCCCACTCACCTACTCACACAATTACAGTATACCACCTTGTGCATTGCAAGCTCCATGTCAACTTGTACATTGACATGGGACAGTGGGTCGGCGCTGAATTCTGCTCCAACAGAGGGTCTTTAATTGTGTTTATTATCATCACCGACCGTAATCGATAACAAAAATTCGCTTTGCATCCACAGCATCTGGTGGGATTCGAACCCAGTACTTCCCTGCCCAAGTGCCGAAAGTTTAACCACTGCACTTCGATCTTAGGATCTAAGATAATGTCGGATTGCATTTGATGTTATTATTATACAGTTCTTGACATAAATCCTTAAAATTGTTATAGATGTCCACATATTTAGAGTAGTTTGACTATAAATGCAAACTAACAGTGTTTATAAATTTTTTCCAGGGTTGATTTCTAAGGTTGCGCAATCTTCTTAGTTCTTTATTGTACCACGGAGGACTTAGACAGATGTTTATTCAGCTAGATAGCTCCCTAACTCTAATCAAAGGTGTTTAATACGATCCTGTACGTTTCTTGGTACGTTATTCAATCAAGGTCGTTAGTCAACGAACCCGGAAAATAAGCGCATTTTCAAAGAATTTTGAGAATTTTTCTGAGATTCTGATTTTACTCTGCATTAAAAAAAAATAAAAATTTCAATTCTAGTCAGAATCGAGTTCATCAAGATGAATTTTAATGAGACCAAATGAAATGTCGTTTCGTGGCTTAATTCGCGGCTGTGAAGAAAATTATCTGTGCAATGGCTGTATGGTGTACACGCACATCTTCGAAACGAATACAGTATCCACCTTCATTACCCAAGTTTATCATCCACTTTTTAAGCAAAAGGGTGGCACGTAGATATACGGGCACATAGTTGTGTGTACAATCAAATATTTTTGCTCGTAGGATTTAAAAGCTTTATATAAATATTGGAGTATTTGGTTAGGTTTACACAAAATAAAATCTATACTGTGTGATAGCTTTTATTAATTCTTCCGTGAAATTCTGTTTTAACATTTTATTGTGTGGAGATGATTTTGATCATTGAAGTAGCGTGGCACAAAGTAGTTGATAATAGCCGTGTTTTAATGTTGGAGCACTATCCGGTGCCGAAGGGAAATTTCTACTGAAACTGTAGCTATTTATTCACTGATGTCGCTGTACCATAAAAATGAAAAAATAAATTCATCCATAGAACAAACATTTAACGACGTTATAAAAATAAATCATCTTGCTGCGTTTTAAATTTTTATTGTAAGATTAAGTTTCTAATGGTTTAAGGGTTGTACAAAGCAAAGGAAATTTAAAATTTCCCTTTGATTTGGATAGTGCTCCCGATAGCGGCTTCCGATAAATAGGTAGAGCAAAATATTTTTTACGATTTTTAACTAAAAAGTTGACTGAAAAATCTTAGTTTAGAGTTGAATAAATTAATTATTTGCAAAAATAGCGCGCTAAATATAAGTTTTGACGCAGAAAATTGCGTGCTCCGGATATCGGGCGCTAATAAAAAAACACGGCTAATATTTCGCCTACCGAATCTCCCAAATGACTAACTAAACTGACTCATTGTGTTTGTTGCACTCGTATTGATATATCGATCAAGTATTCTAAATTCGTTTAGATGTTTTGTTCCACACTTTTATAATCGGCTACACAATAAACTGATATACAATTATTTAGTACTACTACTACACCTCAGATGTCACCAATCTCGCATAAAAGATAATAGTTATGTTCTAAACCTTAATTCAGCAATTTTTGTAGAATAAACGTTTCGCCAATGTCGAATTAATTAGGCGAATATTAATTATCTACGCGGTGCAGACAATATGGCACAACACTGTTCACAGCTACTTTCTTATTAATTAATAGTCTGAATTGATTTTAGAGTAGTTACAAATTTAACCTGGATTTCAATAGAAACTTGCTCGATTAATCTGTACTGCGCTAGTTTATCTTTAAACCAATAATATTTATATATTTTTATGCTTTTTTATTTTTATTAGAATCGCCCAACTACAACGACACAAAATAGCAGATATAATGAAACTCAGTATAACGGAGGCAATAATAGTGGAGGGTTACAACCGTATAATTTTATGACTCAAAATGCAGCGGGATTGTATCAACAACAGCAGCAGCACCACAACCATCATCAACAGCAACATCACTATACAAATTTCCAAAATGGCAATTTTACCCATCAGATGTACAATAATTATTCAAATAATGGAAATAACATGGCATCGCGCACAGTACCATGTTCATGTCTTCCTGGTTATTTCCATCGAACCGATCAAAGTGCAAATAATTGCTGCCAATGCAAAATTGAAACGAACGAGAACAATTCGGAAATTCAATGTCGCGACATTAGCCAATCGCAAATGTCACCTGCTATAATGTTGATGGCAAATCAGACTCCGAATGGTGCAACCGGTACAAATCCATCTCAAACGAGTGTACAACCAACCACAGCAACGAATGAGCACGAAGGAGGTATACAACAGCAACAAAATTTAAATGAAACAAATCATAATTTAATGCGACACGATACATACCAACGCACTCTAGAATATGTACAAAATTGTCAAAACTGGGTGGATAATACGGACACAGTGGTTAGCAGCAGCACCCATCCCTCATCTAATATGATTATAAACGATATGACAACATCGCTAAATTCATTTTTACAAGAAAATCGTTTCTTACAAATGATGCAATAATTTCATTATAAAACTTTACAAATTTTTTAATTTGTATTCTAATTTTAATTAATCTAATCGTTATTATAGTTTAAGAGATCCCCCCAATTCGTAACAAATTTCCTGTTCAGTAATCTTTATGTGCCAAGTAACTACAACAACAATAATAATATACTACAACCGACCACATAAGTGTTAGGACTTAAAAAATAGTTTTAAACAAAGGTGTCTTCCTAATCTATAAACTTTATAGAGTTAAACAAATTATTTGATAAATCATCGCGTGTCAAAGGTCCGGAGATGCGAGGCTCTTCAAAAATAAATATAATTTTTATGTATATATTGAATTTAAAATGTATTTTTTAGAAACCGTCGATAAACAAACTTGCGGAAAAATTATGAAAACATGAAAAAGAAATATTTTTGCATCGTATTTTATTGTGCCAAATTGATCAGCAAGTGTAACCGATGTAAAACCTTTTAGTTTGTTCCTTAAAACTTCGTTTAAATTAAACACTGCCATAAACTAAGAAATCAATTTCCTCAAGCAATTTAAATTCTTTACAAATTTTTAAATTAGGTATATGGTTTATTAGTTTATTTACATAAACACTTGTTAAATGGTTTTGACATTTACTAAATTAATATTCTTTGTGTAATGACAATAAACGTAGTTTCTTAGTTAAAACAGATTATTTATAATTTTATTAAATTAATGAAAACCAATTAGTAAATTATTTTTGATATAAGATTGATTTCAATTTAACTTGTTTGCTTTCAGAGGTTTTATTAGAACAAGACATAAGGCAAACAATGAAGCACAAATATTTCTTTTCGCATGCCTCTAGTTTTCTCCCTAAAGGTTTTTAATTCATTTTCGACAATCAGTCCCAAATATATATTTTGTTTGTTAAACAAAACTCATACAAGATCATTATTTTTCTATCATTTTATTAGTTTATAATTAATTCTAAACTGATCAAAATAGTTGACATAATTGGTCGACTGTTAAAAAATGTGTTTAAAAAAATATTTCACTAAAACATAAATGTTTAATTTAAATAATGTTATGAATATATTCAAGAATAAAGAAACAAACATTTTTGGCATTTTCATTCCAACGAGCAGCGCTTATAACTTTAAAACTATGAAAATTGACGCTAAAAAAATTTAATCGATTTATGAACTCGTTTTATTAAACATCGAAACTAACAGACATTTACATCTAGGATTCAAAAAGTTCCGGAACAGTGAAAGATACATAAAATGTATTAAGTTGCCGGTAAAATGATATATTTAAAAGTTCTAAGGATCAAAAAAAAAGGATGGATATGTCCCTAACATTTGAATTTCCGTATTTCCTATAGCCTTTTATAATTGTAATAACATTACTAGAAAGAAACTAACGGTAGGTTGCCAATGGAAAGCGCAGTTATTGGAAACATCGTATTTTGAAATGTCACGGTTTGTAATCGAACTTGGTTTGCAAGCGAATAAGACATATTTATTACACGTAAAATGAATCGACGTGCATTTTGAATTTATTATATGTTTCCGTTCGTGGACAAGATTTCGCAGTAGTATCTTACATAGAAAATAGCAATATATATTATAGTCAGTTATATGTATGATCAGCCGTGGTGAGATGGATAAGTTCTTGCTTTTCAACTGGCGGTCCCTGGTTCGAGACTCGCATTTGGTTTGGTGGTGGTATACAAATGATTTATTTTCATAAAATACAACACTTTAAAAATTTATTAAATAAAACAAGCAAAATTTTAAATAAAAACAAATTCAATGCATTTTAATTTAAATATAAGCGTGTTATTGTTTATTTATTGCGCAGTCCTCATTCATTTATTGTTTTATTTTGCATGCCGATTTATTTTTATGTGCGCCTGTTCACTTATTTTATTTTATTTTTGTCTAAAATATCATAAAAATACTCCAAATTTAATTTCTCGCTTAACAGGCGCACATAAATAATATAAATCAGAATTGCATTCTGTCTTAAAAAAAATCGAAAAATACTCGAAATTTCGTTTTCGTTTAACAGGCGCACATAATAATAAATCCGAATTGCATTTTGACTTTGCGCTATTGAACTTAAGATGTCGCACCTTGTACCAAAACGTTTATTTTTGTATTTTATATAAAGATAAAAATAGCATGATACTTCGTGGTGTGATGGTTAAGAGTGTTGCTTTAAGGTTGTGGGCCGTGGTTCGAGACTTCAAGGTAGCATTTTTTTTTTTAAAAAAAACATTTTAATTTATTTATATTAAGATAAAACAAACAAATTTTTTTTATTAAATACAAATATAGAATACAATAAGATAAAATAGAATATCTCGATTTTTTTAAATGGCGTGTCTTTAACAAACTGCGGTTTTGGGTTCGGCACTCGTTGTTACCAGGGTTGTTGTCTGTAATAAAAAATTTGAAATTAATTTTTAAATTTGTTATATTTTTTAAATTTTAATAAATACTTAATTAAATATAAGCAATTAACCAGAAAACAGTAAAATATTTAAGTTTTAACGCAATCATGAATTTATAGTTTTATTTTCGCAAGAAAACTGAAAACATTTTATTGTTGAATTTCCGGTTCAAAATGATTATAGGTAATGGGAATAATATGTTTAGCAAGAAACTAACGATAATTTGCATATGGAAAGCGTGGTTATTGGAAAAATCGTATTTTGAAATCCACGGTCACATTTTGTAATCGAACCTGGATTGAAGGAGAGTAAGACGATATATTGCACCAACTTAAACGAATCTCTACTCAAGCTAACATCTTTAATGCAAAATAACCGAAACATACTGAATCTGTGACAATAAATTTCATCCGTTCAAAATCAATAGGGCTAACAACCATCAGGGATTTTCGCAAAAAAACTGAAAACATTTTATTGTTGAATTTCCGGTTCAAAATGATTATAGGTAATGGGAATAATATGTTTAGCACGAAACTAACGATAATTTGCATATGGAAAGCGTGGTTATTAGAAAAAACGTATTTTGCAATCCACGGTCACATTTTGTAATCGAACCTGGATTGAAGGAGAGTAAGACGATATATTGCACCAACTTAAACGAATCTCTACTCAAGCTAACATCTTTAATGCAAAATAACCGAAACATACTGATTCTGTGACAATAAATTTCATCCGTTCAAAATCAGTAAGGCTAACCATCAGGGATTTTCGCAAAAAACCCGAAAACATTAAACATTTTATTGTTGAATTTCCGGTTCAAAATGGTTATAGGTAATGGGAATAATATGTTTAGCACGAAACTAACGATAATTTGCATATGGAAAGCGTGGTTATTGGAAAAATCGTATTTTGAAATCCACGGTCACATTTTGTAATCGAACCTGGATTGAAGGAGAGTAAGACGATATATTGCACCAACTTAAACGAATCTCTACTCAAGCTAACATCTTTGATGCAAAATAACCGAAACATACTGAATCTGTGAGAATAAATTTCATCCGTTCAAAATCAGTAAGGCATCAGGGATTTTCGCAAAAAAACTGAAAACATTTTATTGTTGAATTTCCGGTTCAAAATGGTTATAGGTAATGGGAATAATATGTTTAGCACGAAACTAACGATAATTTGCATATGGAAAGCGTGGTTATTGGAAAAATCGTATTCTGAAATCCACGGTCACATTTTGTAATCGAACCTGGATTGAAGGAGAGTAAGACGATATATTGCACCAACTTAAACGAATCTCTACTCAAGCTAACATCTTTAATGCAAAATAACCGAAACATACTGAATCTGTGACAATAAATTTCATCCGTTCAAAATCTGTAAGGCTAACGATCAGGGATTTTCGCAAAAAAACTGAAAACATTAAACATTTTATTGTTGAATTTCCGGTTCAAAATGATTATAGGTAATTGGAATGATATGTTTAGCAAGAAACTAACGATAATTTGCATATGGAAAGCGTGATTATTGGAAAAATCGTATTTTGAAATCCACGGTCACATTTTGTAATCGAAGCTGGATTGAAGGAGAATAAGACGATATATTGCACCAACTTAAACGAATCTCTACTCAAGCTAACATCTTTAATGCAAAATAACCGAAACATACTGAATCTGTGAGAATAAATTTCATCCGTTCAAAATCAGTAAGGCATCAGGGATTTTCGCAAAAAAACTGAAAACATTTTATTGTTGAATTTCCGGTTCAAAATGATTATAGGTAATGGGAATAATATGTTTAGCAAGAAACTAACGATGATTTGCATATGGAAAGCGTGGTTATTGGAAAAATCGTATTTTGAAATCCACGGTCACATTTTGTAATCGAACCTGGATTGAAGGAGAATAAGACGATATATTGCTCCAACTTAAACGAATCTCTACTCAAGCTAACATCTTTAATGCAAAATAACCGAAACATACTGAATCTGTGACAATAAATTTCATCCGTTCAAAATCAGTAAGGCATCAGGGATTTTCGCAAAAAAAATGAAAACATTTTATTGTTGAACTTCCGGTTCAAAATGGTTATAGGTAATGGGAATGATATGTTTAGCAAGAAACTAACGATAATTTGCATATGGAAAGCGTGGTTATTGGCAAAATTGTATTTTGAAATCCACGGTCACATTTTGTAATCGAAGCTGGATTGAAGGAGAGTAAGACGATATATTGCACCAACTTAAACGAATCTCTACTCAAGCTAACATCTTTAATGCAAAATAACCGAAACATACTGAATCTGTGACAATAAATTCCATCCGTTCAAAATCAGTAAGGCTAACCATCAGGGATTTTCGCCAAAAAAACTGAAAACATTAAACATTTTATTGTTGAATTTCCGGTTCAAAATGATTATAGGTAATGGGAATAATATGTCTAGCAAGAAACTAACGATAATTTGCATATGGAAAGCGTGATTATTGGAAAAATCGTATTTTGAAATCCACGGTCACATCTTGTAACCGAACCTGGATTGAAGAATAATAAGACGATATATTGCACCAACTTAAACGAATCTCTACTCAAGCTAACATCTTTAATGCAAAATAACCGAAACATACTGAATCTGTGACAATAAATTTCATCCGTTCAAAATCTGTAAGGCTTAACCATCAGGGATTTTCGTAAAAAAACTGGAAACATTAAACATTTTATTGTTGAATTTCCGGTTCAAAATGGTTATAGGTAATTGGAATGATATGTTTAGCAAGAAACTAACGATAATTTGCATATGGAAAGCGTGATTATTGGAAAAATGGTATTTTGAAATCCACGGTCACATTTTGTAATCGAAGCTGGATTGAAGGAGAGTAAGACGATATATTGCACCAACTTAAACGAATCTCTACTCAAGCTAACATCTTTGATGCAAAATAACCGAAACATACTGAATCTGTGAGAATAAATTTCATCCGTTCAAAATCAGTAAGGCTAACTAACCATCAGGGATTTTCGCAAAAAAACTGAAAACATTTTATTGTTGAATTTCCGGTTCAAAATGGTTATAGGTAATGGGAATAATATGTTTAGCACGAAACTAACGATAATTTGCATATGGAAAGCGTGGTTATTGGAAAAATCGTATTCTGAAATCCACGGTCACATTTTGTAATCGAACCTGGATTGAAGGAGAGTAAGACGATATATTGCACCAACTTAAACGAATCTCTACTCAAGCTAACATCTTTAATGCAAAATAACCGAAACATACTGAATCTGTGACAATAAATTTCATCCGTTCAAAATCTGTAAGGCTAACGATCAGGGATTTTCGCAAAAAAACTGAAAACATTAAACATTTTATTGTTGAATTTCCGGTTCAAAATGATTATAGGTAATTGGAATGATATGTTTAGCAAGAAACTAACGATAATTTGCATATGGAAAGCGTGATTATTGGAAAAATCGTATTTTGAAATCCACGGTCACATTTTGTAATCGAAGCTGGATTGAAGGAGAATAAGACGATATATTGCACCAACTTAAACGAATCTCTACTCAAGCTAACATCTTTAATGCAAAATAACCGAAACATACTGAATCTGTGAGAATAAATTTCATCCGTTCAAAATCAGTAAGGCATCAGGGATTTTCGCAAAAAAACTGAAAACATTTTATTGTTGAATTTCCGTTTCAAAATGATTATAGGTAATGGGAATAATATGTTTAGCAAGAAACTAACGATGATTTGCATATGGAAAGCGTGGTTATTGGAAAAATCGTATTTTGAAATCCACGGTCACATTTTGTAATCGAACCTGGATTGAAGGAGAATAAGACGATATATTGCTCCAACTTAAACGAATCTCTACTCAAGCTAACATCTTTAATGCAAAATAACCGAAACATACTGAATCTGTGACAATAAATTTCATCCGTTCAAAATCAGTAAGGCATCAGGGATTTTCGCAAAAAAAATGAAAACATTTTATTGTTGAACTTCCGGTTCAAAATGGTTATAGGTAATGGGAATGATATGTTTAGCAAGAAACTAACGATAATTTGCATATGGAAAGCGTGGTTATTGGCAAAATTGTATTTTGAAATCCACGGTCACATTTTGTAATCGAACCTGGATTGAAGGAGAGTAAGACGATATATTGCACCAACTTAAACGAATCTCTACTCAAGCTAACATCTTTAATGCAAAATAACCGAAACATACTGAATCTGTGACAATAAATTCCATCCGTTCAAAATCAGTAAGGCTAACCATCAGGGATTTTCGCCAAAAAAACTGAAAACATTAAACATTTTATTGTTGAATTTCCGGTTCAAAATGATTATAGGTAATGGGAATAATATGTCTAGCAAGAAACTAACGATAATTTGCATATGGAAAGCGTGGTTATTGGAAAAATCGTATTTTGAAATCCACGGTCACATCTTGTAACCGAAGCTGGATTGAAGGAGAGTAAGACGATATATTGCACCAACTTAAACGAATCTCTACTCAAGCTAACATCTTTAATGCAAAATAATCGAAACATACTGAATCTGTGACAATAAATTTCATCCGTTCAAAATCAGTAAGGCTAACTAACCATCAGGGATTTTCGCAAAAAAACTGAAAACATTTTATTGTTGAATTTCCGGTTCAAAATGATTATAGATAATTGGAATGATATGTTTAGCAAGAAACTAACGATAATTTGCATATGGAAAGCGTGATTATTGGAAAAATCGTATTTTGAAATCCACGGTCACATTTTGTAACCGAACCTGGATTGAAGAAGAATAAGACGATATATTGCACCAACTTAAACGAATCTCTACTCAAGCTAACATCTTTAATGCAAAATAACCGAAACATACTGAATCTGTGACAATAAATTTCATCCGTTCAAAATCTGTAAGGCTAACCATCAGGGATTTTCGTAAAAAAACTAAAAACATTAAACATTTTATTGTTGAATTTCCGGTTCAAAATGGTTATAGGTAATGGGAATAATATGTTTAGCAAGAAACTAACGATAATTTGCATATGGAAAGCGTGGTTATTGGAAAAATCGTATTTTGAAATCCACGGTCACATTTTGTAATCGAAGCTGGATTGAAGGAGAGTAAGACGATATATTGCACCAACTTAAACGAATCTCTACTCAAGCTAACATCTTTGATGCAAAATAACCGAAACATACTGAATCTGTGACAATAAATTTCATCCGTTCAAAATCAGTAAGGCTAACCATCAGGGATTTTCGCAAAAAAACTGAAAACATTAAACATTTTATTGTTGAATTTCCGGTTCAAAATGGTTATAGGTAATGGGAATAATATGTTTAGCAAGAAACTAACGATAATTTGCATATGGAAAGCGTGGTTATTGGAAAAATCGTATTTTGAAATCCACGGTCACATTTTGTAATCGAAGCTGGATTGAAGGAGAGTAAGACGATATATTGCACCAACTTAAACGAATCTCTACTCAAGCTAACATCTTTAATGCAAAATAATCGAAACATACTGAATCTGTGACAATAAATTTCATCCGTTCAAAATCAGTAAGGCTAACTAACCATCAGGGATTTTCGCAAAAAAACTGAAAACATTTTATTGTTGAATTTCCGGTTCAAAATGATTATAGGTAATTGGAATGATATGTTTAGCAAGAAACTAACGATAATTTGCATATGGAAAGCGTGATTATTGGAAAAATCGTATTTTGAAATCCACGGTCACATCTTGTAACCGAACCTGGATTGAAGAAGAATAAGACGATATATTGCACCAACTTAAACGAATCTCTACTCAAGCTAACATCTTTAATGCAAAATAACCGAAACATACTGAATCTGTGACAATAAATTTCATCCGTTCAAAATCTGTAAGGCTAACCATCAGGGATTTTCGTAAAAAAACTGAAAACATTAAACATTTTATTGTTGAATTTCCGGTTCAAAATGGTTATAGGTAATGGGAATGATATGTTTAGCAAGAAACTAACGATAATTTGCATATGGAAAGCGTGGTTATTGGAAAAATTGTATTTTGAAATCCAAGGTCACATTTTGTAATCGAACCTGGATTGAAGGAGAGTAAGACGATATATTACACCAACTTAAACGAATCTCTACTCAAGCTAACATCTTTAATGCAAAATAACCGAAACATACTGAATCTGTGACAATAAATTCCATCCGTTCAAAATCAGTAAGGCTAACCATCAGGGATTTTCGCAAAAAAACTGAAAACATTTTATTGTTGAATTTCCGGTTCAAAATGATTATAGGTAATGGGAATAATATGTTTAGCAAGAAACTAACGATAATTTGCATATGGAAAGCGTGATTATTGGAAAAATCGTATTTTGAAATCCACGGTCACATCTTGTAACCGAACCTGGATTGAAGAAGAATAAGACGTTATATTGCACCAACTTAAACGAATCTCTACTCAAGCTAACATCTTTAATGCAAAATAATCGAAACATACTGAATCTGTGACAATAAATTTCATCCGTTCAAAATCAGTAAGGCTAACCATCAGGGATTTTCGCAAAAAAACTGAAAACATTTTATTGTTGAATTTCCGGTTCAAAATGATTATAGGTAATGGGAATAATATGTTTAGCAAGAAACTAACGATAATTTGCATATGGAAAGCGTGGTTATTGGAAAAATTGTATTTTGAAATCCACGGTCACATTTTGTAATCGAAGCTGGATTGAAGGAGAGCAAGACGATATATTGCACCAACTTAAACGAATCTCTACTCAAGCTAACATCTTTGATGCAAAATAACCGAAACATACTGAATCTGTGAGAATAAATTTCATCCGTTCAAAATCAGTAAGGCTAACCATCAGGGATTTTCGCAAAAAAACTGAAAACATTAAACATTTTATTGTTGAATTTCCGGTTCAAAATGGTTATAGGTAATGGGAATAATATGTTTAGCAAGAAACTAACGATAATTTGCATATGGAAAGCGTGGTTATTGGAAAAATCGTATTTTGAAATCCACGGTCACATTTTGTAATCGAAGCTGGATTGAAGGAGAGTAAGACGATATATTGCACCAACTTAAACGAATCTCTACTCAAGCTAACATCTTTGATGCAAAATAATCGAAACATACTGAATCTGTGACAATAAATTTCATCCGTTCAAAATCAGTAAGGCTAACCATCAGGGATTTTCGCAAAAAAACTGAAAACATTAAACATTTTATTGTTGAATTTCCGGTTCAAAATGGTTATAGGTAATGGGAATAATATGTTTAGCAAGAAACTAACGATAATTTGCATATGGAAAGCGTGGTTATTGGAAAAATCTTATTTTGAAATCCACGGTCACATTTTGTAATCGAAGCTGGATTGAAGGAGAGTAAGACGATATATTGCACCAACTTAAACGAATCTCTACTCAAGCTAACATCTTTGATGCAAAATAACCGAAACATACTGAATCTGTGACAATAAATTTCATCCGTTCAAAATCAGTAAGGCTAACCATCAGGGATTTTCGCAAAAAAACTGAAAACATTTTATTGTTGAATTTCCGGTTCAAAATGATTATAGGTAATGGGAATAATATGTTTAGCAAGAAACTAACGATAATTTGCATATGGAAAGCGTGATTATTGGAAAAATCGTATTTTGAAATCCACGGTCACATTTTGTAATCGAAGCTGGATTGAAGGAGAGCAAGACGATATATTGCACCAACTTAAACGAATCTCTACTCAAGCTAACATCTTTGATGCAAAATAATCGAAACATACTGAATCTGTGACAATAAATTTCATCCGTTCAAAATCAGTAAGGCTAACCATCAGGGATTTTCGCAAAAAAAAAGGTTATAGGTAATGGGAATAATATGTTTAGCAAGAAACTAACGATAATTTGCATATGGAAAGCGTGGTTATTGGAAAAATCGTATTTTGAAATCCACGGTCATATTTTGTAATCGAAGCTGGATTGAAGGAGAGTAAGACGATATATTGCACCAACTTAAACGAATCTCTACTCAAGCTAACATCTTTGATGCAAAATAACCGAAACATACTGAATCTGTGACAATAAATTTCATCCGTTCAAAATCAGTAAGGCTAACCATCAGGGATTTTCGCAAAAAAACTGAAAACATTAAACATTTTATTGTTGAATTTCCGGTTCAAAATGATTATAGGTAATGGGAATAATATGTTTAGCAAGAAACTAACGATAATTTGCATATGGAAAGCGTGATTATTGGAAAAATCGTATTTTGAAATCCACGGTCACATTTTGTAATCGAAGCTGGATTGAAGGAGAGCAAGACGATATATTGCACCAACTTAAACGAATCTCTACTCAAGCTAACATCTTTGATGCAAAATAACCGAAACATACTGAATCTGTGACAATAAATTTCATCCGTTCAAAATCAGTAAGGCTAACCATCAGGGATTTTCGCAAAAAAACTGAAAACATTAAACATTTTATTGTTGAATTTCCGGTTCAAAATGATTATAGGTAATGGGAATAATATGTTTAGCAAGAAACTAACGATAATTTGCATATGGAAAGCGTGATTATTGGAAAAATCGTATTTTGAAATCCACGGTCACATCTTGTAACCGAACCTGGATTGAAGAAGAATAAGACGATATATTGCACCAACTTAAACGAATCTCTACTCAAGCTAACATCTTTGATGCAAAATAACCGAAACATACTGAATCTGTGACAATAAATTTCATCCGTTCAAAATCTGTAAGGCTAACCATCAGGGATTTTCGCAAAAAAACTGAAAACATTAAACATTTTATTGTTGAATTTCCGGTTCAAAATGGTTATAGGTAATTGGAATGATATGTTTAGCAAGAAACTAACGATAATTTGCATATGGAAAGCGTGGTTATTGGAAAAATCGTATTTTGAAATCCACGGTCACATTTTGTAATCGAACCTGGATTGAAGGAGAGTAAGACGATATATTGCACCAACTTAAACGAATCTCTACTCAAGCTAACATCTTTGATGCAAAATAACCGAAACATACTGAATCTGTGACAATAAATTTCATCCGTTCAAAATCTGTAAGGCTAACCATCAGGGATTTTCGTAAAAAAAACTGAAAACATTAAACATTTTATTGTTGAATTTCCGGTTCAAAGTGGTTATAGGTAATGGGAATAATATGTTTAGCAAGAAACTAACGATAATTTGCATATGGAAAGCGTGGTTATTGGAAAAATCGTATTTTGAAATCCACGGTCACATTTTGTAATCGAAGCTGGATTGAAGGAGAGTAAGACGATATATTGCACCAACTTAAACGAATCTCTACTCAAGCTAACATCTTTGATGCAAAATAACCGAAACATACTGAATCTGTGACAATAAATTTCATCCGTTCAAAATCAGTAAGGCTAACCATCAGGGATTTTCGCAAAAAAACTGAAAACATTTTATTGTTGAATTTCCGGTTCAAAATGATTATAGGTAATGGGAATAATATGTTTAGCAAGAAACTAACGATAATTTGCATATGGAAAGCGTGATTATTGGAAAAATCGTATTTTGAAATCCACGGTCACATTTTGTAATCGAAGCTGGATTGAAGGAGAGCAAGACGATATATTGCACCAACTTAAACGAATCTCTACTCAAGCTAACATCTTTGATGCAAAATAACCGAAACATACTGAATCTGTGACAATAAATTTCATCCGTTCAAAATCAGTAAGGCTAACCATCAGGGATTTTCGCAAAAAAACTGAAAACATTAAACATTTTATTGTTGAATTTCCGGTTCAAAATGATTATAGGTAATGGGAATAATATGTTTAGCAAGAAACTAACGATAATTTGCATATGGAAAGCGTGATTATTGGAAAAATCGTATTTTGAAATCCACGGTCACATCTTGTAACCGAACCTGGATTGAAGAAGAATAAGACGATATATTGCACCAACTTAAACGAATCTCTACTCAAGCTAACATCTTTGATGCAAAATAACCGAAACATACTGAATCTGTGACAATAAATTTCATCCGTTCAAAATCAGTAAGGCTAACCATCAGGGATTTTCGCAAAAAAACTGAAAACATTAAACATTTTATTGTTGAATTTCCGGTTCAAAATGGTTATAGGTAATTGGAATGATATGTTTAGCAAGAAACTAACGATAATTTGCATATGGAAAGCGTGGTTATTGGAAAAATCGTATTTTGAAATCCACGGTCACATTTTGTAATCGAAGCTGGATTGAAGGAGAGTAAGACGATATATTGCACCAACTTAAACGAATCTCTACTCAAGCTAACATCTTTGATGCAAAATAACCGAAACATACTGAATCTGTGACAATAAATTTCATCCGTTCAAAATCAGTAAGGCTAACCATCAGGGATTTTCGCAAAAAAACTGAAAACATTTTATTGTTGAATTTCCGGTTCAAAATGATTATAGGTAATTGGAATGATATGTTTAGCAAGAAACTAACGATAATTTGCATATGGAAAGCGTGATTATTGGAAAAATCGTATTTTGAAATCCACGGTCACATCTTGTAACCGAACCTGGATTGAAGAAGAATAAGACGATATATTGCACCAACTTAAACGAATCTCTACTCAAGCTAACATCTTTAATGCAAAATAACCGAAACATACTGAATCTGTGAGAATAAATTTCATCCGTTCAAAATCAGTAAGGCTAACCATCAGGGATTTTCGCAAAAAAACTGAAAACATTTTATTGTTGAATTTCCGGTTCAAAATGATTATAGGTAATGGGAATAATATGTTTAGCAAGAAACTAACGATGATTTGCATATGGAAAGCGTGGTTATTGGAAAAATCGTATTTTGAAATCCACGGTCACATTTTGTAATCGAACCTGGATTGAAGGAGAATAAGACGATATATTGCTCCAACTTAAACGAATCTCTACTCAAGCTAACATCTTTAATGCAAAATAACCGAAACATACCGAATCTGTGACAATAAATTTCATCCGTTCAAAATCAGTAAGGCATCAGGGATTTTCGCAAAAAAAATGAAAACATTTTATTGTTGAACTTCCGGTTCAAAATGGTTATAGGTAATGGGAATGATATGTTTAGCAAGAAACTAACGATAATTTGCATATGGAAAGCGTGGTTATTGGCAAAATTGTATTTTGAAATCCACGGTCACATTTTGTAATCGAAGCTGGATTGAAGGAGAGTAAGACGATATATTGCACCAACTTAAACGAATCTCTACTCAAGCTAACATCTTTAATGCAAAATAACCGAAACATACTGAATCTGTGACAATAAATTCCATCCGTTCAAAATCAGTAAGGCTAACCATCAGGGATTTTCGCCAAAAAAACTGAAAACATTAAACATTTTATTGTTGAATTTCCGGTTCAAAATGATTATAGGTAATGGGAATAATATGTCTAGCAAGAAACTAACGATAATTTGCATATGGAAAGCGTGATTATTGGAAAAATCGTATTTTGAAATCCACGGTCACATTTTGTAATCGAAGCTGGATTGAAGGAGAGCAAGACGATATATTGCACCAACTTAAACGAATCTCTACTCAAGCTAACATCTTTGATGCAAAATAATCGAAACATACTGAATCTGTGACAATAAATTTCATCCGTTCAAAATCAGTAAGGCTAACTAACCATCAGGGATTTTCGCAAAAAAACTGAAAACATTAAACATTTTATTGTTGAATTTCCGGTTCAAAATGGTTATAGGTAATGGGAATAATATGTTTAGCAAGAAACTAACGATAATTTGCATATGGAAAGCGTGGTTATTGGAAAAATCGTATTTTGAAATCCACGGTCACATTTTGTAATCGAAGCTGGATTGAAGGAGAGCAAGACGATATATTGCACCAACTTAAACGAATCTCTACTCAAGCTAACATCTTTGATGCAAAATAACCGAAACATACTGAATCTGTGACAATAAATTTCATCCGTTCAAAATCAGTAAGGCTAACCATCAGGGATTTTCGCAAAAAAACTGAAAACATTTTATTGTTGAATTTCCGGTTCAAAATGATTATAGGTAATGGGAATAATATGTTTAGCAAGAAACTAACGATAATTTGCATATGGAAAGCGTGATTATTGGAAAAATCGTATTTTGAAATCCACGGTCACATTTTGTAATCGAAGCTGGATTGAAGGAGAGCAAGACGATATATTGCACCAACTTAAACGAATCTCTACTCAAGCTAACATCTTTGATGCAAAATAACCGAAACATACTGAATCTGTGACAATAAATTTCATCCGTTCAAAATCAGTAAGGCTAACCATCAGGGATTTTCGCAAAAAAACTGAAAACATTAAACATTTTATTGTTGAATTTCCGGTTCAAAATGATTATAGGTAATGGGAATAATATGTTTAGCAAGAAACTAACGATAATTTGCATATGGAAAGCGTGATTATTGGAAAAATCGTATTTTGAAATCCACGGTCACATCTTGTAACCGAACCTGGATTGAAGAAGAATAAGACGATATATTGCACCAACTTAAACGAATCTCTACTCAAGCTAACATCTTTGATGCAAAATAACCGAAACATACTGAATCTGTGACAATAAATTTCATCCGTTCAAAATCAGTAAGGCTAACTAACCATCAGGGATTTTCGCAAAAAAACTGAAAACATTAAACATTTTATTGTTGAATTTCCGGTTCAAAATGGTTATAGGTAATTGGAATGATATGTTTAGCAAGAAACTAACGATAATTTGCATATGGAAAGCGTGGTTATTGGAAAAATCGTATTTTGAAATCCACGGTCACATTTTGTAATCGAACCTGGATTGAAGGAGAGTAAGACGATATATTGCACCAACTTAAACGAATCTCTACTCAAGCTAACATCTTTGATGCAAAATAACCGCAACATACTGAATCTGTGACAATAAATTTCATCCGTTCAAAATCTGTAAGGCTAACCATCAGGGATTTTCGTAAAAAAAACTGAAAACATTAAACATTTTATTGTTGAATTTCCGGTTCAAAGTGGTTATAGGTAATGGGAATAATATGTTTAGCAAGAAACTAACGATAATTTGCATATGGAAAGCGTGGTTATTGGAAAAATCGTATTTTGAAATCCACGGTCACATTTTGTAATCGAAGCTGGATTGAAGGAGAGTAAGACGATATATTGCACCAACTTAAACGAATCTCTACTCAAGCTAACATTTTTGGTGCAAAATAACCGAAACATACTGAATCTGTGAGAATAAATTTCATCCGTTCAAAATCAGTAAGGCTAACCATCAGGGATTTTCGCAAAAAAACTGAAAACATTAAACATTTTATTGTTGAATTTCCGGTTCAAAATGGTTATAGGTAATGGGAATAATATGTTTAGCAAGAAACTAACGATAATTTGCATATGGAAAGCGTGGTTATTGGAAAAATCGTATTTTGAAATCCACGGTCACATTTTGTAATCGAAGCTGGATTGAAGGAGAGTAAGACGATATATTGCACCAACTTAAACGAATCTCTACTCAAGCTAACATCTTTAATGCAAAATAATCGAAACATACTGAATCTGTGACAATAAATTTCATCCGTTCAAAATCAGTAAGGCTAACTAACCATCAGGGATTTTCGCAAAAAAACTGAAAACATTTTATTGTTGAATTTCCGGTTCAAAATGATTATAGGTAATTGGAATGATATGTTTAGCAAGAAACTAACGATAATTTGCATATGGAAAGCGTGATTATTGGAAAAATCGTATTTTGAAATCCACGGTCACATCTTGTAACCGAACCTGGATTGAAGAAGAATAAGACGATATATTGCACCAACTTAAACGAATCTCTACTCAAACTAACATCTTTGATGCAAAATAACCGAAACATACTGAATCTGTGACAATAAATTTCATCCGTTCAAAATCAGTAAGGCTAACTAACCATCAGGGATTTTCGCAAAAAAACATTAAACATTTTATTGTTGAATTTCCGGTTCAAAATGATTATAGGTAATGGGAATAATATGTTTAGCAAGAAACTAATGATAATTTGCATATGGAAAGCGTGGTTATTGGAAAAATCGTATTTTGAAATCCACGGTCACATTTTGTAATCGAACCTGGATTGAAGGAGAATAAGACGATATATTGCACCAACTTAAACGAATCTCTGCTCAAGCTAACATCTTTAATGCAAAATAACCGAAACATACTGAATCTGTGAGAAACTGTGAAAACATTTTATTGTTGAATTTCCGGTTCAAAATGATTATAGGTAATTGGAATGATATGTTTAGCAAGAAACTAACGATAATTTGCATATGGAAAGCGTGGTTATTGGAAAAATCGTATTTTGAAATCCACGGTCACATTTTGTAATCGAACCTGGATTGAAGGAGAATAAGACAATATATTGAAGCAACTTAAACGAATCTCTACTCAAGCTAACATCTTTAATGCAAAATAACCGAAACATACTGAATCTGTGAGAATAAATTTCATCCGTTCAAAATCTGTAAGGCTAACCATCAGGGATTTTCACAAAAAAACTGAAAACATTTTATTGTTGAATTTCCGGTTCAAAATGATTATAGGTAATTGGAATGATATGTTTAGCAAGAAACTAACGATAATTTGCATATGGAAAGCGTGGTTATTGGAAAAATCGTATTTTGAAATCCACGGTCACATTTTGTAATCGAACCTGGATTGAAGGAGAATAAGACGATATATTGCACCAACTTAAACGAATCTCTACTCAAGCTAACATCTTTAATGCAAAATAACCGAAACATACTGAATCTGTGAGAATAAATTTCATCCGTTCAAAATCTGTAAGGCTAACTAACCATCAGGGATTTTCGCAAAAAAACTGAAAACATTAAACATTTTATTGTTGAATTTCCGGTTCAAAATGATTATAGGTAATGGGAATAATATGTTTAGCAAGAAACTAACGATAATTTGCATATGGAAAGCGTGGTTATTGGAAAAATCGTATTTTGAAATCCACGGTCACATTTTGTAATCGAACCTGGATTGAAGGAGAATAAGACGATATATTGAAGCAACTTAAACGAATCTCTACTCAAGCTAACATCTTTAATGCAAAATAACCGAAACATACTGAATCTGTGACAATAAATTTCATCCGTTCAAAATCTGTAAGGCTAACTAACCATCAGGGATTTTCGCAAAAAAACTGAAAACATTAAACATTTTATTGTTGAATTTCCGGTTCAAAATGATTATAGGTAATGGGAATAATATGTTTAGCAAGAAACTAACGATAATTTGCATATGGAAAGCGTGGTTATTGGAAAAATCGTATTTTGAAATCCACGGTCACATTTTGTAATCGAACCTGGATTGAAGGAGAGTAAGACGATATATTGAAGCAACTTAAACGAATCTCTACTCAAGCTAACATCTTTGATGCAAAATAACCGAAACATACTGAATCTGTGACAATAAATTTCATCCGTTCAAAATCAGTAAGGCTAACCATCAAGGATTTTCGCAAAAAAACTGATAACATTAAACATTTTATTGTTGAATTTCCGGTTCAAAATGGTTATAGGTAATGGGAATAATATGTTTAGCAAGAAACTAACGATAATTTGCATATGGAAAGCGTGGTTATTGGAAAAATCGTATTTTGAAATCCACGGTCACATTTTGTAATCGAACCTGGAATGAAGGAGAGTAAGACGATATATTGCACCAACATAAACGAATCTCTACTCAAGCTAACATCTTTAATGCAAAATAACCGAAACATACTGAATCTGTGACAATAAATTTCATCCGTTCAAAATCAGTAAGGCATCAGGGATTTTCGCAAAAAAACTGAAAACATTTTATTGTTGAATTTCCGGTTCAAAATGATTATAGGTAATGGGAATAATATGTTTAGCAAGAAACTAATGATAATTTGCATATGGAAAGCGTGGTTATTGGAAAAATCGTATTTTGAAATCCACGGTCACATTTTGTAATCGAACCTGGATTGAAGGAGAATAAGACGATATATTGCACCAACTTAAACGAATCTCTACTCAAGCTAACATCTTTGATGCAAAATAATCGAAACATACTGAATCTGTGAGAATAAATTTCATCCGTTCAAAATCTGTAAGGCTAACCATCAGGGATTTTCGCAAAAAAACTGAAAACATTTTATTCTTGAATTTCCGGTTCAAAATGGTTATAGGTAATGGGAATAATATGTTTAGCAAGAAACTAACGATAATTTGCATATGGAAAGCGTGGTTATTGGAAAAATCGTATTTTGAAATCCACGGTCACATTTTGTAATCGAAGCTGGATTGAAGGAGAGTAAGACGATATATTGCACCAACTTAAACGAATCTCTACTCAAGCTAACATCTTTGATGCAAAATAACCGAAACATACTGAATCTGTGACAATAAATTTCATCCGTTCAAAATCAGTAAGGCTAACCATCAGGGATTTTCGCAAATAAACTGAAAACATTTTATTGTTGAATTTCCGGTTCAAAATGATTATAGGTAATGGGAATGATATGTTTAGCAAGAAACTAACGATAATTCGCATATGGAAAGCGTGGTTATTGGAAAAATCGTATTTTGAAATCCACGGTCACATCTTGTAACCGAACCTGGATTGAAGAAGAATAAGACGATATATTGCACCAACATAAACGAATCTCTACTCAAGCTAACATCTTTGATGCAAAATAACCGAAACATACTGAATCTGTGACAATAAATTTCATCCGTTCAAAATCAGTAAGGCTAACTAACCATCAGGGATTTTCGCAAAAAAACTGAAAACATTAAACATTTTATTGTTGAATTTCCGGTTCAAAATGATTATAGGTAATGGGAATGATATGTTTAGCAAGAAACTAACGATAATTTGCATATGGAAAGCGTGGTTATTGGAAAAATCGTATTTTGAAATCCACGGTCACATTTTGTAATCGAACCTGGATTGAAGGAGAGTAAGACGATATATTGCACCAACTTAAACGAATCTCTACTCAAGCTAACATCTTTAATGCAAAATAACCGAAACATACTGAGTCTGTGAGAATAAATTTCATCCGTTCAAAATCAGTAAGGCTAACCATCAGGGATTTTCGCAAAAAAACTGAAAACATTTTATTGTTGAATTTCCGGTTCAAAATGATTATAGGTAATGGGAATAATATGTTTAGCAAGAAACTAACGATAATTTGCATATGGAAAGCGTGGTTATTGGAAAAATCGTATTTTGAAATCCACGGTCACATTTTGTAATCGAAGCTGGATTGAAGGAGAGTAAGACGATATATTGCACCAACTTAAACGAATCTCTACTCAAGCTAACATCTTTGATGCAAAATAACCGAAACATACTGAATCTGTGACAATAAATTTCATCCGTTCAAAATCACTAAGGCTAACTACCCTGATGCTAACCCTGATGGTTATCAGGGATTTTCGCAAAAAAACTGAAAACATTAAACATTTTATTGTTGAATTTCCGGTTCAAAATGGTTATAGGTAATGGGAATAATATGTTTAGCAAGAAACTAACGATAATTTGCATATGGAAAGCGTGGTTATTGGAAAAATCGTATTTTGAAATCCACGGTCACATCTTGTAACCGAACCTGGATTGAAGAAGAATAAGACGATATATTGCACCAACTTAAACGAATCTCTACTCAAGCTAACATCTTTAATGCAAAATAACCGAAACATACTGAATCTGTGAGAATAAATTTCATCCGTTCAAAATCTGTAAGGCATCAGGGATTTTCGCAAAAAAACTGAAAACATTTTATTGTTGAATTTCCGGTTCAAAATGATTATAGGTAATGGGAATAATATGTTTAGCAAGAAACTAATGATAATTTGCATATGGAAAGCGTGGTTATTGGAAAAATCGTATTTTGAAATCCACGGTCACATTTTGTAATCGAACCTGGATTGAAGGAGAATAAGACGATATATTGCACCAACTTAAACGAATCTCTACTCAAGCTAACATCTTTAATGCAAAATAACCGAAACATACTGAATCTGTGACAATAAATTTCATCCGTTCAAAATCTGTAAGGCTAACCATCAGGGATTTTCGCAAAAAAACTGAAAACATTTTATTGTTGAATTTCCGGTTCAAAATGATTATAGGTAATTGGAATGATATGTTTAGCAAGAAACTAACGATGTGGTTATTGGAAAAATCGTATTTTGAAATCCACGGTCACATCTTGTAACCGAACCTGGATTGAAGAAGAATAAGACGATATATTGCACCAACTTAAACGAATCTCTACTCAAGCTAACATCTATAATGCAAAATAACCGAAACATACTGAATCTGTGAGAATAAATTTCATCCGTTCAAAATCTGTAAGGCATCAGGGATTTTCGCAAAAAAACTGAAAACATTAAACATTTTATTGTTGAATTTCCGGTTCAAAATGATTATAGGTAATGGGAATAATATGTTTAGCAAGAAACTAATGATAATTTGCATATGGAAAGCGTGGTTATTGGAAAAATCGTATTTTGAAATCCACGGTCACACTTTGTAATCGAACCTGGATTGAAGGAGAATAAGACGATATATTGCACCAACTTAAACGAATCTCTACTCAAGCTAACATCTATAATGCAAAATAACCGAAACATACTGAATCTGTGAGAATAAATTTCATCCGTTCAAAATCTGTAAGGCTAACCATCAGGGATTTTCGCAAAAAAACTGAAAACATTTTATTGTTGAATTTCCGGTTCAAAATGATTATAGGTAATGGGAATAATATGTTTAGCAAGAAACTAACGATAATTTGCGTATGGAAAGCGTGGTTATTGGAAAAATCGTATTTTGAAATCCACGGTCACATTTTGTAATCGAACCTGGATTGAAGGAGAGTAAGACGATATATTGCACCAACTTAAACGAATCTCTACTCAAGCTAACATCTTTAATGCAAAATAACCGAAACATACTGAATCTGTGACAATAAATTTCATCCGTTCAAAATCAGTAAGGCTAACCATCAGGGATTTTCGCAAAAAAACTGAAAACATTAAACATTTTATTGTTGAATTTCCGGTTCAAAATGGTTATAGGTAATGGGAATAATATGTTTAGCAAGAAACTAACGATAATTTGCATATGGAAAGCGTGGTTATTGGAAAAATCGTATTTTGAAATCCACGGTCACATTTTGTAATCGAAGCTGGATTGAAGGAGAGTAAGACGATATATTGCACCAACTTAAACGAATCTCTACTCAAGCTAACATCTTTGATGCAAAATAACCGAAACATACTGAATCTGTGACAATAAATTTCATCCGTTCAAAATCAGTAAGGCTAACTAACCATCAGGGATTTTCGCAAAAAAACTGAAAACATTAAACATTTTATTGTTGAATTTCCGGTTCAAAATGGTTATAGGTAATGGGAATAATATGTTTAGCAAGAAACTAACGATAATTTGCATATGGAAAGCGTGGTTATTGGAAACATCGTATTTTGAAATCCACGGTCACATTTTGTAATCGAACCTGGATTGAAGGAGAGTAAGACGATATATTGCACCAACTTAAACGAATCTCTACTCAAGCTAACATCTTTGATGCAAAATAATCGAAACATACTGAATCTGTGAGAATAAATTTCATCCGTTCAAAATCTGTAAGGCTAACCATCAGGGATTTTCGCAAAAAAACTGAAAACATTAAACATTTTATTGTTGAATTTCCGGTTCAAAATGGTTATAGGTAATGGGAATAATATGTTTAGCAAGAAACTAACGATAATTTGCATATGGAAAGCGTGGTTATTGGAAAAATCGTATTTTGAAATCCACGGTCACATTTTGTAATCGAAGCTGGATTGAAGGAGAGTAAGACGATATATTGCACCAACTTAAACGAATCTCTACTCAAGCTAACATCTTTGATGCAAAATAACCGAAACATACTGAATCTGTGACAATAAATTTCATCCGTTCAAAATCAGTAAGGCTAACCATCAGGGATTTTCGCAAAAAAACTGAAAACATTAAACATTTTATTGTTGAATTTCCGGTTCAAAATGGTTAAAGGTAATGGGAATAATATGTTTAGCAAGAAACTAACGATAATTTGCATATGGAAAGCGTGGTTATTGGAAAAATCGTATTTTGAAATCCACGGTCACATTTTGTAATGGAAGCTGGATTGAAGGAGAGTAAGATGATATATTGCACCAACTTAAACGAATCTCTACTCAAGCTATCATCTTTGATGCAAAATAACCGAAACATACTGAATCTGTGAGAATAAATTTCATCCGTTCAAAATCAGTAAGGCTAACCATCAGGGATTTTCGCAAAAAAACTGAAAACATTTTATTGTTGAATTTCCGGTTCAAAATGATTATAGGTAATGGGAATAATATGTTTAGCAAGAAACTAACGATAATTTGCATATGGAAAGCTTGGTTATTGGAAAAATCGTATTTTGAAATCCACGGTCACATTTTGTAATCGAAGCTGGATTGAAGGAGAGTAAGACGATATATTGCACCAACTTAAACGAATCTCTACTCAAGCTAACATCTTTGATGCAAAATAACCGAAACATACTGAATCTGTGACAATAAATTTCATCCGTTCAAAATCACTAAGGCTAACTACCCTGATGCTAACCCTGATGGTTATCAGGGATTTTCGCAAAAAAACTGAAAACATTAAACATTTTATAGTTGAATTTCCGGTTCAAAATGGTTATAGGTAATGGGAATAATATGTTTAGCAAGAAACTAACGATAATTTGCATATGGAAAGCGTGGTTATTGGAAAAATCGTATTTTGAAATCCACGGTCACATTTTGTAATCGAAGCTGGATTGAAGGAGAGTAAGACGATATATTGCACCAACTTAAACGAATCTCTACTCAAGCTAACATCTTTGATGCAAAATAACCGAAACATACTGAATCTGTGACAATAAATTTCATCCGTTCAAAATCAGTAAGGCTAACTAACCATCAGGGATTTTCGCAAAAAAACTGAAAACATTAAACATTTTATTGTTGAATTTCCGGTTCAAAATGATTATAGGTAATGGAAATAATATGTTTAGCAAGAAACTAACGATAATTTGCATATGGAAAGCGTGGTTATTGGAAAAATCGTATTTTGAAATCCACGGTCACATCTTGTAACCGAACCTGGATTGAAGAAGAATAAGACGATATATTGCACCAACATAAACGAATCTCTAATCAAGCTAACATCTTTAATGCAAAATAACCGAAACATACTGAATCTGTGACAATAAATTTCATCCGTTCAAAATCTGTAAGGCTAACCATCAGGGATTTTCGCAAAAAAACTGAAAACATTTTATTGTTGAATTTCCGGTTCAAAATGATTATAGGTAATGGGAATAATATGTTTAGCAAGAAACTAACGATAATTTGCATATGGAAAGCGTGGTTATTGGAAAAATCGTATTTTGAAATCCACGGTCACATTTTGTAATCGAAGCTGGATTGAAGGAGAGTAAGACGATATATTGCACCAACTTAAACGAATCTCTACTCAAGCTAACATCTTTGATGCAAAATAACCGAAACATACTGAATCTGTGACAATAAATTTCATCCGTTCAAAATCAGTAAGGCTAACTAACCATCAGGGATTTTCGCAAAAAAACTGAAAACATTAAACATTTTATTGTTGAATTTCCGGTTCAAAATGATTATAGGTAATGGGAATAATATGTTTAGCAAGAAACTAACGATAATTTGCATATGGAAAGCGTGGTTATTGGAAAAATCGTATTTTGAAATCCACGGTCACATCTTGTAACCGAACCTGGATTGAAGAAGAATAAGACGATATATTGCACCAACATAAACGAATCTCTAATCAAGCTAACATCTTTAATGCAAAATAACCGAAACATACTGAATCTGTGACAATAAATTTCATCCGTTCAAAATCAGTAAGGCTAACCATCAGGGATTTTCGCAAAAAAACTGAAAACATTTTATTGTTGAATTTCCGGTTCAAAATGATTATAGGTAATGGGAATAATATGTTTAGCAAGAAACTAACGATAATTTGCATATGGAAAGCGTGGTTATTGGAAAAATCGTATTTTGAAATCCACGGTCACATTTTGTAATCGAAGCTGGATTGAAGGAGAGTAAGACGATATATTGCACCAACTTAAACGAATCTCTACTCAAGCTAACATCTTTGATGCAAAATAATCGAAACATACTGAATCTGTGAGAATAAATTTCATCCGTTCAAAATCTGTAAGGCTAACCATCAGGGATTTTCGCAAAAAAACTGAAAACATTTTATTGTTGAATTTCCGGTTCAAAATGGTTATAGGTAATGGGAATAATATGTTTAGCAAGAAACTAACGATAATTTGCATATGGAAAGCGTGGTTATTGGAAAAATCGTATTTTGAAATCCACGGTCACATTTTGTAATCGAAGCTGGATTGAAGGAGAGTAAGACGATATATTGCACCAACTTAAACGAATCTCTACTCAAGCTAACATCTTTGATGCAAAATAACCGAAACATACTGAATCTGTGACAATAAATTTCATCCGTTCAAAATCAGTAAGGCTAACCATCAGGGATTTTCGCAAAAAAACTGAAAACATTAAACATTTTATTGTTGAATTTCCGGTTCAAAATGGTTATAGGTAATGGGAATAATATGTTTAGCAAGAAACTAACGATAATTTGCATATGGAAAGCGTGGTTATTGGAAAAATCGTATTTTGAAATCCACGGTCACATTTTGTAATCGAAGCTGGATTGAAGGAGAGAGAGTAAGACGATATATTGCACCAACTTAAACGAATCTCTACTCAAGCTAACATCTTTGATGCAAAATAACCGAAACATACTGAATCTGTGACAATAAATTTCATCCGTTCAAAATCAGTAAGGCTAACTAACCATCAGGGATTTTCGCAAAAAAACTAAAAACATTTTATTGTTGAATTTCCGGTTCAAAATGGTTATAGGTAATGGGAATAATATGTTTAGCAAGAAACTAACGATAATTTGCATATGGAAAGCGTGGTTATTGGAAAAATCGTATTTTGAAATCCACGGTCACATTTTGTAATCGAAGCTGGATTGAAGGAGAGTAAGACGATATATTGCACCAACTTAAACGAATCTCTACTCAAGCTAACATCTTTAATGCAAAATAACCGAAACATACTGAATCTGTGAGAATAAATTTCATCCGTTCAAAATCAGTAAGGCTAACCATCAGGGATTTTCGCACAAAAACTGAAAACATTAAACATTTTATTGTTGAATTTCCGGTTCAAAATGGTTATAGGTAATGGGAATAATATGTTTAGCAAGAAACTAACGATAATTTGCATATGGAAAGCGTGGTTATTGGAAAAATCGTATTTTGAAATCCACGGTCACATTTTGTAATGGAAGCTGGATTGAAGGAGAGTAAGATGATATATTGCACCAACTTAAACGAATCTCTACTCAAGCTATCATCTTTGATGCAAAATAACCGAAACATACTGAATCTGTGAGAATAAATTTCATCCGTTCAAAATCAGTAAGGCTAACCATCAGGGATTTTCGCAAAAAAACTGAAAACATTAAACATTTTATTGTTGAATTTCCGGTTCAAAATGGTTAAAGGTAATGGGAATAATATGTTTAGCAAGAAACTAACGATAATTTGCATATGGAAAGCGTGGTTATTGGAAAAATCGTATTTTGAAATCCACGGTCACATTTTGTAATGGAAGCTGGATTGAAGGAGAGTAAGATGATATATTGCACCAACTTAAACGAATCTCTACTCAAGCTATCATCTTTGATGCAAAATAACCGAAACATACTGAATCTGTGAGAATAAATTTCATCCGTTCAAAATCAGTAAGGCTAACATCAGGGATTTTCGCAAAAAAACTGAAAACATTTTATTGTTGAATTTCCGGTTCAAAATGATTATAGGTAATGGGAATAATATGTTTAGCAAGAAACTAACGATAATTTGCATATGGAAAGCTTGGTTATTGGAAAAATCGTATTTTGAAATCCACGGTCACATTTTGTAATCGAAGCTGGATTGAAGGAGAGTAAGACGATATATTGCACCAACTTAAACGAATCTCTACTCAAGCTAACATCTTTGATGCAAAATAACCGAAACATACTGAATCTGTGACAATAAATTTCATCCGTTCAAAATCACTAAGGCTAACTACCCTGATGCTAACCCTGATGGTTATCAGGGATTTTCGCAAAAAAACTGAAAACATTAAACATTTTATAGTTGAATTTCCGGTTCAAAATGGTTATAGGTAATGGGAATAATATGTTTAGCAAGAAACTAACGATAATTTGCATATGGAAAGCGTGGTTATTGGAAAAATCGTATTTTGAAATCCACGGTCACATTTTGTAATCGAAGCTGGATTGAAGGAGAGTAAGACGATATATTGCACCAACTTAAACGAATCTCTACTCAAGCTAACATCTTTGATGCAAAATAACCGAAACATACTGAATCTGTGACAATAAATTTCATCCGTTCAAAATCAGTAAGGCTAACTAACCATCAGGGATTTTCGCAAAAAAACTGAAAACATTAAACATTTTATTGTTGAATTTCCGGTTCAAAATGATTATAGGTAATGGAAATAATATGTTTAGCAAGAAACTAACGATAATTTGCATATGGAAAGCGTGGTTATTGGAAAAATCGTATTTTGAAATCCACGGTCACATCTTGTAACCGAACCTGGATTGAAGAAGAATAAGACGATATATTGCACCAACATAAACGAATCTCTAATCAAGCTAACATCTTTAATGCAAAATAACCGAAACATACTGAATCTGTGACAATAAATTTCATCCGTTCAAAATCTGTAAGGCTAACCATCAGGGATTTTCGCAAAAAAACTGAAAACATTTTATTGTTGAATTTCCGGTTCAAAATGATTATAGGTAATGGGAATAATATGTTTAGCAAGAAACTAACGATAATTTGCATATGGAAAGCGTGGTTATTGGAAAAATCGTATTTTGAAATCCACGGTCACATTTTGTAATCGAAGCTGGATTGAAGGAGAGTAAGACGATATATTGCACCAACTTAAACGAATCTCTACTCAAGCTAACATCTTTGATGCAAAATAACCGAAACATACTGAATCTGTGACAATAAATTTCATCCGTTCAAAATCAGTAAGGCTAACTAACCATCAGGGATTTTCGCAAAAAAACTGAAAACATTAAACATTTTATTGTTGAATTTCCGGTTCAAAATGGTTATAGGTAATGGAAATAATATGTTTAGCAAGAAACTAACGATAATTTGCATATGGAAAGCGTGGTTATTGGAAAAATCGTATTTTGAAATCCACGGTCACATCTTGTAACCGAACCTGGATTGAAGAAGAATAAGACGATATATTGCACCAACATAAACGAATCTCTACTCAAGCTAACATCTTTAATGCAAAATAACCGAAACATACTGAATCTGTGACAATAAATTTCATCCGTTCAAAATCAGTAAGGCTAACCATCAGGGATTTTCGCAAAAAAACTGAAAACATTTTATTGTTGAATTTCCGGTTCAAAATGATTATAGGTAATGGGAATAATATGTTTAGCAAGAAACTAACGATAATTTGCATATGGAAAGCGTGGTTATTGGAAAAATCGTATTTTGAAATCCACGGTCACATTTTGTAATCGAACCTGGATTGAAGGAGAGTAAGACGATATATTGCACCAACTTAAACGAATCTCTACTCAAGCTAACATCTTTAATGCAAAATAATCGAAACATACTGAATCTGTGAGAATAAATTTCATCCGTTCAAAATCTGTAAGGCTAACCATCAGGGATTTTCGCAAAAAAACTGAAAACATTTTATTGTTGAATTTCCGGTTCAAAATGGTTATAGGTAATGGGAATAATATGTTTAGCAAGAAACTAACGATAATTTGCATATGGAAAGCGTGGTTATTGGAAAAATCGTATTTTGAAATCCACGGTCACATTTTGTAATCGAAGCTGGATTGAAGGAGAGTAAGACGATATATTGCACCAACTTAAACGAATCTCTACTCAAGCTAACATCTTTGATGCAAAATAACCGAAACATACTGAATCTGTGACAATAAATTTCATCCGTTCAAAATCAGTAAGGCTAACAACCATCAGGGATTTTCGCAAAAAAACTGAAAACATTAAACATTTTATTGTTGAATTTCCGGTTCAAAATGATTATAGGTAATGGAAATAATATGTTTAGCAAGAAACTAACGATAATTTGCATATGGAAAGCGTGGTTATTGGAAAAATCGTATTTTGAAATCCACGGTCACATTTTGTAATCGAAGCTGGATTGAAGGAGAGTAAGACGATATATTGCACCAACTTAAACGAATCTCTACTCAAGCTAACATCTTTGATGCAAAATAACTGAAACATACTGAATCTGTGACAATAAATTTCATCCGTTCAAAATCAGTAAGGCTAACTAACCATCAGGGATTTTCGCAAAAAAACTGAAAACATTAAACATTTTATTGTTGAATTTCCGGTTCAAAATGATTATAGGTAATGGAAATAATATGTTTAGCAAGAAACTAACGATAATTTGCATATGGAAAGCGTGGTTATTGGAAAAATCGTATTTTGAAATCCACGGTCACATCTTGTAACCGAACCTGGATTGAAGAAGAATAAGACGATATATTGCACCAACATAAACGAATCTCTACTCAAGCTAACATCTTTAATGCAAAATAACCGAAACATACTGAATCTGTGACAATAAATTTCATCCGTTCAAAATCAGTAAGGCTAACCATCAGGGATTTTCGCAAAAAAACTGAAAACATTAAACATTTTATTGTTGAATTTCCGGTTCAAAATGATTATAGGTAATGGGAATAATATGTTTAGCAAGAAACTAACGATAATTTGCATATGGAAAGCGTGGTTATTGGAAAAATCGTATTTTGAAATCCACGGTCACATTTTGTAATCGAACCTGGATTGAAGGAGAGTAAGACGATATATTGCACCAACTTAAACGAATCTCTACTCAAGCTAACATCTTTAATGCAAAATAATCGAAACATACTGAATCTGTGAGAATAAATTTCATCCGTTCAAAATCTGTAAGGCTAACCATCAGGGATTTTCGCAAAAAAACTGAAAACATTTTATTGTTGAATTTCCGGTTCAAAATGGTTATAGGTAATGGGAATAATATGTTTAGCAAGAAACTAACGATAATTTGCATATGGAAAGCGTGGTTATTGGAAAAATCGTATTTTGAAATCCACGGTCACATTTTGTAATCGAAGCTGGATTGAAGGAGAGAGAGTAAGACGATATATTGCACCAACTTAAACGAATCTCTACTCAAGCTAACATCTTTGATGCAAAATAACCGAAACATACTGAATCTGTGACAATAAATTTCATCCGTTCAAAATCAGTAAGGCTAACTAACCATCAGGGATTTTCGCAAAAAAACTAAAAACATTTTATTGTTGAATTTCCGGTTCAAAATGGTTATAGGTAATGGGAATAATATGTTTAGCAAGAAACTAACGATAATTTGCATATGGAAAGCGTGGTTATTGGAAAAATCGTATTTTGAAATCCACGGTCACATTTTGTAATCGAAGCTGGATTGAAGGAGAGTAAGACGATATATTGCACCAACTTAAACGAATCTCTACTCAAGCTAACATCTTTAATGCAAAATAACCGAAACATACTGAATCTGTGAGAATAAATTTCATCCGTTCAAAATCAGTAAGGCTAACCATCAGGGATTTTCGCACAAAAACTGAAAACATTAAACATTTTATTGTTGAATTTCCGGTTCAAAATGGTTATAGGTAATGGGAATAATATGTTTAGCAAGAAACTAACGATAATTTGCATATGGAAAGCGTGGTTATTGGAAAAATCGTATTTTGAAATCCACGGTCACATTTTGTAATCGAAGCTGGATTGAAGGAGAGTAAGACGATATATTGCACCAACTTAAACGAATCTCTACTCAAGCTAACATCTTTGATGCAAAATAATCGAAACATACTGAATCTGTGACAATAAATTTCATCCGTTCAAAATCAGTAAGGCTAACTAACCATCAGGGATTTTCGCAAAAAAACTGAAAACATTAAACATTTTATTGTTGAATTTCCGGTTCAAAATGATTATAGGTAATGGGAATAATATGTTTAGCAAGAAACTAACGATAATTTGCATATGGAAAGCGTGGTTATTGGAAAAATCGTATTTTGAAATCCACGGTCACATCTTGTAACCGAACCTGGATTGAAGAAGAATAAGACGATATATTGCACCAACATAAACGAATCTCTACTCAAGCTAACATCTTTAATGCAAAATAACCGAAACATACTGAATCTGTGACAATAAATTTCATCCGTTCAAAATCTGTAAAGCATCAGGGATTTTCGCAAAAAAACTGAAAACATTTTATTGTTGAATTTCCGGTTCAAAATGGTTATAGGTAATGGGAATAATATGTTTAGCAAGAAACTAACGATAATTTGCATATGGAAAGCGTGGTTATTGGAAAAATCGTATTTTGAAATCCACGGTCACATTTTGTAATCGAAGCTGGATTGAAGGAGAGTAAGACGATATATTGCACCAACTTAAACGAATCTCTACTCAAGCTAACATCTTTGATGCAAAATAACCGAAACATACTGAATCTGTGACAATAAATTTCATCCGTTCAAAATCAGTAAGGCTAACCATCAGGGATTTTCGCAAAAAAACTGAAAACATTAAACATTTTATTGTTGAATTTCCGGTTCAAAATGGTTATAGGTAATGGGAATAATATGTTTAGCAAGAAACTAACGATAATTTGCATATGGAAAGCGTGGTTATTGGAAAAATCGTATTTTGAAATCCACGGTCACATTTAGTAATCGAAGCTGGATTGAAGGAGAGAGAGTAAGACGATATATTGCACCAACTTAAACGAATCTCTACTCAAGCTAACATCTTTGATGCAAAATAACCGAAACATACTGAATCTGTGACAATAAATTTCATCCGTTCAAAATCAGTAAGGCTAACTAACCATCAGGGATTTTCGCAAAAAAACTAAAAACATTTTATTGTTGAATTTCCGGTTCAAAATGGTTATAGGTAATGGGAATAATATGTTTAGCAAGAAACTAACGATAATTTGCATATGGAAAGCGTGGTTATTGGAAAAATCGTATTTTGAAATCCACGGTCACATTTTGTAATCGAAGCTGGATTGAAGGAGAGTAAGACGATATATTGCACCAACTTAAACGAATCTCTACTCAAGCTAACATCTTTGATGCAAAATAACCGAAACATACTGAATCTGTGACAATAAATTTCATCCGTTCAAAATCAGTAAGGCTAACTAACCATCAGGGATTTTCGCAAAAAAACTGAAAACATTAAACATTTTATTGTTGAATTTCCGGTTCAAAATGATTATAGGTAATGGAAATAATATGTTTAGCAAGAAACTAACGATAATTTGCATATGGAAAGCGTGGTTATTGGAAAAATCGTATTTTGAAATCCACGGTCACATCTTGTAACCGAACCTGGATTGAAGAAGAATAAGACGATATATTGCACCAACTTAAACGAATCTCTACTCAAGCTAACATCTTTAATGCAAAATAATCGAAACATACTGAATCTGTGAGAATAAATTTCATCCGTTCAAAATCTGTAAGGCTAACCATCAGGGATTTTCGCAAAAAAACTGAAAACATTTTATTGTTGAATTTCCGGTTCAAAATGGTTATAGGTAATGGGAATAATATGTTTAGCAAGAAACTAACGATAATTTGCATATGGAAAGCGTGGTTATTGGAAAAATCGTATTTTGAAATCCACGGTCACATTTTGTAATCGAACCTGGATTGAAGGAGAGTAAGACGATATATTGCACCAACTTAAACGAATCTCTACTCAAGCTAACATCTTTAATGCAAAATAACCGAAACATACTGAATCTGTGACAATAAATTTCATCCGTTCAAAATCAGTAAGGCTAACCATCAGGGATTTTCGCAAAAAAACTGAAAACATTTTATTGTTGAATTTCCGGTTCAAAATGATTATAGGTAATGGGAATAATATGTTTAGCAAGAAACTAACGATAATTTGCATATGGAAAGCGTGGTTATTGGAAAAATCGTATTTTGAAATCCACGGTCACATTTTGTAATCGAACCTGGATTGAAGGAGAGTAAGACGATATATTGCACCAACTTAAACGAATCTCTACTCAAGCTAACATCTTTAATGCAAAATAATCGAAACATACTGAATCTGTGAGAATAAATTTCATCCGTTCAAAATCTGTAAGGCTAACCATCAGGGATTTTCGCAAAAAAACTGAAAACATTTTATTGTTGAATTTCCGGTTCAAAATGGTTATAGGTAATGGGAATAATATGTTTAGCAAGAAACTAACGATAATTTGCATATGGAAAGCGTGGTTATTGGAAAAATCGTATTTTGAAATCCACGGTCACATTTTGTAATCGAAGCTGGATTGAAGGAGAGAGAGTAAGACGATATATTGCACCAACTTAAACGAATCTCTACTCAAGCTAACATCTTTGATGCAAAATAACCGAAACATACTGAATCTGTGACAATAAATTTCATCCGTTCAAAATCAGTAAGGCTAACTAACCATCAGGGATTTTCGCAAAAAAACTAAAAACATTTTATTGTTGAATTTCCGGTTCAAAATGGTTATAGGTAATGGGAATAATATGTTTAGCAAGAAACTAACGATAATTTGCATATGGAAAGCGTGGTTATTGGAAAAATCGTATTTTGAAATCCACGGTCACATTTTGTAATCGAAGCTGGATTGAAGGAGAGTAAGACGATATATTGCACCAACTTAAACGAATCTCTACTCAAGCTAACATCTTTAATGCAAAATAACCGAAACATACTGAATCTGTGAGAATAAATTTCATCCGTTCAAAATCAGTAAGGCTAACCATCAGGGATTTTCGCACAAAAACTGAAAACATTAAACATTTTATTGTTGAATTTCCGGTTCAAAATGGTTATAGGTAATGGGAATAATATGTTTAGCAAGAAACTAACGATAATTTGCATATGGAAAGCGTGGTTATTGGAAAAATCGTATTTTGAAATCCACGGTCACATTTTGTAATCGAAGCTGGATTGAAGGAGAGTAAGACGATATATTGCACCAACTTAAACGAATCTCTACTCAAGCTAACATCTTTGATGCAAAATAATCGAAACATACTGAATCTGTGACAATAAATTTCATCCGTTCAAAATCAGTAAGGCTAACTAACCATCAGGGATTTTCGCAAAAAAACTGAAAACATTAAACATTTTATTGTTGAATTTCCGGTTCAAAATGATTATAGGTAATGGGAATAATATGTTTAGCAAGAAACTAACGATAATTTGCATATGGAAAGCGTGGTTATTGGAAAAATCGTATTTTGAAATCCACGGTCACATCTTGTAATCGAAGCTGGATTGAAGGAGAGTAAGACGATATATTGCACCAACTTAAACGAATCTCTACTCAAGCTAACATCTTTGATGCAAAATAATCGAAACATACTGAATCTGTGACAATAAATTTCATCCGTTCAAAATCAGTAAGGCTAACTAACCATCAGGGATTTTCGCAAAAAAAACTGAAAACATTAAACATTTTATTGTTGAATTTCCGGTTCAAAATGATTATAGGTAATGGGAATAATATGTTTAGCAAGAAACTAACGATAATTTGCATATGGAAAGCGTGGTTATTGGAAAAATCGTATTTTGAAATCCACGGTCACATTTTGTAATCGAAGCTGGATTGAAGGAGAGTAAGACGATATATTGCACCAACTTAAACGAATCTCTACTCAAGCTAACATCTTTGATGCAAAATAATCGAAACATACTGAATCTGTGACAATAAATTTCATCCGTTCAAAATCAGTAAGGCTAACTAACCATCAGGGATTTTCGCAAAAAAACTGAAAACATTAAACATTTTATTGTTGAATTTCCGGTTCAAAATGGTTATAGGTAATGGGAATAATATGTTTAGCAAGAAACTAACGATAGTTTGCATATGGAAAGCGTGGTTATTGGAAAAATCGTATTTTGAAATCCACGGTCACATTTTGTAATCGAAGCTGGATTGAAGGAGAGTTAGACGATATATTGCACCAACTTAAACGAATCTCTACTCAAGCTAACATCTTTGATGCAAAATAATCGAAACATACTGAATCTGTGACAATAAATTTCATCCGTTCAAAATCAGTAAGGCTAACTAACCATCAGGGATTTTCGCAAAAAAACTGAAAACATTAAACATTTTATTGTTGAATTTCCGGTTCAAAATGATTATAGGTAATGGGAATAATATGTTTAGCAAGAAACTAACGATAATTTGCATATGGAAAGCGTGGTTATTGGAAAAATCGTATTTTGAAATCCACGGTCACATCTTGTAACCGAACCTGGATTGAAGAAGAATAAGACGATATATTGCACCAACATAAACGAATCTCTACTCAAGCTAACATCTTTAATGCAAAATAACCGAAACATACTGAATCTGTGACAATAAATTTCATCCGTTCAAAATCTGTAAAGCATCAGGGATTTTCGCAAAAAAACTGAAAACATTTTATTGTTGAATTTCCGGTTCAAAATGATTATAGGTAATGGGAACAATATGTTTAGCAAGAAACTAATGATAATTTGCATATGGAAAGCGTGGTTATTGGAAAAATCGTATTTTGAAATAAACGGTCACATTTTGTAATCGAACCTGGATTGAAGGAGAATAAGACGATATATTGCACCAACTTAAACGAATCTCTACTCAAGCTAACATCTTTAATGCAAAATAACCGAAACATACTGAATCTGTGAGAATAAATTTCATCCGTTCAAAATCTGTAAGGCTAACCATCAGGGATTTTCGCAAAAAAACTGAAAACATTAAACATTTTATTGTTGAATTTCCGGTTCAAAATGATTATAGGTAATTGGAATGCTATGTTTAGCAAGAAACTAACGATAATTCGCATATGGAAAGCGTGGTTATTGGAAAAATCGTATTTTGAAATCCACGGTCACATCTTGTAACCGAACCTGGATTGAAGAAGAATAAGACGATATATTGCACCAACTTAAACGAATCTCTACTCAAGCTAACATCTTTAATGCAAAATAACCGAAACATACTGAATCTGTGACAATAAATTTCATCCGTTCAAAATCAGTAAGGCTAACCATCAGGGATTTTCGCAAAAAAACTGAAAACATTAAACATTTTATTGTTGAATTTCCGGTTCAAAATGGTTATAGGTAATGGGAATAATATGTTTAGCAAGAAACTAACGATAATTTGCATATGGAAAGCGTGGTTATTGGAAAAATCGTATTTTGAAATCCACGGTCACATTTTGTAATCGAAGCTGGATTGAAGGAGAGTAAGACGATATATTGCACCAACTTAAACGAATCTCTACTCAAGCTAACATCTTTGATGCAAAATAATCGAAACATACTGAATCTGTGACAATAAATTTCATCCGTTCAAAATCAGTAAGGCTAACTAACCATCAGGGATTTTCGCAAAAAAACTGAAAACATTAAACATTTTATTGTTGAATTTCCGGTTCAAAATGGTTATAGGTAATGGGAATAATATGTTTAGCAAGAAACTAACGATAGTTTGCATATGGAAAGCGTGGTTATTGGAAAAATCGTATTTTGAAATCCACGGTCACATTTTGTAATCGAAGCTGGATTGAAGGAGAGTTAGACGATATATTGCACCAACTTAAACGAATCTCTACTCAAGCTAACATCTTTGATGCAAAATAATCGAAACATACTGAATCTGTGACAATAAATTTCATCCGTTCAAAATCAGTAAGGCTAACTAACCATCAGGGATTTTCGCAAAAAAACTGAAAACATTAAACATTTTATTGTTGAATTTCCGGTTCAAAATGATTATAGGTAATGGGAATAATATGTTTAGCAAGAAACTAACGATAATTTGCATATGGAAAGCGTGGTTATTGGAAAAATCGTATTTTGAAATCCACGGTCACATCTTGTAACCGAACCTGGATTGAAGAAGAATAAGACGATATATTGCACCAACATAAACGAATCTCTACTCAAGCTAACATCTTTAATGCAAAATAACCGAAACATACTGAATCTGTGACAATAAATTTCATCCGTTCAAAATCTGTAAAGCATCAGGGATTTTCGCAAAAAAACTGAAAACATTTTATTGTTGAATTTCCGGTTCAAAATGATTATAGGTAATGGGAACAATATGTTTAGCAAGAAACTAATGATAATTTGCATATGGAAAGCGTGGTTATTGGAAAAATCGTATTTTGAAATAAACGGTCACATTTTGTAATCGAACCTGGATTGAAGGAGAATAAGACGATATATTGCACCAACTTAAACGAATCTCTACTCAAGCTAACATCTTTAATGCAAAATAACCGAAACATACTGAATCTGTGAGAATAAATTTCATCCGTTCAAAATCTGTAAGGCTAACCATCAGGGATTTTCGCAAAAAAACTGAAAACATTAAACATTTTATTGTTGAATTTCCGGTTCAAAATGATTATAGGTAATTGGAATGCTATGTTTAGCAAGAAACTAACGATAATTCGCATATGGAAAGCGTGGTTATTGGAAAAATCGTATTTTGAAATCCACGGTCACATCTTGTAACCGAACCTGGATTGAAGAAGAATAAGACGATATATTGCACCAACTTAAACGAATCTCTACTCAAGCTAACATCTTTAATGCAAAATAACCGAAACATACTGAATCTGTGACAATAAATTTCATCCGTTCAAAATCAGTAAGGCTAACCATCAGGGATTTTCGCAAAAAAACTGAAAACATTAAACATTTTATTGTTGAATTTCCGGTTCAAAATGGTTATAGGTAATGGGAATAATATGTTTAGCAAGAAACTAACGATAATTTGCATATGGAAAGCGTGGTTATTGGAAAAATCGTATTTTGAAATCCACGGTCACATTTTGTAATCGAACCTGGATTGAAGGAGAGTAAGACGATATATTGCACCAACTTAAACGAATCTCTAATCAAGCTAACATCTTTAATGCAAAATAACCGAAACATACTGAATCTGTGACAATAAATTTCATCCGTTCAAAATCTGTAAGGCTAACCATCAGGGATTTTCGCAAAAAAACTGAAAACATTTTATTGTTGAATTTCCGGTTCAAAATGGTTATAGGTAATGGGAATAATATGTTTAGCAAGAAACTAACGATAATTTGCATATGGAAAGCGTGGTTATTGGAAAAATCGTATTTTGAAATCCACGGTCACATTTTGTAATCGAAGCTGGATTGAAGGAGAGTAAGACGATATATTGCACCAACTTAAACGAATCTCTACTCAAGCTAACATCTTTGATGCAAAATAACCGAAACATACTGAATCTGTGACAATAAATTTCATCCGTTCAAAATCAGTAAGGCTAACCATCAGGGATTTTCGCAAAAAAACTGAAAATATTAAACATTTTATTGTTGAATTTCCGGTTCAAAATGGTTATAGGTAATGGGAATAATATGTTTAGCAAGAAACTAACGATAATTTGCATATGGAAAGCGTGGTTATTGGAAAAATCGTATTTTGAAATCCACGGTCACATTTTGTAATCGAAGCTGGATTGAAGGAGAGAGAGTAAGACGATATATTGCACCAACTTAAACGAATCTCTACTCAAGCTAACATCTTTGATGCAAAATAACCGAAACATACTGAATCTGTGACAATCAATTTCATCCGTTCAAAATCAGTAAGGCTAACTAACCATCAGGGATTTTCGCAAAAAAACTAAAAACATTTTATTGTTGAATTTCCGGTTCAAAATGGTTATAGGTAATGGGAATAATATGTTTAGCAAGAAACTAACGATAATTTGCATATGGAAAGCGTGGTTATTGGAAAAATCGTATTTTGAAATCCACGGTCACATTTTGTAATCGAAGCTGGATTGAAGGAGAGTAAGACGATATATTGCACCAACTTAAACGAATCTCTACTCAAGCTAACATCTTTGATGCAAAATAACCGAAACATACTGAATCTGTGACAATAAATTTCATCCGTTCAAAATCAGTAAGGCTAACTAACCATCAGGGATTTTCGCAAAAAAACTGAAAACATTAAACATTTTATTGTTGAATTTCCGGTTCAAAATGATTATAGGTAATGGAAATAATATGTTTAGCAAGAAACTAACGATAATTTGCATATGGAAAGCGTGGTTATTGGAAAAATCGTATTTTGAAATCCACGGTCACATCTTGTAACCGAACCTGGATTGAAGAAGAATAAGACGATATATTGCACCAACATAAACGAATCTCTACTCAAGCTAACATCTTTAATGCAAAATAACCGAAACATACTGAATCTGTGACAATAAATTTCATCCGTTCAAAATCAGTAAGGCTAACCATCAGGGATTTTCGCAAAAAAACTGAAAACATTTTATTGTTGAATTTCCGGTTCAAAATGATTATAGGTAATGGGAATAATATGTTTAGCAAGAAACTAACGATAATTTGCATATGGAAAGCGTGGTTATTGGAAAAATCGTATTTTGAAATCCACGGTCACATTTTGTAATCGAACCTGGATTGAAGGAGAGTAAGACGATATATTGCACCAACTTAAACGAATCTCTACTCAAGCTAACATCTTTAATGCAAAATAATCGAAACATACTGAATCTGTGAGAATAAATTTCATCCGTTCAAAATCTGTAAGGCTAACCATCAGGGATTTTCGCAAAAAAACTGAAAACATTTTATTGTTGAATTTCCGGTTCAAAATGGTTATAGGTAATGGGAATAATATGTTTAGCAAGAAACTAACGATAATTTGCATATGGAAAGCGTGGTTATTGGAAAAATCGTATTTTGAAATCCACGGTCACATTTTGTAATCGAAGCTGGATTGAAGGAGAGAGAGTAAGACGATATATTGCACCAACTTAAACGAATCTCTACTCAAGCTACCATCTTTGATGCAAAATAACCGAAACATACTGAATCTGTGACAATAAATTTCATCCGTTCAAAATCAGTAAGGCTAACTAACCATCAGGGATTTTCGCAAAAAAACTAAAAACATTTTATTGTTGAATTTCCGGTTCAAAATGGTTATAGGTAATGGGAATAATATGTTTAGCAAGAAACTAACGATAATTTGCATATGGAAAGCGTGGTTATTGGAAAAATCGTATTTTGAAATCCACGGTCACATTTTGTAATCGAAGCTGGATTGAAGGAGAGTAAGACGATATATTGCACCAACTTAAACGAATCTCTACTCAAGCTAACATCTTTAATGCAAAATAACCGAAACATACTGAATCTGTGAGAATAAATTTCATCCGTTCAAAATCAGTAAGGCTAACCATCAGGGATTTTCGCACAAAAACTGAAAACATTAAACATTTTATTGTTGAATTTCCGGTTCAAAATGGTTATAGGTAATGGGAATAATATGTTTAGCAAGAAACTAACGATAATTTGCATATGGAAAGCGTGGTTATTGGAAAAATCGTATTTTGAAATCCACGGTCACATTTTGTAATCGAAGCTGGATTGAAGGAGAGTAAGACGATATATTGCACCAACTTAAACGAATCTCTACTCAAGCTAACATCTTTGATGCAAAATAATCGAAACATACTGAATCTGTGACAATAAATTTCATCCGTTCAAAATCAGTAAGGCTAACTAACCATCAGGGATTTTCGCAAAAAAACTGAAAACATTAAACATTTTATTGTTGAATTTCCGGTTCAAAATGATTATAGGTAATGGGAATAATATGTTTAGCAAGAAACTAACGATAATTTGCATATGGAAAGCGTGGTTATTGGAAAAATCGTATTTTGAAATCCACGGTCACATCTTGTAATCGAAGCTGGATTGAAGGAGAGTAAGACGATATATTGCACCAACTTAAACGAATCTCTACTCAAGCTAACATCTTTGATGCAAAATAATCGAAACATACTGAATCTGTGACAATAAATTTCATCCGTTCAAAATCAGTAAGGCTAACTAACCATCAGGGATTTTCGCAAAAAAACTGAAAACATTAAACATTTTATTGTTGAATTTCCGGTTCAAAATGATTATAGGTAATGGGAATAATATGTTTAGCAAGAAACTAACGATAATTTGCATATGGAAAGCGTGGTTATTGGAAAAATCGTATTTTGAAATCCACGGTCACATTTTGTAATCGAAGCTGGATTGAAGGAGAGTAAGACGATATATTGCACCAACTTAAACGAATCTCTACTCAAGCTAACATCTTTGATGCAAAATAATCGAAACATACTGAATCTGTGACAATAAATTTCATCCGTTCAAAATCAGTAAGGCTAACTAACCATCAGGGATTTTCGCAAAAAAACTGAAAACATTAAACATTTTATTGTTGAATTTCCGGTTCAAAATGGTTATAGGTAATGGGAATAATATGTTTAGCAAGAAACTAACGATAGTTTGCATATGGAAAGCGTGGTTATTGGAAAAATCGTATTTTGAAATCCACGGTCACATTTTGTAATCGAAGCTGGATTGAAGGAGAGTTAGACGATATACTGCACCAACTTAAACGAATCTCTACTCAAGCTAACATCTTTGATGCAAAATAATCGAAACATACTGAATCTGTGACAATAAATTTCATCCGTTCAAAATCAGTAAGGCTAACTAACCATCAGGGATTTTCGCAAAAAAACTGAAAACATTAAACATTTTATTGTTGAATTTCCGGTTCAAAATGATTATAGGTAATGGGAATAATATGTTTAGCAAGAAACTAACGATAATTTGCATATGGAAAGCGTGGTTATTGGAAAAATCGTATTTTGAAATCCACGGTCACATCTTGTAACCGAACCTGGATTGAAGAAGAATAAGACGATATATTGCACCAACATAAACGAATCTCTACTCAAGCTAACATCTTTAATGCAAAATAACCGAAACATACTGAATCTGTGACAATAAATTTCATCCGTTCAAAATCTGTAAAGCATCAGGGATTTTCGCAAAAAAACTGAAAACATTTTATTGTTGAATTTCCGGTTCAAAATGATTATAGGTAATGGGAACAATATGTTTAGCAAGAAACTAATGATAATTTGCATATGGAAAGCGTGGTTATTGGAAAAATCGTATTTTGAAATAAACGGTCACATTTTGTAATCGAACCTGGATTGAAGGAGAATAAGACGATATATTGCACCAACTTAAACGAATCTCTACTCAAGCTAACATCTTTAATGCAAAATAACCGAAACATACTGAATCTGTGAGAATAAATTTCATCCGTTTAAAATCTGTAAGGCTAACCATCAGGGATTTTCGCAAAAAAACTGAAAACATTAAACATTTTATTGTTGAATTTCCGGTTCAAAATGATTATAGGTAATTGGAATGCTATGTTTAGCAAGAAACTAACGATAATTCGCATATGGAAAGCGTGGTTATTGGAAAAATCGTATTTTGAAATCCACGGTCACATCTTGTAACCGAACCTGGATTGAAGAAGAATAAGACGATATATTGCACCAACTTAAACGAATCTCTACTCAAGCTAACATCTTTAATGCAAAATAACCGAAACATACTGAATCTGTGACAATAAATTTCATCCGTTCAAAATCAGTAAGGCTAACTAACCATCAGGGATTTTCGCAAAAAAACTGAAAACATTAAACATTTTATTGTTGAATTTCCGGTTCAAAATGATTATAGGTAATGGGAATAATATGTTTAGCAAGAAACTAACGATAATTTGCATATGGAAAGCGTGGTTATTGGAAAAATCGTATTTTGAAATCCACGGTCACATCTTGTAATCGAAGCTGGATTGAAGGAGAGTAAGACGATATATTGCACCAACTTAAACGAATCTCTACTCAAGCTAACATCTTTGATGCAAAATAATCGAAACATACTGAATCTGTGACAATAAATTTCATCCGTTCAAAATCAGTAAGGCTAACTAACCATCAGGGATTTTCGCAAAAAAACTGAAAACATTAAACATTTTATTGTTGAATTTCCGGTTCAAAATGATTATAGGTAATGGGAATAATATGTTTAGCAAGAAACTAACGATAATTTGCATATGGAAAGCGTGGTTATTGGAAAAATCGTATTTTGAAATCCACGGTCACATTTTGTAATCGAAGCTGGATTGAAGGAGAGTAAGACGATATATTGCACCAACTTAAACGAATCTCTACTCAAGCTAACATCTTTGATGCAAAATAATCGAAACATACTGAATCTGTGACAATAAATTTCATCCGTTCAAAATCAGTAAGGCTAACTAACCATCAGGGATTTTCGCAAAAAAACTGAAAACATTAAACATTTTATTGTTGAATTTCCGGTTCAAAATGGTTATAGGTAATGGGAATAATATGTTTAGCAAGAAACTAACGATAGTTTGCATATGGAAAGCGTGGTTATTGGAAAAATCGTATTTTGAAATCCACGGTCACATTTTGTAATCGAAGCTGGATTGAAGGAGAGTTAGACGATATATTGCACCAACTTAAACGAATCTCTACTCAAGCTAACATCTTTGATGCAAAATAATCGAAACATACTGAATCTGTGACAATAAATTTCATCCGTTCAAAATCAGTAAGGCTAACTAACCATCAGGGATTTTCGCAAAAAAACTGAAAACATTAAACATTTTATTGTTGAATTTCCGGTTCAAAATGATTATAGGTAATGGGAATAATATGTTTAGCAAGAAACTAACGATAATTTGCATATGGAAAGCGTGGTTATTGGAAAAATCGTATTTTGAAATCCACGGTCACATCTTGTAACCGAACCTGGATTGAAGAAGAATAAGACGATATATTGCACCAACATAAACGAATCTCTACTCAAGCTAACATCTTTAATGCAAAATAACCGAAACATACTGAATCTGTGACAATAAATTTCATCCGTTCAAAATCTGTAAAGCATCAGGGATTTTCGCAAAAAAACTGAAAACATTTTATTGTTGAATTTCCGGTTCAAAATGATTATAGGTAATGGGAACAATATGTTTAGCAAGAAACTAATGATAATTTGCATATGGAAAGCGTGGTTATTGGAAAAATCGTATTTTGAAATCCAAGGTCACATTTTGTAATCGAAGCTGGATTGAAGGAGAGTAAGACGATATATTGCACCAACTTAAACGAATCTCTACTCAAGCTAACATCTTTGATGCAAAATAACCGAAACATACTGAATCTGTGACAATAAATTTCATCCGTTCAAAATCAGTAAGGCTAACTAACCATCAGGGATTTTCGCAAAAAAACTGAAAACATTAAACATTTTATTGTTGAATTTCCGGTTCAAAATGGTTATAGGTAATGGGAATAATATGTTTAGCAAGAAACTAACGATAATTTGCATATGGAAAGCGTGGTTATTGGAAAAATCGTATTTTGAAATCCACGGTCACATTTTGTAATCGAAGCTGGATTGAAGGAGAGTAAGACGATATATTGCAAGAACTTAAACGAATCTCTACTCAAGCTAACATCTTTGATGCAAAATAACCGAAACATACTGAATCTGTGAGAATAAATTTCATCCGTTCAAAATCAGTAAGGCTTTCAGGGATTTTCGCAAAAAAACATTAAACATTTTATTGTTGAATTTCCGGTTCAAAATGGTTATAGGTAATGGGAATAATATGTTTAGCAAGAAACTAACGATAATTTGCATATGGAAAGCGTGGTTATTGGAAAAATCGTATTTTGAAATCCACGGTCACATTTTGTAATCGAAGCTGGATTGAAGGAGAGAGAGTAAGACGATATATTGCACCAACTTAAACGAATCTCTACTCAAGCTAACATCTTTGATGCAAAATAACCGAAACATACTGAATCTGTGAGAATAAATTTCGTCCGTTCAAAATCTGTAAGGCTAACGATCATGGATTTTCGCAAAAAAACTGAAAACATTTTATTGTTGAATTTCCGGTTCAAAATGATTATAGGTAATTGGAATGATATGTTTAGCAAGAAACTAACGATAATTTGCATATGGAAAGCGTGGTTATTGGAAAAATCGTATTTTGAAATCCACGGTCACATTTTGTAATCGAAGCTGGATTGAAGGAGAGTAAGACGATATATTGCACCAACTTAAACGAATCTCTACTCAAGCTAACATCTTTAATGCAAAATAACCGAAACATACTGAATCTGTGAGAATAAATTTCATCCGTTCAAAATCTGTAAGGCTAACCATCAGGGATTTTCGCAAAAAAACTGAAAACATTTTATTGTTGAATTTCCGGTTCAAAATGATTATAGGTAATGGGAATAATATGTTTAGCAAGAAACTAACGATAATTTGCATATGGAAAGCGTGATTATTGGAAAATCGTATTTTGAAATCCACGGTCACATTTTGTAATCGAAGCTGGATTGAAGGAGAGTAAGACGATATATTGCACCAACTTAAACGAATCTCTACTCAAGCTAACATCTTTGATGCAAAATAACCGAAACATACTGAATCTGTGACAATAAATTTCATCCGTTCAAAATCAGTAAGGCTAACTAACCATCAGGGATTTTCGCAAAAAAACTGAAAACATTTTATTGTTGAATTTCCGGTTCAAAATGATTATAGGTAATTGGAATGATATGTTTAGCAAGAAACTAACGATAGTTTGCATTTGGAAAGCGTGGTTATTGGAAAAATCGTATTTTGAAATCCACGGTCACATTTTGTAATCGAAGCTGGATTGAAGGAGAGTAAGACGATTTATTGCACCAACTTAAACGAATCTCTACTCAAGCTAACATCTTTAATGCAAAATAACCGAAACATACTGAATCTGTGACAATAAATTTCATCCGTTCAAAATCAGTAAGGCTAACTAACCATCAGGGATTTTCGCAAAAAAACTGAAAACATTTTATTGTTGAATTTCCGGTTCAAAATGATTATAGGTAATGGGAATAATATGTTTAGCAAGAAACTAACGATAGTTTGCATATGGAAAGCGTGGTTATTGGAAAAATCGTATTTTGAAATCCACGGTCACATTTTGTAATCGAAGCTGGATTGAAGGAGAGTAAGACGATATATTGCACCAACTTAAACGAATCTCTACTCAAGCTAACATCTTTGATGCAAAATAACCGAAACATACTGAATCTGTGACAATAAATTTCATCCGTTCAAAATCAGTAAGGCTAACCATCAGGGATTTTCGCACAAAAACTGAAAACATTAAACATTTTATTGTTGAATTTCCGGTTCAAAATGGTTATAGGTAATGGGAATAATATGTTTAGCAAGAAACTAACGATAATTTGCATATGGAAAGCGTGGTTATTGGAAAAATCGTATTTTGAAATCCACGGTCACATTTTGTAATCGAAGCTGGATTGAAGGAGAGAGAGTAAGACGATATATTGCACCAACTTAAACGAATCTCTACTCAAGCTAACATCTTTGATGCAAAATAACCGAAACATACTGAATCTGTGACAATAAATTTCATCCGTTCAAAATCAGTAAGGCTAACTAACCATCAGGGATTTTCGCAAAAAAACTGAAAACATTTTATTGTTGAATTTCCGGTTCAAAATGATTATAGGTAATTGGAATAATATGTTTAGCAAGAAACTAACGATAGTTTGCATATGGAAAGCGTGGTTATTGGAAAAATCGTATTTTGAAATCCACGGTCACATTTTGTAATCGAAGCTGGATTGAAGGAGAGTAAGACGATATATTGCACCAACTTAAACGAATCTCTACTCAAGCTAACATCTTTGATGCAAAATAACCGAAACATACTGAATCTGTGACAATAAATTTCATCCGTTCAAAATCAGTAAGGCTAACCATCAGGGATTTTCGCACAAAAACTGAAAACATTAAACATTTTATTGTTGAATTTCCGGTTCAAAATGGTTATAGGTAATGGGAATAATATGTTTAGCAAGAAACTAACGATAATTTGCATATGGAAAGCGTGGTTATTGGAAAAATCGTATTTTGAAATCCACGGTCACATTTTGTAATCGAAGCTGGATTGAAGGAGAGAGAGTAAGACGATATATTGCACTAACTTAAACGAATCTCTACTCAAGCTAACATCTTTGATGCAAAATAACCGAAACATACTGAATCTGTGACAATAAATTTCATCCGTTCAAAATCAGTAAGGCTAACTAACCATCAGGGATTTTCGCAAAAAAACTGAAAACATTTTATTGTTGAATTTCCGGTTCAAAATGATTATAGGTAATGGGAATAATATGTTTAGCAAGAAACTAACGATAATTTGCATATGGAAAGCGTGGTTATTGGAAAAATCGTATTTTGAAATCCACGGTCACATTTTGTAATCGAAGCTGGATTGAAGGAGAGAGAGTAAGACGATATATTGCACCAACTTAAACGAATCTCTACTCAAGCTGACATCTTTGATGCAAAATAACCGAAACATACTGAATCTGTGACAATAAATTTCATCCGTTCAAAATCAGTAAGGCTAACTAACCATCAGGGATTTTCGCAAAAAAACTGAAAACATTTTATTGTTGAATTTCCGGTTCAAAATGATTATAGGTAATGGGAATAATATGTTTAGCAAGAAACTAACGATAATTTGCATATGGAAAGCGTGGTTATTGGAAAAATCGTATTTTGAAATCCACGGTCACATTTTGTAATCGAAGCTGGATTGAAGGAGAGAGAGTAAGACGATATATTGCACCAACTTAAACGAATCTCTACTCAAGCTAACATCTTTGATGCAAAATAACCGAAACATACTGAATCTGTGACAATAAATTTCATCCGTTCAAAATCAGTAAGGCTAACTAACCATCAGGGATTTTCGCAAAAAAACTGAAAACATTTTATTGTTGAATTTCCGGTTCAAAATGATTATAGGTAATGGGAATAATATGTTTAGCAAGAAACTAACGATAATTTGCATATGGAAAGCGTGGTTATTGGAAAAATCGTATTTTGAAATCCACGGTCACATTTTGTAATCGAAGCTGGATTGAAGGAGAGAGAGTAAGACGATATATTGCACCAACTTAAACGAATCTCTACTCAAGCTAACATCTTTGATGCAAAATAACCGAAACATACTGAATCTGTGACAATAAATTTCATCCGTTCAAAATCAGTAAGGCTAACTAACCATCAGGGATTTTCGCAAAAAAACTGAAAACATTTTATTGTTGAATTTCCGGTTCAAAATGATTATAGGTAATGGGAATAATATGTTTAGCAAGAAACTAACGATAGTTTGCATATGGAAAGCGTGGTTATTGGAAAAATCGTATTTTGAAATCCACGGTCACATTTTGTAATCGAAGCTGGATTGAAGGAGAGTAAGACGATATATTGCACCAACTTAAACGAATCTCTACTCAAGCTAACATCTTTGATGCAAAATAACCGAAACATACTGAATCTGTGACAATAAATTTCATCCGTTCAAAATCAGTAAGGCTAACCATCAGGGATTTTCGCACAAAAACTGAAAACATTAAACATTTTATTGTTGAATTTCCGGTTCAAAATGGTTATAGGTAATGGGAATAATATGTTTAGCAAGAAACTAACGATAATTTGCATATGGAAAGCGTGGTTATTGGAAAAATCGTATTTTGAAATCCACGGTCACATTTTGTAATCGAACCTGGATTGAAGGAGAGAGAGTAAGACGATATATTGCACCAACTTAAACGAATCTCTACTCAAGCTAACATCTTTGATGCAAAATAACCGAAACATACTGAATCTGTGACAATAAATTTCATCCGTTCAAAATCAGTAAGGCTAACTAACCATCAGGGATTTTCGCAAAAAAACTGAAAACATTTTATTGTTGAATTTCCGGTTCAAAATGATTATAGGTAATGGGAATAATATGTTTAGCAAGAAACTAACGATAATTTGCATATGGAAAGCGTGGTTATTGGAAAAATCGTATTTTGAAATCCACGGTCACATTTTGTAATCGAAGCTGGATTGAAGGAGAGAGAGTAAGACGATATATTGCACCAACTTAAACGAATCTCTACTCAAGCTAACATCTTTGATGCAAAATAACCGAAACATACTGAATCTGTGACAATAAATTTCATCCGTTCAAAATCAGTAAGGCTAACTAACCATCAGGGATTTTCGCAAAAAAACTGAAAACATTTTATTGTTGAATTTCCGGTTCAAAATGATTATAGGTAATGGGAATAATATGTTTAGCAAGAAACTAACGATAATTTGCATATGGAAAGCGTGGTTATTGGAAAAATCGTATTTTGAAATCCACGGTCACATTTTGTAATCGAAGCTGGATTGAAGGAGAGAGAGTAAGACGATATATTGCACCAACTTAAACGAATCTCTACTCAAGCTAACATCTTTGATGCAAAATAACCGAAACATACTGAATCTGTGACAATAAATTTCATCCGTTCAAAATCAGTAAAGCTAACTAACCATCAGGGATTTTCGCAAAAAAACTGAAAACATTTTATTGTTGAATTTCCGGTTCAAAATGATTATAGGTAATGGGAATAATATGTTTAGCAAGAAACTAACGATAATTTGCATATGGAAAGCGTGGTTATTGGAAAAATCGTATTTTGAAATCCACGGTCACATTTTGTAATCGAAGCTGGATTGAAGGAGAGTAAGACGATATATTGCACCAACTTAAACGAATCTCTACTCAAGCTAACATCTTTGATGCAAAATAACCGAAACATACTGAATCTGTGACAATAAATTTCATCAGTTCAAAATCAGTAAGGCTAACTAACCATCAGGGATTTTCGCAAAAAAACTGAAAACATTAAACATTTTATTGTTGAATTTCCGGTTCAAAATGGTTATAGGTAATGGGAATAATATGTTTAGCAAGAAACTAACGATAATTTGCATATGGAAAGCGTGGTTATTGGAAAAATCGTATTTTGAAATCCACGGTCACATTTTGTAATCGAAGCTGGAGTGAAGGAGAGAGAGTAAGACGATATATTGCACCAACTTAAACGAATCTCTACTCAAGCTAACATCTTTGATGCAAAATAACCGAAACATACTGAATCTGTGACAATAAATTTCATCCGTTCAAAATCAGTAAGGCTAACTAACCATCAGGGATTTTCGCAAAAAAACTGAAAACATTTTATTGTTGAATTTCCGGTTCAAAATGATTATAGGTAATGGGAATAATATGTTTAGCAAGAAACTAACGATAGTTTGCATATGGAAAGCGTGGTTATTGGAAAAATCGTATTTTGAAATCCACGGTCACATTTTGTAATCGAAGCTGGATTGAAGGAGAGTAAGACGATATATTGCACCAACTTAAACGAATCTCTACTCAAGCTAACATCTTTGATGCAAAATAACCGAAACATACTGAATCTGTGACAATAAATTTCATCCGTTCAAAATCAGTAAGGCTAACTAACCATCAGGGATTTTCGCAAAAAAACTGAAAACATTTTATTGTTGAATTTCCGGTTCAAAATGATTATAGGTAATTGGAATGATATGTTTAGCAAGAAACTAACGATAGTTTGCATTTGGAAAGCGTGGTTATTGGAAAAATCGTATTTTGAAATCCACGGTCACATTTTGTAATCGAAGCTGGATTGAAGGAGAGTAAGACGATTTATTGCACCAACTTAAACGAATCTCTACTCAAGCTAACATCTTTAATGCAAAATAACCGAAACATACTGAATCTGTGACAATAAATTTCATCCGTTCAAAATCAGTAAGGCTAACTAACCATCAGGGATTTTCGCAAAAAAACTGAAAACATTTTATTGTTGAATTTCCGGTTCAAAATGATTATAGGTAATGGGAATAATATGTTTAGCAAGAAACTAACGATAGTTTGCATATGGAAAGCGTGGTTATTGGAAAAATCGTATTTTGAAATCCACGGTCACATTTTGTAATCGAAGCTGGATTGAAGGAGAGTAAGACGATATATTGCACCAACTTAAACGAATCTCTACTCAAGCTAACATCTTTGATGCAAAATAACCGAAACATACTGAATCTGTGACAATAAATTTCATCCGTTCAAAATCAGTAAGGCTAACCATCAGGGATTTTCGCACAAAAACTGAAAACATTAAACATTTTATTGTTGAATTTCCGGTTCAAAATGATTATAGGTAATTGGAATGATATGTTTAGCAAGAAACTAACGATAATTTGCATATGGAAAGCGTGATTATTGGAAAAATCGTATTTTGAAATCCACGGTCACATCTTGTAACCGAACCTGGATTGAAGAAGAATAAGACGATATATTGCACCAACTTAAACGAATCTCTACTCAAGCTAACATCTTTGATGCAAAATAACCGAAACATACTGAATCTGTGACAATAAATTTCATCCGTTCAAAATCAGTAAGGCTAACTAACCATCAGGGATTTTCGCAAAAAAACTGAAAACATTTTATTGTTGAATTTCCGGTTCAAAATGATTATAGGTAATTGGAATAATATGTTTAGCAAGAAACTAACGATAGTTTGCATATGGAAAGCGTGGTTATTGGAAAAATCGTATTTTGAAATCCACGGTCACATTTTGTAATCGAAGCTGGATTGAAGGAGAGTAAGACGATATATTGCACCAACTTAAACGAATCTCTACTCAAGCTAACATCTTTGATGCAAAATAACCGAAACATACTGAATCTGTGACAATAAATTTCATCCGTTCAAAATCAGTAAGGCTAACCATCAGGGATTTTCGCACAAAAACTGAAAACATTAAACATTTTATTGTTGAATTTCCGGTTCAAAATGGTTATAGGTAATGGGAATAATATGTTTAGCAAGAAACTAACGATAATTTGCATATGGAAAGCGTGGTTATTGGAAACATCGTATTTTGAAATTCACGGTCACATTTTGTAATCGAAGCTGGATTGAAGGAGAGTAAGACGATATATTGCACCAACTTAAACGAATCTCTACTCAAGCTAACATCTTTGATGCAAAATAACCGAAACATACTGAATCTGTGACAATAAATTTCATCCATTCAAAATCAGTAAGGCTAACTAACCATCAGGGATTTTCGCAAAAAAACTGAAAACATTTTATTGTTGAATTTCCGGTTCAAAATGATTATAGGTAATGGGAATAATATGTTTAGCAAGAAACTAACGATAATTTGCATATGGAAAGCGTGGTTATTGGAAAAATCGTATTTTGAAATCCACGGTCACATTTTGTAATCGAAACTGGATTGAAGGAGAGAGAGTAAGACGATATATTGCACCAACTTAAACGAATCTCTACTCAAGCTAACATCTTTGATGCAAAATAACCGAAACATACTGAATCTGTGACAATAAATTTCATCCGTTCAAAATCAGTAAGGCTAACTAACCATCAGGGATTTTCGCAAAAAAACTGAAAACATTTTATTGTTGAATTTCCGGTTCAAAATGATTATAGGTAATGGGAGTAATATGTTTAGCAAGAAACTAACAATAGTTTGCATATGGAAAGCGTGGTTATTGGAAAAATCGTATTTTGAAATCCACGGTCACATTTTGTAATCGAAGCTGGATTGAAGGAGAGTAAGGCGATATATTGCACCAACTTAAACGAATCTCTACTCAAGCTAACATCTTTGATGCAAAATAACCGAAACATACTGAATCTGTGACAATAAATTTTATCCGTTCAAAATCAGTAAGGCTAACTAACCATCAGGGATTTTCGCAAAAAAACTGAAAACATTTTATTGTTGAATTTCCGGTTCAAAATGATTATAGGTAATGGGAATAATATGTTTAGCAAGAAACTAACAATAGTTTGCATATGGAAAGCGTGGTTATTGGAAAAATCGTATTTTGAAATCCACGGTCACATTTTGTAATCGAAGCTGGATTGAAGGAGAGTAAGACGATATATTGCACCAACTTAAACGAATCTCTACTCAAGCTAACATCTTTGATGCAAAATAACCGAAACATACTGAATCTGTGACAATAAATTTCATCCGTTCAAAATCAGTAAGGCTAACTAACCATCAGGGATTTTCGCAAAAAAACTGAAAACATTTTATTGTTGAATTTCCGGTTCAAAATGATTATAGGTAATTGGAATGATATGTTTAGCAAGAAACTAACGATAATTTGCATATGGAAAGCGTGGTTATTGGAAAAATCGTATTTTGAAATCCACGGTCACATTTTGTAATCGAAGCTGGATTGAAGGAGAGTAAGACGATATATTGCACCAACTTAAACGAATCTCTACTCAAGCTAACATCTTTAATGCAAAATAACCGAAACATACTGAATCTGTGAGAATAAATTTCATCCGTTCAAAATCTGTAAGGCTAACCATCAGGGATTTTCGCAAAAAACTGAAAACATTTTATTGTTGAATTTCCGGTTCAAAATGATTATAGGTAATGGGAATAATATGTTTAGCAAGAAACTAACGATAATTTGCATATGGAAAGCGTGATTATTGGAAAATCGTATTTTGAAATCCACGGTCACATTTTGTAATCGAAGCTGGATTGAAGGAGAGTAAGACGATATATTGCACCAACTTAAACGAATCTCTACTCAAGCTAACATCTTTGATGCAAAATAACCGAAACATACTGAATCTGTGACAATAAATTTCATCCGTTCAAAATCAGTAAGGCTAACCATCAGGGATTTTCGCACAAAAACTGAAAACATTAAACATTTTATTGTTGAATTTCCGGTTCTAAATGATTATAGGTAATGGGAATAATATGTTTAGCAAGAAACTAACGATAATTTGCATATGGAAAGCGTGGTTATTGGAAAAATCGTATTTTGAAATCCACGGTCACATTTTGTAATCGAAGCTGGATTGAAGGAGAGAGAGTAAGACGATATATTGCAAGAACTTAAACGAATCTCTACTCAAGCTAACATCTTTGATGCAAAATAATCGAAACATACTGAATCTGTGACAATAAATTTCATCCGTTCAAAATCAGTAAGGCTAACTAACCATCAGGGATTTTCGCAAAAAAACTGAAAACATTAAACATTTTATTGTTGAATTTCCGGTTCAAAATGATTATAGGTAATTGGAATGATATGTTTAGCAAGAAACTAACGATAATTTGCATATGGAAAGCGTGATTATTGGAAAAATCGTATTTTGAAATCCACGGTCACATCTTGTAACCGAACCTGGATTGAAGAAGAATAAGACGATATATTGCACCAACTTAAACGAATCTCTACTCAAGCTAACATCTTTAATGCAAAATAACCGAAACATACTGAATCTGTGAGAATAAATTTCATCCGTTCAAAATCTGTAAGGCTAACGATCATGGATTTTCGCAAAAAAACTGAAAACATTTTATTGTTGAATTTCCGGTTCAAAATGATTATAGGTAATTGGAATAATATGTTTAGCAAGAAACTAACGATAGTTTGCATATGGAAAGCGTGGTTATTGGAAAAATCGTATTTTGAAATCCACGGTCACATTTTGTAATCGAAGCTGGATTGAAGGAGAGTAAGACGATATATTGCACCAACTTAAACGAATCTCTACTCAAGCTAACATCTTTGATGCAAAATAACCGAAACATACTGAATCTGTGACAATAAATTTCATCCGTTCAAAATCAGTAAGGCTAACCATCAGGGATTTTCGCACAAAAACTGAAAACATTAAACATTTTATTGTTGAATTTCCGGTTCAAAATGGTTATAGGTAATGGGAATAATATGTTTAGCAAGAAACTAACGATAATTTGCATATGGAAAGCGTGGTTATTGGAAAAATCGTATTTTGAAATCCACGGTCACATTTTGTAATCGAAGCTGGATTGAAGGAGAGAGAGTAAGACGATATATTGCACTAACTTAAACGAATCTCTACTCAAGCTAACATCTTTGATGCAAAATAACCGAAACATACTGAATCTGTGACAATAAATTTCATCCGTTCAAAATCAGTAAGGCTAACTAACCATCAGGGATTTTCGCAAAAAAACTGAAAACATTTTATTGTTGAATTTCCGGTTCAAAATGATTATAGGTAATGGGAATAATATGTTTAGCAAGAAACTAACGATAATTTGCATATGGAAAGCGTGGTTATTGGAAAAATCGTATTTTGAAATCCACGGTCACATTTTGTAATCGAAGCTGGATTGAAGGAGAGAGAGTAAGACGATATATTGCACCAACTTAAACGAATCTCTACTCAAGCTGACATCTTTGATGCAAAATAACCGAAACATACTGAATCTGTGACAATAAATTTCATCCGTTCAAAATCAGTAAGGCTAACTAACCATCAGGGATTTTCGCAAAAAAACTGAAAACATTAAACATTTTATTGTTGAATTTCCGGTTCAAAATGATTATAGGTAATTGGAATGATATGTTTAGCAAGAAACTAACGATAGTTTGCATTTGGAAAGCGTGGTTATTGGAAAAATCGTATTTTGAAATCCACGGTCACATTTTGTAATCGAAGCTGGATTGAAGGAGAGTAAGACGATATATTGCACCAACTTAAACGAATCTCTACTCAAGCTAACATCTTTGATGCAAAATAACCGAAACATACTGAATCTGTGAGAATAAATTTCGTCCGTTCAAAATCTGTAAGGCTAACTAACCATCAGGGATTTTCGCAAAAAAACTGAAAACATTTTATTGTTGAATTTCCGGTTCAAAATGATTATAGGTAATTGGAATGATATGTTTAGCAAGAAACTAACGATAATTTGCATATGGAAAGCGTGGTTATTGGAAAAATCGTATTTTGAAATCCACGGTCACATTTTGTAATCGAAGCTGGATTGAAGGAGAGTAAGACGATATATTGCACCAACTTAAACGAATCTCTACTCAAGCTAACATCTTTAATGCAAAATAACCGAAACATACTGAATCTGTGAGAATAAATTTCATCCGTTCAAAATCTGTAAGGCTAACCATCAGGGATTTTCGCAAAAAAACTGAAAACATTTTATTGTTGAATTTCCGGTTCAAAATGATTATAGGTAATGGGAATAATATGTTTAGCAAGAAACTAACGATAATTTGCATATGGAAAGCGTGATTATTGGAAAATCGTATTTTGAAATCCACGGTCACATTTTGTAATCGAAGCTGGATTGAAGGAGAGTAAGACGATATATTGCACCAACTTAAACGAATCTCTACTCAAGCTAACATCTTTGATGCAAAATAACCGAAACATACTGAATCTGTGACAATAAATTTCATCCGTTCAAAATCAGTAAGGCTAACCATCAGGGATTTTCGCACAAAAACTGAAAACATTAAACATTTTATTGTTGAATTTCCGGTTCTAAATGATTATAGGTAATGGGAATAATATGTTTAGCAAGAAACTAACGATAATTTGCATATGGAAAGCGTGGTTATTGGAAAAATCGTATTTTGAAATCCACGGTCACATTTTGTAATCGAAGCTGGATTGAAGGAGAGAGAGTAAGACGATATATTGCAAGAACTTAAACGAATCTCTACTCAAGCTAACATCTTTGATGCAAAATAATCGAAACATACTGAATCTGTGACAATAAATTTCATCCGTTCAAAATCAGTAAGGCTAACTAACCATCAGGGATTTTCGCAAAAAAACTGAAAACATTAAACATTTTATTGTTGAATTTCCGGTTCAAAATGATTATAGGTAATTGGAATGATATGTTTAGCAAGAAACTAACGATAATTTGCATATGGAAAGCGTGATTATTGGAAAAATCGTATTTTGAAATCCACGGTCACATCTTGTAACCGAACCTGGATTGAAGAAGAATAAGACGATATATTGCACCAACTTAAACGAATCTCTACTCAAGCTAACATCTTTAATGCAAAATAACCGAAACATACTGAATCTGTGAGAATAAATTTCATCCGTTCAAAATCTGTAAGGCTAACCATCAGGGATTTTCGCAAAAAAACTGAAAACATTAAACATTTTATTGTTGAATTTCCGGTTCAAAATGGTTATAGGTAATGGGAATAATATGTTTAGCAAGAAACTAACGATAATTTGCATATGGAAAGCGTGGTTATTGGAAAAATCGTATTTTGAAATCCACGGTCACATTTTGTAATCGAAGCTGGATTGAAGGAGAGTAAGACGATATATTGCACCAACTTAAACGAATCTCTACTCAAGCTAACATCTTTGATGCAAAATAACCGAAACATACTGAATCTGTGACAATAAATTTCATCCGTTCAAAATCAGTAAGGCTAACTAACCATCAGGGATTTTCGCAAAAAAACTGAAAACATTTTATTGTTGAATTTCCGGTTCAAAATGATTATAGGTAATTGGAATGATATGTTTAGCAAGAAACTAACGATAGTTTGCATTTGGAAAGCGTGGTTATTGGAAAAATCGTATTTTGAAATCCACGGTCACATTTTGTAATCGAAGCTGGATTGAAGGAGAGTAAGACGATATATTGCACCAACTTAAACGAATCTCTACTCAAGCTAACATCTTTAATGCAAAATAACCGAAACATACTGAATCTGTGACAATAAATTTCATCCGTTCAAAATCAGTAAGGCTAACTAACCATCAGGGATTTTCGCAAAAAAACTGAAAACATTTTATTGTTGAATTTCCGGTTCAAAATGATTATAGGTAATGGGAATAATATGTTTAGCAAGAAACTAACGATAGTTTGCATATGGAAAGCGTGGTTATTGGAAAAATCGTATTTTGAAATCCACGGTCACATTTTGTAATCGAAGCTGGATTGAAGGAGAGTAAGACGATATATTGCACCAACTTAAACGAATCTCTACTCAAGCTAACATCTTTGATGCAAAATAACCGAAACATACTGAATCTGTGACAATAAATTTCATCCGTTCAAAATCAGTAAGGCTAACCATCAGGGATTTTCGCAAAAAAACTGAAAACATTAAACATTTTATTGTTGAATTTCCGGTTCAAAATGGTTATAGGTAATGGGAATAATATGTTTAGCAAGAAACTAACGATAATTTGCATATGGAAAGCGTGGTTATTGGAAAAATCGTATTTTGAAATCCACGGTCACATTTTGTAATCGAAGCTGGATTGAAGGAGAGAGAGTAAGACGATATATTGCACCAACTTAAACGAATCTCTACTCAAGCTAACATCTTTGATGCAAAATAACCGAAACATACTGAATCTGTGACAATAAATTTCATCCGTTCAAAATCAGTAAGGCTAACTAACCATCAGGGATTTTCGCAAAAAAACTGAAAACATTTTATTGTTGAATTTCCGGTTCAAAATGATTATAGGTAATTGGAATAATATGTTTAGCAAGAAACTAACGATAGTTTGCATATGGAAAGCGTGGTTATTGGAAAAATCGTATTTTGAAATCCACGGTCACATTTTGTAATCGAAGCTGGATTGAAGGAGAGTAAGACGATATATTGCACCAACTTAAACGAATCTCTACTCAAGCTAACATTTTTGATGCAAAATAACCGAAACATACTGAATCTGTGACAATAAATTTCATCCGTTCAAAATCAGTAAGGCTAACCATCAGGGATTTTCGCACAAAAACTGAAAACATTAAACATTTTATTGTTGAATTTCCGGTTCAAAATGGTTATAGGTAATGGGAATAATATGTTTAGCAAGAAACTAACGATAATTTGCATATGGAAAGCGTGGTTATTGGAAAAATCGTATTTTGAAATCCACGGTCACATTTTGTAATCGAAGATGGATTGAAGGAGAGAGAGTAAGACGATATATTGCACTAACTTAAACGAATCTCTACTCAAGCTAACATCTTTGATGCAAAATAACCGAAACATACTGAATCTGTGACAATAAATTTCATCCGTTCAAAATCAGTAAGGCTAACTAACCATCAGGGATTTTCGCAAAAAAACTGAAAACATTTTATTGTTGAATTTCCGGTTCAAAATGATTATAGGTAATGGGAATAATATGTTTAGCAAGAAACTAACGATAATTTGCATATGGAAAGCGTGGTTATTGGAAAAATCGTATTTTGAAATCCACGGTCACATTTTGTAATCGAAGCTGGATTGAAGGAGAGAGAGTAAGACGATATATTGCACCAACTTAAACGAATCTCTACTCAAGCTGACATCTTTGATGCAAAATAACCGAAACATACTGAATCTGTGACAATAAATTTCATCCGTTCAAAATCAGTAAGGCTAACTAACCATCAGGGATTTTCGCAAAAAAACTGAAAACATTTTATTGTTGAATTTCCGGTTCAAAATGATTATAGGTAATGGGAATAATATGTTTAGCAAGAAACTAACGATAATTTGCATATGGAAAGCGTGGTTATTGGAAAAATCGTATTTTGAAATCCACGGTCACATTTTGTAATCGAAGCTGGATTGAAGGAGAGAGAGTAAGACGATATATTGCACCAACTTAAACGAATCTCTACTCAAGCTAACATCTTTGATGCAAAATAACCGAAACATACTGAATCTGTGACAATAAATTTCATCCGTTCAAAATCAGTAAGGCTAACTAACCATCAGGGATTTTCGCAAAAAAACTGAAAACATTTTATTGTTGAATTTCCGGTTCAAAATGATTATAGGTAATGGGAATAATATGTTTAGCAAGAAACTAACGATAATTTGCATATGGAAAGCGTGGTTATTGGAAAAATCGTATTTTGAAATCCACGGTCACATTTTGTAATCGAAGCTGGATTGAAGGAGAGAGAGTAAGACGATATATTGCACCAACTTAAACGAATCTCTACTCAAGCTAACATCTTTGATGCAAAATAACCGAAACATACTGAATCTGTGACAATAAATTTCATCCGTTCAAAATCAGTAAGGCTAACTAACCATCAGGGATTTTCGCAAAAAAACTGAAAACATTTTATTGTTGAATTTCCGGTTCAAAATGATTATAGGTAATGGGAATAATATGTTTAGCAAGAAACTAACGATAGTTTGCATATGGAAAGCGTGGTTATTGGAAAAATCGTATTTTGAAATCCACGGTCACATTTTGTAATCGAAGCTGGATTGAAGGAGAGTAAGACGATATATTGCACCAACTTAAACGAATCTCTACTCAAGCTAACATCTTTGATGCAAAATAACCGAAACATACTGAATCTGTGACAATAAATTTCATCCGTTCAAAATCAGTAAGGCTAACCATCAGGGATTTTCGCACAAAAACTGAAAACATTAAACATTTTATTGTTGAATTTCCGGTTCAAAATGGTTATAGGTAATGGGAATAATATGTTTAGCAAGAAACTAACGATAATTTGCATATGGAAAGCGTGGTTATTGGAAAAATCGTATTTTGAAATCCACGGTCACATTTTGTAATCGAAGCTGGATTGAAGGAGAGAGAGTAAGACGATATATTGCACCAACTTAAACGAATCTCTACTCAAGCTAACATCTTTGATGCAAAATAACCGAAACATACTGAATCTGTGACAATAAATTTCATCCGTTCAAAATCAGTAAGGCTAACTAACCATCAGGGATTTTCGCAAAAAAACTGAAAACATTTTATTGTTGAATTTCCGGTTCAAAATGATTATAGGTAATGGGAATAATATGTTTAGCAAGAAACTAACGATAATTTGCATATGGAAAGCGTGGTTATTGGAAAAATCGTATTTTGAAATCCACGGTCACATTTTGTAATCGAAGCTGGATTGAAGGAGAGAGAGTAAGACGATATATTGCACCAACTTAAACGAATCTCTACTCAAGCTAACATCTTTGATGCAAAATAACCGAAACATACTGAATCTGTGACAATAAATTTCATCCGTTCAAAATCAGTAAGGCTAACTAACCATCAGGGATTTTCGCAAAAAAACTGAAAACATTTTATTGTTGAATTTCCGGTTCAAAATGATTATAGGTAATGGGAATAATATGTTTAGCAAGAAACTAACGATAATTTGCATATGGAAAGCGTGGTTATTGGAAAAATCGTATTTTGAAATCCACGGTCACATTTTGTAATCGAAGCTGGATTGAAGGAGAGTAAGACGATATATTGCACCAACTTAAACGAATCTCTACTCAAGCTAACATCTTTGATGCAAAATAACCGAAACATACTGAATCTGTGACAATAAATTTCATCAGTTCAAAATCAGTAAGGCTAACTAACCATCAGGGATTTTCGCAAAAAAACTGAAAACATTAAACATTTTATTGTTGAATTTCCGGTTCAAAATGGTTATAGGTAATGGGAATAATATGTTTAGCAAGAAACTAACGATAATTTGCATATGGAAAGCGTGGTTATTGGAAAAATCGTATTTTGAAATCCACGGTCACATTTTGTAATCGAAGCTGGATTGAAGGAGAGTAAGACGATATATTGCACCAACTTAAACGAATCTCTACTCAAGCTAACATCTTTGATGCAAAATAACCGAAACATACTGAATCTGTGACAATAAATTTCATCCGTTCAAAATCAGTAAGGCTAACCATCAGGGATTTTCGCACAAAAACTGAAAACATTAAACATTTTATTGTTGAATTTCCGGTTCAAAATGGTTATAGGTAATGGGAATAATATGTTTAGCAAGAAACTAACGATAATTTGCATATGGAAAGCGTGGTTATTGGAAAAATCGTATTTTGAAATCCACGGTCACATTTTGTAATCGAAGCTGGATTGAAGGAGAGAGAGTAAGACGATATATTGCACCAACTTAAACGAATCTCTACTCAAGCTAACATCTTTGATGCAAAATAACCGAAACATACTGAATCTGTGACAATAAATTTCATCCGTTCAAAATCAGTAAGGCTAACTAACCATCAGGGATTTTCGCAAAAAAACTGAAAACATTTTATTGTTGAATTTCCGGTTCAAAATGATTATAGGTAATGGGAATAATATGTTTAGCAAGAAACTAACGATAGTTTGCATATGGAAAGCGTGGTTATTGGAAAAATCGTATTTTGAAATCCACGGTCACATTTTGTAATCGAAGCTGGATTGAAGGAGAGTAAGACGATATATTGCACCAACTTAAACGAATCTCTACTCAAGCTAACATCTTTGATGCAAAATAACCGAAACATACTGAATCTGTGACAATAAATTTCATCCGTTCAAAATTAGTAAGGCTAACCATCAGGGATTTTCGCACAAAAACTGAAAACATTAAACATTTTATTGTTGAATTTCCGGTTCAAAATGGTTATAGGTAATGGGAATAATATGTTTAGCAAGAAACTAACGATAATTTGCATATGGAAAGCGTGGTTATTGGAAACATCGTATTTTGAAATCCACGGTCACATTTTGTAATCGAAGCTGGATTGAAGGAGAGTAAGACGATATATTGCACCAACTTAAACGAATCTCTACTCAAGCTAACATCTTTGATGCAAAATAACCGAAACATACTGAATCTGTGACAATAAATTTCATCCATTCAAAATCAGTAAGGCTAACTAACCATCAGGGATTTTCGCAAAAAAACTGAAAACATTTTATTGTTGAATTTCCGGTTCAAAATGATTATAGGTAATGGGAATAATATGTTTAGCAAGAAACTAACGATAATTTGCATATGGAAAGCGTGGTTATTGGAAAAATCGTATTTTGAAATCCACGGTCACATTTTGTAATCGAAACTGGATTGAAGGAGAGAGAGTAAGACGATATATTGCACCAACTTAAACGAATCTCTACTCAAGCTAACATCTTTGATGCAAAATAACCGAAACATACTGAATCTGTGACAATAAATTTCATCCGTTCAAAATCAGTAAGGCTAACTAACCATCAGGGATTTTCGCAAAAAAACTGAAAACATTTTATTGTTGAATTTCCGGTTCAAAATGATTATAGGTAATGGGAATAATATGTTTAGCAAGAAACTAACAATAGTTTGCATATGGAAAGCGTGGTTATTGGAAAAATCGTATTTTGAAATCCACGGTCACATTTTGTAATCGAAGCTGGATTGAAGGAGAGTAAGGCGATATATTGCACCAACTTAAACGAATCTCTACTCAAGCTAACATCTTTGATGCAAAATAACCGAAACATACTGAATCTGTGACAATAAATTTTATCCGTTCAAAATCAGTAAGGCTAACTAACCATCAGGGATTTTCGCAAAAAAACTGAAAACATTTTATTGTTGAATTTCCGGTTCAAAATGATTATAGGTAATGGGAATAATATGTTTAGCAAGAAACTAACAATAGTTTGCATATGGAAAGCGTGGTTATTGGAAAAATCGTATTTTGAAATCCACGGTCACATTTTGTAATCGAAGCTGGATTGAAGGAGAGTAAGACGATATATTGCACCAACTTAAACGAATCTCTACTCAAGCTAACATCTTTGATGCAAAATAACCGAAACATACTGAATCTGTGACAATAAATTTCATCCGTTCAAAATCAGTAAGGCTAACTAACCATCAGGGATTTTCGCAAAAAAACTGAAAACATTAAACATTTTATTGTTGAATTTCCGGTTCAAAATGATTATAGGTAATTGGAATGATATGTTTAGCAAGAAACTAACGATAATTTGCATATGGAAAGCGTGGTTATTGGAAAAATCGTATTTTGAAATCCACGGTCACATTTTGTAATCGAAGCTGGATTGAAGGAGAGTAAGACGATATATTGCACCAACTTAAACGAATCTCTACTCAAGCTAACATCTTTAATGCAAAATAACCGAAACATACTGAATCTGTGAGAATAAATTTCATCCGTTCAAAATCTGTAAGGCTAACCATCAGGGATTTTCGCAAAAAACTGAAAACATTTTATTGTTGAATTTCCGGTTCAAAATGATTATAGGTAATTGGAATGATATGTTTAGCAAGAAACTAACGATAATTTGCATATGGAAAGCGTGGTTATTGGAAAAATCGTATTTTGAAATCCACGGTCACATTTTGTAATCGAAGCTGGATTGAAGGAGAGTAAGACGATATATTGCACCAACTTAAACGAATCTCTACTCAAGCTAACATCTTTAATGCAAAATAACCGAAACATACTGAATCTGTGAGAATAAATTTCATCCGTTCAAAATCTGTAAGGCTAACCATCAGGGATTTTCGCAAAAAACTGAAAACATTTTATTGTTGAATTTCCGGTTCAAAATGATTATAGGTAATGGGAATAATATGTTTAGCAAGAAACTAACGATAATTTGCATATGGAAAGCGTGGTTATTGGAAAAATCGTATTTTGAAATCCACGGTCACATTTTGTAATCGAAGCTGGATTGAAGGAGAGAGAGTAAGACGATATATTGCACCAACTTAAACGAATCTCTACTCAAGCTAACATCTTTGATGCAAAATAACCGAAACATACTGAATCTGTGACAATAAATTTTATCCGTTCAAAATCAGTAAGGCTAACTAACCATCAGGGATTTTCGCAAAAAAACTGAAAACATTTTATTGTTGAATTTCCGGTTCAAAATGATTATAGGTAATGGGAATAATATGTTTAGCAAGAAACTAACAATAGTTTGCATATGGAAAGCGTGGTTATTGGAAAAATCGTATTTTGAAATCCACGGTCACATTTTGTAATCGAAGCTGGATTGAAGGAGAGTAAGACGATATATTGCACCAACTTAAACGAATCTCTACTCAAGCTAACATCTTTGATGCAAAATAACCGAAACATACTGAATCTGTGACAATAAATTTCATCCGTTCAAAATTAGTAAGGCTAACCATCAGGGATTTTCGCACAAAAACTGAAAACATTAAACATTTTATTGTTGAATTTCCGGTTCAAAATGGTTATAGGTAATGGGAATAATATGTTTAGCAAGAAACTAACGATAATTTGCATATGGAAAGCGTGGTTATTGGAAACATCGTATTTTGAAATCCACGGTCACATTTTGTAATCGAAGCTGGATTGAAGGAGAGTAAGACGATATATTGCACCAACTTAAACGAATCTCTACTCAAGCTAACATCTTTAATGCAAAATAACCGAAACATACTGAATCTGTGACAATAAATTTCATCCGTTCAAAATCAGTAAGGCTCAGGGATTCTCGGGGATTTTCATCAGGGATTTTCGCAAAAAAACTGAAAACATTTTATTGTTGAATTTCCGGTTCAAAATGATTATAGGTAATGGGAATAATATATTTAGCAAGAAACTAACGATAATTTGCATATGGAAAGCGTGGTTATTGGAAAAATCGTATTTTGAAATCCACGGCCACATTTTGTAATCGAACCTGGATTGAAGGAGAGTAAGACGATATATTGCACCAACTTAAACGAATCTCTACTCAAGCTAACATCTTTGATGCAAAATAATCGAAACATACTGAATCTGTGACAATAAATTTCATCCGTTCAAAATCAGTAAGGCTAACTAACCATCAGGGATTTTCGCAAAAAAACTGAAAACATTTTATTGTTGAATTTCCGGTTCAAAATGATTATAGGTAATTGGAATGATATGTTTAGCAAGAAACTAACGATAATTTGCATATGGAAAGCGTGGTTATTGGAAAAATCGTATTTTGAAATCCACGGTCACATTTTGTAATCGAAGCTGGATTGAAGGAGAGTAAGACGATATATTGCACCAACTTAAACGAATCTCTACTCAAGCTAACATCTTTGATGCAAAATAATCGAAACATACTGAATCTGTGACAATAAATTTCATCCGTTCAAAATCAGTAAGGCTAACTAACCATCAGGGATTTTCGCAAAAAAACTGAAAACATTTTATTGTTGAATTTCCGGTTCAAAATGATTATAGGTAATTGGAATGATATGTTTAGCAAGAAACTAACGATAATTTGCATATGGAAAGCGTGGTTATTGGAAAAATCGTATTTTGAAATCCACGGTCACATTTTGTAATCGAAGCTGGATTGAAGGAGAGTAAGACGATATATTGCACCAACTTAAACGAATCTCTACTCAAGCTAACATCTTTAATGCAAAATAACCGAAACATACTGAATCTGTGAGAATAAATTTCATCCGTTCAAAATCTGTAAGGCTAACCATCAGGGATTTTCGCAAAAAACTGAAAACATTTTATTGTTGAATTTCCGGTTCAAAATGATTATAGGTAATTGGAATGATATGTTTAGCAAGAAACTAACGATAATTTGCATATGGAAAGCGTGGTTATTGGAAAAATCGTATTTTGAAATCCACGGTCACATTTTGTAATCGAAGCTGGATTGAAGGAGAGTAAGACGATATATTGCACCAACTTAAACGAATCTCTACTCAAGCTAACATCTTTAATGCAAAATAACCGAAACATACTGAATCTGTGAGAATAAATTTCATCCGTTCAAAATCTGTAAGGCTAACCATCAGGGATTTTCGCAAAAAACTGAAAACATTTTATTGTTGAATTTCCGGTTCAAAATGATTATAGGTAATGGGAATAATATGTTTAGCAAGAAACTAACGATAATTTGCATATGGAAAGCGTGGTTATTGGAAAAATCGTATTTTGAAATCCACGGTCACATTTTGTAATCGAACCTGGATTGAAGGAGAGTAAGACGATATATTGCACCAACTTAAACGAATCTCTACTCAAGCAACATCTTTGATGCAAAATAACCGAAACATACTGAATCTGTGACAATAAATTTCATCCGTTCAAAATCAGTAAGGCTAACTAACCATCAGGGATTTTCGCAAAAAAACTGAAAACATTTTATTGTTGAATTTCCGGTTCAAAATGATTATAGGTAATTGGAATGATATGTTTAGCAAGAAACTAACGATAATTTTCATATGGAAAGCGTGCTTATTGGAAAAATCGTATTTTGAAATCCACGGTCACATTTTGTAATCGAAGCTGGATTGAAGGAGAGTAAGACGATATATTGCACCAACTTAAACGAATCTCTACTCAAGCTAACATCTTTAATGCAAAATAACCGAAACATACTGAATCTGTGAGAATAAATTTCATCCGTTCAAAATCTGTAAGGCTAACCATCAGGGATTTTCGCAAAAAAACTGAAAACATTTTATTGTTGAATTTCCGGTTCAAAATGATTATAGGTAATGGGAATAATATGTTTAGCAAGAAACTAACAATAATTTGCATATGGAAAGCGTGGTTATTGGAAAAATCGTATTTTGAAATCCACGGTCACATTTTGTAATCGAACCTGGATTGAAGGAGAGTAAGACGATATATTGCACCAACTTAAACGAATCTCTACTCAAGCTACCATCTTTGATGCAAAATAATCGAAACATACTGAATCTGTGACAATAAATTTCATCCGTTCAAAATCAGTAAGGCTAACTAACCATCAGGGATTTTCGCAAAAAAACTGAAAACATTTTATTGTTGAATTTCCGGTTCAAAATGATTATAGGTAATTGGAATGATATGTTTAGCAAGAAACTAACGATAATTTGCATATGTAAAGCGTGGTTATTGGAAAAATCGTATTTTGAAATCCACGGTCACATTTTGTAATCGAAGCTGGATTGAAGGAGAGTAAGACGATATATTGCACCAACTTAAACGAATCTCTACTCAAGCTAACATCTTTGATGCAAAATAATCGAAACATACTGAATCTGTGACAATAAATTTCATCCGTTCAAAATCAGTAAGGCTAACTAACCATCAGGGATTTTCGCAAAAAAACTGAAAACATTTTATTGTTGAATTTCCGGTTCAAAATGATTATAGGTAATTGGAATGATATGTTTAGCAAGAAACTAACGATAATTTGCATATGGAAAGCGTGGTTATTGGAAAAATCGTATTTTGAAATCCACGGTCACATTTTGTAATCGAAGCTGGATTGAAGGAGAGTAAGACGATATATTGCACCAACTTAAACGAATCTCTACTCAAGCTAACATCTTTAATGCAAAATAACCGAAACATACTGAATCTGTGAGAATAAATTTCATCCGTTCAAAATCTGTAAGGCTAACCATCAGGGATTTTCGCAAAAAACTGAAAACATTTTATTGTTGAATTTCCGGTTCAAAATGATTATAGGTAATTGGAATGATATGTTTAGCAAGAAACTAACGATAATTTGCATATGGAAAGCGTGGTTATTGGAAAAATCGTATTTTGAAATCCACGGTCACATTTTGTAATCGAACCTGGATTGAAGGAGAGTAAGACGATATATTGCACCAACTTAAACGAATCTCTACTCAAGCTAACATCTTTGATGCAAAATAATCGAAACATACTGAATCTGTGACAATAAATTTCATCCGTTCAAAATCAGTAAGGCTAACTAACCATCAGGGATTTTCGCAAAAAAACTGAAAACATTTTATTGTTGAATTTCCGGTTCAAAATGATTATAGGTAATGGGAATAATATGTTTAGCAAGAAACTAACGATAATTTGCATATGGAAAGCGTGGTTATTGGAAAAATCGTATTTTGAAATCCACGGTCACATTTTGTAATCGAAGCTGGATTGAAGGAGAGTAAGACGATATATTGCACCAACTTAAACGAATCTCTACTCAAGCTAACATCTTTAATGCAAAATAACCGAAACATACTGAATCTGTGACAATAAATTTCATCCGTTCAAAATCAGTAAGGCTCAGGGATTCTCGGGGATTTTCATCAGGGATTTTCGCAAAAAAACTGAAAACATTTTATTGTTGAATTTCCGGTTCAAAATGATTATAGGTAATGGGAATAATATGTTTAGCAAGAAACTAACGATAATTTGCATATGGAAAGCGTGGTTATTGGAAAAATCGTATTTTGAAATCCACGGCCACATTTTGTAATCGAACCTGGATTGAAGGAGAGTAAGACGATATATTGCACCAACTTAAACGAATCTCTACTCAAGCTAACATCTTTGATGCAAAATAATCGAAACATACTGAATCTGTGACAATAAATTTCATCCGTTCAAAATCAGTAAGGCTAACTAACCATCAGGGATTTTCGCAAAAAAACTGAAAACATTTTATTGTTGAATTTCCGGTTCAAAATGATTATAGGTAATTGGAATGATATGTTTAGCAAGAAACTAACGATAATTTGCATATGGAAAGCGTGGTTATTGGAAAAATCGTATTTTGAAATCCACGGTCACATTTTGTAATCGAAGCTGGATTGAAGGAGAGTAAGACGATATATTGCACCAACTTAAACGAATCTCTACTCAAGCTAACATCTTTGATGCAAAATAATCGAAACATACTGAATCTGTGACAATAAATTTCATCCGTTCAAAATCAGTAAGGCTAACTAACCATCAGGGATTTTCGCAAAAAAACTGAAAACATTTTATTGTTGAATTTCCGGTTCAAAATGATTATAGGTAATTGGAATGATATGTTTAGCAAGAAACTAACGATAATTTGCATATGGAAAGCGTGGTTATTGGAAAAATCGTATTTTGAAATCCACGGTCACATTTTGTAATCGAAGCTGGATTGAAGGAGAGTAAGACGATATATTGCACCAACTTAAACGAATCTCTACTCAAGCTAACATCTTTAATGCAAAATAACCGAAACATACTGAATCTGTGAGAATAAATTTCATCCGTTCAAAATCTGTAAGGCTAACCATCAGGGATTTTCGCAAAAAACTGAAAACATTTTATTGTTGAATTTCCGGTTCAAAATGATTATAGGTAATTGGAATGATATGTTTAGCAAGAAACTAACGATAATTTGCATATGGAAAGCGTGGTTATTGGAAAAATCGTATTTTGAAATCCACGGTCACATTTTGTAATCGAAGCTGGATTGAAGGAGAGTAAGACGATATATTGCACCAACTTAAACGAATCTCTACTCAAGCTAACATCTTTAATGCAAAATAACCGAAACATACTGAATCTGTGAGAATAAATTTCATCCGTTCAAAATCTGTAAGGCTAACCATCAGGGATTTTCGCAAAAAACTGAAAACATTTTATTGTTGAATTTCCGGTTCAAAATGATTATAGGTAATGGGAATAATATGTTTAGCAAGAAACTAACGATAATTTGCATATGGAAAGCGTGGTTATTGGAAAAATCGTATTTTGAAATCCACGGTCACATTTTGTAATCGAACCTGGATTGAAGGAGAGTAAGACGATATATTGCACCAACTTAAACGAATCTCTACTCAAGCAACATCTTTGATGCAAAATAACCGAAACATACTGAATCTGTGACAATAAATTTCATCCGTTCAAAATCAGTAAGGCTAACTAACCATCAGGGATTTTCGCAAAAAAACTGAAAACATTTTATTGTTGAATTTCCGGTTCAAAATGATTATAGGTAATTGGAATGATATGTTTAGCAAGAAACTAACGATAATTTTCATATGGAAAGCGTGCTTATTGGAAAAATCGTATTTTGAAATCCACGGTCACATTTTGTAATCGAAGCTGGATTGAAGGAGAGTAAGACGATATATTGCACCAACTTAAACGAATCTCTACTCAAGCTAACATCTTTAATGCAAAATAACCGAAACATACTGAATCTGTGAGAATAAATTTCATCCGTTCAAAATCTGTAAGGCTAACCATCAGGGATTTTCGCAAAAAAACTGAAAACATTTTATTGTTGAATTTCCGGTTCAAAATGATTATAGGTAATGGGAATAATATGTTTAGCAAGAAACTAACAATAATTTGCATATGGAAAGCGTGGTTATTGGAAAAATCGTATTTTGAAATCCACGGTCACATTTTGTAATCGAACCTGGATTGAAGGAGAGTAAGACGATATATTGCACCAACTTAAACGAATCTCTACTCAAGCTAACATCTTTGATGCAAAATAATCGAAACATACTGAATCTGTGACAATAAATTTCATCCGTTCAAAATCAGTAAGGCTAACTAACCATCAGGGATTTTCGCAAAAAAACTGAAAACATTTTATTGTTGAATTTCCGGTTCAAAATGATTATAGGTAATTGGAATGATATGTTTAGCAAGAAACTAACGATAATTTGCATATGGAAAGCGTGGTTATTGGAAAAATCGTATTTTGAAATCCACGGTCACATTTTGTAATCGAAGCTGGATTGAAGGAGAGTAAGACGATATATTGCACCAACTTAAACGAATCTCTACTCAAGCTAACATCTTTGATGCAAAATAATCGAAACATACTGAATCTGTGACAATAAATTTCATCCGTTCAAAATCAGTAAGGCTAACTAACCATCAGGGATTTTCGCAAAAAAACTGAAAACATTTTATTGTTGAATTTCCGGTTCAAAATGATTATAGGTAATTGGAATGATATGTTTAGCAAGAAACTAACGATAATTTGCATATGGAAAGCGTGGTTATTGGAAAAATCGTATTTTGAAATCCACGGTCACATTTTGTAATCGAACCTGGATTGAAGGAGAGTAAGACGATATATTGCACCAACTTAAACGAATCTCTACTCAAGCAACATCTTTGATGCAAAATAACCGAAACATACTGAATCTGTGACAATAAATTTCATCCGTTCAAAATCAGTAAGGCTAACTAACCATCAGGGATTTTCGCAAAAAAACTGAAAACATTTTATTGTTGAATTTCCGGTTCAAAATGATTATAGGTAATTGGAATGATATGTTTAGCAAGAAACTAACGATAATTTTCATATGGAAAGCGTGCTTATTGGAAAAATCGTATTTTGAAATCCACGGTCACATTTTGTAATCGAAGCTGGATTGAAGGAGAGTAAGACGATATATTGCACCAACTTAAACGAATCTCTACTCAAGCTAACATCTTTAATGCAAAATAACCGAAACATACTGAATCTGTGAGAATAAATTTCATCCGTTCAAAATCTGTAAGGCTAACCATCAGGGATTTTCGCAAAAAAACTGAAAACATTTTATTGTTGAATTTCCGGTTCAAAATGATTATAGGTAATGGGAATAATATGTTTAGCAAGAAACTAACAATAATTTGCATATGGAAAGCGTGGTTATTGGAAAAATCGTATTTTGAAATCCACGGTCACATTTTGTAATCGAACCTGGATTGAAGGAGAGTAAGACGATATATTGCACCAACTTAAACGAATCTCTACTCAAGCTAACATCTTTGATGCAAAATAATCGAAACATACTGAATCTGTGACAATAAATTTCATCCGTTCAAAATCAGTAAGGCTAACTAACCATCAGGGATTTTCGCAAAAAAACTGAAAACATTTTATTGTTGAATTTCCGGTTCAAAATGATTATAGGTAATTGGAATGATATGTTTAGCAAGAAACTAACGATAATTTGCATATGGAAAGCGTGGTTATTGGAAAAATCGTATTTTGAAATCCACGGTCACATTTTGTAATCGAAGCTGGATTGAAGGAGAGTAAGACGATATATTGCACCAACTTAAACGAATCTCTACTCAAGCTAACATCTTTGATGCAAAATAATCGAAACATACTGAATCTGTGACAATAAATTTCATCCGTTCAAAATCAGTAAGGCTAACTAACCATCAGGGATTTTCGCAAAAAAACTGAAAACATTTTATTGTTGAATTTCCGGTTCAAAATGATTATAGGTAATTGGAATGATATGTTTAGCAAGAAACTAACGATAATTTGCATATGGAAAGCGTGGTTATTGGAAAAATCGTATTTTGAAATCCACGGTCACATTTTGTAATCGAAGCTGGATTGAAGGAGAGTAAGACGATATATTGCACCAACTTAAACGAATCTCTACTCAAGCTAACATCTTTGATGCAAAATAACCGAAACATACTGAATCTGTGAGAATAAATTTCATCCGTTCAAAATCAGTAAGGCTAACTAACCATCAGGGATTTTCGCAAAAAAACTGAAAACATTTTATTGTTGAATTTCCGGTTCAAAATGATTATAGGTAATTGGAATGATATGTTTAGCAAGAAACTAACGATAATTTGCATATGGAAAGCGTGGTTATTGGAAAAATCGTATTTTGAAATCCACGGTCACATTTTGTAATCGAAGCTGGATTGAAGGAGAGTAAGACGATATATTGCACCAACTTAAACGAATCTCTACTCAAGCTAACATCTTTAATGCAAAATAACCGAAACATACTGAATCTGTGAGAATAAATTTCATCCGTTCAAAATCTGTAAGGCTAACCATCAGGGATTTTCGCAAAAAACTGAAAACATTTTATTGTTGAATTTCCGGTTCAAAATGATTATAGGTAATGGGAATAATATGTTTAGCAAGAAACTAACGATAATTTGCATATGGAAAGCGTGGTTATTGGAAAAATCGTATTTTGAAATCCACGGTCACATTTTGTAATCGAACCTGGATTGAAGGAGAGTAAGACGATATATTGCACCAACTTAAACGAATCTCTACTCAAGCTAACATCTTTAATGCAAAATAACCGAAACATACTGAATCTGTGAGAATAAATTTCATCCGTTCAAAATCAGTAAGGCATCAGGGATTTTCGCAAAAAAACTGAAAACATTTTATTGTTGAATTTCCGGTTCAAAATGATTATAGGTAATGGGAATAATATGTTTAGCAAGAAACTAACGATAATTTGCATATGGAAAGCGTGGTTATTGAAAAAATCGTATTTTGAAATCCACGGTCACATTTTGTAATCGAAGCTGGATTGAAGGAGAGTAAGACGATATATTGCACCAACTTAAACGAATCTCTACTCAAGCAACATCTTTGATGCAAAATAACCGAAACATACTGAATCTGTGACAATAAATTTCATCCGTTCAATATCAGTAAGGCTAACTAACCATCAGGGATTTTCGCAAAAAAACTGAAAACATTAAACATTTTATTGTTGAATTTCCGGTTCAAAATGGTTATAGGTAATGGGAATAATATGTTTAGCAAGAAACTAACGATAATTTGCATATGGAAAGCGTGGTTATTGGAAAAATCGTATTTTGAAATCCACGGTCACATTTTGTAATCGAACCTGGATTGAAGGAGAGTAAGACGATATATTGCACCAACTTAAACGAATCTCTACTCAAGCTAACATCTTTGATGCAAAATAACCGAAACATACTGAATCTGTGAGAATAAATTTCATCCGTTCAAAATCAGTAAGGCAACCATCAGGGATTTTCGCAAAAAAACTGAAAACATTAAACATTTTATTGTTGAATTTCCGGTTCAAAATGATTATAGGTAATGGGAATAATATGTTTAGCAAGAAACTAACGATAATTTGCATATGGAAAGCGTGGTTATTGAAAAAATCGTATTTTGAAATCCACGGTCACATTTTGTAATCGAAGCTGGATTGAAGGAGAGTAAGACGATATATTGCACCAACTTAAACGAATCTCTACTCAAGCAACATCTTTGATGCAAAATAACCGAAACATACTGAATCTGTGACAATAAATTTCATCCGTTCAAAATCAGTAAGGCTAACTAACCATCAGGGATTTTCGCAAAAAAACTGAAAACATTAAACATTTTATTGTTGAATTTCCGGTTCAAAATGGTTATAGGTAATGGGAATAATATGTTTAGCAAGAAACTAACGATAATTTGCATATGGAAAGCGTGGTTATTGGAAAAATCGTATTTTGAAATCCACGGTCACATTTTGTAATCGAACCTGGATTGAAGGAGAGTAAGACGATATATTGCACCAACTTAAACGAATCTCTACTCAAGCTAACATCTTTAATGCAAAATAACCGAAACATACTGAATCTGTGAGAATAAATTTCATCCGTTCAAAATCTGTAAGGCTAACCATCAGGGATTTTCGCAAAAAAACTGAAAACATTAAACATTTTATTGTTGAATTTCCGGTTCAAAATGATTATAGGTAATGGGAATGATATGTTTAGCAAGAAACTAACGATAATTTGCATTTGGAAAGCGTGGTTATTGGAAAAATCGTATTTTGAAATCCACGGTCACATTTTGTAATCGAACCTGGATTGAAGGAGAGTAAGACGATATATTGCACCAACTTAAACGAATCTCTACTCAAGCTAACATCTTTAATGCAAAATAACCGAAACATACTGAATCTGTGACAATAAATTTCATCCGTTCAAAATCAGTAAGGCTAACTAACCATCAGGGATTTTCGCAAAAAAACTGAAAACATTAAACATTTTATTGTTGAATTTCCGGTTCAAAATGATTATAGGTAATTGGAATGATATGTTTAGCAAGAAACTAACGATAATTTGCATATGGAAAGCGTGGTTATTGGAAAAATCGTATTTTGAAATCCACGGTCACATTTTGTAATCGAACCTGGATTGAAGGAGAGTAAGACGATATATTGCACCAACTTAAACGAATCTCTACTCAAGCTAACATCTTTGATGCAAAATAACCGAAACATACTGAATCTGTGACAATAAATTTCATCCGTTCAAAATCAGTAAGGCTAACTAACCATCAGGGATTTTCGCAAAAAAACTGAAAACATTTTATTGTTGAATTTCCGGTTCAAAATGATTATAGGTAATTGGAATGATATGTTTAGCAAGAAACTAACGATAATTTGCATATGGAAAGCGTGATTATTGGAAAAATCGTATTTTGAAATCCACGGTCACATCTTGTAACCGAACCTGGATTGAAGAAGAATAAGACGATATATTGCACCAACTTAAACGAATCTCTACTCAAGCTAACATCTTTGATGCAAAATAACCGAAACATACTGAATCTGTGACAATAAATTTCATCCGTTCAAAATAAGTAAGGCATCAGGGATTTTCGCAAAAAGACTGAAAACATTAAACATTTTATTGTTGAATTTCCGGTTCAAAATGATTATAGGTAATGGGAATGATATGTTTAGCAAGAAACTAACGATAATTTGCATATGGAAAGCGTGGTTATTGGAAAAATCGTATTTTGAAATCCAAGGTCACATTTTGTAATCGAACCTGGATTGAAGGAGAGTAAGACGATATATTACACCAACTTAAACGAATCTCTACTCAAGCTAACATCTTTAATGCAAAATAACCGAAACATACTGAATCTGTGACAATAAATTCCATCCGTTCAAAATCAGTAAGGCTAACCATCAGGGATTTTCGCAAAAAAACTGAAAACATTAAACATTTTATTGTTGAATTTCCGGTTCAAAATGGTTATAGGTAATGGGAATAATATGTTTAGCAAGAAACTAACGATAATTTGCATATGGAAAGCGTGGTTATTGGAACAATCGTATTTTGAAATCCACGGTCACATTTTGTAATCGAACCTAGATTGAAAGAGAGAAAGACGATATATTGCACCAACTTAAACGAATCTCTACTCAAGCTAACATCTTTAATGCAAAATAATCGAAACATACTGAATCTGTGAGAATAAATTTCATCCGTTCAAAATCTGTAAGGCTAACCATCAGGGATTTTCGCAAAAAAACTGAAAACATTTTATTGTTGAATTTCCGGTTCAAAATGATTATAGGTAATGGGAATAATATGTTTAGCAAGAAACTAACAATAATTTGCATATGGAAAGCGTGGTTATTGGAAAAATCGTATTTTGAAATCCACGGTCACATTTTGTAATCGAACCTGGATTGAAGGAGAGTAAGACGATATATTGCACCAACTTAAACGAATCTCTACTCAAGCTAACATCTTTGATGCAAAATAATCGAAACATACTGAATCTGTGACAATAAATTTCATCCGTTCAAAATCAGTAAGGCTAACTAACCATCAGGGATTTTCGCAAAAAAACTGAAAACATTTTATTGTTGAATTTCCGGTTCAAAATGATTATAGGTAATTGGAATGATATGTTTAGCAAGAAACTAACGATAATTTGCATATGGAAAGCGTGGTTATTGGAAAAATCGTATTTTGAAATCCACGGTCACATTTTGTAATCGAAGCTGGATTGAAGGAGAGTAAGACGATATATTGCACCAACTTAAACGAATCTCTACTCAAGCTAACATCTTTGATGCAAAATAATCGAAACATACTGAATCTGTGACAATAAATTTCATCCGTTCAAAATCAGTAAGGCTAACTAACCATCAGGGATTTTCGCAAAAAAACTGAAAACATTTTATTGTTGAATTTCCGGTTCAAAATGATTATAGGTAATTGGAATGATATGTTTAGCAAGAAACTAACGATAATTTGCATATGGAAAGCGTGGTTATTGGAAAAATCGTATTTTGAAATCCACGGTCACATTTTGTAATCGAAGCTGGATTGAAGGAGAGTAAGACGATATATTGCACCAACTTAAACGAATCTCTACTCAAGCTAACATCTTTGATGCAAAATAACCGAAACATACTGAATCTGTGAGAATAAATTTCATCCGTTCAAAATCAGTAAGGCTAACTAACCATCAGGGATTTTCGCAAAAAAACTGAAAACATTTTATTGTTGAATTTCCGGTTCAAAATGATTATAGGTAATTGGAATGATATGTTTAGCAAGAAACTAACGATAATTTGCATATGGAAAGCGTGGTTATTGGAAAAATCGTATTTTGAAATCCACGGTCACATTTTGTAATCGAAGCTGGATTGAAGGAGAGTAAGACGATATATTGCACCAACTTAAACGAATCTCTACTCAAGCTAACATCTTTAATGCAAAATAACCGAAACATACTGAATCTGTGAGAATAAATTTCATCCGTTCAAAATCTGTAAGGCTAACCATCAGGGATTTTCGCAAAAAACTGAAAACATTTTATTGTTGAATTTCCGGTTCAAAATGATTATAGGTAATGGGAATAATATGTTTAGCAAGAAACTAACGATAATTTGCATATGGAAAGCGTGGTTATTGGAAAAATCGTATTTTGAAATCCACGGTCACATTTTGTAATCGAACCTGGATTGAAGGAGAGTAAGACGATATATTGCACCAACTTAAACGAATCTCTACTCAAGCTAACATCTTTAATGCAAAATAACCGAAACATACTGAATCTGTGAGAATAAATTTCATCCGTTCAAAATCAGTAAGGCATCAGGGATTTTCGCAAAAAAACTGAAAACATTTTATTGTTGAATTTCCGGTTCAAAATGATTATAGGTAATGGGAATAATATGTTTAGCAAGAAACTAACGATAATTTGCATATGGAAAGCGTGGTTATTGAAAAAATCGTATTTTGAAATCCACGGTCACATTTTGTAATCGAAGCTGGATTGAAGGAGAGTAAGACGATATATTGCACCAACTTAAACGAATCTCTACTCAAGCAACATCTTTGATGCAAAATAACCGAAACATACTGAATCTGTGACAATAAATTTCATCCGTTCAATATCAGTAAGGCTAACTAACCATCAGGGATTTTCGCAAAAAAACTGAAAACATTAAACATTTTATTGTTGAATTTCCGGTTCAAAATGGTTATAGGTAATGGGAATAATATGTTTAGCAAGAAACTAACGATAATTTGCATATGGAAAGCGTGGTTATTGGAAAAATCGTATTTTGAAATCCACGGTCACATTTTGTAATCGAACCTGGATTGAAGGAGAGTAAGACGATATATTGCACCAACTTAAACGAATCTCTACTCAAGCTAACATCTTTGATGCAAAATAACCGAAACATACTGAATCTGTGAGAATAAATTTCATCCGTTCAAAATCAGTAAGGCAACCATCAGGGATTTTCGCAAAAAAACTGAAAACATTAAACATTTTATTGTTGAATTTCCGGTTCAAAATGATTATAGGTAATGGGAATAATATGTTTAGCAAGAAACTAACGATAATTTGCATATGGAAAGCGTGGTTATTGAAAAAATCGTATTTTGAAATCCACGGTCACATTTTGTAATCGAAGCTGGATTGAAGGAGAGTAAGACGATATATTGCACCAACTTAAACGAATCTCTACTCAAGCAACATCTTTGATGCAAAATAACCGAAACATACTGAATCTGTGACAATAAATTTCATCCGTTCAAAATCAGTAAGGCTAACTAACCATCAGGGATTTTCGCAAAAAAACTGAAAACATTAAACATTTTATTGTTGAATTTCCGGTTCAAAATGGTTATAGGTAATGGGAATAATATGTTTAGCAAGAAACTAACGATAATTTGCATATGGAAAGCGTGGTTATTGGAAAAATCGTATTTTGAAATCCACGGTCACATTTTGTAATCGAAGCTGGATTGAAGGAGAGAGAGTAAGACGATATATTGCACCAACTTAAACGAATCTCTACTCAAGCTAACATCTTTGATGCAAAATAACCGAAACATACTGAATCTGTGACAATAAATTTCATCCGTTCAAAATCAGTAAGGCTAACTAACCATCAGGGATTTTCGCAAAAAAACTGAAAACATTAAACATTTTATTGTTGAATTTCCGGTTCAAAATGGTTATAGGTAATGGGAATAATATGTTTAGCAAGAAACTAACGATAATTTGCATATGGAAAGCGTGGTTATTGGAAAAATCGTATTTTGAAATCCACGGTCACATTTTGTAATCGAACCTGGATTGAAGGAGAGTAAGACGATATATTGCACCAACTTAAACGAATCTCTACTCAAGCTAACATCTTTGATGCAAAATAACCGAAACATACTGAATCTGTGACAATAAATTTCATCCGTTCAAAATCAGTAAGGCTAACTAACCATCAGGGATTTTCGCAAAAAAACTGAAAACATTTTATTGTTGAATTTCCGGTTCAAAATGATTATAGGTAATTGGAATGATATGTTTAGCAAGAAACTAACGATAATTTGCATATGGAAAGCGTGATTATTGGAAAAATCGTATTTTGAAATCCACGGTCACATCTTGTAACCGAACCTGGATTGAAGAAGAATAAGACGATATATTGCACCAACTTAAACGAATCTCTACTCAAGCTAACATCTTTGATGCAAAATAACCGAAACATACTGAATCTGTGACAATAAATTTCATCCGTTCAAAATAAGTAAGGCATCAGGGATTTTCGCAAAAAGACTGAAAACATTAAACATTTTATTGTTGAATTTCCGGTTCAAAATGATTATAGGTAATGGGAATGATATGTTTAGCAAGAAACTAACGATAATTTGCATATGGAAAGCGTGGTTATTGGAAAAATCGTATTTTGAAATCCAAGGTCACATTTTGTAATCGAACCTGGATTGAAGGAGAGTAAGACGATATATTACACCAACTTAAACGAATCTCTACTCAAGCTAACATCTTTAATGCAAAATAACCGAAACATACTGAATCTGTGACAATAAATTCCATCCGTTCAAAATCAGTAAGGCTAACCATCAGGGATTTTCGCAAAAAAACTGAAAACATTAAACATTTTATTGTTGAATTTCCGGTTCAAAATGGTTATAGGTAATGGGAATAATATGTTTAGCAAGAAACTAACGATAATTTGCATATGGAAAGCGTGGTTATTGGAACAATCGTATTTTGAAATCCACGGTCACATTTTGTAATCGAACCTAGATTGAAAGAGAGAAAGACGATATATTGCACCAACTTAAACGAATCTCTACTCAAGCTAACATCTTTAATGCAAAATAATCGAAACATACTGAATCTGTGAGAATAAATTTCATCCGTTCAAAATCTGTAAGGCATCTCTACTCAAGCTAACATCTTTAATGCAAAATAATCGAAACATACTGAATCTGTGAGAATAAATTTCATCCGTTCAAAATCTGTAAGGCTAACCATCAGGGATTTTCGCAAAAAAACTGAAAACATTTTATTGTTGAATTTCCGGTTCAAAATGATTATAGGTAATTGGAATGATATGTTCAGCAAGAAACTAACGATAATTTGCATATGGAAAGCGTGATTATTGGAAAAATCGTATTTTGAAATCCACGGTCACATCTTGTAACCGAACCTGGATTGAAGAAGAATAAGACGATATATTGCACCAACTTAAACGAATCTCTACTCAAGCTAACATCTTTAATGCAAAATAACCGAAACATACTGAATCTGTGACAATAAATTTCATCCGTTCAAAATAAGTAAGGCATCAGGGATTTTCGCAAAAAAACTGAAAACATTTTATTGTTGAATTTCCGGTTCAAAATGATTATAGGTAATGGGAATGATATGTTTAGCAAGAAACTAACGATAATTTGCATATGGAAAGCGTGGTTATTGGAAAAATCGTATTTTGAAATCCAAGGTCACATTTTGTAATCGAACCTGGATTGAAGGAGAGTAAGACGATATATTACACCAACTTAAACGAATCTCTACTCAAGCTAACATCTTTAATGCAAAATAACCGAAACATACTGAATCTGTGACAATAAATTTCATCCGTTCAAAATCTGTAAGGCTAACGATCAGGGATTTTCGCAAAAAAACTGAAGACATTAAACATTTTATTGATGAATTTCCGGTTCAAAATGATTATAGGTAATGGGAATGATATGTTTAGCAAGAAACTAACGATAATTTGCATATGGAAAGCGTGGTTATTGGAAAAATCGTATTTTGAAATCCAAGGTCACATTTTGTAATCGAAGCTGGATTGAAGGAGAGTAAGACGATATATTACACCAACTTAAACGAATCTCTACTCAAGCTAACATCTTTAATGCAAAATAACCGAAACATACTGAATCTGTGACAATAAATTCCATCCGTTCAAAATCAGTAAGGCTAACCATCAGGGATTTTCGCAAAAAAACTGAAAACATTAAACATTTTATTGTTGAATTTCCGGTTCAAAATGGTTATAGGTAATGGGAATAATATGTTTAGCAAGAAACTAACGATAATTTGCATATGGAAAGCGTGGTTATTGGAAAAATCGTATTTTGAAATCCACGGTCACATTTTGTAATCGAACCTAGATTGAAGGAGAGTAAGACGATATATTGCACCAACTTAAACGAATCTCTACTCAAGCTAACATCTTTAATGCAAAATAATCGAAACATACTGCATCTGTGACAATAAATTTCATCCGTTCAAAATCTGTAAGGCTAACCATCAGGGATTTTCGCAAAAAAACTGAAAACATTTTATTGTTGAATTTCCGGTTCAAAATGGTTATAGGTAATGGGAATAATATGTTTAGCAAGAAACTAACGATAATTTGCATATGGAAAGCGTGGTTATTGGAAAAATCGTATTTTGAAATCCACGGTCACATTTTGTAATCGAACCTAGATTGAAGGAGAGTAAGACGATATATTGCACCAACTTAAACGAATCTCTACTCAAGCTAACATCTTTAATGCAAAATAACCGAAACATACTGAATCTGTGAGAATAAATTTCACCCGTTCAAAATCTGTAAGGCTAACCATCAGGGATTTTCGCAAAAAAACTGGAAACATTAAACATTTTATTGTTGAATTTCCGGTTCAAAATGATTATAGGTAATGGGAATGATATGTTTAGCAAGAAACTAACGATAATTTGCATATGGAAAGCGTGGTTATTGGAAAAATCGTATTTTGAAATCCACGGTCACATTTTGTAATCGAAGCTGGATTGAAGGATAGTAAGACGATATATTACACCAACTTAAACGAATCTCTACTCAAGCTAACATCTTTAATGCAAAATAACCGAAACATACTGAATGTGTGACAATAAATTTCGTCCGTTCAAAATCAGTAAGGCTAACGATCATGGATTTTCGCAAAAAAACTGAAAACATTTTATTGTTGAATTTCCGGTTCAAAATGATTATAGGTAATGGGAATGATATGTATAGCAAGAAACTAACGATAATTTGCATATGGAAAGCGTGGTTATTGGAAAAATCGTATTTTGAAATCCACGGTCACATTTTGTAATCGAACCTGGATTGAAGGAGAGTAAGACGATATATTGCACCAACTTAAACGAATCTCTACTCAAGCTACCATCTTTGATGCAAAATAACCGAAACATACTGAATCTGTGACAATAAATTTCATCCGTTCAAAATCAGTAGGCTAACTAACCATCAGGGATTTTCGCAAAAAAACTGAAAACATTAAACATTTTATTGTTGAATTTCCGGTTCAAAATGATTATAGGTAATTGGAATAATATGCTTAGCAAGAAACTAACGATAATTTGCATATGGAAAGCGTGATTATTGGAAATTCGTATTTTGAAATCCACGGTCACATTTTGTAATCGAACCTGGATTGAAGGAGAATAAGACGATATATTGCACCAACTTAAACGAATCTCTACTCAAGCTAACATCTTTAATGCAAAATAACCGAAACATACTGAATCTGTGAGAATAAATTCCATCCGTTCAAAATCTGTAAGGCTAACCATCAGGGATTTTCGCAAAAAAACTGAAAACATTAAACATTTTATTGTTGAATTTCCGGTTCAAAATGATTATAGGTAATGGGAATGATATGTTTAGCAAGAAACTAACGATAATTTGCATATGGAAAGCGTGATTATTGGAAAAATCGTATTTTGAAATCCACGGTCACATCTTGTAACCGAACCTGGATTGAAGGAGAGTAAGACGATATATTGCACCAACTTAAACGAATCTCTACTCAAGCTAACATCTTTAATGCAAAATAACCGAAACATACTGAATCTGTGACAATAAATTTCATCCGTTCAAAATCTGTAAGGCTAACCATCAGGAATTTTCGCAAAAAAACTGAAAACATTTTATTGTTGAATTTCCGGTTCAAAATGATTATAGGTAATTGGAATGATATGTTTAGCAAGAAACTAACGATAATTTGCATATGGAAAGCGTGATTATTGGAAAAATCGTATTTTGAAATCCACGGTCACATCTTGTAACCGAACCTAGATTGAAGAAGAATAAGACGATATATTGCACCAACTTAAACGAATCTCTACTCAAGCTAACATCTTTAATGCAAAATAACCGAAACATACTGAATCTGTGAGAATAAATTTCATCCGTTCAAAATCTGTAAGGCTAACCATCAGGGATTTTCGCAAAAAAACTGAAAACATTAAACATTTTATTGTTGAATTTCCGGTTCAAAATGATTATAGGTAATGGGAATGATATGTTTAACAAGAAACTAACGATAATTTGCATATGGATAGCGTGGTTATTGGAAAAATCGTATTTTGAAATCCAAGGTCACATTTTGTAATCGAACCTGGATTGAAGGACAGTAAGACGATATATTACACCAACTTAAACGAATCTCTACTCAAGCTAACATCTTTAATGCAAAATAACCGAAACATACTGAATCTGTGACAATAAATTGCATCCGTTCAAAATCAGTAAGGCTAACCATCAGGGATTTTCGCAAAAAAACTGAAAACATTAAACATTTTATTGTTGAATTTCCGGTTCAAAATGATTATAGGCAATGGGAATAATATGTTTAGTAAGAAACTAACGATAATTTGCATATGGAAAGCGTGGTTATTGGAAAAATCGTATTTTGAAATCCACGGTCACATTTTGTAATCGAACCTGGATTGAAGGAGAGTAAGACGATATATTGCACCAACTTAAACGAATCTCTACTCAAGCTAACATCTTTAATGCAAAATAATCGAAACATACTGAATCTGTGACAACAAATTTCATCCGTTCAAAATCAGTAAGGCTAACCATCAGGGATTTTCGCAAAAAAACTGAAAACATTAAACATTTTATTGTTGAATTTCCGGTTCAAAATGGTTATAGGTAATGGGAATAATATGTTTAGCAAGAAACTAACGATAATTTGCATATGGAAAGCGTGGTTATTGGAAAAATCGTATTTTGAAATCCACGGTCACATTTTGTAATCGAACCTGGATTGAAGGAGAGTAAGACGATATATTGCACCAACTTAAACGAATCTCTACTCAAGCTAACATCTTTAATGCAAAATAATCGAAACATACTGAATCTGTGACAATAAATTTCATCCGTTCAAAATCAGTAAGGCTAACCATCAGGGATTTTCGCAAAAAAACTGAAACATTTTATTGTTGAATTTCCGGTTCAAAATGATTATAGGTAATGGGAATAATATGTTTAGTAAGAAACTAACGATAATTTGCATATGGAAAGCGTGGTTATTGGAAAAATCGTATTTTGAAATCCACGGTCACATTTTGTAATCGAACCTGGATTGAAGGGGAGTAAGACGATATATTGCACCAACTTAAACGAATCTCTACTCAAGCTACCATCTTTGATGCAAAATAACCGAAACATACTGAATCTGTGACAATAAATTTCATCCGTTCAAAATCAGTAAGGCTAACTAACCATCAGGGATTTTCGCAAAAAAACTGAAAACATTTTATTGTTGAATTTCCGGTTCAAAATGATTATAGGTAATTGGAATAATATGTTTAGCAAGAAACTAACGATAATTTGCATATGGAAAGCGTGATTATTGGAAAAATCGTATTTTGAAATCCACGGTCACATCTTGTAACCGAACCTAGATTGAAGAAGAATAAGACGATATATTGCACCAACTTAAACGAATCTCTACTCAAGCTAACATCTTTAATGCAAAATAACCGAAACATACTGAATCTGTGAGAATAAATTTCATCCGTTCAAAATCTGTAAGGCTAACCATCAGGGATTTTCGCAAAAAAACTGAAAACATTAAACATTTTATTGTTGAATTTCCGGTTCAAAATGATTATAGGTAATGGGAATGATATGTTTAGCAAGAAACTAACGATAATTTGCATATGGAAAGCGTGATTATTGGAAAAATCGTATTTTGAAATCCACGGTCACATCTTGTAACCGAACCTAGATTGAAGAAGAATAAGACGATATATTGCACCAACTTAAACGAATCTCTACTCAAGTTAACATCTTTAATGCAAAATAACCGAAACATACTGAATCTGTGACAATAAATTTCATCCGTTCAAAATCTGTAAGGCTAACCATCAGGGATTTTCGCAAAAAAACTGAAAACATTAAACATTTTATTGTTGAATTTCCGGTTCAAAATGATTATAGGTAATTGGAATAATATGTTTAGCAAGAAACTAACGATAATTTGCATATGGAAAGCGTGATTATTGGAAAAATCGTATTTTGAAAACCACGGTCACATTTTGTAATCGAACCTGGATTGAAGGAGAATAAGACGATATATTGCACCAACTTAAACGAATCTCTACTCAAGCTAACATCTTTAATGCAAAATAACCGAAACATACTGAATCTGTGAGAATAAATTTCATCCGTTCAAAATCTGTAAGGCTAACCATCAGGGATTTTCGCAAAAAAACTGAAAACATTAAACATTTTATTGTTGAATTTCCGGTTCAAAATGATTATAGGTAATTGGAATAATATGTTTAGCAAGAAACTAACGATAATTTGCATATGGAAAGCGTGATTATTGGTAAAATCGTATTTTGAAATCCACGGTCACATCTTGTAACCGAACCTAGATTGAAGAAGAATAAGACGATATATTGCACCAACTTAAACGAATCTCTACTCAAGCTAACATCTTTAATGCAAAATAACCGAAACATACTGAATCTGTGACAATAAATTTCATCCGTTCAAAATCTGTAAGGCTAACCATCAGGGATTTTCGCAAAAAAACTGAAAACATTAAACATTTTATTGTTGAATTTCCGGTTCAAAATGATTATAGGTAATTGGAATAATATGTTTAGCAAGAAACTAACGATAATTTGCATATGGAAAGCGTGATTATTGGAAAAATCGTATTTTGAAAACCACGGTCACATTTTGTAATCGAACCTGGATTGAAGGAGAATAAGACGATATATTGCACCAACTTAAACGAATCTCTACTCAAGCTAACATCTTTAATGCAAAATAACCGAAACATACTGAATCTGTGAGAATAAATTTCATCCGTTCAAAATCTGTAAGGCTAACCATCAGGGATTTTCGCAAAAAAACTGAAAACATTAAACATTTTATTGTTGAATTTCCGGTTCAAAATGATTATAGGTAATGGGAATGATATGTTTAGCAAGAAACTAACGATAATTTGCATATGGAAAGCGTGGTTATTGGAAAAATCGTATTTTGAAATCCACGGTCACATTTTGTAATCGAACCTGGATTGAAGGAGAGTAAGACGATATATTGCACCAACTTAAACGAATCTCTACTCAAGCTAACATCTTTGATGCAAAATAACCGAAACATACTGAATCTGTGACAATAAATTTCATCCGTTCAAAATCAGTAGGCTAACTAACCATCAGGGATTTTCGCAAAAAAACTGAAAACATTTTATTGTTGAATTTCCGGTTCAAAATGATTATAGGTATTTGGAATGATATGTTTAGCAAGAAACTAACGATAATTTGCATATGGAAAGCGTGATTATTGGAAAAATCGTATTTTGAAATCCACGGTCACATCTTGTAACCGAACCTGGATTGAAGAAGAATAAGACGATATATTGCACCAACTTAAACGAATCTCTACTCAAGCTAACATCTTTGATGCAAAATAATCGAAACATACTGAATCTGTGACAATAAATTTCATCCGTTCAAAATCAGTAAGGCTAACCATCAGGGATTTTCGCAAAAAAACTGAAAACATTAAACATTTTATTGTTGAATTTCCGGTTCAAAATGATTATAGGTAATGGGAATGATATGTTTAGCAAGAAACTAACGATAATTTGCATATGGAAAGCGTGGTTATTGGAAAAATCGTATTTTAAATCCACGGTCACATTTTGTAATCGAACCTGGATTGAAGGAGAATAAGACGATATATTGCACCAACTTAAACGAATCTCTACTCAAGCTAACATCTTTGATGCAAAATAACCGAAACATACTGAATCTGTGACAATAAATTTCATCCGTTCAAAATCAGTAGGCTAACTAACCATCAGGGATTTTCGCAAAAAAACTGAAAACATTTTATTGTTGAATTTCCGGTTCAAAATGATTATAGGTATTTGGAATGATATGTTTAGCAAGAAACTAACGATAATTTGCATATGGAAAGCGTGATTATTGGAAAAATCGTATTTTGAAATCCACGGTCACATCTTGTAACCGAACCTGGATTGAAGAAGAATAAGACGATATATTGCACCAACTTAAACGAATCTCTACTCAAGCTAACATCTTTGATGCAAAATAACCGAAACATACTGAATCTGTGACAATAAATTTCATCCGTTCAAAATCAGTAAGGCTAACCATCAGGGATTTTCGCAAAAAAACTGAAAACATTAAACATTTTATTGTTGAATTTCCGGTTCAAAATGATTATAGGTAATGGGAATAATATGTTTAGTAAGAAACTAACGATAATTTGCATATGGAAAGCGTGGTTATTGGAAAAATCGTATTTTAAATCCACGGTCACATTTTGTAATCGAACCTGGATTGAAGGAGAATAAGACGATATATTGCACCAACTTAAACGAATCTCTACTCAAGCTAACATCTTTAATGCAAAATAACCGAAACATACTGCATCTGTGACAATAAATTTCATCCGTTCAAAATCTGTAAGGCTAACCATCAGGGATTTTCGCAAAAAAACTGAAAACATTTTATTGTTGAATTTCCGGTTCAAAATGATTATAGGTAATGGGAATAATATGTTTAGCAAGAAACTAACGATAATTTGCATATGGAAAGCGTGGTTATTGGAAAAATCGTATTTTAAATCCACGGTCACATTTTGTAATCGAACCTGGATTGAAGGAGAATAAGACGATATATTGCACCAACTTAAACGAATCTCTACTCAAGCTAACATCTTTAATGCAAAATAACCGAAACATACTGAATCTGTGAGAATAAATTTCATCCGTTCAAAATCTGTAAGGCTAACCATCAGGGATTTTCGCAAAAAAACTGAAAACATTAAACATTTTATTGTTGAATTTCCGGTTCAAAATGATTATAGGTAATGGGAATGATATGTTTAGCAAGAAACTAACGATAATTTGCATATGGAAAGCGTGGTTATTGGAAAAATCGTATTTTGAAATCCACGGTCACATTTTGTAATCGAAGCTGGATTGAAGGAGAGTAAGACGATATATTGCACCAACTTAAACGAATCTCTACTCAAGCTAACATCTTTAATGCAAAATAATCGAAACATACTGAATCTGTGACAATAAATTTCATCCGTTCAAAATCAGTAAGGCTAACCATCAGGAATTTTCGCAAAAAAACTGAAAACATTAAACATTTTATTGTTGAATTTCCGGTTCAAAATGGTTATAGGTAATGGGAATAATATGTTTAGCAAGAAACTAACGATAATTTGCATATGGAAAGCGTGGTTATTGGAAAAATCGTATTTTGAAATCCACGGTCACATTTTGTAATCGAACCTGGATTGAAGGAGAGTAAGACGATATATTGCACCAACTTAAACGAATCTCTACTCAAGCTACCATCTTTGATGCAAAATAACCGAAACATACTAAATCTGTGACAATAAATTGCATCCGTTCAAAATCATTAAGGCTAACTAACCATCAGGGATTTTCGCAAAAAAACTGAAAACATTTTATTGTTGAATTTCCGGTTCAAAATGATTATAGGTAATTGGAATGATATGTTTAGCAAGAAACTAACGATAATTTGCATATGGAAAGCGTGATTATTGGAAAAATCGTATTTTGAAATCCACGGTCACATCTTGTAACCGAACCTGGATTGAAGAAGAATAAGACGATATATTGCACCAACTTAAACGAATCTCTACTCAAGCTAACATCTTTAATGCAAAATAACCGAAACATACTGAATCTGTGACAATAAATTTCATCCGTTCAAAATCAGTAAGGCTAACCATCAGGGATTTTCGCAAAAAAACTGAAAACATTAAACATTTTATTGTTGAATTTCCGGTTCAAAATGATTATAGGGAATTTGAATAATATGTTTAGCAAGAAACTAACGATAATTTGCATATGGAAAGCGTGATTATTGGAAAAATCGTATTTTGAAAACCACGGTCACATTTTGTAATCGAACCTGGATTGAAGGAGAATAAGACGATATATTGCACCAACTTAAACGAATCTCTACTCAAGCTAACATCTTTAATGCAAAATAACCGAAACATACTGAATCTGTGAGAATAAATTTCATCCGTTCAAAATCTGTAAGGCTAACTAACCATCAGGGATTTTCGCAAAAAAACTGAAAACATTAAACATTTTATTGTTGAATTTCCGGTTCAAAATGATTATAGGTAATGGGAATGATATGTTTAGCAAGAAACTAACGATAATTTACATATGGAAAGCGTGGTTATTGGAAAAATCGTATTTTGAAATCCACGGTCACATTTTGTAGTCGAACCTGGATTGAAGGAGAGTAAGACGATATATTACACCAACTTAAACGAATCTCTACTCAAGCTAACATCTTTAATGCAAAATAACCGAAACATACTGAATCTGTGAGAATAAATTTCATCCGTTCAAAATCTGTAAGGCTAACCATCAGGGATTTTCGCAAAAAAACTAAAAACATTTTATTGTTGAATTTCCGGTTCAAAATGATTATAGGTAATGGGAATAATATGTTTAGCAAGAAACTAACGATAATTTGCATATGGAAAGCGTGGTTATTGGAAAAATCGTATTTTAAATCCACGGTCACATTTTGTAATCGAACCTGGATTGAAGGAGAATAAGACGATATATTGCACCAACTTAAACGAATCTCTACTCAAGCTAACATCTTTAATGCAAAATAACCGAAACATACTGAATCTGTGACAATAAATTTCATCCGTTCAAAATCTGTAAGGCTAACCATCAGGGATTTTCGCAAAAAAACTGAAAACATTAAACATTTTATTGTTGAATTTCCGGTTCAAAATGATTATAGGTAATGGGAATGATATGTTTAGCAAGAAACTTACGATAATTTGCATATGGAAAGCGTGGTTATTGGAAAAATCGTATTTTGAAATCCAAGGTCACATTTTGTAATCGAACCTGGATTGAAGGAGAGTAAGACGATATATTGCACCAACTTAAACGAATCTCTACTCAAGCTAACATCTTTAATGCAAAATAATCGAAACATACTGAATCTGTGACAATAAATTTCATCCGTTCAAAATCAGTAAGGCTAACCATCAGGGATTTTCGCAAAAAAACTGGAAACATTAAACATTTTATTGTTGAATTTCCGGTTCAAAATGATTATAGGTAATGGGAATAATATGTTTAGCAAGAAGCTAACGATAATTTGCATATGGAAAGCGTGGTTATTGGAAAAATCGTATTTTGAAATCCACGGTCACATTTTGTAATCGAACCTGGATTGAAGGAGAGTAAGACGATATATTGCACCAACTTAAACGAATCTCTACTCAAGCTAACATCTTTAATGCAAAATAACCGAAACATACTGAATCTGTGACAATAAATTTCATCCGTTCAAAATCAGTAAGGCTAACCATCAGGGATTTTCGCAAAAAAACTGAAAACATTAAACATTTTATTGTTGAATTTCCGGTTCAAAATGGTTATAGGTAATGGGAATAATATGTTTAGCAAGAAACTAACGATAATTTGCATATGGAAAGCGTGGTTATTGGAAAAATCGTATTTTGAAATCCACGGTCACATTTTGTAATCGAAGCTGGATTGAAGGAGAATAAGACGATATATTGCACCAACTTAAACGAATCTCTACTCAAGCTACCATCTTTGATGCAAAATAACCGAAACATACTAAATCTGTGACAATAAATTTCATCCGTTCAAAATCAGTAAGGCTAACTAACCATCAGGGATTTTCGCAAAAAAACTGAAAACATTTTATTGTTGAATTTCCGGTTCAAAATGATTATAGGTAATTGGAATGATATGTTTAGCAAGAAACTAACGATAATTTGCATATGGAAAGCGTGATTATTGGAAAAATCGTATTTTGAAATCCACGGTCACATCTTGTAACCGAACCTGGATTGAAGAAGAATAAGACGATATATTGCACCAACTTAAACGAATCTCTACTCAAGCTAACATCTTTAATGCAAAATAACCGAAACATACTGAATCTGTGACAATAAATTTCATCCGTTCAAAATCTGTAAGGCTAACCATCAGGGATTTTCGCAAAAAAACTGAAAACATTAAACATTTTATTGTTGAATTTCCGGTTCAAAATGATTATAGGTAATTGGAATAATATGTTTAGCAAGAAACTAACGATAATTTGCATATGGAAAGCGTGATTATTGGAAAAATCGTATTTTGAAAACCACGGTCACATTTTGTAATCGAACCTGGATTGAAGGAGAATAAGACGATATATTGCACCAACTTAAACGAATCTCTACTCAAGCTAACATCTTTAATGCAAAATAACCGAAACATACTGAATCTGTGAGAATAAATTTCATCCGTTCAAAATCTGTAAGGCTAACCATCAGGGATTTTCGCAAAAAAACTGAAAACATTAAACATTTTATTGTTGAATTTCCGGTTCAAAATGATTATAGGTAATGGGAATGATATGTTTAGCAAGAAACTAACGATAATTTACATATGGAAAGCGTGGTTATTGGAAAAATCGTATTTTGAAATCCAAGGTCACATTTTGTAGTCGAACCTGGATTGAAGGAGAGTAAGACGATATATTACACCAACTTAAACGAATCTCTACTCAAGCTAACATCTTTAATGCAAAATAACCGAAACATACTGAATCTGTGACAATAAATTTCATCCGTTCAAAATCTGTAAGGCTAACCATCAGGGATTTTCGCAAAAAAACTGAAAACATTAAACATTTTATTGTTGAATTTCCGGTTCAAAATGATTATAGGTAATTGGAATAATATGTTTAGCAAGAAACTAACGATAATTTGCATATGGAAAGCGTGATTATTGGAAAAATCGTATTTTGAAATCCACGGTCACATTTTGTAATCGAATCTGGATTGAAGGAGAATAAGACGATATATTGCACCAACTTAAACGAATCTCTACTCAAGCTAACATCTTTAATGCAAAATAACCGAAACATACTGAATCTGTGAGAATAAATTTCATCCGTTCAAAATCTGTAAGGCTAACCATCAGGGATTTTCGCAAAAAAACTGAAAACATTAAACATTTTATTGTTGAATTTCCGGTTCAAAATGATTATAGATACTGGGAATGATATGTTTAGCACGAAACTAACGATAATTTGCATATGGAAAGCGTGGTTATTGGAAAAATCGTATTTTGAAATCCAAGGTCACATTTTGTAATCGAACCTGGATTGAAGGAGAGTAAGACGATATATTACACCAACTTAAACGAATCTCTACTCAAGCTAACATCTTTAATGCAAAATAACCGAATCATACTGAATCTGTGACAATAAATTCCAACCGTTCAAAATCAGTAAGGCTAACCATCAGGGATTTTCGCAAAAAAACTGAAAACATTAAACATTTTATTGTTGAATTTCCGGTTCAAAATGATTATAGGTAATGGGAATAATATGTTTAGCAAGGAACTAACGATAATTTGCATATGGAAAGCGTGGTTATTGGAAAAATCGTATTTTAAATCCACGGTCACATTTTGTAATCGAACCTGGATTGAAGGAGAATAAGACGATATATTGCACCAACTTAAACGAATCTCTACTCAAGCTAACATCTTTAATGCAAAATAACCGAAACATACTGAATCTGTGAGAATAAATTTCATCCGTTCAAAATCTGTAAGGCTAACCATCAGGGATTTTCGCAAAAAAACTGAAAACATTAAACATTTTATTGTTGAATTTCCGGTTCAAAATGATTATAGGTAATGGGAATGATATGTTTAGCAAGAAACTAACGATAATTTGCATATGGAAAGCGTGGTTATTGGAAAAATCTTATTTTGAAATCCAAGGTCACATTTTGTAATCGAACCTGGATTGAAGGAGAGTAAGACGATATATTACACCAACTTAAACGAATTTCTACTCAAGCTAACATCTTTAATGCAAAATAACCAAAACATACTGAATCTGTGACAATAAATTCCATCCGTTCAAAATCAGTAAGGCTAACCATCAGGGATTTTCGCAAAAAAACTGAAAACATTAAACATTTTATTGTTGAATTTCCGGTTCAAAATGATTATAGGTAATGGGAATAATATGTTTAGTAAGAAACTAACGATAATTTGCATATGGAAAGCGTGGTTATTGGAAAAATCGTATTTTGAAATCCACGGTCACATTTTGTAATCGAAGCTGGATTGAAGGAGAGTAAGACGATATATTGCACCAACTTAAACGAATCTCTACTCAAGCTAACATCTTTAATGCAAAATAATCGAAACATACTGAATCTGTGACAATAAATTTCATCCGTTCAAAATCAGTAAGGCTCATCAGGGATTTTCGCAAAAAAACTGAAAACATTAAACATTTTATTGTTGAATTTCCGGTTCAAAATGGTTATAGGTAATGGGAATAATATGTTTAGCAAGAAACTAACGATAATTTGCATATGGAAAGCGTGGTTATTGGAAAAATCGTATTTTGAAATCCACGGTCACATTTTGTAATCGAACCTGGATTGAAGGAGAGTAAGACGATATATTGCACCAACTTAAACGAATCTCTACTCAAGCTACCATCTTTGATGCAAAATAACCGAAACATACTAAATCTGTGACAATAAATTTCATCCGTTCAAAATCAGTAAGGCTAACTAACCATCAGGGATTTTCGCAAAAAAACTGAAAACATTTTATTGTTGAATTTCCGGTTCAAAATGATTATAGGTAATTGGAATGATATGTTTAGCAAGAAACTAACGATAATTTGCATATGGAAAGCGTGATTATTGGAAAAATCGTATTTTGAAATCCACGGTCACATCTTGTAACCGAACCTGGATTGAAGAAGAATAAGACGATATATTGCACCAACTTAAACGAATCTCTACTCAAGCTAACATCTTTAATGCAAAATAACCGAAACATACTGAATCTGTGACAATAAATGTCATCCGTTCAAAATCTGTAAGGCTAACCATCAGGGATTTTCGCAAAAAAACTGAAAACATTAAACATTTTATTGTTGAATTTCCGGTTCAAAATGATTATAGGTAATTGGAATAATATGTTTAGCAAGAAACTAACGATAATTTGCATATGGAAAGCGTGGTTATTGGAAAAATCGTATTTTGAAATCCAAGGTCACATTTTGTAGTCGAACCTGGATTAAAGGAGAGTAAGACGATATATTACACCAACTTAAACGAATCTCTACTCAAGCTAACATCTTTAATGCAAAATAACCGAAACATACTGAATCTGTGACAATAAATTTCATCCGTTCAAAATCTGTAAGGCTAACCATCAGGGATTTTCGCAAAAAAACTGAAAACATTAAACATTTTATTGTTGAATTTCCGGTTCAAAATGATTATAGGTAATTGGAATAATATGTTTAGCAAGAAACTAACGATAATTTGCATATGGAAAGCGTGATTATTGGAAAAATCGTATTTTGAAATCCACGGTCACATTTTGTAATCGAACCTGGATTGAAGGAGAATAAGACGATATATTGCACCAACTTAAACGAATCTCTACTCAAGCTAACATCTTTAGTGCAAAATAACCGAAACATACTGAATCTGTGAGAATAAATTTCATCCGTTCAAAATCTGTAAGGCTAACCATCAGGGATTTTCGCAAAAAAACTGAAAACATTAAACATTTTATTGTTGAATTTCCGGTTCAAAATGATTATAGGTAATGGGAATGATATGTTTAGCAAGAAACTAACGATAATTTACATATGGAAAGCGTGGTTATTGGAAAAATCGTATTTTGAAATCCAAGGTCACATTTTGTAGTCGAACCTGGATTGAAGGAGAGTAAGACGATATATTACACCAACTTAAACGAATCTCTACTCAAGCTAACATCTTTAATGCAAAATAACCGAAACATACTGAATCTGTGACAATAAATTTCATCCGTTCAAAATCTGTAAGGCTAACCATCAGGGATTTTCGCAAAAAAACTGAAAACATTAAACATTTTATTGTTGAATTTCCGGTTCAAAATGATTATAGGTAATTGGAATAATATGTTTAGCAAGAAACTAACGATAATTTGCATATGGAAAGCGTGATTATTGGAAAAATCGTATTTTGAAATCCACGGTCACATTTTGTAATCGAACCTGGATTGAAGGAGAATAAGACGATATATTGCACCAACTTAAACGAATCTCTACTCAAGCTAACATCTTTAATGCAAAATAACCGAAACATACTGAATCTGTGACAATAAATTTCATCCGTTCAAAATCTGTAAGGCTAACCATCAGGGATTTTCGCAAAAAAACTGAAAACATTAAACATTTTATTGTTGAATTTCCGGTTCAAAATGATTATAGGTACTGGGAATGATATGTTTAGCAAGAAACTAACGATAATTTGCATATGGAAAGCGTGGTTATTGGAAAAATCGTATTTTGAAATCCACGGTCACATTTTGTAATCGAACCTGGATTGAAGGAGAGTAAGACGATATATTGCACCAACTTAAACGAATCTCTACTCAAGCTAACATCTTTAATGCAAAATAACCGAAACATACTGAATCTGTGAGAATAAATTTCATCCGTTCAAAATCTGTAAGGCTAACCATCAGGGATTTTCGCAAAAAAACTGAAAACATTAAACATTTTATTGTTGAATTTCCGGTTCAAAATGATTATAGATACTGGGAATGATATGTTTAGCAAGAAACTAACGATAATTTGCATATGGAAAGCGTGGTTATTGGAAAAATCGTATTTTAAATCCACGGTCACATTTTGTAATCGAACCTGGATTGAAGGAGAATAAGACGATATATTGCACCAACTTAAACGAATCTCTACTCAAGCTAACATCTTTAATGCAAAATAACCGAAACATACTGAATCTGTGAGAATAAATTTCATCCGTTCAAAATCTGTAAGGCTAACCATCAGGGATTTTCGCAAAAAAACTGAAAACATTAAACATTTTATTGTTGAATTTCCGGTTCAAAATGATTATAGGTAATGGGAATGATATGTTTAGCAAGAAACTAACGATAATTTGCATATGGAAAGCGTGGTTATTGGAAAAATCGTATTTTGAAATCCAAGGTCACATTTTGTAATCGAACCTGGATTGAAGGAGAGTAAGACGATATATTACACCAACTTAAACGAATCTCTACTCAAGCTAACATCTTTAATGCAAAATAACCAAAACATACTGAATCTGTGACAATAAATTCCATCCGTTCAAAATCAGTAAGGCTAACCATCAGGGATTTTCGCAAAAAAACTGAAAACATTAAACATTTTATTGTTGAATTTCCGGTTCAAAATGATTATAGGTAATGGGAATAATATGTTTAGTAAGAAACTAACGATAATTTGCATATGGAAAGCGTGGTTATTGGAAAAATCGTATTTTGAAATCCACGGTCACATTTTGTAATCGAAGCTGGATTGAAGGAGAGTAAGACGATATATTGCACCAACTTAAACGAATCTCTACTCAAGCTAACATCTTTAATGCAAAATAATCGAAACATACTGAATCTGTGACAATAAATTTCATCCGTTCAAAATCAGTAAGGCTAACCATCAGGGATTTTCGCAAAAAAACTGAAAACATTAAACATTTTATTGTTGAATTTCCGGTTCAAAATGGTTATAGGTAATGGGAATAATATGTTTAGCAAGAAACTAACGATAATTTGCATATGGAAAGCGTGGTTATTGGAAAAATCGTATTTTGAAATCCACGGTCACATTTTGTAATCGAAGCTGGATTGAAGGAGAGTAAGACGATATATTGCACCAACTTAAACGAATCTCTACTCAAGCTAACATCTTTAATGCAAAATAATCGAAACATACTGAATCTGTGACAATAAATTTCATCCGTTCAAAATCAGTAAGGCTAACCATCAGAGATTTTCGCAAAAAAACTGAAAACATTAAACATTTTATTGTTGAATTTCCGGTTCAAAATGATTATAGGTAATGGGAATAATATGTTTAGCAAGAAACTAACGATAATTTGCATATGGAAAGCGTGGTTATTGGAAAAATCGTATTTTGAAATCCACGGTCACATTTTGTAATCGAACCTGGATTGAAGGAGAGTAAGACGATATATTGCACCAACTTAAACGAATCTCTACTCAAGCTACCATCTTTGATGCAAAATAACCGAAACATACTAAATCTGTGACAATAAATTTCATCCGTTCAAAATCAGTAAGGCTAACTAACCATCAGGGATTTTCGCAAAAAAACTGAAAACATTTTATTGTTGAATTTCCGGTTCAAAATGATTATAGGTAATTGGAATGATATGTTTAGCAAGAAACTAACGATAATTTGCATATGGAAAGCGTGATTATTGGAAAAGTCGTATTTTGAAATCCACGGTCACATCTTGTAACCGAACCTGGATTGAAGAAGAATAAGACGATATATTGCACCAACTTAAACGAATCTCTACTCAAGCTAACATCTTTAATGCAAAATAACCGAAACATACTGAATCTGTGACAATAAATTTCATCCGTTCAAAATCAGTAAGGCTAACCATCAGGGATTTTCGCAAAAAAACTGAAAACATTAAACATTTTATTGTTGAATTTCCGGTTCAAAATGATTATAGGGAATTGGAATAATATGTTTAGCAAGAAACTAACGATAATTTGCATATGGAAAGCGTGGTTATTGGAAAAATCGTATTTTGAAATCCAAGGTCACATTTTGTAGTCGAACCTGGATTGAAGGAGAGTAAGACGATATATTACACCAACTTAAACGAATCTCTACTCAAGCTAACATCTTTAATGCAAAATAACCGAAACATACTGAATCTGTGGGAATAAATTTCATCCGTTCAAAATCTGTAAGGCTAACCATCAGGGATTTTCGCAAAAAAACTAAAAACATTTTATTGTTGAATTTCCGGTTCAAAATGATTATAGGTAATGGGAATAATATGTTTAGCAAGAAACTAACGATAATTTGCATATGGAAAGCGTGGTTATTGGAAAAATCGTATTTTAAATCCACGGTCACATTTTGTAATCGAACCTGGATTGAAGGAGAATAAGACGATATATTGCACCAATTTAAACGAATCTCTACTCAAGCTAACATCTTTAATGCAAAATAACCGAAACATACTGAATCTGTGACAATAAATTTCATCCGTTCAAAATCAGTAAGGCTTAACCATCAGGGATTTTCGCAAAAAAACTGAAAACATTAAACATTTTATTGTTGAATTTCCGGTTCAAAATGATTATAGGTAATGGGAATGATATGTTTAGCAAGAAACTTACGATAATTTGCATATGGAAAGCGTGGTTATTGGAAAAATCGTATTTTGAAATCCACGGTCACATTTTGTAATCGAACCTGGATTGAAGGAGAGTAAGACGATATATTGCACCAACTTAAACGAATCTCTACTCAAGCTAACATCTTTAATGCAAAATAACCGAAACATACTGAATCTGTGACAATAAATTTCATCCGTTCAAAATCAGTAAGGCTAACCATCAGGGATTTTCGCAAAAAAACTGAAAACATTAAACATTTTATTGTTGAATTTCCGGTTCAAAATGGTTATAGGTAATGGGAATAATATGTTTAGCAAGAAACTAACGATAATTTGCATATGGAAAGCGTGGTTATTGGAAAAATCGTATTTTGAAATCCACGGTCACATTTTGTAATCGAACCTGGATTGAAGGAGAGTAAGACGATATATTGCACCAACTTAAACGAATCTCTACTCAAGCTACCATCTTTGATGCAAAATAACCGAAACATACTAAATCTGTGACAATAAATTTCATCCGTTCAAAATCAGTAAGGCTAACTAACCATCAGGGATTTTCGCAAAAAAACTGAAAACATTTTATTGTTGAATTTCCGGTTCAAAATGATTATAGGTAATTGGAATGATATGTTTAGCAAGAAACTAACGATAATTTGCATATGGAAAGCGTGATTATTGGAAAAATCGTATTTTGAAATCCACGGTCACATCTTGTAACCGAACCTGGATTGAAGAAGAATAAGACGATATATTGCACCAACTTAAACGAATCTCTACTCAAGCTAACATCTTTAATGCAAAATAACCGAAACATACTGAATCTGTGACAATAAATTTCATCCGTTCAAAATCTGTAAGGCTAACCATCAGGGATTTTCGCAAAAAAACTGAAAACATTAAACATTTTATTGTTGAATTTCCGGTTCAAAATGATTATAGGTAATGGGAATGATATGTTTAGCAAGAAACTTACGATAATTTGCATATGGAAAGCGTGGTTATTGGAAAAATCGTATTTTGAAATCCACGGTCACATTTTGTAATCGAACCTGGATTGAAGGAGAGTAAGACGATATATTGCACCAACTTAAACGAATCTCTACTCAAGCTAACATCTTTAATGCAAAATAACCGAAACATACTGAATCTGTGACAATAAATTTCATCCGTTCAAAATCAGTAAGGCTAACCATCAGGGATTTTCGCAAAAAAACTGAAAACATTAAACATTTTATTGTTGAATTTCCGGTTCAAAATGGTTATAGGTAATGGGAATAATATGTTTAGCAAGAAACTAACGATAATTTGCATATGGAAAGCGTGGTTATTGGAAAAATCGTATTTTGAAATCCACGGTCACATTTTGTAATCGAACCTGGATTGAAGGAGAGTAAGACGATATATTGCACCAACTTAAACGAATCTCTACTCAAGCTACCATCTTTGATGCAAAATAACCGAAACATACTAAATCTGTGACAATAAATTTCATCCGTTCAAAATCAGTAAGGCTAACTAACCATCAGGGATTTTCGCAAAAAAACTGAAAACATTTTATTGTTGAATTTCCGGTTCAAAATGATTATAGGTAATTGGAATGATATGTTTAGCAAGAAACTAACGATAATTTGCATATGGAAAGCGTGATTATTGGAAAAATCGTATTTTGAAATCCACGGTCACATCTTGTAACCGAACCTGGATTGAAGAAGAATAAGACGATATATTGCACCAACTTAAACGAATCTCTACTCAAGCTAACATCTTTAATGCAAAATAACCGAAACATACTGAATCTGTGACAATAAATGTCATCCGTTCAAAATCTGTAAGACTAACCATCAGGGATTTTCGCAAAAAAACTGAAAACATTAAACATTTTATTGTTGAATTTCCGGTTCAAAATGATTATAGGTAATTGGAATAATATGTTTAGCAAGAAACTAACGATAATTTGCATATGGAAAGCGTGATTATTGGAAAAATCGTATTTTGAAAACCACGGTCACATTTTGTAATCGAACCTGGATTGAAGGAGAATAAGACGATATATTGCACCAACTTAAACGAATCTCTACTCAAGCTAACATCTTTAGTGCAAAATAACCGAAACATACTGAATCTGTGAGAATAAATTTCATCCGTTCAAAATCTGTAAGGCTAACCATCAGGGATTTTCGCAAAAAAACTGAAAACATTAAACATTTTATTGTTGAATTTCCGGTTCAAAATGATTATAGGTAATTGGAATAATATGTTTAGCAAGAAACTAACGATAATTTGCATATGGAAAGCGTGATTATTGGAAAAATCGTATTTTGAAATCCACGGTCACATTTTGTAATCGAACCTGGATTGAAGGAGAATAAGACGATATATTGCACCAACTTAAACGAATCTCTACTCAAGCTAACATCTTTAATGCAAAATAACCGAAACATACTGAATCTGTGACAATAAATTTCATCCGTTCAAAATCTGTAAGGCTAACCATCAGGGATTTTCGCAAAAAAACTGAAAACATTAAACATTTTATTGTTGAATTTCCGGTTCAAAATGATTATAGGTACTGGGAATGATATGTTTAGCAAGAAACTAACGATAATTTGCATATGGAAAGCGTGGTTATTGGAAAAATCGTATTTTGAAATCCACGGTCACATTTTGTAATCGAACCTGGATTGAAGGAGAGTAAGACGATATATTGCACCAACTTAAACGAATCTCTACTCAAGCTAACATCTTTAATGCAAAATAATCGAAACATACTGAATCTGTGACAATAAATTTCATCCGTTCAAAATCAGTAAGGCTAACCATCAGGGATTTTCGCAAAAAAACTGAAAACATTAAACATTTTATTGTTGAATTTCCGGTTCAAAATGGTTATAGGTAATGGGAATAATATGTTTAGCAAGGAACTAACGATAATTTGCATATGGAAAGCGTGGTTATTGGAAAAATAGTATTTTGAAATCCACGGTCACATTTTGTAATCGAACCTGGATTGAAGGAGAGTAAGACGATATATTGCACCAACTTAAACGAATCTCTACTCAAGCTAACATCTTTAATGCAAAATAACCGAAACATACTGAATCTGTGAGAATAAATTTCATCCGTTCAAAATCAGTAAGGCTAACTAACCATCAGGGATTTTCGCAAAAAAACTGAAAACATTTTATTGTTGAATTTCCGGTTCAAAATGATTATAGGTAATGGGAATAATATGTTTAGCAAGAAACTAACGATAATTTGCATATGGAAAGCGTGGTTATTGGAAAAATCGTATTTTAAATCCACGGTCACATTTTGTAATCGAACCTGGATTGAAGGAGAATAAGACGATATATTGCACCAACTTAAACGAATCTCTACTCAAGCTAACATCTTTAATGCAAAATAACCGAAACATACTGAATCTGTGAGAATAAATTTCATCCGTTCAAAATCTGTAAGGCTAACATCAGGGATTTTCGCAAAAAAACTGAAAACATTAAACATTTTATTGTTGAATTTCCGGTTCAAAATGATTATAGGTAATGGGAATGATATGTTTAGCAAGAAACTAACGATAATTTGCATATGGAAAGCGTGATTATTGGAAAAATCGTATTTTGAAATCCAAGGTCACATTTTGTAATCGAACCTAGATTGAAGGAGAGTAAGACGATATATTACACCAACTTAAACGAATCTCTACTCAAGCTAACATCTTTAATGCAAAATAACCGAAACATACTGAATCTGTGAGAATAAATTTCATCCGTTCAAAATCAGTAAGGCATAAGGGATTTTCGCAAAAAAACTGAAAACATTTTATTGTTGAATTTCCGGTTCAAAATGATTATAGGTAATGGGAATAATATGTTTAGCAAGAAACTAACGATAATTTGCATATGGAAAGCGTGGTTATTGGAAAAATTGTATTTTGAAATCCACGGTCACATTTTGTAATCGAAGCTGGATTGAAGGAGAGTAAGACGATATATTGCACCAACTTAAACGAATCTCTACTCAAGCTAACATCTTTAATGCAAAATAACCGAAACATACTGAATCTGTGACAATAAATTCCATCCGTTCAAAATCAGTAAGGCTAACAACCATCAGGGATTTTCGCAAAAAAACTGAAAACATTAAACATTTTATTGTTGAATTTCCGGTTCAAAATGGTTATAGGTAATGGGAATAATATGTTTAGCAAGGAACTAACGATAATTTGCATATGGAAAGCGTGGTTATTGGAAAAATCGTATTTTGAAATCCACGGTCACATTTTGTAATCGAACCTGGATTGAAGGAGAGTAAGACGATATATTGCACCAACTTAAACGAATCTCTACTCAAGCTAACATCTTTAATGCAAAATAACCGAAACATACTGAATCTGTGACAATAAATTTCATCCGTTCAAAATAAGTAAGGCATCAGGGATTTTCGCAAAAAAACTGAAAACATTAAACATTTTATTGTTGAATTTCCGGTTCAAAATGATTATAGGTAATGGGAATAATATGTTTAGCAAGAAACTAACGATAATTTGCATATGGAAAGCGTGGTTATTGGAAAAATCGTATTTTAAATCCACGGTCACATTTTGTAATCGAACCTGGATTGAAGGAGAATAAGACGATATATTGCACCAACTTAAACGAATCGCTACTCAAGCTAACATCTTTAATGCAAAATAACCGAAACATACTGAATCTGTGAGAATAAATTTCATCCGTTCAAAATCTGTAAGGCTAACCATCAGGGATTTTCGCAAAAAAACTGAAAACATTAAACATTTTATTGTTGAATTTCCGGTTCAAAATGATTATAGGTAATGGGAATGATATGTTTAGCAAGAAACTAACGATAATTTGCATATGGAAAGCGTGGTTATTGGAAAAATCGTATTTTGAAATCCAAGGTCACATTTTGTAATCGAACCTAGATTGAAGGAGAGTAAGACGATATATTACACCAACTTAAACGAATCTCTACTCAAGCTAACATCTTTAATGCAAAATAACCGAAACATACTGAATCTGTGAGAATAAATTTCATCCGTTCAAAATCAGTAAGGCATAAGGGATTTTCGCAAAAAAACTGAAAACATTTTATTGTTGAATTTCCGGTTCAAAATGATTATAGGTAATGGGAATAATATGTTTAGCAAGAAACTAACGATAATTTGCATATGGAAAGCGTGGTTATTGGAAAAATCGTATTTTAAATCCACGGTCACATTTTGTAATCGAACCTGGATTGAAGGAGAATAAGACGATATATTGCACCAACTTAAACGAATCGCTACTCAAGCTAACATCTTTAATGCAAAATAACCGAAACATACTGAATCTGTGAGAATAAATTTCATCCGTTCAAAATCTGTAAGGCTAACCATCAGGGATTTTCGCAAAAAAACTGAAAACATTAAACATTTTATTGTTGAATTTCCGGTTCAAAATGATTATACGTAATGGGAATGATATGTTTAGCAAGAAACTAACGATAATTTGCATATGGAAAGCGTGGTTATTGGAAAAATTGTATTTTGAAATCCACGGTCACATTTTGTAATCGAAGCTGGATTGAAGGAGAGTAAGACGATATATTGCACCAACTTAAACGAATCTCTACTCAAGCTAACATCTTTAATGCAAAATAACCGAAACATACTGAATCTGTGACAATAAATTCCATCCGTTCAAAATCAGTAAGGCTAACAACCATCAGGGATTTTCGCAAAAAAACTGAAAACATTAAACATTTTATTGTTGAATTTCCGGTTCAAAATGGTTATAGGTAATGGGAATAATATGTTTAGCAAGGAACTAACGATAATTTGCATATGGAAAGCGTGGTTATTGGAAAAATCGTATTTTGAAATCCACGGTCACATTTTGTAATCGAACCTGGATTGAAGGAGAGTAAGACGATATATTGCACCAACTTAAACGAATCTCTACTCAAGCTAACATCTTTAATGCAAAATAACCGAAACATACTGAATCTGTGACAATAAATTTCATCCGTTCAAAATAAGTAAGGCATCAGGGATTTTCGCAAAAAAACTGAAAACATTTTATTGTTGAATTTCCGGTTCAAAATGATTATAGGTAATGGGAATAATATGTTTAGCAAGAAACTAACGATAATTTGCATATGGAAAGCGTGGTTATTGGAAAAATCGTATTTTAAATCCACGGTCACATTTTGTAATCGAACCTGGATTGAAGGAGAATAAGACGATATATTGCACCAACTTAAACGAATCGCTACTCAAGCTAACATCTTTAATGCAAAATAACCGAAACATACTGAATCTGTGAGAATAAATTTCATCCGTTCAAAATCTGTAAGGCTAACCATCAGGGATTTTCGCAAAAAAACTGAAAACATTAAACATTTTATTGTTGAATTTCCGGTTCAAAATGATTATACGTAATGGGAATGATATGTTTAGCAAGAAACTAACGATAATTTGCATATGGAAAGCGTGGTTATTGGAAAAATCGTATTTTGAAATCCAAGGTCACATTTTGTAATCGAACCTAGATTGAAGGAGAGTAAGACGATATATTACACCAACTTAAACGAATCTCTACTCAAGCTAACATCTTTAATGCAAAATAACCGAAACATACTGAATCTGTGACAATAAATTTCATCCGTTCAAAATCAGTAAGGCATAAGGGATTTTCGCAAAAAAACTGAAAACATTTTATTGTTGAATTTCCGGTTCAAAATGATTATAGGTAATGGGAATAATATGTTTAGCAAGAAACTAACGATAATTTGCATATGGAAAGCGTGGTTATTGGAAAAATTGTATTTTGAAATCCACGGTCACATTTTGTAATCGAAGCTGGATTGAAGGAGAGTAAGACGATATATTGCACCAACTTAAACGAATCTCTACTCAAGCTAACATCTTTAATGCAAAATAATCGAAACATACTGAATCTGTGACAATAAATTCCATCCGTTCAAAATCAGTAAGGCTAACCATCAGGGATTTTCGCAAAAAAACTGAAAACATTAAACATTTTATTGTTGAATTTCCGGTTCAAAATGATTATAGGTATTGGGAATAATATGTTTAGCAAGAAACTAACGATAATTTGCATATGGAAAGCGTGGTTATTGGAAAAATCGTATTTTGAAATCCACGGTCACATTTTGTAATCGAAGCTGGATTGAAGGAGAATAAGACGATATATTGCACCAACTTAAACGAATCTCTACTCAAGCTAACATCTTTAATGCAAAATAACCGAAACATACTGAATCTGTGACAATAAATTTCTTCCGTTCAAAATCAGTAAGGCTAACAACCATCAGGGATTTTCGCAAAAAAACTGAAAACATTAAACATTTTATTGTTGAATTTCCGGTTCAAAATGATTATAGGTAATGGGAATAATATGTTTAGCAAGAAACTAACGATAATTTGCATATGGAAAGCGTGGTTATTGGAAAAATCGTATTTTGAAATCCACGGTCACATTTCGTAATCGAAGCTGGATTGAAGGAGAGTAAGACGATATATTGCACCAACTTAAACGAATCTCTACTCAAGCTAACATCTTTAATGCAAAATAACCGAAACATACTGAATCTGTGACAATAAATTTCATCCGTTCAAACTCAGTAAGGCTACATCAGGGATTTTCGCAAAAAAACTGAAAACATTTTATTGTTGAATTTCCGGTTCAAAATGATTATAGGTAATGGGAATAATATGTTTAGCAAGAAACTAACGATAATTTGCATATGGAAAGCGTGGTTAATGGAAAAATCATATTTTGAAATCCACGGTCACATTTTGTAATCGAACCTGGATTGAAGGAGAGTAAGACGATATATTGCACCAACTTAAACGAATCTCTACTCAAGCTAACATCTTTAATGCAAAATAACCGAGACATACTGAATCTGTGACAATAAATTTCATCCGTTCAAAATCAGTAAGGCTAACAACCATCAGGGATTTTCGCAAACAAACTGAAAATATTTTATTGTTGAATTTCCGGTTCAAAATGATTATAGGTAATGGGAATAATATGTTTAGCAAGAAACTAACGATAATTTGCATATGGAAAGCGTGATTATTGGAAAAATCGTATTTTGAAAACCACGGTCACATTTTGTAATCGAACCTGGATTGAAGGAGAATAAGACGATATATTGCACCAACTTAAACGAATCTCTACTCAAGCTAACATCTTTAATGCAAAATAACCGAAACATACTGAATCTGTGAGAATAAATTTCATCCGTTCAAAATCTGTAAGGCTAACTAACCATCAGGGATTTTCGCAAAAAAACTGAAAACATTAAACATTTTATTGTTGAATTTCCGGTTCAAAATGATTATAGGTAATGGGAATGATATGTTTAGCAAGAAACTAACGATAATTTACATATGGAAAGCGTGGTTATTGGAAAAATCGTATTTTGAAATCCACGGTCACATTTTGTAGTCGAACCTGGATTGAAGGAGAGTAAGACGATATATTACACCAACTTAAACGAATCTCTACTCAAGCTAACATCTTTAATGCAAAATAACCGAAACATACTGAATCTGTGAGAATAAATTTCATCCGTTCAAAATCTGTAAGGCTAACCATCAGGGATTTTCGCAAAAAAACTAAAAACATTTTATTGTTGAATTTCCGGTTCAAAATGATTATAGGTAATGGGAATAATATGTTTAGCAAGAAACTAACGATAATTTGCATATGGAAAGCGTGGTTATTGGAAAAATCGTATTTTAAATCCACGGTCACATTTTGTAATCGAACCTGGATTGAAGGAGAATAAGACGATATATTGCACCAACTTAAACGAATCTCTACTCAAGCTAACATCTTTAATGCAAAATAACCGAAACATACTGAATCTGTGACAATAAATTTCATCCGTTCAAAATCTGTAAGGCTAACCATCAGGGATTTTCGCAAAAAAACTGAAAACATTAAACATTTTATTGTTGAATTTCCGGTTCAAAATGATTATAGGTAATGGGAATGATATGTTTAGCAAGAAACTAACGATAATTTGCATATGGAAAGCGTGGTTATTGGAAAAATCTTATTTTGAAATCCAAGGTCACATTTTGTAATCGAACCTGGATTGAAGGAGAGTAAGACGATATATTACACCAACTTAAACGAATTTCTACTCAAGCTAACATCTTTAATGCAAAATAACCAAAACATACTGAATCTGTGACAATAAATTCCATCCGTTCAAAATCAGTAAGGCTAACCATCAGGGATTTTCGCAAAAAAACTGAAAACATTAAACATTTTATTGTTGAATTTCCGGTTCAAAATGATTATAGGTAATGGGAATAATATGTTTAGTAAGAAACTAACGATAATTTGCATATGGAAAGCGTGGTTATTGGAAAAATCGTATTTTGAAATCCACGGTCACATTTTGTAATCGAAGCTGGATTGAAGGAGAGTAAGACGATATATTGCACCAACTTAAACGAATCTCTACTCAAGCTAACATCTTTAATGCAAAATAATCGAAACATACTGAATCTGTGACAATAAATTTCATCCGTTCAAAATCAGTAAGGCTCATCAGGGATTTTCGCAAAAAAACTGAAAACATTAAACATTTTATTGTTGAATTTCCGGTTCAAAATGGTTATAGGTAATGGGAATAATATGTTTAGCAAGAAACTAACGATAATTTGCATATGGAAAGCGTGGTTATTGGAAAAATCGTATTTTGAAATCCACGGTCACATTTTGTAATCGAACCTGGATTGAAGGAGAGTAAGACGATATATTGCACCAACTTAAACGAATCTCTACTCAAGCTACCATCTTTGATGCAAAATAACCGAAACATACTAAATCTGTGACAATAAATTTCATCCGTTCAAAATCAGTAAGGCTAACTAACCATCAGGGATTTTCGCAAAAAAACTGAAAACATTTTATTGTTGAATTTCCGGTTCAAAATGATTATAGGTAATTGGAATGATATGTTTAGCAAGAAACTAACAATAATTTGCATATGGAAAGCGTGGTTATTGGAAAAATCGTATTTTGAAATCCAAGGTCACATTTTGTAATCGAACCTGGATTGAAGGAGAGTAAGACGATATATTACACCAACTTAAACGAATCTCTACTCAAGCTAACATCTTTAATGCAAAATAACCGAATCATACTGAATCTGTGACAATAAATTCCATCCGTTCAAAATCAGTAAGGCTAACCATCAGGGATTTTCGCAAAAAAACTGAAAACATTAAACATTTTATTGTTGAATTTCCGGTTCAAAATGATTATAGGTAATGGGAATAATATGTTTAGCAAGGAACTAACGATAATTTGCATATGGAAAGCGTGGTTATTGGAAAAATCGTATTTTAAATCCACGGTCACATTTTGTAATCGAACCTGGATTGAAGGAGAATAAGACGATATATTGCACCAACTTAAACGAATCTCTACTCAAGCTAACATCTTTAATGCAAAATAACCGAAACATACTGAATCTGTGACAATAAATTTCATCCGTTCAAAATCTGTAAGGCTAACCATCAGGGATTTTCGCAAAAAAACTGAAAACATTAAACATTTTATTGTTGAATTTCCGGTTCAAAATGATTATAGGTAATGGGAATGATATGTTTAGCAAGAAACTAACGATAATTTGCATATGGAAAGCGTGGTTATTGGAAAAATCTTATTTTGAAATCCAAGGTCACATTTTGTAATCGAACCTGGATTGAAGGAGAGTAAGACGATATATTACACCAACTTAAACGAATTTCTACTCAAGCTAACATCTTTAATGCAAAATAACCAAAACATACTGAATCTGTGACAATAAATTCCATCCGTTCAAAATCAGTAAGGCTAACCATCAGGGATTTTCGCAAAAAAACTGAAAACATTAAACATTTTATTGTTGAATTTCCGGTTCAAAATGATTATAGGTAATGGGAATAATATGTTTAGTAAGAAACTAACGATAATTTGCATATGGAAAGCGTGGTTATTGGAAAAATCGTATTTTGAAATCCACGGTCACATTTTGTAATCGAAGCTGGATTGAAGGAGAGTAAGACGATATATTGCACCAACTTAAACGAATCTCTACTCAAGCTAACATCTTTAATGCAAAATAATCGAAACATACTGAATCTGTGACAATAAATTTCATCCGTTCAAAATCAGTAAGGCTCATCAGGGATTTTCGCAAAAAAACTGAAAACATTAAACATTTTATTGTTGAATTTCCGGTTCAAAATGGTTATAGGTAATGGGAATAATATGTTTAGCAAGAAACTAACGATAATTTGCATATGGAAAGCGTGGTTATTGGAAAAATCGTATTTTGAAATCCACGGTCACATTTTGTAATCGAACCTGGATTGAAGGAGAGTAAGACGATATATTGCACCAACTTAAACGAATCTCTACTCAAGCTACCATCTTTGATGCAAAATAACCGAAACATACTAAATCTGTGACAATAAATTTCATCCGTTCAAAATCAGTAAGGCTAACTAACCATCAGGGATTTTCGCAAAAAAACTGAAAACATTTTATTGTTGAATTTCCGGTTCAAAATGATTATAGGTAATTGGAATGATATGTTTAGCAAGAAACTAACGATAATTTGCATATGGAAAGCGTGATTATTGGAAAAATCGTATTTTGAAATCCACGGTCACATCTTGTAACCGAACCTGGATTGAAGAAGAATAAGACAATATATTGCACCAACTTAAACGAATCTCTACTCAAGCTAACATCTTTAATGCAAAATAACCGAAACATACTGAATCTGTGACAATAAATGTCATCCGTTCAAAATCTGTAAGGCTAACCATCAGGGATTTTCGCAAAAAAACTGAAAACATTAAACATTTTATTGTTGAATTTCCGGTTCAAAATGATTATAGGTAATTGGAATAATATGTTTAGCAAGAAACTAACGATAATTTGCATATGGAAAGCGTGATTATTGGAAAAATCGTATTTTGAAAACCACGGTCACATTTTGTAATCGAACCTGGATTGAAGGAGAATAAGACGATATATTGCACCAACTTAAACGAATCTCTACTCAAGCTAACATCTTTAGTGCAAAATAACCGAAACATACTGAATCTGTGAGAATAAATTTCATCCGTTCAAAATCTGTAAGGCTAACCATCAGGGATTTTCACAAAAAAACTGAAAACATTAAACATTTTATTGTTGAATTTCCGGTTCAAAATGATTATAGGTAATGGGAATGATATGTTTAGCAAGAAACTAACGATAATTTACATATGGAAAGCGTGGTTATTGGAAAAATCGTATTTTGAAATCCAAGGTCACATTTTGTAGTCGAACCTGGATTGAAGGAGAGTAAGACGATATATTACACCAACTTAAACGAATCTCTACTCAAGCTAACATCTTTAATGCAAAATAACCGAAACATACTGAATCTGTGACAATAAATTTCATCCGTTCAAAATCTGTAAGGCTAACCATCAGGGATTTTCGCAAAAAAACTGAAAACATTAAACATTTTATTGTTGAATTTCCGGTTCAAAATGATTATAGGTAATTGGAATAATATGTTTAGCAAGAAACTAACGATAATTTGCATATGGAAAGCGTGATTATTGGAAAAATCGTATTTTGAAATCCACGGTCACATTTTGTAATCGAACCTGGATTGAAGGAGAATAAGACGATATATTGCACCAACTTAAACGAATCTCTACTCAAGCTACCATCTTTGATGCAAAATAACCGAAACATACTGAATCTGTGACAATAAATTTCATCCGTTCAAAATCAGTAAGGCTCATCAGGGATTTTCGCAAAAAAACTGAAAACATTAAACATTTTATTGTTGAATTTCCGGTTCAAAATGGTTATAGGTAATGGGAATAATATGTTTAGCAAGAAACTAACGATAATTTGCATATGGAAAGCGTGGTTATTGGAAAAATCGTATTTTGAAATCCACGGTCACATTTTGTAATCGAACCTGGATTGAAGGAGAGTAAGACGATATATTGCACCAACTTAAACGAATCTCTACTCAAGCTACCATCTTTGATGCAAAATAACCGAAACATACTAAATCTGTGACAATAAATTTCATCCGTTCAAAATCAGTAAGGCTAACTAACCATCAGGGATTTTCGCAAAAAAACTGAAAACATTTTATTGTTGAATTTCCGGTTCAAAATGATTATAGGTAATTGGAATGATATGTTTAGCAAGAAACTAACAATAATTTGCATATGGAAAGCGTGGTTATTGGAAAAATCGTATTTTGAAATCCAAGGTCACATTTTGTAATCGAACCTGGATTGAAGGAGAGTAAGACGATATATTACACCAACTTAAACGAATCTCTACTCAAGCTAACATCTTTAATGCAAAATAACCGAATCATACTGAATCTGTGACAATAAATTCCATCCGTTCAAAATCAGTAAGGCTAACCATCAGGGATTTTCGCAAAAAAACTGAAAACATTAAACATTTTATTGTTGAATTTCCGGTTCAAAATGATTATAGGTAATGGGAATAATATGTTTAGCAAGGAACTAACGATAATTTGCATATGGAAAGCGTGGTTATTGGAAAAATCGTATTTTAAATCCACGGTCACATTTTGTAATCGAACCTGGATTGAAGGAGAATAAGACGATATATTGCACCAACTTAAACGAATCTCTACTCAAGCTAACATCTTTAATGCAAAATAACCGAAACATACTGAATCTGTGACAATAAATTTCATCCGTTCAAAATCTGTAAGGCTAACCATCAGGGATTTTCGCAAAAAAACTGAAAACATTAAACATTTTATTGTTGAATTTCCGGTTCAAAATGGTTATAGGTAATGGGAATAATATGTTTAGCAAGAAACTAACGATAATTTGCATATGGAAAGCGTGGTTATTGGAAAAATCTTATTTTGAAATCCAAGGTCACATTTTGTAATCGAACCTGGATTGAAGGAGAGTAAGACGATATATTACACCAACTTAAACGAATTTCTACTCAAGCTAACATCTTTAATGCAAAATAACCAAAACATACTGAATCTGTGACAATAAATTCCATCCGTTCAAAATCAGTAAGGCTAACCATCAGGGATTTTCGCAAAAAAACTGAAAACATTAAACATTTTATTGTTGAATTTCCGGTTCAAAATGATTATAGGTAATGGGAATAATATGTTTAGTAAGAAACTAACGATAATTTGCATATGGAAAGCGTGGTTATTGGAAAAATCGTATTTTGAAATCCACGGTCACATTTTGTAATCGAAGCTGGATTGAAGGAGAGTAAGACGATATATTGCACCAACTTAAACGAATCTCTACTCAAGCTAACATCTTTAATGCAAAATAATCGAAACATACTGAATCTGTGACAATAAATTTCATCCGTTCAAAATCAGTAAGGCTCATCAGGGATTTTCGCAAAAAAACTGAAAACATTAAACATTTTATTGTTGAATTTCCGGTTCAAAATGGTTATAGGTAATGGGAATAATATGTTTAGCAAGAAACTAACGATAATTTGCATATGGAAAGCGTGGTTATTGGAAAAATCGTATTTTGAAATCCACGGTCACATTTTGTAATCGAACCTGGATTGAAGGAGAGTAAGACGATATATTGCACCAACTTAAACGAATCTCTACTCAAGCTACCATCTTTGATGCAAAATAACCGAAACATACTAAATCTGTGACAATAAATTTCATCCGTTCAAAATCAGTAAGGCTAACTAACCATCAGGGATTTTCGCAAAAAAACTGAAAACATTTTATTGTTGAATTTCCGGTTCAAAATGATTATAGGTAATTGGAATGATATGTTTAGCAAGAAACTAACAATAATTTGCATATGGAAAGCGTGGTTATTGGAAAAATCGTATTTTGAAATCCAAGGTCACATTTTGTAATCGAACCTGGATTGAAGGAGAGTAAGACGATATATTACACCAACTTAAACGAATCTCTACTCAAGCTAACATCTTTAATGCAAAATAACCGAATCATACTGAATCTGTGACAATAAATTCCATCCGTTCAAAATCAGTAAGGCTAACCATCAGGGATTTTCGCAAAAAAACTGAAAACATTAAACATTTTATTGTTGAATTTCCGGTTCAAAATGATTATAGGTAATGGGAATAATATGTTTAGCAAGGAACTAACGATAATTTGCATATGGAAAGCGTGGTTATTGGAAAAATCGTATTTTAAATCCACGGTCACATTTTGTAATCGAACCTGGATTGAAGGAGAATAAGACGATATATTGCACCAACTTAAACGAATCTCTACTCAAGCTAACATCTTTAATGCAAAATAACCGAAACATACTGAATCTGTGACAATAAATTTCATCCGTTCAAAATCTGTAAGGCTAACCATCAGGGATTTTCGCAAAAAAACTGAAAACATTAAACATTTTATTGTTGAATTTCCGGTTCAAAATGATTATAGGTAATGGGAATGATATGTTTAGCAAGAAACTAACGATAATTTGCATATGGAAAGCGTGGTTATTGGAAAAATCTTATTTTGAAATCCAAGGTCACATTTTGTAATCGAACCTGGATTGAAGGAGAGTAAGACGATATATTACACCAACTTAAACGAATTTCTACTCAAGCTAACATCTTTAATGCAAAATAACCAAAACATACTGAATCTGTGACAATAAATTCCATCCGTTCAAAATCAGTAAGGCTAACCATCAGGGATTTTCGCAAAAAAACTGAAAACATTAAACATTTTATTGTTGAATTTCCGGTTCAAAATGATTATAGGTAATGGGAATAATATGTTTAGTAAGAAACTAACGATAATTTGCATATGGAAAGCGTGGTTATTGGAAAAATCGTATTTTGAAATCCACGGTCACATTTTGTAATCGAAGCTGGATTGAAGGAGAGTAAGACGATATATTGCACCAACTTAAACGAATCTCTACTCAAGCTAACATCTTTAATGCAAAATAATCGAAACATACTGAATCTGTGACAATAAATTTCATCCGTTCAAAATCAGTAAGGCTCATCAGGGATTTTCGCAAAAAAACTGAAAACATTAAACATTTTATTGTTGAATTTCCGGTTCAAAATGGTTATAGGTAATGGGAATAATATGTTTAGCAAGAAACTAACGATAATTTGCATATGGAAAGCGTGGTTATTGGAAAAATCGTATTTTGAAATCCACGGTCACATTTTGTAATCGAACCTGGATTGAAGGAGAATAAGACGATATATTGCACCAACTTAAACGAATCTCTACTCAAGCTAACATCTTTAATGCAAAATAACCGAAACATACTGAATCTGTGACAATAAATTTCATCCGTTCAAAATCTGTAAGGCTAACCATCAGGGATTTTCGCAAAAAAACTGAAAACATTAAACATTTTATTGTTGAATTTCCGGTTCAAAATGATTATAGGTAATTGGAATAATATGTTTAGCAAGAAACTAACGATAATTTGCATATGGAAAGCGTGATTATTGGAAAAATCGTATTTTGAAATCCACGGTCACATTTTGTAATCGAACCTGGATTGAAGGAGAATAAGACGATATATTGCACCAACTTAAACGAATCTCTACTCAAGCTAACATCTTTAATGCAAAATAACCGAAACATACTGAATCTGTGACAATAAATTTCATCCGTTCAAAATCTGTAAGGCTAACCATCAGGGATTTTCGCAAAAAAACTGAAAACATTAAACATTTTATTGTTGAATTTCCGGTTCAAAATGATTATAGGTACTGGGAATGATATGTTTAGCAAGAAACTAACGATAATTTGCATATGGAAAGCGTGGTTATTGGAAAAATCGTATTTTGAAATCCACGGTCACATTTTGTAATCGAACCTGGATTGAAGGAGAGTAAGACGATATATTGCACCAACTTAAACGAATCTCTACTCAAGCTAACATCTTTAATGCAAAATAATCGAAACATACTGAATCTGTGACAATAAATTTCATCCGTTCAAAATCAGTAAGGCTAACCATCAGGGATTTTCGCAAAAAAACTGAAAACATTAAACATTTTATTGTTGAATTTCCGGTTCAAAATGGTTATAGGTAATGGGAATAATATGTTTAGCAAGGAACTAACGATAATTTGCATATGGAAAGCGTGGTTATTGGAAAAATAGTATTTTGAAATCCACGGTCACATTTTGTAATCGAACCTGGATTGAAGGAGAGTAAGACGATATATTGCACCAACTTAAACGAATCTCTACTCAAGCTAACATCTTTAATGCAAAATAACCGAAACATACTGAATCTGTGAGAATAAATTTCATCCGTTCAAAATCAGTAAGGCTAACTAACCATCAGGGATTTTCGCAAAAAAACTGAAAACATTTTATTGTTGAATTTCCGGTTCAAAATGATTATAGGTAATGGGAATAATATGTTTAGCAAGAAACTAACGATAATTTGCATATGGAAAGCGTGGTTATTGGAAAAATCGTATTTTAAATCCACGGTCACATTTTGTAATCGAACCTGGATTGAAGGAGAATAAGACGATATATTGCACCAACTTAAACGAATCTCTACTCAAGCTAACATCTTTAATGCAAAATAACCGAAACATACTGAATCTGTGAGAATAAATTTCATCCGTTCAAAATCTGTAAGGCTAACATCAGGGATTTTCGCAAAAAAACTGAAAACATTAAACATTTTATTGTTGAATTTCCGGTTCAAAATGATTATAGGTAATGGGAATGATATGTTTAGCAAGAAACTAACGATAATTTGCATATGGAAAGCGTGATTATTGGAAAAATCGTATTTTGAAATCCAAGGTCACATTTTGTAATCGAACCTAGATTGAAGGAGAGTAAGACGATATATTACACCAACTTAAACGAATCTCTACTCAAGCTAACATCTTTAATGCAAAATAACCGAAACATACTGAATCTGTGAGAATAAATTTCATCCGTTCAAAATCAGTAAGGCATAAGGGATTTTCGCAAAAAAACTGAAAACATTTTATTGTTGAATTTCCGGTTCAAAATGATTATAGGTAATGGGAATAATATGTTTAGCAAGAAACTAACGATAATTTGCATATGGAAAGCGTGGTTATTGGAAAAATTGTATTTTGAAATCCACGGTCACATTTTGTAATCGAAGCTGGATTGAAGGAGAGTAAGACGATATATTGCACCAACTTAAACGAATCTCTACTCAAGCTAACATCTTTAATGCAAAATAACCGAAACATACTGAATCTGTGACAATAAATTCCATCCGTTCAAAATCAGTAAGGCTAACAACCATCAGGGATTTTCGCAAAAAAACTGAAAACATTAAACATTTTATTGTTGAATTTCCGGTTCAAAATGGTTATAGGTAATGGGAATAATATGTTTAGCAAGGAACTAACGATAATTTGCATATGGAAAGCGTGGTTATTGGAAAAATCGTATTTTGAAATCCACGGTCACATTTTGTAATCGAACCTGGATTGAAGGAGAGTAAGACGATATATTGCACCAACTTAAACGAATCTCTACTCAAGCTAACATCTTTAATGCAAAATAACCGAAACATACTGAATCTGTGACAATAAATTTCATCCGTTCAAAATAAGTAAGGCATCAGGGATTTTCGCAAAAAAACTGAAAACATTAAACATTTTATTGTTGAATTTCCGGTTCAAAATGATTATAGGTAATGGGAATAATATGTTTAGCAAGAAACTAACGATAATTTGCATATGGAAAGCGTGGTTATTGGAAAAATCGTATTTTAAATCCACGGTCACATTTTGTAATCGAACCTGGATTGAAGGAGAATAAGACGATATATTGCACCAACTTAAACGAATCGCTACTCAAGCTAACATCTTTAATGCAAAATAACCGAAACATACTGAATCTGTGAGAATAAATTTCATCCGTTCAAAATCTGTAAGGCTAACCATCAGGGATTTTCGCAAAAAAACTGAAAACATTAAACATTTTATTGTTGAATTTCCGGTTCAAAATGATTATAGGTAATGGGAATGATATGTTTAGCAAGAAACTAACGATAATTTGCATATGGAAAGCGTGGTTATTGGAAAAATCGTATTTTGAAATCCAAGGTCACATTTTGTAATCGAACCTAGATTGAAGGAGAGTAAGACGATATATTACACCAACTTAAACGAATCTCTACTCAAGCTAACATCTTTAATGCAAAATAACCGAAACATACTGAATCTGTGAGAATAAATTTCATCCGTTCAAAATCAGTAAGGCATAAGGGATTTTCGCAAAAAAACTGAAAACATTTTATTGTTGAATTTCCGGTTCAAAATGATTATAGGTAATGGGAATAATATGTTTAGCAAGAAACTAACGATAATTTGCATATGGAAAGCGTGGTTATTGGAAAAATCGTATTTTAAATCCACGGTCACATTTTGTAATCGAACCTGGATTGAAGGAGAATAAGACGATATATTGCACCAACTTAAACGAATCGCTACTCAAGCTAACATCTTTAATGCAAAATAACCGAAACATACTGAATCTGTGAGAATAAATTTCATCCGTTCAAAATCTGTAAGGCTAACCATCAGGGATTTTCGCAAAAAAACTGAAAACATTAAACATTTTATTGTTGAATTTCCGGTTCAAAATGATTATACGTAATGGGAATGATATGTTTAGCAAGAAACTAACGATAATTTGCATATGGAAAGCGTGGTTATTGGAAAAATTGTATTTTGAAATCCACGGTCACATTTTGTAATCGAAGCTGGATTGAAGGAGAGTAAGACGATATATTGCACCAACTTAAACGAATCTCTACTCAAGCTAACATCTTTAATGCAAAATAACCGAAACATACTGAATCTGTGACAATAAATTCCATCCGTTCAAAATCAGTAAGGCTAACAACCATCAGGGATTTTCGCAAAAAAACTGAAAACATTAAACATTTTATTGTTGAATTTCCGGTTCAAAATGGTTATAGGTAATGGGAATAATATGTTTAGCAAGGAACTAACGATAATTTGCATATGGAAAGCGTGGTTATTGGAAAAATCGTATTTTGAAATCCACGGTCACATTTTGTAATCGAACCTGGATTGAAGGAGAGTAAGACGATATATTGCACCAACTTAAACGAATCTCTACTCAAGCTAACATCTTTAATGCAAAATAACCGAAACATACTGAATCTGTGACAATAAATTTCATCCGTTCAAAATAAGTAAGGCATCAGGGATTTTCGCAAAAAAACTGAAAACATTTTATTGTTGAATTTCCGGTTCAAAATGATTATAGGTAATGGGAATAATATGTTTAGCAAGAAACTAACGATAATTTGCATATGGAAAGCGTGGTTATTGGAAAAATCGTATTTTAAATCCACGGTCACATTTTGTAATCGAACCTGGATTGAAGGAGAATAAGACGATATATTGCACCAACTTAAACGAATCGCTACTCAAGCTAACATCTTTAATGCAAAATAACCGAAACATACTGAATCTGTGAGAATAAATTTCATCCGTTCAAAATCTGTAAGGCTAACCATCAGGGATTTTCGCAAAAAAACTGAAAACATTAAACATTTTATTGTTGAATTTCCGGTTCAAAATGATTATAGGTAATGGGAATGATATGTTTAGCAAGAAACTAACGATAATTTGCATATGGAAAGCGTGGTTATTGGAAAAATCGTATTTTGAAATCCAAGGTCACATTTTGTAATCGAACCTAGATTGAAGGAGAGTAAGACGATATATTACACCAACTTAAACGAATCTCTACTCAAGCTAACATCTTTAATGCAAAATAACCGAAACATACTGAATCTGTGACAATAAATTTCATCCGTTCAAAATCAGTAAGGCATAAGGGATTTTCGCAAAAAAACTGAAAACATTTTATTGTTGAATTTCCGGTTCAAAATGATTATAGGTAATGGGAATAATATGTTTAGCAAGAAACTAACGATAATTTGCATATGGAAAGCGTGGTTATTGGAAAAATTGTATTTTGAAATCCACGGTCACATTTTGTAATCGAAGCTGGATTGAAGGAGAGTAAGACGATATATTGCACCAACTTAAACGAATCTCTACTCAAGCTAACATCTTTAATGCAAAATAATCGAAACATACTGAATCTGTGACAATAAATTCCATCCGTTCAAAATCAGTAAGGCTAACCATCAGGGATTTTCGCAAAAAAACTGAAAACATTAAACATTTTATTGTTGAATTTCCGGTTCAAAATGATTATAGGTATTGGGAATAATATGTTTAGCAAGAAACTAACGATAATTTGCATATGGAAAGCGTGGTTATTGGAAAAATCGTATTTTGAAATCCACGGTCACATTTTGTAATCGAAGCTGGATTGAAGGAGAATAAGACGATATATTGCACCAACTTAAACGAATCTCTACTCAAGCTAACATCTTTAATGCAAAATAACCGAAACATACTGAATCTGTGACAATAAATTTCTTCCGTTCAAAATCAGTAAGGCTAACAACCATCAGGGATTTTCGCAAAAAAACTGAAAACATTAAACATTTTATTGTTGAATTTCCGGTTCAAAATGATTATAGGTAATGGGAATAATATGTTTAGCAAGAAACTAACGATAATTTGCATATGGAAAGCGTGGTTATTGGAAAAATCGTATTTTGAAATCCACGGTCACATTTCGTAATCGAAGCTGGATTGAAGGAGAGTAAGACGATATATTGCACCAACTTAAACGAATCTCTACTCAAGCTAACATCTTTAATGCAAAATAACCGAAACATACTGAATCTGTGACAATAAATTTCATCCGTTCAAACTCAGTAAGGCTACATCAGGGATTTTCGCAAAAAAACTGAAAACATTTTATTGTTGAATTTCCGGTTCAAAATGATTATAGGTAATGGGAATAATATGTTTAGCAAGAAACTAACGATAATTTGCATATGGAAAGCGTGGTTAATGGAAAAATCATATTTTGAAATCCACGGTCACATTTTGTAATCGAACCTGGATTGAAGGAGAGTAAGACGATATATTGCACCAACTTAAACGAATCTCTACTCAAGCTAACATCTTTAATGCAAAATAACCGAGACATACTGAATCTGTGACAATAAATTTCATCCGTTCAAAATCAGTAAGGCTAACAACCATCAGGGATTTTCGCAAACAAACTGAAAATATTTTATTGTTGAATTTCCGGTTCAAAATGATTATAGGTAATGGGAATAATATGTTTAGCAAGAAACTAACGATAATTTGCATATGGAAAGCGTGATTATTGGAAAAATCGTATTTTGAAAACCACGGTCACATTTTGTAATCGAACCTGGATTGAAGGAGAATAAGACGATATATTGCACCAACTTAAACGAATCTCTACTCAAGCTAACATCTTTAATGCAAAATAACCGAAACATACTGAATCTGTGAGAATAAATTTCATCCGTTCAAAATCTGTAAGGCTAACTAACCATCAGGGATTTTCGCAAAAAAACTGAAAACATTAAACATTTTATTGTTGAATTTCCGGTTCAAAATGATTATAGGTAATGGGAATGATATGTTTAGCAAGAAACTAACGATAATTTACATATGGAAAGCGTGGTTATTGGAAAAATCGTATTTTGAAATCCACGGTCACATTTTGTAGTCGAACCTGGATTGAAGGAGAGTAAGACGATATATTACACCAACTTAAACGAATCTCTACTCAAGCTAACATCTTTAATGCAAAATAACCGAAACATACTGAATCTGTGAGAATAAATTTCATCCGTTCAAAATCTGTAAGGCTAACCATCAGGGATTTTCGCAAAAAAACTAAAAACATTTTATTGTTGAATTTCCGGTTCAAAATGATTATAGGTAATGGGAATAATATGTTTAGCAAGAAACTAACGATAATTTGCATATGGAAAGCGTGGTTATTGGAAAAATCGTATTTTAAATCCACGGTCACATTTTGTAATCGAACCTGGATTGAAGGAGAATAAGACGATATATTGCACCAACTTAAACGAATCTCTACTCAAGCTAACATCTTTAATGCAAAATAACCGAAACATACTGAATCTGTGACAATAAATTTCATCCGTTCAAAATCTGTAAGGCTAACCATCAGGGATTTTCGCAAAAAAACTGAAAACATTAAACATTTTATTGTTGAATTTCCGGTTCAAAATGATTATAGGTAATGGGAATGATATGTTTAGCAAGAAACTAACGATAATTTGCATATGGAAAGCGTGGTTATTGGAAAAATCTTATTTTGAAATCCAAGGTCACATTTTGTAATCGAACCTGGATTGAAGGAGAGTAAGACGATATATTACACCAACTTAAACGAATTTCTACTCAAGCTAACATCTTTAATGCAAAATAACCAAAACATACTGAATCTGTGACAATAAATTCCATCCGTTCAAAATCAGTAAGGCTAACCATCAGGGATTTTCGCAAAAAAACTGAAAACATTAAACATTTTATTGTTGAATTTCCGGTTCAAAATGATTATAGGTAATGGGAATAATATGTTTAGTAAGAAACTAACGATAATTTGCATATGGAAAGCGTGGTTATTGGAAAAATCGTATTTTGAAATCCACGGTCACATTTTGTAATCGAAGCTGGATTGAAGGAGAGTAAGACGATATATTGCACCAACTTAAACGAATCTCTACTCAAGCTAACATCTTTAATGCAAAATAATCGAAACATACTGAATCTGTGACAATAAATTTCATCCGTTCAAAATCAGTAAGGCTCATCAGGGATTTTCGCAAAAAAACTGAAAACATTAAACATTTTATTGTTGAATTTCCGGTTCAAAATGGTTATAGGTAATGGGAATAATATGTTTAGCAAGAAACTAACGATAATTTGCATATGGAAAGCGTGGTTATTGGAAAAATCGTATTTTGAAATCCACGGTCACATTTTGTAATCGAACCTGGATTGAAGGAGAGTAAGACGATATATTGCACCAACTTAAACGAATCTCTACTCAAGCTACCATCTTTGATGCAAAATAACCGAAACATACTAAATCTGTGACAATAAATTTCATCCGTTCAAAATCAGTAAGGCTAACTAACCATCAGGGATTTTCGCAAAAAAACTGAAAACATTTTATTGTTGAATTTCCGGTTCAAAATGATTATAGGTAATTGGAATGATATGTTTAGCAAGAAACTAACAATAATTTGCATATGGAAAGCGTGGTTATTGGAAAAATCGTATTTTGAAATCCAAGGTCACATTTTGTAATCGAACCTGGATTGAAGGAGAGTAAGACGATATATTACACCAACTTAAACGAATCTCTACTCAAGCTAACATCTTTAATGCAAAATAACCGAATCATACTGAATCTGTGACAATAAATTCCATCCGTTCAAAATCAGTAAGGCTAACCATCAGGGATTTTCGCAAAAAAACTGAAAACATTAAACATTTTATTGTTGAATTTCCGGTTCAAAATGATTATAGGTAATGGGAATAATATGTTTAGCAAGGAACTAACGATAATTTGCATATGGAAAGCGTGGTTATTGGAAAAATCGTATTTTAAATCCACGGTCACATTTTGTAATCGAACCTGGATTGAAGGAGAATAAGACGATATATTGCACCAACTTAAACGAATCTCTACTCAAGCTAACATCTTTAATGCAAAATAACCGAAACATACTGAATCTGTGACAATAAATTTCATCCGTTCAAAATCTGTAAGGCTAACCATCAGGGATTTTCGCAAAAAAACTGAAAACATTAAACATTTTATTGTTGAATTTCCGGTTCAAAATGATTATAGGTAATGGGAATGATATGTTTAGCAAGAAACTAACGATAATTTGCATATGGAAAGCGTGGTTATTGGAAAAATCTTATTTTGAAATCCAAGGTCACATTTTGTAATCGAACCTGGATTGAAGGAGAGTAAGACGATATATTACACCAACTTAAACGAATTTCTACTCAAGCTAACATCTTTAATGCAAAATAACCAAAACATACTGAATCTGTGACAATAAATTCCATCCGTTCAAAATCAGTAAGGCTAACCATCAGGGATTTTCGCAAAAAAACTGAAAACATTAAACATTTTATTGTTGAATTTCCGGTTCAAAATGATTATAGGTAATGGGAATAATATGTTTAGTAAGAAACTAACGATAATTTGCATATGGAAAGCGTGGTTATTGGAAAAATCGTATTTTGAAATCCACGGTCACATTTTGTAATCGAAGCTGGATTGAAGGAGAGTAAGACGATATATTGCACCAACTTAAACGAATCTCTACTCAAGCTAACATCTTTAATGCAAAATAATCGAAACATACTGAATCTGTGACAATAAATTTCATCCGTTCAAAATCAGTAAGGCTCATCAGGGATTTTCGCAAAAAAACTGAAAACATTAAACATTTTATTGTTGAATTTCCGGTTCAAAATGGTTATAGGTAATGGGAATAATATGTTTAGCAAGAAACTAACGATAATTTGCATATGGAAAGCGTGGTTATTGGAAAAATCGTATTTTGAAATCCACGGTCACATTTTGTAATCGAACCTGGATTGAAGGAGAGTAAGACGATATATTGCACCAACTTAAACGAATCTCTACTCAAGCTACCATCTTTGATGCAAAATAACCGAAACATACTAAATCTGTGACAATAAATTTCATCCGTTCAAAATCAGTAAGGCTAACTAACCATCAGGGATTTTCGCAAAAAAACTGAAAACATTTTATTGTTGAATTTCCGGTTCAAAATGATTATAGGTAATTGGAATGATATGTTTAGCAAGAAACTAACGATAATTTGCATATGGAAAGCGTGATTATTGGAAAAATCGTATTTTGAAATCCACGGTCACATCTTGTAACCGAACCTGGATTGAAGAAGAATAAGACAATATATTGCACCAACTTAAACGAATCTCTACTCAAGCTAACATCTTTAATGCAAAATAACCGAAACATACTGAATCTGTGACAATAAATGTCATCCGTTCAAAATCTGTAAGGCTAACCATCAGGGATTTTCGCAAAAAAACTGAAAACATTAAACATTTTATTGTTGAATTTCCGGTTCAAAATGATTATAGGTAATTGGAATAATATGTTTAGCAAGAAACTAACGATAATTTGCATATGGAAAGCGTGATTATTGGAAAAATCGTATTTTGAAAACCACGGTCACATTTTGTAATCGAACCTGGATTGAAGGAGAATAAGACGATATATTGCACCAACTTAAACGAATCTCTACTCAAGCTAACATCTTTAGTGCAAAATAACCGAAACATACTGAATCTGTGAGAATAAATTTCATCCGTTCAAAATCTGTAAGGCTAACCATCAGGGATTTTCACAAAAAAACTGAAAACATTAAACATTTTATTGTTGAATTTCCGGTTCAAAATGATTATAGGTAATGGGAATGATATGTTTAGCAAGAAACTAACGATAATTTACATATGGAAAGCGTGGTTATTGGAAAAATCGTATTTTGAAATCCAAGGTCACATTTTGTAGTCGAACCTGGATTGAAGGAGAGTAAGACGATATATTACACCAACTTAAACGAATCTCTACTCAAGCTAACATCTTTAATGCAAAATAACCGAAACATACTGAATCTGTGACAATAAATTTCATCCGTTCAAAATCTGTAAGGCTAACCATCAGGGATTTTCGCAAAAAAACTGAAAACATTAAACATTTTATTGTTGAATTTCCGGTTCAAAATGATTATAGGTAATTGGAATAATATGTTTAGCAAGAAACTAACGATAATTTGCATATGGAAAGCGTGATTATTGGAAAAATCGTATTTTGAAATCCACGGTCACATTTTGTAATCGAACCTGGATTGAAGGAGAATAAGACGATATATTGCACCAACTTAAACGAATCTCTACTCAAGCTACCATCTTTGATGCAAAATAACCGAAACATACTGAATCTGTGACAATAAATTTCATCCGTTCAAAATCAGTAAGGCTCATCAGGGATTTTCGCAAAAAAACTGAAAACATTAAACATTTTATTGTTGAATTTCCGGTTCAAAATGGTTATAGGTAATGGGAATAATATGTTTAGCAAGAAACTAACGATAATTTGCATATGGAAAGCGTGGTTATTGGAAAAATCGTATTTTGAAATCCACGGTCACATTTTGTAATCGAACCTGGATTGAAGGAGAGTAAGACGATATATTGCACCAACTTAAACGAATCTCTACTCAAGCTACCATCTTTGATGCAAAATAACCGAAACATACTAAATCTGTGACAATAAATTTCATCCGTTCAAAATCAGTAAGGCTAACTAACCATCAGGGATTTTCGCAAAAAAACTGAAAACATTTTATTGTTGAATTTCCGGTTCAAAATGATTATAGGTAATTGGAATGATATGTTTAGCAAGAAACTAACAATAATTTGCATATGGAAAGCGTGGTTATTGGAAAAATCGTATTTTGAAATCCAAGGTCACATTTTGTAATCGAACCTGGATTGAAGGAGAGTAAGACGATATATTACACCAACTTAAACGAATCTCTACTCAAGCTAACATCTTTAATGCAAAATAACCGAATCATACTGAATCTGTGACAATAAATTCCATCCGTTCAAAATCAGTAAGGCTAACCATCAGGGATTTTCGCAAAAAAACTGAAAACATTAAACATTTTATTGTTGAATTTCCGGTTCAAAATGATTATAGGTAATGGGAATAATATGTTTAGCAAGGAACTAACGATAATTTGCATATGGAAAGCGTGGTTATTGGAAAAATCGTATTTTAAATCCACGGTCACATTTTGTAATCGAACCTGGATTGAAGGAGAATAAGACGATATATTGCACCAACTTAAACGAATCTCTACTCAAGCTAACATCTTTAATGCAAAATAACCGAAACATACTGAATCTGTGACAATAAATTTCATCCGTTCAAAATCTGTAAGGCTAACCATCAGGGATTTTCGCAAAAAAACTGAAAACATTAAACATTTTATTGTTGAATTTCCGGTTCAAAATGGTTATAGGTAATGGGAATAATATGTTTAGCAAGAAACTAACGATAATTTGCATATGGAAAGCGTGGTTATTGGAAAAATCTTATTTTGAAATCCAAGGTCACATTTTGTAATCGAACCTGGATTGAAGGAGAGTAAGACGATATATTACACCAACTTAAACGAATTTCTACTCAAGCTAACATCTTTAATGCAAAATAACCAAAACATACTGAATCTGTGACAATAAATTCCATCCGTTCAAAATCAGTAAGGCTAACCATCAGGGATTTTCGCAAAAAAACTGAAAACATTAAACATTTTATTGTTGAATTTCCGGTTCAAAATGATTATAGGTAATGGGAATAATATGTTTAGTAAGAAACTAACGATAATTTGCATATGGAAAGCGTGGTTATTGGAAAAATCGTATTTTGAAATCCACGGTCACATTTTGTAATCGAAGCTGGATTGAAGGAGAGTAAGACGATATATTGCACCAACTTAAACGAATCTCTACTCAAGCTAACATCTTTAATGCAAAATAATCGAAACATACTGAATCTGTGACAATAAATTTCATCCGTTCAAAATCAGTAAGGCTCATCAGGGATTTTCGCAAAAAAACTGAAAACATTAAACATTTTATTGTTGAATTTCCGGTTCAAAATGGTTATAGGTAATGGGAATAATATGTTTAGCAAGAAACTAACGATAATTTGCATATGGAAAGCGTGGTTATTGGAAAAATCGTATTTTGAAATCCACGGTCACATTTTGTAATCGAACCTGGATTGAAGGAGAGTAAGACGATATATTGCACCAACTTAAACGAATCTCTACTCAAGCTACCATCTTTGATGCAAAATAACCGAAACATACTAAATCTGTGACAATAAATTTCATCCGTTCAAAATCAGTAAGGCTAACTAACCATCAGGGATTTTCGCAAAAAAACTGAAAACATTTTATTGTTGAATTTCCGGTTCAAAATGATTATAGGTAATTGGAATGATATGTTTAGCAAGAAACTAACAATAATTTGCATATGGAAAGCGTGGTTATTGGAAAAATCGTATTTTGAAATCCAAGGTCACATTTTGTAATCGAACCTGGATTGAAGGAGAGTAAGACGATATATTACACCAACTTAAACGAATCTCTACTCAAGCTAACATCTTTAATGCAAAATAACCGAATCATACTGAATCTGTGACAATAAATTCCATCCGTTCAAAATCAGTAAGGCTAACCATCAGGGATTTTCGCAAAAAAACTGAAAACATTAAACATTTTATTGTTGAATTTCCGGTTCAAAATGATTATAGGTAATGGGAATAATATGTTTAGCAAGGAACTAACGATAATTTGCATATGGAAAGCGTGGTTATTGGAAAAATCGTATTTTAAATCCACGGTCACATTTTGTAATCGAACCTGGATTGAAGGAGAATAAGACGATATATTGCACCAACTTAAACGAATCTCTACTCAAGCTAACATCTTTAATGCAAAATAACCGAAACATACTGAATCTGTGACAATAAATTTCATCCGTTCAAAATCTGTAAGGCTAACCATCAGGGATTTTCGCAAAAAAACTGAAAACATTAAACATTTTATTGTTGAATTTCCGGTTCAAAATGATTATAGGTAATGGGAATGATATGTTTAGCAAGAAACTAACGATAATTTGCATATGGAAAGCGTGGTTATTGGAAAAATCTTATTTTGAAATCCAAGGTCACATTTTGTAATCGAACCTGGATTGAAGGAGAGTAAGACGATATATTACACCAACTTAAACGAATTTCTACTCAAGCTAACATCTTTAATGCAAAATAACCAAAACATACTGAATCTGTGACAATAAATTCCATCCGTTCAAAATCAGTAAGGCTAACCATCAGGGATTTTCGCAAAAAAACTGAAAACATTAAACATTTTATTGTTGAATTTCCGGTTCAAAATGATTATAGGTAATGGGAATAATATGTTTAGTAAGAAACTAACGATAATTTGCATATGGAAAGCGTGGTTATTGGAAAAATCGTATTTTGAAATCCACGGTCACATTTTGTAATCGAAGCTGGATTGAAGGAGAGTAAGACGATATATTGCACCAACTTAAACGAATCTCTACTCAAGCTAACATCTTTAATGCAAAATAATCGAAACATACTGAATCTGTGACAATAAATTTCATCCGTTCAAAATCAGTAAGGCTCATCAGGGATTTTCGCAAAAAAACTGAAAACATTAAACATTTTATTGTTGAATTTCCGGTTCAAAATGGTTATAGGTAATGGGAATAATATGTTTAGCAAGAAACTAACGATAATTTGCATATGGAAAGCGTGGTTATTGGAAAAATCGTATTTTGAAATCCACGGTCACATTTTGTAATCGAACCTGGATTGAAGGAGAGTAAGACGATATATTGCACCAACTTAAACGAATCTCTACTCAAGCTACCATCTTTGATGCAAAATAACCGAAACATACTAAATCTGTGACAATAAATTTCATCCGTTCAAAATCAGTAAGGCTAACTAACCATCAGGGATTTTCGCAAAAAAACTGAAAACATTTTATTGTTGAATTTCCGGTTCAAAATGATTATAGGTAATTGGAATGATATGTTTAGCAAGAAACTAACGATAATTTGCATATGGAAAGCGTGATTATTGGAAAAATCGTATTTTGAAATCCACGGTCACATCTTGTAACCGAACCTGGATTGAAGAAGAATAAGACAATATATTGCACCAACTTAAACGAATCTCTACTCAAGCTAACATCTTTAATGCAAAATAACCGAAACATACTGAATCTGTGACAATAAATGTCATCCGTTCAAAATCTGTAAGGCTAACCATCAGGGATTTTCGCAAAAAAACTGAAAACATTAAACATTTTATTGTTGAATTTCCGGTTCAAAATGATTATAGGTAATTGGAATAATATGTTTAGCAAGAAACTAACGATAATTTGCATATGGAAAGCGTGATTATTGGAAAAATCGTATTTTGAAAACCACGGTCACATTTTGTAATCGAACCTGGATTGAAGGAGAATAAGACGATATATTGCACCAACTTAAACGAATCTCTACTCAAGCTAACATCTTTAGTGCAAAATAACCGAAACATACTGAATCTGTGAGAATAAATTTCATCCGTTCAAAATCTGTAAGGCTAACCATCAGGGATTTTCACAAAAAAACTGAAAACATTAAACATTTTATTGTTGAATTTCCGGTTCAAAATGATTATAGGTAATGGGAATGATATGTTTAGCAAGAAACTAACGATAATTTACATATGGAAAGCGTGGTTATTGGAAAAATCGTATTTTGAAATCCAAGGTCACATTTTGTAGTCGAACCTGGATTGAAGGAGAGTAAGACGATATATTACACCAACTTAAACGAATCTCTACTCAAGCTAACATCTTTAATGCAAAATAACCGAAACATACTGAATCTGTGACAATAAATTTCATCCGTTCAAAATCTGTAAGGCTAACCATCAGGGATTTTCGCAAAAAAACTGAAAACATTAAACATTTTATTGTTGAATTTCCGGTTCAAAATGATTATAGGTAATTGGAATAATATGTTTAGCAAGAAACTAACGATAATTTGCATATGGAAAGCGTGATTATTGGAAAAATCGTATTTTGAAAACCACGGTCACATTTTGTAATCGAACCTGGATTGAAGGAGAATAAGACGATATATTGCACCAACTTAAACGAATCTCTACTCAAGCTAACATCTTTAGTGCAAAATAACCGAAACATACTGAATCTGTGAGAATAAATTTCATCCGTTCAAAATCTGTAAGGCTAACCATCAGGGATTTTCACAAAAAAACTGAAAACATTAAACATTTTATTGTTGAATTTCCGGTTCAAAATGATTATAGGTAATGGGAATGATATGTTTAGCAAGAAACTAACGATAATTTACATATGGAAAGCGTGGTTATTGGAAAAATCGTATTTTGAAAACCACGGTCACATTTTGTAATCGAACCTGGATTGAAGGAGAATAAGACGATATATTGCACCAACTTAAACGAATCTCTACTCAAGCTAACATCTTTAATGCAAAATAACCGAAACATACTGAATCTGTGAGAATAAATTTCATCCGTTCAAAATCTGTAAGGCTAACCATCAGGGATTTTCGCAAAAAAACTGAAAACATTAAACATTTTATTGTTGAATTTCCGGTTCAAAATGATTATAGGTAATGGGAATGATATGTTTAGCAAGAAACTAACGATAATTTGCATATGGAAAGCGTGGTTATTGGAAAAATCGTATTTTGAAATCCAAGGTCACATTTTGTAATCGAACCTGGATTGAAGGAGAGTAAGACGATATATTACACCAACTTAAACGAATCTCTACTCAAGCTAACATCTTTAATGCAAAATAACCAAAACATACTGAATCTGTGACAATAAATTCCATCCGTTCAAAATCAGTAAGGCTAACCATCAGGGATTTTCGCAAAAAAACTGAAAACATTAAACATTTTATTGTTGAATTTCCGGTTCAAAATGATTATAGGTAATGGGAATAATATGTTTAGTAAGAAACTAACGATAATTTGCATATGGAAAGCGTGGTTATTGGAAAAATCGTATTTTGAAATCCACGGTCACATTTTGTAATCGAACCTGGATTGAAGGAGAGTAAGACGATATATTGCACCAACTTAAACGAATCTCTACTCAAGCTAACATCTTTAATGCAAAATAATCGAAACATACTGAATCTGTGACAATAAATTTCATCCGTTCAAAATCAGTAAGGCTAACCATCAGGGATTTTCGCAAAAAAACTGAAAACATTAAACATTTTATTGTTGAATTTCCGGTTCAAAATGGTTATAGGTAATGGGAATAATATGTTTAGCAAGAAACTAACGATAATTTGCATATGGAAAGCGTGGTTATTGGAAAAATCGTATTTTGAAATCCACGGTCACATTTTGTAATCGAAGCTGGATTGAAGGAGAGTAAGACGATATATTGCACCAACTTAAACGAATCTCTACTCAAGCTAACATCTTTAATGCAAAATAATCGAAACATACTGAATCTGTGACAATAAATTTCATCCGTTCAAAATCAGTAAGGCTAACCATCAGAGATTTTCGCAAAAAAACTGAAAACATTAAACATTTTATTGTTGAATTTCCGGTTCAAAATGATTATAGGTAATGGGAATAATATGTTTAGCAAGAAACTAACGATAATTTGCATATGGAAAGCGTGGTTATTGGAAAAATCGTATTTTGAAATCCACGGTCACATTTTGTAATCGAACCTGGATTGAAGGAGAGTAAGACGATATATTGCACCAACTTAAACGAATCTCTACTCAAGCTACCATCTTTGATGCAAAATAACCGAAACATACTAAATCTGTGACAATAAATTTCATCCGTTCAAAATCAGTAAGGCTAACTAACCATCAGGGATTTTCGCAAAAAAACTGAAAACATTTTATTGTTGAATTTCCGGTTCAAAATGATTATAGGTAATTGGAATGATATGTTTAGCAAGAAACTAACGATAATTTGCATATGGAAAGCGTGATTATTGGAAAAGTCGTATTTTGAAATCCACGGTCACATCTTGTAACCGAACCTGGATTGAAGAAGAATAAGACGATATATTGCACCAACTTAAACGAATCTCTACTCAAGCTAACATCTTTAATGCAAAATAACCGAAACATACTGAATCTGTGACAATAAATTTCATCCGTTCAAAATCAGTAAGGCTAACCATCAGGGATTTTCGCAAAAAAACTGAAAACATTAAACATTTTATTGTTGAATTTCCGGTTCAAAATGATTATAGGGAATTGGAATAATATGTTTAGCAAGAAACTAACGATAATTTGCATATGGAAAGCGTGGTTATTGGAAAAATCGTATTTTGAAATCCAAGGTCACATTTTGTAGTCGAACCTGGATTGAAGGAGAGTAAGACGATATATTACACCAACTTAAACGAATCTCTACTCAAGCTAACATCTTTAATGCAAAATAACCGAAACATACTGAATCTGTGAGAATAAATTTCATCCGTTCAAAATCTGTAAGGCTAACCATCAGGGATTTTCGCAAAAAAACTAAAAACATTTTATTGTTGAATTTCCGGTTCAAAATGATTATAGGTAATGGGAATAATATGTTTAGCAAAGAAACTAACGATAATTTGCATATGGAAAGCGTGGTTATTGGAAAAATCGTATTTTAAATCCACGGTCACATTTTGTAATCGAACCTGGATTGAAGGAGAATAAGACGATATATTGCACCAATTTAAACGAATCTCTACTCAAGCTAACATCTTTAATGCAAAATAACCGAAACATACTGAATCTGTGACAATAAATTTCATCCGTTCAAAATCAGTAAGGCTAACCATCAGGGATTTTCGCAAAAAAACTGAAAACATTAAACATTTTATTGTTGAATTTCCGGTTCAAAATGGTTATAGGTAATGGGAATAATATGTTTAGCAAGAAACTAACGATAATTTGCATATGGAAAGCGTGGTTATTGGAAAAATCGTATTTTGAAATCCACGGTCACATTTTGTAATCGAACCTGGATTGAAGGAGAGTAAGACGATATATTGCACCAACTTAAACGAATCTCTACTCAAGCTACCATCTTTGATGCAAAATAACCGAAACATACTAAATCTGTGACAATAAATTTCATCCGTTCAAAATCAGTAAGGCTAACTAACCATCAGGGATTTTCGCAAAAAAACTGAAAACATTTTATTGTTGAATTTCCGGTTCAAAATGATTATAGGTAATTGGAATGATATGTTTAGCAAGAAACTAACGATAATTTGCATATGGAAAGCGTGATTATTGGAAAAATCGTATTTTGAAATCCACGGTCACATCTTGTAACCGAACCTGGATTGAAGAAGAATAAGACGATATATTGCACCAACTTAAACGAATCTCTACTCAAGCTAACATCTTTAATGCAAAATAACCGAAACATACTGAATCTGTGACAATAAATTTCATCCGTTCAAAATCTGTAAGGCTAACCATCAGGGATTTTCGCAAAAAAACTGAAAACATTAAACATTTTATTGTTGAATTTCCGGTTCAAAATGATTATAGGTAATGGGAATGATATGTTTAGCAAGAAACTTACGATAATTTGCATATGGAAAGCGTGGTTATTGGAAAAATCGTATTTTGAAATCCACGGTCACATTTTGTAATCGAACCTGGATTGAAGGAGAGTAAGACGATATATTGCACCAACTTAAACGAATCTCTACTCAAGCTAACATCTTTAATGCAAAATAACCGAAACATACTGAATCTGTGACAATAAATTTCATCCGTTCAAAATCAGTAAGGCTAACCATCAGGGATTTTCGCAAAAAAACTGAAAACATTAAACATTTTATTGTTGAATTTCCGGTTCAAAATGGTTATAGGTAATGGGAATAATATGTTTAGCAAGAAACTAACGATAATTTGCATATGGAAAGCGTGGTTATTGGAAAAATCGTATTTTGAAATCCACGGTCACATTTTGTAATCGAACCTGGATTGAAGGAGAGTAAGACGATATATTGCACCAACTTAAACGAATCTCTACTCAAGCTACCATCTTTGATGCAAAATAACCGAAACATACTAAATCTGTGACAATAAATTTCATCCGTTCAAAATCAGTAAGGCTAACTAACCATCAGGGATTTTCGCAAAAAAACTGAAAACATTTTATTGTTGAATTTCCGGTTCAAAATGATTATAGGTAATTGGAATGATATGTTTAGCAAGAAACTAACGATAATTTGCATATGGAAAGCGTGATTATTGGAAAAGTCGTATTTTGAAATCCACGGTCACATCTTGTAACCGAACCTGGATTGAAGAAGAATAAGACGATATATTGCACCAACTTAAACGAATCTCTACTCAAGCTAACATCTTTAATGCAAAATAACCGAAACATACTGAATCTGTGACAATAAATTTCATCCGTTCAAAATCAGTAAGGCTAACCATCAGGGATTTTCGCAAAAAAACTGAAAACATTAAACATTTTATTGTTGAATTTCCGGTTCAAAATGATTATAGGGAATTGGAATAATATGTTTAGCAAGAAACTAACGATAATTTGCATATGGAAAGCGTGGTTATTGGAAAAATCGTATTTTGAAATCCAAGGTCACATTTTGTAGTCGAACCTGGATTGAAGGAGAGTAAGACGATATATTACACCAACTTAAACGAATCTCTACTCAAGCTAACATCTTTAATGCAAAATAACCGAAACATACTGAATCTGTGAGAATAAATTTCATCCGTTCAAAATCTGTAAGGCTAACCATCAGGGATTTTCGCAAAAAAACTAAAAACATTTTATTGTTGAATTTCCGGTTCAAAATGATTATAGGTAATGGGAATAATATGTTTAGCAAAGAAACTAACGATAATTTGCATATGGAAAGCGTGGTTATTGGAAAAATCGTATTTTAAATCCACGGTCACATTTTGTAATCGAACCTGGATTGAAGGAGAATAAGACGATATATTGCACCAACTTAAACGAATCTCTACTCAAGCTAACATCTTTAATGCAAAATAACCGAAACATACTGAATCTGTGAGAATAAATTTCATCCGTTCAAAATCTGTAAGGCTAACCATCAGGGATTTTCGCAAAAAAACTGAAAACATTAAACATTTTATTGTTGAATTTCCGGTTCAAAATGATTATAGGTAATGGGAATGATATGTTTAGCAAGAAACTAACGATAATTTGCATATGGAAAGCGTGGTTATTGGAAAAATCGTATTTTGAAATCCAAGGTCACATTTTGTAATCGAACCTGGATTGAAGGAGAGTAAGACGATATATTACACCAACTTAAACGAATCTCTACTCAAGCTAACATCTTTAATGCAAAATAACCAAAACATACTGAATCTGTGACAATAAATTCCATCCGTTCAAAATCAGTAAGGCTAACCATCAGGGATTTTCGCAAAAAAACTGAAAACATTAAACATTTTATTGTTGAATTTCCGGTTCAAAATGATTATAGGTAATGGGAATAATATGTTTAGTAAGAAACTAACGATAATTTGCATATGGAAAGCGTGGTTATTGGAAAAATCGTATTTTGAAATCCACGGTCACATTTTGTAATCGAACCTGGATTGAAGGAGAGTAAGACGATATATTGCACCAACTTAAACGAATCTCTACTCAAGCTAACATCTTTAATGCAAAATAATCGAAACATACTGAATCTGTGACAATAAATTTCATCCGTTCAAAATCAGTAAGGCTAACCATCAGGGATTTTCGCAAAAAAACTGAAAACATTAAACATTTTATTGTTGAATTTCCGGTTCAAAATGGTTATAGGTAATGGGAATAATATGTTTAGCAAGAAACTAACGATAATTTGCATATGGAAAGCGTGGTTATTGGAAAAATCGTATTTTGAAATCCACGGTCACATTTTGTAATCGAAGCTGGATTGAAGGAGAGTAAGACGATATATTGCACCAACTTAAACGAATCTCTACTCAAGCTAACATCTTTAATGCAAAATAATCGAAACATACTGAATCTGTGACAATAAATTTCATCCGTTCAAAATCAGTAAGGCTAACCATCAGAGATTTTCGCAAAAAAACTGAAAACATTAAACATTTTATTGTTGAATTTCCGGTTCAAAATGATTATAGGTAATGGGAATAATATGTTTAGCAAGAAACTAACGATAATTTGCATATGGAAAGCGTGGTTATTGGAAAAATCGTATTTTGAAATCCACGGTCACATTTTGTAATCGAACCTGGATTGAAGGAGAGTAAGACGATATATTGCACCAACTTAAACGAATCTCTACTCAAGCTACCATCTTTGATGCAAAATAACCGAAACATACTAAATCTGTGACAATAAATTTCATCCGTTCAAAATCAGTAAGGCTAACTAACCATCAGGGATTTTCGCAAAAAAACTGAAAACATTTTATTGTTGAATTTCCGGTTCAAAATGATTATAGGTAATTGGAATGATATGTTTAGCAAGAAACTAACGATAATTTGCATATGGAAAGCGTGATTATTGGAAAAGTCGTATTTTGAAATCCACGGTCACATCTTGTAACCGAACCTGGATTGAAGAAGAATAAGACGATATATTGCACCAACTTAAACGAATCTCTACTCAAGCTAACATCTTTAATGCAAAATAACCGAAACATACTGAATCTGTGACAATAAATTTCATCCGTTCAAAATCAGTAAGGCTAACCATCAGGGATTTTCGCAAAAAAACTGAAAACATTAAACATTTTATTGTTGAATTTCCGGTTCAAAATGATTATAGGGAATTGGAATAATATGTTTAGCAAGAAACTAACGATAATTTGCATATGGAAAGCGTGGTTATTGGAAAAATCGTATTTTGAAATCCAAGGTCACATTTTGTAGTCGAACCTGGATTGAAGGAGAGTAAGACGATATATTACACCAACTTAAACGAATCTCTACTCAAGCTAACATCTTTAATGCAAAATAACCGAAACATACTGAATCTGTGAGAATAAATTTCATCCGTTCAAAATCTGTAAGGCTAACCATCAGGGATTTTCGCAAAAAAACTAAAAACATTTTATTGTTGAATTTCCGGTTCAAAATGATTATAGGTAATGGGAATAATATGTTTAGCAAAGAAACTAACGATAATTTGCATATGGAAAGCGTGGTTATTGGAAAAATCGTATTTTAAATCCACGGTCACATTTTGTAATCGAACCTGGATTGAAGGAGAATAAGACGATATATTGCACCAATTTAAACGAATCTCTACTCAAGCTAACATCTTTAATGCAAAATAACCGAAACATACTGAATCTGTGACAATAAATTTCATCCGTTCAAAATCAGTAAGGCTAACCATCAGGGATTTTCGCAAAAAAACTGAAAACATTAAACATTTTATTGTTGAATTTCCGGTTCAAAATGGTTATAGGTAATGGGAATAATATGTTTAGCAAGAAACTAACGATAATTTGCATATGGAAAGCGTGGTTATTGGAAAAATCGTATTTTGAAATCCACGGTCACATTTTGTAATCGAACCTGGATTGAAGGAGAGTAAGACGATATATTGCACCAACTTAAACGAATCTCTACTCAAGCTACCATCTTTGATGCAAAATAACCGAAACATACTAAATCTGTGACAATAAATTTCATCCGTTCAAAATCAGTAAGGCTAACTAACCATCAGGGATTTTCGCAAAAAAACTGAAAACATTTTATTGTTGAATTTCCGGTTCAAAATGATTATAGGTAATTGGAATGATATGTTTAGCAAGAAACTAACGATAATTTGCATATGGAAAGCGTGATTATTGGAAAAATCGTATTTTGAAATCCACGGTCACATCTTGTAACCGAACCTGGATTGAAGAAGAATAAGACGATATATTGCACCAACTTAAACGAATCTCTACTCAAGCTAACATCTTTAATGCAAAATAACCGAAACATACTGAATCTGTGACAATAAATTTCATCCGTTCAAAATCTGTAAGGCTAACCATCAGGGATTTTCGCAAAAAAACTGAAAACATTAAACATTTTATTGTTGAATTTCCGGTTCAAAATGATTATAGGTAATGGGAATGATATGTTTAGCAAGAAACTTACGATAATTTGCATATGGAAAGCGTGGTTATTGGAAAAATCGTATTTTGAAATCCACGGTCACATTTTGTAATCGAACCTGGATTGAAGGAGAGTAAGACGATATATTGCACCAACTTAAACGAATCTCTACTCAAGCTAACATCTTTAATGCAAAATAACCGAAACATACTGAATCTGTGACAATAAATTTCATCCGTTCAAAATCAGTAAGGCTAACCATCAGGGATTTTCGCAAAAAAACTGAAAACATTAAACATTTTATTGTTGAATTTCCGGTTCAAAATGGTTATAGGTAATGGGAATAATATGTTTAGCAAGAAACTAACGATAATTTGCATATGGAAAGCGTGGTTATTGGAAAAATCGTATTTTGAAATCCACGGTCACATTTTGTAATCGAACCTGGATTGAAGGAGAGTAAGACGATATATTGCACCAACTTAAACGAATCTCTACTCAAGCTACCATCTTTGATGCAAAATAACCGAAACATACTAAATCTGTGACAATAAATTTCATCCGTTCAAAATCAGTAAGGCTAACTAACCATCAGGGATTTTCGCAAAAAAACTGAAAACATTTTATTGTTGAATTTCCGGTTCAAAATGATTATAGGTAATTGGAATGATATGTTTAGCAAGAAACTAACGATAATTTGCATATGGAAAGCGTGATTATTGGAAAAGTCGTATTTTGAAATCCACGGTCACATCTTGTAACCGAACCTGGATTGAAGAAGAATAAGACGATATATTGCACCAACTTAAACGAATCTCTACTCAAGCTAACATCTTTAATGCAAAATAACCGAAACATACTGAATCTGTGACAATAAATTTCATCCGTTCAAAATCAGTAAGGCTAACCATCAGGGATTTTCGCAAAAAAACTGAAAACATTAAACATTTTATTGTTGAATTTCCGGTTCAAAATGATTATAGGGAATTGGAATAATATGTTTAGCAAGAAACTAACGATAATTTGCATATGGAAAGCGTGGTTATTGGAAAAATCGTATTTTGAAATCCAAGGTCACATTTTGTAGTCGAACCTGGATTGAAGGAGAGTAAGACGATATATTACACCAACTTAAACGAATCTCTACTCAAGCTAACATCTTTAATGCAAAATAACCGAAACATACTGAATCTGTGAGAATAAATTTCATCCGTTCAAAATCTGTAAGGCTAACCATCAGGGATTTTCGCAAAAAAACTAAAAACATTTTATTGTTGAATTTCCGGTTCAAAATGATTATAGGTAATGGGAATAATATGTTTAGCAAAGAAACTAACGATAATTTGCATATGGAAAGCGTGGTTATTGGAAAAATCGTATTTTAAATCCACGGTCACATTTTGTAATCGAACCTGGATTGAAGGAGAATAAGACGATATATTGCACCAACTTAAACGAATCTCTACTCAAGCTAACATCTTTAATGCAAAATAACCGAAACATACTGAATCTGTGAGAATAAATTTCATCCGTTCAAAATCTGTAAGGCTAACCATCAGGGATTTTCGCAAAAAAACTGAAAACATTAAACATTTTATTGTTGAATTTCCGGTTCAAAATGATTATAGGTAATGGGAATGATATGTTTAGCAAGAAACTAACGATAATTTGCATATGGAAAGCGTGGTTATTGGAAAAATCGTATTTTGAAATCCAAGGTCACATTTTGTAATCGAACCTGGATTGAAGGAGAGTAAGACGATATATTACACCAACTTAAACGAATCTCTACTCAAGCTAACATCTTTAATGCAAAATAACCAAAACATACTGAATCTGTGACAATAAATTCCATCCGTTCAAAATCAGTAAGGCTAACCATCAGGGATTTTCGCAAAAAAACTGAAAACATTAAACATTTTATTGTTGAATTTCCGGTTCAAAATGATTATAGGTAATGGGAATAATATGTTTAGTAAGAAACTAACGATAATTTGCATATGGAAAGCGTGGTTATTGGAAAAATCGTATTTTGAAATCCACGGTCACATTTTGTAATCGAACCTGGATTGAAGGAGAGTAAGACGATATATTGCACCAACTTAAACGAATCTCTACTCAAGCTAACATCTTTAATGCAAAATAATCGAAACATACTGAATCTGTGACAATAAATTTCATCCGTTCAAAATCAGTAAGGCTAACCATCAGGGATTTTCGCAAAAAAACTGAAAACATTAAACATTTTATTGTTGAATTTCCGGTTCAAAATGGTTATAGGTAATGGGAATAATATGTTTAGCAAGAAACTAACGATAATTTGCATATGGAAAGCGTGGTTATTGGAAAAATCGTATTTTGAAATCCACGGTCACATTTTGTAATCGAAGCTGGATTGAAGGAGAGTAAGACGATATATTGCACCAACTTAAACGAATCTCTACTCAAGCTAACATCTTTAATGCAAAATAATCGAAACATACTGAATCTGTGACAATAAATTTCATCCGTTCAAAATCAGTAAGGCTAACCATCAGAGATTTTCGCAAAAAAACTGAAAACATTAAACATTTTATTGTTGAATTTCCGGTTCAAAATGATTATAGGTAATGGGAATAATATGTTTAGCAAGAAACTAACGATAATTTGCATATGGAAAGCGTGGTTATTGGAAAAATCGTATTTTGAAATCCACGGTCACATTTTGTAATCGAACCTGGATTGAAGGAGAGTAAGACGATATATTGCACCAACTTAAACGAATCTCTACTCAAGCTACCATCTTTGATGCAAAATAACCGAAACATACTAAATCTGTGACAATAAATTTCATCCGTTCAAAATCAGTAAGGCAACTAACCATCAGGGATTTTCGCAAAAAAACTGAAAACATTTTATTGTTGAATTTCCGGTTCAAAATGATTATAGGTAATTGGAATGATATGTTTAGCAAGAAACTAACGATAATTTGCATATGGAAAGCGTGATTATTGGAAAAGTCGTATTTTGAAATCCACGGTCACATCTTGTAACCGAACCTGGATTGAAGAAGAATAAGACGATATATTGCACCAACTTAAACGAATCTCTACTCAAGCTAACATCTTTAATGCAAAATAACCGAAACATACTGAATCTGTGACAATAAATTTCATCCGTTCAAAATCAGTAAGGCTAACCATCAGGGATTTTCGCAAAAAAACTGAAAACATTAAACATTTTATTGTTGAATTTCCGGTTCAAAATGATTATAGGGAATTGGAATAATATGTTTAGCAAGAAACTAACGATAATTTGCATATGGAAAGCGTGGTTATTGGAAAAATCGTATTTTGAAATCCAAGGTCACATTTTGTAGTCGAACCTGGATTGAAGGAGAGTAAGACGATATATTACACCAACTTAAACGAATCTCTACTCAAGCTAACATCTTTAATGCAAAATAACCGAAACATACTGAATCTGTGAGAATAAATTTCATCCGTTCAAAATCTGTAAGGCTAACCATCAGGGATTTTCGCAAAAAAACTAAAAACATTTTATTGTTGAATTTCCGGTTCAAAATGATTATAGGTAATGGGAATAATATGTTTAGCAAAGAAACTAACGATAATTTGCATATGGAAAGCGTGGTTATTGGAAAAATCGTATTTTAAATCCACGGTCACATTTTGTAATCGAACCTGGATTGAAGGAGAATAAGACGATATATTGCACCAATTTAAACGAATCTCTACTCAAGCTAACATCTTTAATGCAAAATAACCGAAACATACTGAATCTGTGACAATAAATTTCATCCGTTCAAAATCAGTAAGGCTAACCATCAGGGATTTTCGCAAAAAAACTGAAAACATTAAACATTTTATTGTTGAATTTCCGGTTCAAAATGGTTATAGGTAATGGGAATAATATGTTTAGCAAGAAACTAACGATAATTTGCATATGGAAAGCGTGGTTATTGGAAAAATCGTATTTTGAAATCCACGGTCACATTTTGTAATCGAACCTGGATTGAAGGAGAGTAAGACGATATATTGCACCAACTTAAACGAATCTCTACTCAAGCTACCATCTTTGATGCAAAATAACCGAAACATACTAAATCTGTGACAATAAATTTCATCCGTTCAAAATCAGTAAGGCTAACTAACCATCAGGGATTTTCGCAAAAAAACTGAAAACATTTTATTGTTGAATTTCCGGTTCAAAATGATTATAGGTAATTGGAATGATATGTTTAGCAAGAAACTAACGATAATTTGCATATGGAAAGCGTGATTATTGGAAAAATCGTATTTTGAAATCCACGGTCACATCTTGTAACCGAACCTGGATTGAAGAAGAATAAGACGATATATTGCACCAACTTAAACGAATCTCTACTCAAGCTAACATCTTTAATGCAAAATAACCGAAACATACTGAATCTGTGACAATAAATTTCATCCGTTCAAAATCTGTAAGGCTAACCATCAGGGATTTTCGCAAAAAAACTGAAAACATTAAACATTTTATTGTTGAATTTCCGGTTCAAAATGATTATAGGTAATGGGAATGATATGTTTAGCAAGAAACTTACGATAATTTGCATATGGAAAGCGTGGTTATTGGAAAAATCGTATTTTGAAATCCACGGTCACATTTTGTAATCGAACCTGGATTGAAGGAGAGTAAGACGATATATTGCACCAACTTAAACGAATCTCTACTCAAGCTAACATCTTTAATGCAAAATAACCGAAACATACTGAATCTGTGACAATAAATTTCATCCGTTCAAAATCAGTAAGGCTAACCATCAGGGATTTTCGCAAAAAAACTGAAAACATTAAACATTTTATTGTTGAATTTCCGGTTCAAAATGGTTATAGGTAATGGGAATAATATGTTTAGCAAGAAACTAACGATAATTTGCATATGGAAAGCGTGGTTATTGGAAAAATCGTATTTTGAAATCCACGGTCACATTTTGTAATCGAACCTGGATTGAAGGAGAGTAAGACGATATATTGCACCAACTTAAACGAATCTCTACTCAAGCTACCATCTTTGATGCAAAATAACCGAAACATACTAAATCTGTGACAATAAATTTCATCCGTTCAAAATCTGTAAGGCTAACCATCAGGGATTTTCGCAAAAAAACTGAAAACATTAAACATTTTATTGTTGAATTTCCGGTTCAAAATGATTATAGGTAATGGGAATAATATGTTTAGCAAGGAACTAACGATAATTTGCATATGGAAAGCGTGGTTATTGGAAAAATCGTATTTTAAATCCACGGTCACATTTTGTAATCGAACCTGGATTGAAGGAGAATAAGACGATATATTGCACCAACTTAAACGAATCTCTACTCAAGCTAACATCTTTAATGCAAAATAACCGAAACATACTGAATCTGTGACAATAAATTTCATCCGTTCAAAATCTGTAAGGCTAACCATCAGGGATTTTCGCAAAAAAACTGAAAACATTAAACATTTTATTGTTGAATTTCCGGTTCAAAATGATTATAGGTAATGGGAATGATATGTTTAGCAAGAAACTAACGATAATTTGCATATGGAAAGCGTGGTTATTGGAAAAATCTTATTTTGAAATCCAAGGTCACATTTTGTAATCGAACCTGGATTGAAGGAGAGTAAGACGATATATTACACCAACTTAAACGAATTTCTACTCAAGCTAACATCTTTAATGCAAAATAACCAAAACATACTGAATCTGTGACAATAAATTCCATCCGTTCAAAATCAGTAAGGCTAACCATCAGGGATTTTCGCAAAAAAACTGAAAACATTAAACATTTTATTGTTGAATTTCCGGTTCAAAATGATTATAGGTAATGGGAATAATATGTTTAGTAAGAAACTAACGATAATTTGCATATGGAAAGCGTGGTTATTGGAAAAATCGTATTTTGAAATCCACGGTCACATTTTGTAATCGAAGCTGGATTGAAGGAGAGTAAGACGATATATTGCACCAACTTAAACGAATCTCTACTCAAGCTAACATCTTTAATGCAAAATAATCGAAACATACTGAATCTGTGACAATAAATTTCATCCGTTCAAAATCAGTAAGGCTCATCAGGGATTTTCGCAAAAAAACTGAAAACATTAAACATTTTATTGTTGAATTTCCGGTTCAAAATGGTTATAGGTAATGGGAATAATATGTTTAGCAAGAAACTAACGATAATTTGCATATGGAAAGCGTGGTTATTGGAAAAATCGTATTTTGAAATCCACGGTCACATTTTGTAATCGAACCTGGATTGAAGGAGAGTAAGACGATATATTGCACCAACTTAAACGAATCTCTACTCAAGCTACCATCTTTGATGCAAAATAACCGAAACATACTAAATCTGTGACAATAAATTTCATCCGTTCAAAATCAGTAAGGCTAACTAACCATCAGGGATTTTCGCAAAAAAACTGAAAACATTTTATTGTTGAATTTCCGGTTCAAAATGATTATAGGTAATTGGAATGATATGTTTAGCAAGAAACTAACAATAATTTGCATATGGAAAGCGTGGTTATTGGAAAAATCGTATTTTGAAATCCAAGGTCACATTTTGTAATCGAACCTGGATTGAAGGAGAGTAAGACGATATATTACACCAACTTAAACGAATCTCTACTCAAGCTAACATCTTTAATGCAAAATAACCGAATCATACTGAATCTGTGACAATAAATTCCATCCGTTCAAAATCAGTAAGGCTAACCATCAGGGATTTTCGCAAAAAAACTGAAAACATTAAACATTTTATTGTTGAATTTCCGGTTCAAAATGATTATAGGTAATGGGAATAATATGTTTAGCAAGGAACTAACGATAATTTGCATATGGAAAGCGTGGTTATTGGAAAAATCGTATTTTAAATCCACGGTCACATTTTGTAATCGAACCTGGATTGAAGGAGAATAAGACGATATATTGCACCAACTTAAACGAATCTCTACTCAAGCTAACATCTTTAATGCAAAATAACCGAAACATACTGAATCTGTGACAATAAATTTCATCCGTTCAAAATCTGTAAGGCTAACCATCAGGGATTTTCGCAAAAAAACTGAAAACATTAAACATTTTATTGTTGAATTTCCGGTTCAAAATGATTATAGGTAATGGGAATGATATGTTTAGCAAGAAACTAACGATAATTTGCATATGGAAAGCGTGGTTATTGGAAAAATCTTATTTTGAAATCCAAGGTCACATTTTGTAATCGAACCTGGATTGAAGGAGAGTAAGACGATATATTACACCAACTTAAACGAATTTCTACTCAAGCTAACATCTTTAATGCAAAATAACCAAAACATACTGAATCTGTGACAATAAATTCCATCCGTTCAAAATCAGTAAGGCTAACCATCAGGGATTTTCGCAAAAAAACTGAAAACATTAAACATTTTATTGTTGAATTTCCGGTTCAAAATGATTATAGGTAATGGGAATAATATGTTTAGTAAGAAACTAACGATAATTTGCATATGGAAAGCGTGGTTATTGGAAAAATCGTATTTTGAAATCCACGGTCACATTTTGTAATCGAAGCTGGATTGAAGGAGAGTAAGACGATATATTGCACCAACTTAAACGAATCTCTACTCAAGCTAACATCTTTAATGCAAAATAATCGAAACATACTGAATCTGTGACAATAAATTTCATCCGTTCAAAATCAGTAAGGCTCATCAGGGATTTTCGCAAAAAAACTGAAAACATTAAACATTTTATTGTTGAATTTCCGGTTCAAAATGGTTATAGGTAATGGGAATAATATGTTTAGCAAGAAACTAACGATAATTTGCATATGGAAAGCGTGGTTATTGGAAAAATCGTATTTTGAAATCCACGGTCACATTTTGTAATCGAACCTGGATTGAAGGAGAGTAAGACGATATATTGCACCAACTTAAACGAATCTCTACTCAAGCTACCATCTTTGATGCAAAATAACCGAAACATACTAAATCTGTGACAATAAATTTCATCCGTTCAAAATCAGTAAGGCTAACTAACCATCAGGGATTTTCGCAAAAAAACTGAAAACATTTTATTGTTGAATTTCCGGTTCAAAATGATTATAGGTAATTGGAATGATATGTTTAGCAAGAAACTAACGATAATTTGCATATGGAAAGCGTGATTATTGGAAAAATCGTATTTTGAAATCCACGGTCACATCTTGTAACCGAACCTGGATTGAAGAAGAATAAGACAATATATTGCACCAACTTAAACGAATCTCTACTCAAGCTAACATCTTTAATGCAAAATAACCGAAACATACTGAATCTGTGACAATAAATGTCATCCGTTCAAAATCTGTAAGGCTAACCATCAGGGATTTTCGCAAAAAAACTGAAAACATTAAACATTTTATTGTTGAATTTCCGGTTCAAAATGATTATAGGTAATTGGAATAATATGTTTAGCAAGAAACTAACGATAATTTGCATATGGAAAGCGTGATTATTGGAAAAATCGTATTTTGAAAACCACGGTCACATTTTGTAATCGAACCTGGATTGAAGGAGAATAAGACGATATATTGCACCAACTTAAACGAATCTCTACTCAAGCTAACATCTTTAGTGCAAAATAACCGAAACATACTGAATCTGTGAGAATAAATTTCATCCGTTCAAAATCTGTAAGGCTAACCATCAGGGATTTTCACAAAAAAACTGAAAACATTAAACATTTTATTGTTGAATTTCCGGTTCAAAATGATTATAGGTAATGGGAATGATATGTTTAGCAAGAAACTAACGATAATTTACATATGGAAAGCGTGGTTATTGGAAAAATCGTATTTTGAAATCCAAGGTCACATTTTGTAGTCGAACCTGGATTGAAGGAGAGTAAGACGATATATTACACCAACTTAAACGAATCTCTACTCAAGCTAACATCTTTAATGCAAAATAACCGAAACATACTGAATCTGTGACAATAAATTTCATCCGTTCAAAATCTGTAAGGCTAACCATCAGGGATTTTCGCAAAAAAACTGAAAACATTAAACATTTTATTGTTGAATTTCCGGTTCAAAATGATTATAGGTAATTGGAATAATATGTTTAGCAAGAAACTAACGATAATTTGCATATGGAAAGCGTGATTATTGGAAAAATCGTATTTTGAAATCCACGGTCACATTTTGTAATCGAACCTGGATTGAAGGAGAATAAGACGATATATTGCACCAACTTAAACGAATCTCTACTCAAGCTAACATCTTTAATGCAAAATAACCGAAACATACTGAATCTGTGACAATAAATTTCATCCGTTCAAAATCTGTAAGGCTAACCATCAGGGATTTTCGCAAAAAAACTGAAAACATTAAACATTTTATTGTTGAATTTCCGGTTCAAAATGATTATAGGTACTGGGAATGATATGTTTAGCAAGAAACTAACGATAATTTGCATATGGAAAGCGTGGTTATTGGAAAAATCGTATTTTGAAATCCACGGTCACATTTTGTAATCGAACCTGGATTGAAGGAGAGTAAGACGATATATTGCACCAACTTAAACGAATCTCTACTCAAGCTAACATCTTTAATGCAAAATAACCGAAACATACTGAATCTGTGAGAATAAATTTCATCCGTTCAAAATCTGTAAGGCTAACCATCAGGGATTTTCGCAAAAAAACTGAAAACATTAAACATTTTATTGTTGAATTTCCGGTTCAAAATGATTATAGATACTGGGAATGATATGTTTAGCAAGAAACTAACGATAATTTGCATATGGAAAGCGTGGTTATTGGAAAAATCGTATTTTAAATCCACGGTCACATTTTGTAATCGAACCTGGATTGAAGGAGAATAAGACGATATATTGCACCAACTTAAACGAATCTCTACTCAAGCTAACATCTTTAATGCAAAATAACCGAAACATACTGAATCTGTGAGAATAAATTTCATCCGTTCAAAATCTGTAAGGCTAACCATCAGGGATTTTCGCAAAAAAACTGAAAACATTAAACATTTTATTGTTGAATTTCCGGTTCAAAATGATTATAGGTAATGGGAATGATATGTTTAGCAAGAAACTAACGATAATTTGCATATGGAAAGCGTGGTTATTGGAAAAATCGTATTTTGAAATCCAAGGTCACATTTTGTAATCGAACCTGGATTGAAGGAGAGTAAGACGATATATTACACCAACTTAAACGAATCTCTACTCAAGCTAACATCTTTAATGCAAAATAACCAAAACATACTGAATCTGTGACAATAAATTCCATCCGTTCAAAATCAGTAAGGCTAACCATCAGGGATTTTCGCAAAAAAACTGAAAACATTAAACATTTTATTGTTGAATTTCCGGTTCAAAATGATTATAGGTAATGGGAATAATATGTTTAGTAAGAAACTAACGATAATTTGCATATGGAAAGCGTGGTTATTGGAAAAATCGTATTTTGAAATCCACGGTCACATTTTGTAATCGAACCTGGATTGAAGGAGAGTAAGACGATATATTGCACCAACTTAAACGAATCTCTACTCAAGCTAACATCTTTAATGCAAAATAATCGAAACATACTGAATCTGTGACAATAAATTTCATCCGTTCAAAATCAGTAAGGCTAACCATCAGGGATTTTCGCAAAAAAACTGAAAACATTAAACATTTTATTGTTGAATTTCCGGTTCAAAATGGTTATAGGTAATGGGAATAATATGTTTAGCAAGAAACTAACGATAATTTGCATATGGAAAGCGTGGTTATTGGAAAAATCGTATTTTGAAATCCACGGTCACATTTTGTAATCGAAGCTGGATTGAAGGAGAGTAAGACGATATATTGCACCAACTTAAACGAATCTCTACTCAAGCTAACATCTTTAATGCAAAATAATCGAAACATACTGAATCTGTGACAATAAATTTCATCCGTTCAAAATCAGTAAGGCTAACCATCAGAGATTTTCGCAAAAAAACTGAAAACATTAAACATTTTATTGTTGAATTTCCGGTTCAAAATGATTATAGGTAATGGGAATAATATGTTTAGCAAGAAACTAACGATAATTTGCATATGGAAAGCGTGGTTATTGGAAAAATCGTATTTTGAAATCCACGGTCACATTTTGTAATCGAACCTGGATTGAAGGAGAGTAAGACGATATATTGCACCAACTTAAACGAATCTCTACTCAAGCTACCATCTTTGATGCAAAATAACCGAAACATACTAAATCTGTGACAATAAATTTCATCCGTTCAAAATCAGTAAGGCTAACTAACCATCAGGGATTTTCGCAAAAAAACTGAAAACATTTTATTGTTGAATTTCCGGTTCAAAATGATTATAGGTAATTGGAATGATATGTTTAGCAAGAAACTAACGATAATTTGCATATGGAAAGCGTGATTATTGGAAAAGTCGTATTTTGAAATCCACGGTCACATCTTGTAACCGAACCTGGATTGAAGAAGAATAAGACGATATATTGCACCAACTTAAACGAATCTCTACTCAAGCTAACATCTTTAATGCAAAATAACCGAAACATACTGAATCTGTGACAATAAATTTCATCCGTTCAAAATCAGTAAGGCTAACCATCAGGGATTTTCGCAAAAAAACTGAAAACATTAAACATTTTATTGTTGAATTTCCGGTTCAAAATGATTATAGGGAATTGGAATAATATGTTTAGCAAGAAACTAACGATAATTTGCATATGGAAAGCGTGGTTATTGGAAAAATCGTATTTTGAAATCCAAGGTCACATTTTGTAGTCGAACCTGGATTGAAGGAGAGTAAGACGATATATTACACCAACTTAAACGAATCTCTACTCAAGCTAACATCTTTAATGCAAAATAACCGAAACATACTGAATCTGTGAGAATAAATTTCATCCGTTCAAAATCTGTAAGGCTAACCATCAGGGATTTTCGCAAAAAAACTAAAAACATTTTATTGTTGAATTTCCGGTTCAAAATGATTATAGGTAATGGGAATAATATGTTTAGCAAAGAAACTAACGATAATTTGCATATGGAAAGCGTGGTTATTGGAAAAATCGTATTTTAAATCCACGGTCACATTTTGTAATCGAACCTGGATTGAAGGAGAATAAGACGATATATTGCACCAATTTAAACGAATCTCTACTCAAGCTAACATCTTTAATGCAAAATAACCGAAACATACTGAATCTGTGACAATAAATTTCATCCGTTCAAAATCAGTAAGGCTAACTAACCATCAGGGATTTTCGCAAAAAAACTGAAAACATTAAACATTTTATTGTTGAATTTCCGGTTCAAAATGGTTATAGGTAATGGGAATAATATGTTTAGCAAGAAACTAACGATAATTTGCATATGGAAAGCGTGGTTATTGGAAAAATCGTATTTTGAAATCCACGGTCACATTTTGTAATCGAACCTGGATTGAAGGAGAGTAAGACGATATATTGCACCAACTTAAACGAATCTCTACTCAAGCTACCATCTTTGATGCAAAATAACCGAAACATACTAAATCTGTGACAATAAATTTCATCCGTTCAAAATCAGTAAGGCTAACTAACCATCAGGGATTTTCGCAAAAAAACTGAAAACATTTTATTGTTGAATTTCCGGTTCAAAATGATTATAGGTAATTGGAATGATATGTTTAGCAAGAAACTAACGATAATTTGCATATGGAAAGCGTGATTATTGGAAAAATCGTATTTTGAAATCCACGGTCACATCTTGTAACCGAACCTGGATTGAAGAAGAATAAGACGATATATTGCACCAACTTAAACGAATCTCTACTCAAGCTAACATCTTTAATGCAAAATAACCGAAACATACTGAATCTGTGACAATAAATTTCATCCGTTCAAAATCTGTAAGGCTAACCATCAGGGATTTTCGCAAAAAAACTGAAAACATTAAACATTTTATTGTTGAATTTCCGGTTCAAAATGATTATAGGTAATGGGAATGATATGTTTAGCAAGAAACTAACGATAATTTGCATATGGAAAGCGTGGTTATTGGAAAAATCGTATTTTGAAATCCACGGTCACATTTTGTAATCGAACCTGGATTGAAGGAGAGTAAGACGATATATTGCACCAACTTAAACGAATCTCTACTCAAGCTAACATCTTTAATGCAAAATAACCGAAACATACTGAATCTGTGACAATAAATTTCATCCGTTCAAAATCAGTAAGGCTAACCATCAGGGATTTTCGCAAAAAAACTGAAAACATTAAACATTTTATTGTTGAATTTCCGGTTCAAAATGGTTATAGGTAATGGGAATAATATGTTTAGCAAGAAACTAACGATAATTTGCATATGGAAAGCGTGGTTATTGGAAAAATCGTATTTTGAAATCCACGGTCACATTTTGTAATCGAACCTGGATTGAAGGAGAGTAAGACGATATATTGCACCAACTTAAACGAATCTCTACTCAAGCTACCATCTTTGATGCAAAATAACCGAAACATACTAAATCTGTGACAATAAATTTCATCCGTTCAAAATCAGTAAGGCTAACTAACCATCAGGGATTTTCGCAAAAAAACTGAAAACATTTTATTGTTGAATTTCCGGTTCAAAATGATTATAGGTAATTGGAATGATATGTTTAGCAAGAAACTAACGATAATTTGCATATGGAAAGCGTGATTATTGGAAAAATCGTATTTTGAAATCCACGGTCACATCTTGTAACCGAACCTGGATTGAAGAAGAATAAGACGATATATTGCACCAACTTAAACGAATCTCTACTCAAGCTAACATCTTTAATGCAAAATAACCGAAACATACTGAATCTGTGACAATAAATGTCATCCGTTCAAAATCTGTAAGACTAACCATCAGGGATTTTCGCAAAAAAACTGAAAACATTAAACATTTTATTGTTGAATTTCCGGTTCAAAATGATTATAGGTAATTGGAATAATATGTTTAGCAAGAAACTAACGATAATTTGCATATGGAAAGCGTGATTATTGGAAAAATCGTATTTTGAAAACCACGGTCACATTTTGTAATCGAACCTGGATTGAAGGAGAATAAGACGATATATTGCACCAACTTAAACGAATCTCTACTCAAGCTAACATCTTTAGTGCAAAATAACCGAAACATACTGAATCTGTGAGAATAAATTTCATCCGTTCAAAATCTGTAAGGCTAACCATCAGGGATTTTCGCAAAAAAACTGAAAACATTAAACATTTTATTGTTGAATTTCCGGTTCAAAATGATTATAGGTAATTGGAATAATATGTTTAGCAAGAAACTAACGATAATTTGCATATGGAAAGCGTGATTATTGGAAAAATCGTATTTTGAAAACCACGGTCACATTTTGTAATCGAACCTGGATTGAAGGAGAGTAAGACGATATATTACACCAACTTAAACGAATCTCTACTCAAGCTAACATCTTTAATGCAAAATAACCGAAACATACTGAATCTGTGACAATAAATTTCATCCGTTCAAAATCTGTAAGGCTAACCATCAGGGATTTTCGCAAAAAAACTGAAAACATTAAACATTTTATTGTTGAATTTCCGGTTCAAAATGATTATAGGTAATTGGAATAATATGTTTAGCAAGAAACTAACGATAATTTGCATATGGAAAGCGTGATTATTGGAAAAATCGTATTTTGAAATCCACGGTCACATTTTGTAATCGAACCTGGATTGAAGGAGAATAAGACGATATATTGCACCAACTTAAACGAATCTCTACTCAAGCTAACATCTTTAATGCAAAATAACCGAAACATACTGAATCTGTGACAATAAATTTCATCCGTTCAAAATCTGTAAGGCTAACCATCAGGGATTTTCGCAAAAAAACTGAAAACATTAAACATTTTATTGTTGAATTTCCGGTTCAAAATGATTATAGGTAATTGGAATAATATGTTTAGCAAGAAACTAACGATAATTTGCATATGGAAAGCGTGATTATTGGAAAAATCGTATTTTGAAATCCACGGTCACATTTTGTAATCGAACCTGGATTGAAGGAGAATAAGACGATATATTGCACCAACTTAAACGAATCTCTACTCAAGCTAACATCTTTAATGCAAAATAACCGAAACATACTGAATCTGTGACAATAAATTTCATCCGTTCAAAATCTGTAAGGCTAACCATCAGGGATTTTCGCAAAAAAACTGAAAACATTAAACATTTTATTGTTGAATTTCCGGTTCAAAATGATTATAGGTACTGGGAATGATATGTTTAGCAAGAAACTAACGATAATTTGCATATGGAAAGCGTGGTTATTGGAAAAATCGTATTTTGAAATCCACGGTCACATTTTGTAATCGAACCTGGATTGAAGGAGAGTAAGACGATATATTGCACCAACTTAAACGAATCTCTACTCAAGCTAACATCTTTAATGCAAAATAATCGAAACATACTGAATCTGTGACAATAAATTTCATCCGTTCAAATCTGTAAGGCTAACCATCAGGGATTTTCGCAAAAAAACTGAAAACATTAAACATTTTATTGTTGAATTTCCGGTTCAAAATGGTTATAGGTAATGGGAATAATATGTTTAGCAAGGAACTAACGATAATTTGCATATGGAAAGCGTGGTTATTGGAAAAATCGTATTTTGAAATCCACGGTCACATTTTGTAATCGAACCTGGATTGAAGGAGAGTAAGACGATATATTGCACCAACTTAAACGAATCTCTACTCAAGCTAACATCTTTAATGCAAAATAACCGAAACATACTGAATCTGTGAGAATAAATTTCATCCGTTCAAAATAAGTAAGGCATCAGGGATTTTCGCAAAAAAACTGAAAACATTTTATTGTTGAATTTCCGGTTCAAAATGATTATAGGTAATGGGAATAATATGTTTAGCAAGAAACTAACGATAATTTGCTTATGGAAAGCGTGGTTATTGGAAAAATCGTATTTTAAATCCACGGTCACATTTTGTAATCGAACCTGGATTGAAGGAGAATAAGACGATATATTGCACCAACTTAAACGAATCTCTACTCAAGCTAACATCTTTAATGCAAAATAACCGAAACATACTGAATCTGTGAGAATAAATTTCATCCGTTCAAAATCTGTAAGGCTAACATCAGGGATTTTCGCAAAAAAACTGAAAACATTAAACATTTTATTGTTGAATTTCCGGTTCAAAATGATTATAGGTAATGGGAATGATATGTTTAGCAAGAAACTAACGATAATTTGCATATGGAAAGCGTGGTTATTGGAAAAATCGTATTTTGAAATCCAAGGTCACATTTTGTAATCGAACCTAGATTGAAGGAGAGTAAGACGATATATTACACCAACTTAAACGAATCTCTACTCAAGCTAACATCTTTAATGCAAAATAACCGAAACATACTGAATCTGTGAGAATAAATTTCATCCGTTCAAAATCAGTAAGGCATAAGGGATTTTCGCAAAAAAACTGAAAACATTTTATTGTTGAATTTCCGGTTCAAAATGATTATAGGTAATGGGAATAATATGTTTAGCAAGAAACTAACGATAATTTGCATATGGAAAGCGTGGTTATTGGAAAAATTGTATTTTGAAATCCACGGTCACATTTTGTAATCGAAGCTGGATTGAAGGAGAGTAAGACGATATATTGCACCAACTTAAACGAATCTCCTCTACTCAAGCTAACATCTTTAATGCAAAATAACCGAAACATACTGAATCTGTGACAATAAATTCCATCCGTTCAAAATCAGTAAGGCTAACAACCATCAGGGATTTTCGCAAAAAAACTGAAAACATTAAACATTTTATTGTTGAATTTCCGGTTCAAAATGGTTATAGGTAATGGGAATAATATGTTTAGCAAGGAACTAACGATAATTTGCATATGGAAAGCGTGGTTATTGGAAAAATCGTATTTTGAAATCCACGGTCACATTTTGTAATCGAACCTGGATTGAAGGAGAGTAAGACGATATATTGCACCAACTTAAACGAATCTCTACTCAAGCTAACATCTTTAATGCAAAATAACCGAAACATACTGAATCTGTGACAATAAATTTCATCCGTTCAAAATAAGTAAGGCATCAGGGATTTTCGCAAAAAAACTGAAAACATTTTATTGTTGAATTTCCGGTTCAAAATGATTATAGGTAATGGGAATAATATGTTTAGCAAGAAACTAACGATAATTTGCATATGGAAAGCGTGGTTATTGGAAAAATCGTATTTTAAATCCACGGTCACATTTTGTAATCGAACCTGGATTGAAGGAGAATAAGACGATATATTGCACCAACTTAAACGAATCGCTACTCAAGCTAACATCTTTAATGCAAAATAACCGAAACATACTGAATCTGTGAGAATAAATTTCATCCGTTCAAAATCTGTAAGGCTAACCATCAGGGATTTTCGCAAAAAAACTGAAAACATTAAACATTTCATTGTTGAATTTCCGGTTCAAAATGATTATAGGTAATGGGAATGATATGTTTAGCAAGAAACTAACGATAATTTGCATATGGAAAGCGTGGTTATTGGAAAAATCGTATTTTGAAATCCAAGGTCACATTTTGTAATCGAACCTAGATTGAAGGAGAGTAAGACGATATATTACACCAACTTAAACGAATCTCTACTCAAGCTAACATCTTTAATGCAAAATAACCGAAACATACTGAATCTGTGACAATAAATTTCATCCGTTCAAAATCAGTAAGGCATAAGGGATTTTCGCAAAAAAACTGAAAACATTTTATTGTTGAATTTCCGGTTCAAAATGATTATAGGTAATGGGAATAATATGTTTAGCAAGAAACTAACGATAATTTGCATATGGAAAGCGTGGTTATTGGAAAAATCGTATTTTAAATCCACGGTCACATTTTGTAATCGAACCTGGATTGAAGGAGAATAAGACGATATATTGCACCAACTTAAACGAATCTCTACTCAAGCTAACATCTTTAATGCAAAATAACCGAAACATACTGAATCTGTGACAATAAATGTCATCCGTTCAAAATCTGTAAGGCTAACCATCAGGGATTTTCGCAAAAAAACTGAAAACATTAAACATTTTATTGTTGAATTTCCGGTTCAAAATGATTATACGTAATGGGAATGATATGTTTAGCAAGAAACTAACGATAATTTGCATATGGAAAGCGTGGTTATTGGAAAAATTGTATTTTGAAATCCACGGTCACATTTTGTAATCGAAGCTGGATTGAAGGAGAGTAAGACGATATATTGCACCAACTTAAACGAATCTCTACTCAAGCTAACATCTTTAATGCAAAATAACCGAAACATACTGAATCTGTGACAATAAATTCCATCCGTTCAAAATCAGTAAGGCTAACAACCATCAGGGATTTTCGCAAAAAAACTGAAAACATTAAACATTTTATTGTTGAATTTCCGGTTCAAAATGGTTATAGGTAATGGGAATAATATGTTTAGCAAGGAACTAACGATAATTTGCATATGGAAAGCGTGGTTATTGGAAAAATCGTATTTTGAAATCCACGGTCACATTTTGTAATCGAACCTGGATTGAAGGAGAGTAAGACGATATATTACACCAACTTAAACGAATCTCTACTCAAGCTAACATCTTTAATGCAAAATAACCGAAACATACTGAATCTGTGACAATAAATTTCATCCGTTCAAAATAAGTAAGGCATCAGGGATTTTCGCAAAAAAACTGAAAACATTTTATTGTTGAATTTCCGGTTCAAAATGATTATAGGTAATGGGAATAATATGTTTAGCAAGAAACTAACGATAATTTGCATATGGAAAGCGTGGTTATTGGAAAAATCGTATTTTAAATCCACGGTCACATTTTGTAATCGAACCTGGATTGAAGGAGAATAAGACGATATATTGCACCAACTTAAACGAATCGCTACTCAAGCTAACATCTTTAATGCAAAATAACCGAAACATACTGAATCTGTGAGAATAAATTTCATCCGTTCAAAATCTGTAAGGCTAACCATCAGGGATTTTCGCAAAAAAACTGAAAACATTAAACATTTTATTGTTGAATTTCCGGTTCAAAATGATTATAGGTAATGGGAATGATATGTTTAGCAAGAAACTAACGATAATTTGCATATGGAAAGCGTGGTTATTGGAAAAATCGTATTTTGAAATCCAAGGTCACATTTTGTAATCGAACCTAGATTGAAGGAGAGTAAGACGATATATTACACCAACTTAAACGAATCTCTACTCAAGCTAACATCTTTAATGCAAAATAACCGAAACATACTGAATCTGTGACAATAAATTTCATCCGTTCAAAATCAGTAAGGCATAAGGGATTTTCGCAAAAAAACTGAAAACATTTTATTGTTGAATTTCCGGTTCAAAATGATTATAGGTAATGGGAATAATATGTTTAGCAAGAAACTAACGATAATTTGCATATGGAAAGCGTGGTTATTGGAAAAATTGTATTTTGAAATCCACGGTCACATTTTGTAATCGAAGCTGGATTGAAGGAGAGTAAGACGATATATTGCACCAACTTAAACGAATCTCTACTCAAGCTAACATCTTTAATGCAAAATAATCGAAACATACTGAATCTGTGACAATAAATTCCATCCGTTCAAAATCAGTAAGGCTAACCATCAGGGATTTTCGCAAAAAAACTGAAAACATTTTATTGTTGAATTTCCGGTTCAAAATGATTATAGGTATTGGGAATAATATGTTTAGCAAGAAACTAACGATAATTTGCATATGGAAAGCGTGGTTATTGGAAAAATCGTATTTTGAAATCCACGGTCACATTTTGTAATCGAACCTGGATTGAAGGAGAATAAGACGATATATTGCACCAACTTAAACGAATCTCTACTCAAGCTAACATCTTTAATGCAAAATAACCGAAACATACTGAATCTGTGACAATAAATTTCTTCCGTTCAAAATCAGTAAGGCTAACAACCATCAGGGATTTTCGCAAAAAAACTGAAAACATTAAACATTTTATTGTTGAATTTCCGGTTCAAAATGATTATAGGTAATGGGAATAATATGTTTAGCAAGAAACTAACGATAATTTGCATATGGAAAGCGTGGTTATTGGAAAAATCGTATTTTGAAATCCACGGTCACATTTCGTAATCGAAGCTGGATTGAAGGAGAGTAAGACGATATATTGCACCAACTTAAACGAATCTCTACTCAAGCTAACATCTTTAATGCAAAATAACCGAAACATACTGAATCTGTGACAATAAATTTCATCCGTTCAAACTCAGTAAGGCTACATCAGGGATTTTCGCAAAAAAACTGAAAACATTTTATTGTTGAATTTCCGGTTCAAAATGATTATAGGTAATGGGAATAATATGTTTAGCAAGAAACTAACGATAATTTGCATATGGAAAGCGTGGTTAATGGAAAAATCATATTTTGAAATCCACGGTCACATTTTGTAATCGAACCTGGATTGAAGGAGAGTAAGACGATATATTGCACCAACTTAAACGAATCTCTACTCAAGCTAACATCTTTAATGCAAAATAACCGAGACATACTGAATCTGTGACAATAAATTTCATCCGTTCAAAATCAGTAAGGCTAACAACCATCAGGGATTTTCGCAAACAAACTGAAAATATTTTATTGTTGAATTTCCGGTTCAAAATGATTATAGGTAATGGGAATAATATGTTTAGCAAGAAACTAACGATAATTTGCATATGGAAAGCGTGGTTATTGGAAAAATCGTATTTTGAAATCCACGGTCACATTTTGTAATCGAAGCTGGATTGAAGGAGAGTAAGACGATATATTGCACCAACTTAAACGAATCTCTACTCAAGCTAACATCTTTAATGCAAAATAACCGAAAAAAACTGAAAACATTTTATTGTTGAACTTCCGGTTCAAAATGATTATAGGTAATGGGAATAATATGTTTAGCAAGAAACTAACGATAATTTGCATATGGAAAGCGTGGTTATTGGAAAAATCGTATTTTGAAATCCACGGTCACATTTTGTAATCGAACCTGGATTGAAGGAGAGTAAGATGATATATTGCACCAACTTAAACGAATCTCTACTCAAGCTAACATCTTTAATGCAAAATTACCGAAACATACTGAATCTGTGAGAATAAATTTCATCCGTTCAAAATCAGTAAGGCTAACCATCAGGGATTTTCGCAAAAAAACTGAAAACATTTTATTGTTGAATTTCCGGTTCAAAATGATTATAGGTAATGGGAATAATATGTTTAGCAAGAAACTAACGATAATTTGCATATGGAAAGCGTGGTTATTGGAAAAATCGTATTTTGAAATCCACGGTCACATTTTGTAATCGAAGCTGGATTGAAGGAGAGTAAGACGATATATTGCACCAACTTAAACGAATCTCTACTCAAGCTAACATCTTTAATGCAAAATAACCGAAACATACTGAATCTGTGACAATAAATTTCATCCGTTCAAAATCAGTAAGGCTAACAACCATCATGGTTTTTCGCAAAAAAACTGAAAACATTTTATTGTTGAATTTCCGGTTCAAAATGATTATAGGTAATGGGAATAATATGTTTAGCAAGAAACTAACGATAATTTGCATATGGAAAGCGTGGTTATTGGAAAAATCGTATTTTGAAATCCAAGGTCACATTTTGTAATCGAAGCTGGATTGAAGGAGAGTAAGACGATATATTGCACCAACTTAAACGAATCTCTACTCAAGCTAACATCTTTAATGCAAAATAATCGAAATATACTGAATCTGTGACAATAAATTTCATCCGTTCAAAATCAGTAAGGCTAACTAACCATCAGGGATTTTCGCAAAAAAACTGAAAACATTTTATTGTTGAATTTCCGGTTCAAAATGATTATAGGTAATGGGAATAATATGTTTAGCAAGAAACTAACGATAATTTGCATATGGAAAGCGTGGTTAATGGAAAAATCGTATTTTGAAATCCACGGTCACATTTTGTAATCGAACTTGGATTGAAGGAGAGTCAGACGATATATTGCACCAACTTAAACGAATCTCTACTCAAGCTAACATCTTTAATGCAAAATAACCGAAAAACTGAAAACATTTTATTGTTGAATTTCCGGTTCAAAATGATTATAGGTAATGGGAATAATATGTTTAGCAAGAAACTAACGATAATTTGCATATGGAAACCGTGATTATTGGAAAAATCGTATTTTGAAATCCAAGGTCACATTTTGTAATCGAACCTGGATTGAAGGAGAATAAGACGATATATTGCACCAACTTAAACGAATCTCTACTCAAGGCAACACCTTTAAAGCAAAATAACCGAAACATACTGAATCTGTGACCATAAATTTCATCCGTTCAAAATCAGTAAGGCTAACATCAGGGATTTTCGCAAAAAAAACGAAAACATTTTATTGTTGAATTTCCGGTTCAAAATGATTATAGGTAATGGGAATAATATGTTTAGCAAGAAACTAACGATAATTTGCATATGGAAAGCGTGGTTATTGGAAAAATCGTATTTTGAAATCCACGGTCACATTTTGTGATCGAACCTGGATTGAAGGAGAGTAAGACGAGATATTGCACCAACTTAAACGAATCTTTACTCAAGCTAACATCTTTAATGCAAAATAACCGAAACATACTGAATCTGTGACAATAAATTTCGTCAGTTCAAAATCAGTAAGGCTCACCATCGGTGATTTACATATACACGGAAACAACTCGAGAAGCAAAGAAGAACGAATCCAAACAAGAACGTACAAATATATTTGGAATAATAATAAAATTATTTTTTCTCATCAAATAGTTCGTCTCCATCCGTCAGCCGTGCGACAAGTCGCTGCTAATTTACACCGCCGCACACCACGATGCACGCGCTCCACTCCGCCATTAACTCATGGCGGATAAATAATAAAATACGCATTAAATAATTTTAATATTAATAAATAATATGATAATAAACAAAAGTAACGAAAACATTATACGGTCATGTAATAAGCTTCGGGCCATCGAGTGAATCGATCGACACTGGTTAAGAGATAAGTATATCCATTGAACAGTGAAAGCGGACCAACTATATCTACAATATTGAAATGGATGTGTTCGAATCGACCTAGCGGAATTTCGAATCGTCCAATCGGCGCCCTTTGTTTGCCGTTGGACTTTCGATCACTGGCAAGATAAACAAGCTTGAGTCCAATTACCTACGTTTTTGTTTATGCTTAGCCATAAATATCGAGCTGCAATCAATTTACGAGTAGCGCGGATACCGGGATGTGAAATAATGTGTAACGCGTCGAATATTTTGCGACGTAACGGCTCTGCGATATGTGGGCGATTCGCCCCTGTCGGTGTTTCGCAGTATATTTCCATGCCGGGCAATTTAAAAAGCTCTAGTTAATAGAAGAAGTTCTAGATCTACCTTTTGTGCCTCTATTATTTTCTGATCATCGTTCGATGTTGTCGTTTCGTAGTCAATTGTGCGGGATAGCGTATCCGCGACAACTTTATCTTTACCGTTCACATGTCGAATATCCGTGGTAAATTGACTGATGTAATCCAAATGCCTCGCTTGTCGTAGATTACGTTCAGTTTTAAACTGAATTTCTCTAGTCAGAGGTTTATGGCCGGTATAAATAGTGAAGCCCCGACCTTCAATGAAATACCTAAAATGTTAAATCGAGAGGTAGATCGCGAGTAATTCTCTATCGAATGCAGAATACTTTCGTTCGGTATTAGTGAGTTTTTCCGAAAAGAATCCCAATGGTTCCCAACAGTCGTTATTGTATTGCCGTAAAACTACTCCGACAGCAGTGTTCGATGCATCCGTCGTAATACAGAACTTCGCGTCGTTGTCAACAGCGGATGTGTCAAAAACGTGACTGTACCCAAATCCGTTTTTAATCTCGTAAATGCGTCGTGGCGTTCGGCGGAGCAAGAGAAATTTTTCGGTGTCTTGGGCTTCTTTAGTAGAGCAGCCAAGTGTTCGTGGATTGGGGCAAGTATTTCAGCTAGTTTCGGTATAAAGCGATGGTACCGATATGAAGTTTATACTAAATTTATCCTAAAACTACAAAAACAACATATTTTGTGAATGTATGTGTTAAAAAGAGAACATTTAGGCGTTTTTATTTAAAAATATAGTTGAATATCATCTGCAAAAATATCATTATAAAAAACTTTAATTTTATAATAAAAGCTACAATTTTTAACTATTAATTATTTAACTATTTTATTCCAATGATTTTTGAATTGTATAACGTTAATAATCTAATATTTGTCCTGGATAGTACCTACACCTAATTATGTTTATTCACTTACATTTAGCGAAGTACTAAACACATTTCCAGGTTTTTATCATCGGTTTCCTTGATAGCACAATTAGATAATGGTAATATCTGTTCACTCAAGCCGAATCATGAAGTTATAATAAAATCTACACCCTCAAATTGGGCTTGGATCGCATTTACCCCCTAATTTTGTTCGATCACTCAAATTTAGTGTAATACTAAACACATTTCCAGGTTTTTAACATCGGTTTCCTTGATAGCACAATTAGATAATGGTAATACCTGTTCACTCAAGCCGAATCATGAAGTTCTAATAAAATCTACACCCTCAAATTTGGCCTGGATCGCATCTACCCCCTAATTTTGTTCGATCACTCACATTTAGCGTAATACTAAACACATTTCCAGGTTTTTATCATCGGTTTCCTTGATAGCACAATTAGATAATGGTACTACCTGTTCACTCAAGCCGAATCATGAAGTTCTAACAAAATCTACACCCTCAAATTTGGCCTGGATCGCATCTACCCCCTAATTTGGTTCGATCACTCAAATATAGTGTAATACTAAACACATTTCCAGGTTTTTAACATCGGTTTCCTTGATAGCACGATATTACCCGTATAGATTTTATTAGAACTTCATGATTCGGCTTAAGTGAACAGGTATTACCATTATCTAATTGTGCTATCAAGGAAACCGATGTTAAAAACCTGGAAATGTGTTTAGTATTACTCTATATTCGAGTGATCGAACAAAATTAGGGGGTAGTTGCGATCCAGGCCAAATTTGAGGGTGTAGATTTTATTAGAACTTCATGATTCGGCTTGAGTGAACAGGTAGTACCATTATCTAATTGTGCTATCAAGGAAACCGATGATAAAAACCTGGAAATGTGTTTAGTATTACGCTAAATGTGAGTGATCGAACAAAATTAGGGGGTAGATGCGATCCAGGCCAAATTTGAGGGTGTAGATGTTATTAGAACTTCATGATTCGGCTTGAGTGAACAGGTAGTACCATTATCTAATTGTGCTATCAAGGAAACCGATGATAAAAACCTGGAAATGTGTTTAGTATTACGCTAAATGTGAGTGATCGAACCAAATTAGGGGGTAGATGCGATCCAGGCCAAATTTGAGGGTGTAGATTTTGTTAGAACTTCATGATTCGGCTTGAGTGAACAGGTATTACCATTATCTAATTGTGCTATCAAGGAAACCGATGATAAAAACCTGGAAATGTGTTTAGTATTACGCTAAATGTGAGTGATCGAACCAAATTAGGGGGTAGATGCGATCCAGGCCAAATTTGAGGGTGTAGATTTTGTTAGAACTTCATGATTCGGCTTGAGTGAACAGGTATTACCATTATCTAATTGTGCTATCAAGGAAACCGATGATAAAAACCTGGAAATGAGTTTAGTATTACGCTAAATGTGAGTGATCGAACAAAATTAGGGGGTAGATGCGATCCAGGCCAAATTTGAGGGTGTAGATTTTGTTAGAACTTCATGATTCGGCTTAAGTGAACAGGTATTACCATTATCTAATTGTGCTATCAAGGAAACCGATGATAAAAACCTGGAAATGTGTTTAGTATTACTCTATATTTGAGTGATCGAACAAAATTAGGGGGTAGTTGCGATCCAGGCCAAATTTGAGGGTGTAGATTTTATTAGAACTTCATGATTCGGCTTGAGTGAACAGATAGTACCATTATCTAATTGTGCTATCAAGGAAACCGATGATAAAAACCTGGAAATGTGTTTAGTATTACGCTAAATGTGAGTGATCGAACAAAATTAGGAGGTAGATGCGATCCAGGCCAAATTTGAGGGTGTAGATTTTATTAGAACTTCATGATTCGGCTTGAGTGAACAGATATTACCATTATCTAATTGTGCTATCAAGTAAACCGATGATAAAAACCTGGAAATGTGTTTAGTATTACGCTAAATGTGAGTGATCGAACAAAATTAGGGGGTAGATGCGATCCAGGCCAAATTTGAGGGTGTAGATTTTATTATAACTTCATGATTCGGCTTGAGTGAACAGGTATTACCATTATCTAATTGTGCTATCAAGGAAACCGATGATAAAAACCTGGAAATGTGTTTAGTATTACGCTAAATGTGAGTGATCGAACAAAATTAGGGGGTAACTGCGATCCAGGCCAAATTTGAGGGTGTAGATTTTGTTAGAACTTCATGATTCGGCTTGAGTGAACAGGTATTACCATTATCTAATTGTGCTATCAAGGAAACCAATGATAAAAACCTGGAAATGTGTTTAGTATTACTCTATATTTGAGTGATCGAACAAAATTAGGGGGTAGTTGCGATCCAGGCCAAATTTGAGGGTGTAGATTTTATTAGAACTTCATGATTCGGCTTGAGTGAACAGGTATTACCATTATCTAATTGTGCTATCAAGGAAACCGATGATAAAAACCTGGAAATGTGTTTAGTATTACGCTAAATGTGAGTGATCGAACCAAATTAAGGGGTAGATGCGATCCAGGCCAAATTTGAGGGTGTAGATTTTATTAGAACTTCATGATTCGGCTTGAGTGAACAGATATTACCATTACCTAATTGTGCTATCAAGGAAACCGATGTTAGAAACCTGGAAATGTGTTTAGTATTACACTAAATTTGAGTGATCGAACAAAATTAGGGGGTAGTTGCGATCCAGGCCAAATTTGAGGGTGTAGATTTTGTTAGAACTTCATGATTCGGCTTGAGTGAATAGGTATTACCATTATCTAATTGTGCTATCAAGGAAACCGATGATAAAAACCTGGAAATGTGTTTAGTATTACGCTAAATGTGAGTGATCGAACAAAATTAGGGGGTAGATGCGATCCAGACCAAATTTGAGGGTGTAGATTTTATTAGAACTTCATGATTCGGCTTGAGTGAACAGATATTACCATTACCTAATTGTGCTATCAAGGAAACCGATGTTAGAAACCTGGAAATGTGTTTAGTATTACACTAAATTTGAGTGATCGAACAAAATTAGGGGGTAGTTGCGATCCAGGCCAAATTTGAGGGTGTAGATTTTGTTAGAACTTCATGATTCGGCTTGAGTGAACAGGTAGTACCATTATCTAATTGTGCTATCAAGGAAACCGATGATAAAAACCTGGAAATGTGTTTAGTATTACGCTAAATGTGCGTGATCGAACAAAATTAGGGGGTAGATGCGATCCAGACCAAATTTGAGGGTGTAGATTTTATTAGAACTTCATGATTCGGCTTGAGTGAACAGATATTACCATTACCTAATTGTGCTATCAAGGAAACCGATGTTAGAAACCTGGAAATGTGTTTAGTATTACACTAAATTTGAGTGATCGAACAAAATTAGGGGGTAGTTGCGATCCAGGCCAAATTTGAGGGTGTAGATTTTGTTAGAACTTCATGATTCGGCTTGAGTGAACAGGTAGTACCATTATCTAATTGTGCTATCAAGGAAACCGATGATAAAAACCTGGAAATGTGTTTAGTATTACGCTAAATGTGAGTGATCGAACACAATTAGGGGGTAACTGCGATCCAGGCCAAATTTGAGGGTGTAGATTTTGTTAGAACTTCATGATTCGGCTTGAGTGAATAGGTATTACCATTATCTAATTGTGCTATCAAGGAAACCGATGATAAAAACCTGGAAATGTGTTTAGTATTACGCTAAATGTGAGTGATCGAACAAAATTAGGGGGTAGATGCGATCCAGACCAAATTTGAGGGTGTAGATTTTATTAGAACTTCATGATTCGGCTTGAGTGAACAGATATTACCATTACCTAATTGTGCTATCAAGGAAACCGATGTTAGAAACCTGGAAATGTGTTTAGTATTACACTAAATTTGAGTGATCGAACAAAATTAGGGGGTAGTTGCGATCCAGGCCAAATTTGAGGGTGTAGATTTTGTTAGAACTTCATGATTCGGCTTGAGTGAACAGGTAGTACCATTATCTAATTGTGCTATCAAGGAAACCGATGATAAAAACCTGGAAATGTGTTTAGTATTACGCTAAATGTGAGTGATCGAACAAAATTAGGGGGTAGATGCGATCCAGGCCAAATTTGAGGGTGTAGATTTTATTAGAACTTCATGGTTCGGCTTGAGTGAACAGATATTACCATTATCTAATTGTGCTATCAAGGAAACCGATGTTAAAAACCTAGAAATGTGTTTAGTATTACGCTAAATGTGAGTGATCGAACAAAATTAGGGGGTAGATGCGATTCAGGCCAAATTTGAGGGTGTAGATTTTATTAGAACTTCATGATTCGGCTTGAGTGAACAGGTAGTACCATTATCTAATTGTGCTATCAAGGAAACCGATGATAAAAACCTGGAAATGTGTTTAGTATTACACTAAATGTGAGTGATCGAACCTAATTAGGGGGTAGATGCGATCCAGGCCAAATTTGAGGGTGTAGATTTTATTAGAACTTCATGATTCGGCTTGAGTGAACAGATATAACCATTATCTAATTGTGCTATCAAGGAAACCGATGATAAAAACCTGGAAATGTGTTTAGTATTACGCTAAATGTGAGTGATCGAACAAAATTAGGGGGTAGATGCGATCCAGGCCAAATTTGAGGGTGTAGATTTTATTAGAACTTCATGATTCGGCTTGAGTGAACAGATATTACCATTATCTAATTGTGCTATCAAGGAAACCGATGTTAAAAACCTGGAAATGTGTTTAGTATTACGCTAAATGTGAGTGATCGAATAAAATTAGAGGGTAGCTGCGATCCAGGCCAAATTTGAGGGTGTAGATTTTGTTAGAACTTCATGATTCGGCTTGAGTGAACAGGTATTACCATTATCTAATTGTGCTATCAAGGAAACCGATGATAAAAACCTGGAAATGTGTTTAGTATTACGCTAAATGTTAGTGATCGAACAAAATTAGGGGGTAGTTGCGATCCAGGCCAAATTTGAGTAAGGACACTACAACGTGCAAAAGTGACGAGAAATGCAACATTTGCATTGGGAAGCATAACACACTCATGTCTGACGTTAACAACCCAACTAACTTGAACATGCTCACTCATAATTCAAACAATGAAGAGACACTTCACACTCTGCTTGGAGCTGCATTAATTACAGCACATAGGGATAACCAAGAACCAATAACATTGCGAGCCTTCATTGACTCTGGTTCGCAAGGTACCTTCATCACAAAAGATGCTGCAAATTTTACTCAATGTAAGGAAGAAGAAAACGAATATTTCCATCTCAGGAATGTGTGGACTCAAAGCAGGAGTTTGTAAAAACACAATAGAATTCGATGTAGTTCGGAGATTTGACAGTAAATTTTCGATTTGAATGGAAGCAATGGTGTTCGATCAACTAACGCATCACCTACCAGAAGCCACATTTGTAATCACCTTTTATCTCGAATAGGTTGTGTTAGTTTATCTTGGCCGTTTAATGTATTTATTCCCAGATGAATTTAACAGGATGGATATATTCCACGATCATTACACGTTTTGTATCATCGATATTGAAACAAACTGATGCGTATTATTTTCTACATTTATTTAATCAAAACAATTCAAAAGACTCGTGTTGTCGTCTCGAAACTAAATAAAGGACTAACTCGACTTTATGGTGAAAACAGACGTGCAGAATTACACAGTACTGCATGCAGACCTACACATGAACCACATGTGCATCTTTTTGTGAAATTTTCATTTCTTTTGGTTGGTAGTTTGGTTTTACGAGCTGTCAGATTGTTATAAACTTTTGTAGGTAACAGATTGTTTTCAATTTTTGTGTGTGTTTAATAACAGTTTTAGTTAGAATTGTATGATCATTTTAATAAACTAATTTTGGTTTATTTATGCTACTCGTATTTAGCGTATATAAAAATAATAAACTGTGTGTAATGCTCAAACTTGATCGAAAAGTAGAAGAATATGGACGCGCGAAATATTTTCTGAAAATGAACGCGAGTTACACGGCTTCTTCTCTAAAGTGTATGTATTTTGTTTGTAAGTGTATGTATTTTACGACACTAGACCTAGCATCAGGTTTTCACCAAATTGAAGTTGAACATAATGACATTCCCAAAACAGCATTCACTGTTGACTACGGTCACTATGAATATGTAAGAATGCGGAATTCGGTTTGAAAAATGCTCCGTCCACCTTTCAAAGAGTGATAGACAACGTATTAAAAGAACTTCAAGGTAAAATATATATGGATGATATTATCATCTTTAGCACTAGTTTACAGGAACATATCCAAAGCCTCAAACGAGTATTCGACAGATTAAGTCAAGCCAATTTAAAAATACAATTGGATAAAAGTGAATTTCTTCATAGAGAAATTGCCTTTTGGGACATATAAAAACAACTGATAGAGTGAAACCAATCCCAGACAAAATTAAAGCGATTCAGAATTTCCCCATACCTAAAACTGAGAAACAAATAAAAAGTTTCCTAGGATTATTGGGTTACTATAGGAAATTCATAAGAGATTTCGCTAATATTACAAAACCTTAAACAGCAACCTTTTCTTCGGAAAAAACGAACAAATAATTCTGAACGAAAAATATATCAACTGTTTTGAGAACTGTAAAAAATATTAACTGAGGATCCCATATTGCAATATCCTGATTTTTGAAAGGAATTTATTCTCACCACCGATGCTTCAAATGTAGCTCTAGGAGCAATATTAAGTCAAGAAACTATCGGTCAGGACAAACCTATATGTTATGCTTCTCGTACCTTAAGGGTAACAGAACAAAATTATTCAACATTTGAAAAAGAATTACTTGCTATAGTATGGGCATGTAAATAATTCCGCCCATATTTATTCGGACGAAAATTTCAGATCATAACAGATCACAAACTCCTCACGTGGCTCTTTAGTTTAAAAGAACCTAATAGCAAATTGATACGTTGGCATCTCAAACTAGAGGAGTTTGACTACGAAATCAATTACAAAAAAGGAAACAAAAACACAAATGCTGATGCAGTATCTCGAATTATCTTAGAAAATGGAGTTACTACAAATTCGGTGAACGAAACACTATCTTCTAACGATTCGCAAGATGAGATTGGAAGTCGAATCAAAAATTTACGACACGAATCAATACATACAGCTGATTGTAGTATTAATGAATTTAACAACCAAATTATATTAGAATTCGATTCAAAAAGAACACAATTAGATGTTCAATTTAAAATTTTACATACAAAGAACAGACGATGGACAATACGCCACCGCGATTTTAACGACACTGTACTAAGGCAAATATACAAAGACCGAATACAATAACTGGACTGATGTGTAATTTAGTTATTAGCACACAAATCAATCGACTAAACAAACAGGAATTTAGCAAAAGCAACATAAAATTAGTAAAAGGTAATTTATTATTGAAAGACATAGAAGACGACGTAAAACAAACACATTTAATCTTTAATTATCATCATCAGAATAATCATAGAGGTATTTCGGAAACACAAATAAATGTGAAGTTTGTCAAACAATGAAGTACAATCGAAATCAACAAAAAATTAAATTTGAAAAAACTGAAGACCCTTCTCGACCGTTCCAAATAGTACATATGGATATATACGCTTTTAACAACATAACCTATCTGACTATTCTAGATATATTTTCCAAATTTGCCCAAGCTTTACCATTACTAAAACGAGACAACCAAGACGCAATAAAACAATTTCAAGTATTCATATCCCATCATGGCATCCCAGAAAAAATAGTCACTGATAATGGAGTTGAATTCGTATCAAAAATCTTCAAAGAATATTGTGTTCTAAATAATATTAAAATACACTACACGTGTGCAAGAATTTCAACCGGTAATTCACCCGTTGAACGATTTCACTCTACTCTTACTGAAATTTATAGAGTTATCTATTCCAAAGATTCAAAAAAAGATTCGGATCAAATAATGAGTGAAAGTATTATTACCTATAACAATGTTATTCATTCAACTACTAAATATACACCATTCGAATTAATGCATGGACATATTAATCAAAATACCCCATTTAACTATCAGGAAGATTTTAGTTCAAAACAAGAGTATGTCGAACATCATAAAACGAATTACGATAAACTTCTAAACTTGATCAAACAACGAAATTCTCGAATTAAAGATATAATGTTAGACAAACAAAATCCCACACGGACGAAACTAAACTAAACGAAAAATAACCGTAGAAACAAATTAGCTAAAAAATATTCAAAAGAAAAAATTACTAGAAACAATAAAATCAACATTTTTACTAAAAGAGGAAAGACTCAAATAAATAAACTCATAAATTTAAACGTACTCGTATGTTACAGGTTGCTGATCCAATCAACAAGAGGACTGACAATAACTGACTATGATGACAACAAAGGTTGCCGATAAAAACCGGCAGTGCGAGAATAATAGACTTATACTCCCGAATTCTACACGTAATAAATTTAGACAACTATTAGTACAATATAACAAACATAGGAAAGAGTATAAATTCCCTTAAGGAAGGAATATCAGTTCAGGCCGAACCCTTTTTTAGAGAACAAATAAAAATTACTAGTAATAAATTTAAAAACCTCGCAGATAACTTTTACCATTTAAAACCCATTAAAACAAGAACAAAACGAGGACTTATTAACGGCATAGGAAGCATAATTAAGGCAATTACTGGAAATTTAGACCAGGATAACGATGAAGAAATAGGGGAAAATCTAGAAAAAATCCGTCGCAATGAAAATTTAATAAGAGAGCAAAACGAAAAACAAAATAAAGTTTAATAAGGGTATGATAGATAGGTTTAACGAAATTCAAAAATTTGTCGGCGAACAAACAAAAAAAATAGATTTAATATTAGATCCTTAGAAAATATAACTCATAATTCTATAACATTAATGCAAGTTAATCAAAATCATATCAAGCATAAATTACAATATCGAAATTATGAACGAACACATATTAAACATCGAAGAAGCAATCGGCTTATCAAAACAAGAAATAATTTCACGTCACATTCTCAATAATCATGAAATAGATATTATTAAAACATAACGTAAAATGTATATCAGATGAATATATTTTTGAGATTATCCGTATCCAAGCATATTTTAATAACACCCAATTAATATTTTTCATAAAAATACCCACCTTTCATCCAGAAACTTATGATCATTATAACTTATATCCATTGCCCATAAATTATACCTATACAATTGAAATTTCCTATCCCTAAGTGGACCCTAATCCTAAGTGGACAAAACAATTATTTTGTGATAAACCAATGCACTGACATAGAAGGAATCAAATATTGCCAAAATAAGAAAATCACGAAGATTAAAAGTTGTATATCAGACATCATACAAAACGTCCCTGAAAAATGCCCGTTAATTCAAAAAGAGATCAAGGATAAAGTTAAGGAGATAACACCAGGAAATATTTACGTACAATCAAAAAATGAAATAACACTTCAAACAACGTGCAGAAAACATCTTTATAGAGAGAGATCAATAAAAGGAGTAAAATTACTACAATACCAAAACTGTTCTGTAATTCTAAACGGAACACTATTTAACATCACTACTATACGAATCCAAGAAAATTTACAAGTCTTACAACCATATAATGAAGTAAACATCACAAATATCTTTAAAGAAGTCGGCCTATCGGAACTGCATGAAAAAACATCGCAAAATATAGGAGATCTTCAGCTACTACATACCAGGACATCTCATCACCAACATTACCATAATTATACTTTTTATATAATTATTATCATAACCATTAGCATCATAATATATAGTACATACTCGTATGTACCAGAAGACAATGCTGTCGGAAGAATCCAACTATTAATATCGAAGTAGAGGATCCAGCAATTCCTGTCAGAAAGCCACATCCACCATATATGTGTGTTTTACTTAGGCCAAGGTTAGGTAAGGTTAGGTTGGAGTGGCTGCTTCCGCACACTTAGACCAGTAGTGGCCCGATGTGATACCACAGGATCCTATTTCCCCTTTACCCCTGTTCAAAACAATTCGGAACTACGTACATAGCACAAAATATTTCGCGTTATACAGTCCGCGAGATCTGAAAGGCTGTCCATACTGTACACGCCCAAATACCTATGCCTTCTGTATGATATTGCCGGACACGAGCATAGGAAGTATCTAATGTCTCTTCCTCCTCTTCGTCCATGCAACTTCTACAAAGTCATTCGTCTGTAGACCCAGCCATCTCGCATGTTCCCCAAAATGGCAAGGTCTTGTCAGTTTATTGGCAAAAGCTTCTCACATAAGACTCCGTCTCGTACCTTGCCGTCTAGAGAAACATGGGTCCACCTGTGTGGAGATCCGTATACACAGGTAAGGCTAAATACAACTGGAGGTCGGCAAACTTAAGCCAAACAGGACGCTCATTTCAAATAAGAAACAAAGAACACATCAATGATATAACCAAATTTAAAAAAGTACATAAAATCGCAAGTTTCGCACAACATTAAAACTGAAAATCATAGGTACACTAATATCAATAAAAAATTAACCATTTAGCACAAAATCAAAAAAAGAACGAAAATAGACGGGTTAGAAGATCTTGGTATACATTTTGTGCACAATTTGACTCATGAGTCATGAGACATTTGTATACTGTACGTATACAAATTTCTCATGACTCTTGAGTCAAATTGCGGCCAAAATTCACACCCTGAAAATATACAAAAACAAAAACACCATCAATTTAATTAACTACATAATCAACACAAAAACCAATAAAATGTACGACTTATTATTCATAACTTAAATACAAAGGAGGTGCCAAACAGCAGCGCCTAGCAACAGTATATAAACAGCTTCAAAATAAATTATGTAATAGTAGTAAAAAATAAACCGAAGAAGAGATTACTCTCGAAATCGATATTTCTAAAATAGTTTAAAAAAATTGGCACGAAAATCGGCTTGTGAAATCTGGTGTAATAAATAATATGGATAGGTGTTTTAAACTCAAGTGCTTTTGTTATGTGTGTGGAAAATTTACAATTATGAGCAATCGCCGCAAAATAAGTGATGAAATTGCTGATTTATATCGACTATACTTTTCGCAAAATGTTATTAGTGGTGTAAATTGGACGTCGTCTTTTGTTTGTACGGCATGCATTTTCCATCAGCATAGATGGCAAAACACCGAAACAAACCTAAAAATAATTGGTTGTTTGACATACACTGCAAGGACAAATGCTCAACTACTGCTGGCGCATTCAGATGAAATTCCTGTTCCGGAAAGATCAAACCCAACTGAACAATATTTACCACCAACATTTGAATATAATGAAACCGAAGAATCATCTGCATCAATATATCAACCATCAAATGTCACTACGCCATGCAATCACATTGAAATCTCGTAAAATCGTTTGGATATTATGGTACGACGCCTGAAACTATCGCAGCGGCAAGCCAATCTTTCGTCAACGGATTTAAAACAAGTGAACATTTTGGTTCCAAATGTTCGGATATATGGAGCAATAAATCGTCATCGTCATTTTACGAATTTTTTCAAATCAATTGAGAATAATTCACTCGCTTTTTGCACTGTTATCCGTGGTTTGGTATCTACAATGCACAATGCATATAATCCCGAAGATTGGCGATTGTTTATCGATTCCTGGAAAAGCAGTTCTCCTTCATGTTACCAACTCAAAAATTCCATTCCAATTCATCCAAAAATGCATTGACCATCAATGGAAAGTTTATGCAGATTTAAAAGTGATTGCTCTTTTAAGAGGCATACAATTGGGTTATACTAAAAACATGTGTTTTATATGCTTATGGAATACTCGTTTTAAATACGACCAATACAACGAACGGGACTGGGCTTTACGTGAGAACATTAGATTGCGATATACGACAACATCGTTGAGGCTCCACTTGTGCCAATTGAAAAAATATTACTACCACCACTTCATATCAAGCTTGGAGTAGTTAAAAAAATGCGCTCATCGAATTGCGTCGCATTTTTCCACGGTTAAGTGGAATGAAAATAAAAGAAGGTTGGTGTTTGAATCTATTCGAATCTAGCTTTGATCAAATGAAATTTCTTTAAATTGAATTTTAAATAATTTAGCTATTAAGAACGTTCTCGGAATTAATCGATCCAATGATTGGCACAAAAATATTGAAAATATGCTGACCGCTTTTCATAATATAAACGTCATTGAAAATACATTTTTTGCATTGTCATGTGGAAAAATTGGCCGAGCACTCACCAGCCGAATCCGATGAGCACGGTGTATATAAGTTGATATTGATTTAATAAAAGAGTTAGTACTCAAAAACCTTACTCACATTCTTTTACTTAGTTTATTCCGGTATTAGCTCCCACCAGAGGTCCGCTGGGAATAAAAAGCAAGAATATTCTAGTTCAAGCAGAGGCTGAACTAACATAGTCCTTCGAGTCTAAAAAATTAAAAGTGTTAGAACAAACCATAAAAAGGGAAAGAAAGAGCTTAAAGAAGCGCCGCGCGCGTATGTACACGTAATAGAAATCATAAAACAGATTTCACGTGCGTTTAGAAAGTCTTACCGTCATAAAAACAGACGTAATAATTTAAAGTGATCACAGTGAATTAGTGGTAAAGTGTCAAAAAGAATTCTGTTAGAATGAAAGAATATCAAAACCAAGCAGTAATTGCAGAACAGATAGAGAGACTCTGGATAAATTATAAAAAAGATGGTCCGGAAAGGAAAACCAAAACATATTTGGAGAAAAAAATTGCACAAATAAAAGAACTCTATAACAAATTTGTTAAAACAGATGAAGACTTAAAGCCAAATATAGCAAAATTACAAGACAACCATCCGTATCTGATTTTGAGAGAAAATGTTGCCGAAAATTATAAGAAATACATTAATGAATTTCGTGGAAAATTAAATGAAAACCCACCACTGACACCTACATTTTCAACAAAAAAACCGCATACATCATGGCAGAAGGAGAATGATCAACAATCCTCATCCGGAGAACGACAACCTGAGGTTCCTGAAGAAGACGAGATCCTAGACCTGCAAAAAGTAAGAATCCGAAGAATGAATAACGAGATAGTAAGTGCTGAAGAATTGCTAGAAGAACATTCATCAAAAGCCACACTGGAAACTACGCATGAAGAGTTGCGCATTTTAATGGATAAAATCACAAACCTTCATGACGAGATCTGCGTAAAATCTATTAAAAATGAGGCAATTGGGAAATCAAATTACTTCACCTTCGATCATTACGTAAAGGCAAGGGAAGCATATAAAGATGTAACACATAGAATACAGGAAGTGTTAGCGGGCACGAAACATGAATCTAAAATCAACACATCATTTCAGCAAGAACAAACGATGCACTATGAGACTACCGAAATTAGAGTTACCAAAGTTCTATGGTGACTATTCGAAATGGTCAAATTTCAGATTTCTGCGGCAAAAATTATAAGTAACCTGGAGATAACAAACGACAACTACAACATAGCATGGCCGCTGCTAAATGAAAGGTACGATAATAAAAGGCTACTTGCTCACAAGCAGTTAGCCATTTTCTTACGGTTCCCTAAGCTATCCCAGGAATCAGGAGAATCCCTAAAAGAATTGCATGATACAACAAAGGAAGTTCTAAATGCATTAAAAGGATTAGGATTCGATACATCTACCTGGGACTTATTCATAACACATATATTACTAAATAAGGTTGATAGCGAAACCAGCAAACTGTATGAAATGCAGTTAGAGGATCCTAGAAAGGTGGAGGATCTTAAAAATGTTCTCCGTTTTTTGGAACAACGGTTTCTCTCACTTGAAACACACAAAAAATTCACCACAAACAACAAACCTTATGAAGTACGTGCAACACAGCATAAAATTGTTAAGAACTTATACATCAATAAGGAGAATACCATTAGAACTAATTGTCGACACTGCGATGGAAATCATAAACTAAGTCAATGTGCGAATTTCAAAGCATTAAGCGTACACGAAAGCACACAGCTCATCCAACTCCTAACGTTATATAGAATTTGCTTTGAGAAACATAGCACTACAACTTGCAAAAGTGGCGAGAAATGTAATGTTTGCAATGGGAAGCATAACACACTCATGCATAACGTTAACAACCCAACTAAAGTGGACATACTCTCTCATAATTCAAACAATGAAGAGACACATCAAACTCTGCTTGGTACGGCATTAATTACAGCACATAGGGATAACCAAGAACCAATAACTTTGCGGGCCTTGATCGATTCCGGTTCGCAAGGTACCTACATCACAAAATGTGCGGCAAATTCACTCAACGTAAAGAAGAAGAAAATAAAAATTGCCATATCAGGAATGGGTGGACTCAAAGCAGGAGTTTGTAAAAGCATAACAGAATTCGATGTAGCTGCGAGATTTGACAGTAAATTTTCGGTTTGAATGGAAGCAATGGTGTTCGATCAACTGACGCATCACCTGCCAGAAGCTAAATTTCACACAAACAAATTTAAGCACCTACAAAATATAAAATTGGCAGATCCAATGTTTAATGAACCAAGTCAAATCGACATTATAATTGGAGCTGACTATTATCCAGCAATTGTGTTAAACAACATAATAAAGGGGAATGAACGAGAACCCATGGCGCAAGAAACCGAGCTTGGTTGGATAATAATCGGAAGCATGAGATCTGCTAATCAAACAACTAAAACTAGCTTGGTATCAACAAAAGCGATCAGTGAGCAATTACAGTTACTCGTAGAGAACGAGGCCATAGCTGATCAGGCAACACGAACGGAAGAAGAGGAGAGAGCTGACGAACATTTTATAAAAACCGTGCGACGTGATTCCAATGGAAGGTATATTGTAAACTTACCCTTGGAAGAAAACGTTCCAACGCTAGGATAATCACGAAAAACGGCCATTGCCAGGCTAATTCAATTAGAAAGACGGTTCGCTAGAGATGTAAACTTTAAACAGAGATATGTAGAATTCATGAGAGAATACTTGAAATTAAAACATATGGCAACAGTGAACCAACCGCCCACGTGTCACAAGAATGAATCCAGCAAAATTTACTATATCCCACATCATGGCGTAGTAAATGAGGACAGTAGCACCACCAAACTGAGGGTCGTATTTGATGCATCAGCTAAAACAACAAACGGTATAAGTTTAAATGATATAATGCTAAACGGCCCAAACATTCAAGATGACCTGGATAAACTGATTCTAAGATGGAGAGAACATAGATATGTTATAAAGGCAGACGTGGAGAAAATGTTTAGACAAGTTTGGATAGATGAAAACCAGCAAAACTACCAGAGAATTGTTTGGAGAGAAGATTCTAACCTTGCAATACAAGATTTCATCTTAAAAACAGTCACCTATGGAACCAAGGCAGTTAGTTTTCTAGCAATAAGAACAATGCACAAATTAGCGCAAGATGAAGCTGAAAGGTACTCCGTTGCTTCTAGAATATTGAAGGAAGACTTTTACGTAGACGATATGTTAACCGGAGGTGACACAAAAGCAGATGTTCTCAACGCTTATAATGAATTAACTGGCATGAATTTTTTTTGGCATAATGGCCAGAGGAGGATTCTTGCTACGGAAATAGACTTCAAACGATGCAACAATCGTTGCCGAAATCCCAAAAGAAATACAAAGTAATGGCACAATCACCATTAAATTGAACGACATAATTAAAACGTTGGGAGTTTTATACAATCCAAGAGATGACAATTTTCAATTCAACACGCAACGTTTACAGCTTTCTACTTCAAACCTCTCAACTAAAAGAGCAGTGCTATCGGATTCATCAAAAATTTTTGACCATCCCTTTCTTCGATTACAATCAGCAGTAAGCTGTTAATGCAAGATGTCTGGATAAGTGGAATTGGTTGGGATGACAAATTGCCCACAAAAATCGACAAACGATGGGCAAAATATAAAGATGAATTGAACAACATTGATTCCATCGTCATACCAAGATGGGTGAACACAATTAAAAGCAAAAAGGTTGAAGTTCATGGTTTTGCGGATGCATCTGAGAGGGCATTGACTGCGGTAGTTTATTACCGAGTTATTGATGAAAAGATGAAAACAAGCCTAATAATGGCCAAAACCAAAGTTGCACCCATAACGAATAAAATTACTATCCCAATGCTTGAACTCAATGCAACTTTACTACTAGTGAAGCTTGTAAACCATATTCGTGCGTCAACACAATATGCCGATGCAAAAGTGTATTGTTGGACAGATTCAACAATCGCGTTAAGTTGGATTATGGGCAATATAAATAACTATAAACCATGGGTGTCAAATAGAGTGTCTACAATGAGAAAGCTGCTTCCTCAAGCTGTATGGCGTCACGTACCATCTGAAGAAAACCCGGCCGACGTCGCCTCAAGAGGAATTACACCAGGGAGACTTAAAGGTTGCGAGCTTTGGTGGAATGGACCAACATTCTTACGCTTAAATAAAGGGAGGTGGCCTGAAAATATTGTTTCTGAAACGAAAACGGAGTTGAAACAGATAACATCATTAAACGTGAAAATAGAACACCCATTTCTACAACTATTTTCGAGAATATCAGAATATCGAAAATTAATTAGAGTTATAGCTTATACGCTGAGATTCATTGACAAATGCAAAAACTTAAAAATATCAAGAACAATGGAGATCAATGCTGCTGAATTTAAAAAAGCAAATGAAATCGCTATTAAGATGACGCAAAATGAGGAATTCAACGAAGAAATCAAACGATTGCAAACAGAAGAACAGTTGCACAAGGACAATAAGTTATTATCATTGAATCCCTTCTTGGATGACAAAAATATACTGCGACTAGGCGGCAGAATCGAAAAGTCATTAGTCCCATATGATCAGAGACATCCAATGATCTTGCCGAAGAATAGCCAATTAACCATCCTGATAATCAGCGTATTACCCTACATGGAGGAACAACTTTACTTGTCAGATTCTTGCGACAAAGGTATTGGATTACAAGCGCAAGATCAGTTATAAGATATGTAATTCACAAATGTGTAATATGCTGTCGATACAGAAAAAATACCAACCATCAGTTAATGGCGCCACTACCTCGAGAACGAGTAACGGCGTCAATGCCATTTGAGATTGCTGGAGTAGACTATGCGGGCCCTATCTCTATTAAAACATCGCAAAGGCAGGTCAAAACAAACATATAAGGGGTATATAGCTATATTTGTGTGTTTTACGGCAAAAGCCTGCCATATTGAGATAGTTAGCGATCAAGCAACAGAAGCATTTATTGCCGCATACCGTAGATTCGCATCACGAAGAGGCGTGTGTATACACATCTATTCAGATAACGGTACAACCTTCGTTGGAGCCAACCGAAAAATAAATGGGCTATTTAATAAACTACTCCAAGCCCAACTAATAGAAGAAACGGCGTACCAAGGTACAAATTGGCACTTTATATCGCCTGGAACACCACATTTTGGTGGTTTGTGGGAAGCTGGAGTGTAAGCAGCAAAATATCACCTAAAAAGAGTTATAGGCGATACACATTTAACATTTGAGGAATTATCAACGCTAAGTAGTCAAATAGAGGCATGCTTGAACTCACGGCCTCTCTCTATAATTTCGAGTAAAAGCACACCTTTAATCTTGACACCGGCACACTTTCTAATTGGGAGATCATTGCTAACGGTGCCAGAAGACAATTATAGCGAAATAAAGCCAAATCGATTATCTAGATGGGAATTTCTACAACAACTGAAGCAGCATTTCTGGAAGCACTGGCACACGGACTATTTGAACTCACTTCAACAACGATGCAAATGGAAGCAAATGCAACCAAATATTGTCAAGGATCAAATTGTACTAACAAAGAACAAGGAAGGTTATCCCAGTACATGGCCAATGGGAAAGGTGGTGGAGGTTCATCCAGGTGATGATGGTAATGTCAGAGTGATATCAGTAAAACATAAGAATGGTATTACAATACACTCGATAAGAAATTTGTGCCCTTTGCCAATCGACGACATCGTATATTCTGCACCACAAGCACAAACAAACGAGAATCGATTTGATAGGGAGGAAAATATAACAACGGCCAGAAGAGCGACAAGAAGCATGAAAGCCAACCACTGTGGATTCAGTTCTATTACGAACAACATGACAAACGATAGAACGCAGTAAGGAGAGCGAAACCAATGAGGTTTGTGGCATTAATTAAGGCCATTATGTTTGTAATGCTAATTTCAAGAGGACACCTCACCAATGCAACTGGCAAAGTACACATTCAACAATGCAACCAGCCAATTGGGGTTTATCTGGAAAATATCGGCTACGTAGAAGTAATTGCAAAGGAATGGAATTTAATAATCCGTTACCAATTGACTAACTATTGCGAAGAAATAAAATAAATAAATGTGATTCATGCGGAACTGGCGGAAGCCTGTAAAAGAACACCAGACATTAATTGTGCTTTGATACTACACCAATTGGATTGGCAACTAGAGGTTGTACGGAAGAACAATGAATTCTTAATGAGTAATAAGGAGAGTCAGTAATAAGGAGAGATATCGCCAAAAGAGGGGAATTGGAGATACTACGGGGATCCTGCTTGGAGATATATTCGGAATACTAACTCAACGGGAAGCAAATCAATATGAAAACCATTTTGAGACAATTGATGAAAACGAGCAGCATCTATTAGATCTTCTTAGCAATCAAACCAGCATCATCGATAACACCATCAGGCTATTCAAACAAAACACGAACCTGACATTGTTGTCGTTAAACAATTTCAGGGAAAATCAGAACAGACTGCAAATAGAAATAGATCTGCTGAAGGAATATGCTTCCATTGAGGAAAAATTACGAGCAATATTTACAACAACACTCGAAATAATGATAATATTAAATAACATCAAAGAAACACAGGAAAGTTTGTTGGACTTAGTGCATAATGCTTAGCAAAACGTCTTCATCCCACTCTGCTGACGCCATCGCCACTAGAACAAGAACTGTCTAAGATAAGAAAGTTTCTGCCCCCGTGAATAACTGTGCTTAATGATCACACAGCCGATAATTTAGAGCACATCTACAAAACCATGAAATTAAAAACACGAATAACTCAGGATAGCCTAATAATACGAGCAACTATTCCATTAATATACTCATGGAGCTACACCACACTCTTCTCGGTTATTCCATTTCCAAATATCTATTACAACGAGTACCAAGCATATATTGAAACAAGTGTAAATTATATTGCTGTGGATGAACGTCGAGAACACTTCGCATCATTTACCAAAGAGAAATTGAATGATTGTCAAGATTTCCTGTGCAAAGTGTCACAAGTTTACAATGCAGCATCTACGGAACATGCTTGTCAAATGGCGATTCTTCGTCATACCACTAATCTACAAGGATTATGTAACATAAAAACAATGAACGCAATCAATCACTGGATAAAGTTACTTGACACAAATCAATGGTTATTTATTGAAGAAACAAACAAGGATGCAATTTGTGGATCATCTGTCATAACGACACGGTTTAGTGGGTCAGGTATCTTAACATTAGATGATGGATGCATGTTACGAGATTCAAGCCAGTATCTAATTGCTGCAGATAAAGTTAATAGTGAGATAAAAGGAGAAATCAAGACGCCCGTTTTCGTAAGGCACAACAACTCGAGCAAGCTAAGTTCAACCCTGAATTGGCGAACGATAAGAAGCAACTATAGTCATCGGGCGGAGGAAGATTATATTAACTTAACTGTGGATACCAGCAAGCTAGAGCACGACATAAAACTACTGAGGGAAAATCAATATATTCACGAAATGAATAATACACATCATGTTCACCACTACGTATTAACTCATATATTATTGTGGAGCGGCATAATCATAGCCATTGCAATTGCCATTAAATATTTCAAGAACAGACAGAAAAAGAGGAACCCGGCCCGTCGTGGAGTTTTACCAATGGCATCTCCCATTCCAGCCCCAAGAACTTCTAGGGCGCCCCAGGATGTTTAAACACATAAAATAAAAGCGTACATAAATTTTGACATTAAAAGCGACAAATGTGCATTAGCACATTTTTGTGCTACATATATAATATATATTATATATAACGCAAAATATGCCAAATATAATTCTTATAATACGTGTAATAAGAAATGCACTCATTGCATTTTTTTTGGTATAAAAAATTTTGTATATGAGTTAACATTCAATTAATAAAAGAGTTAGTACTCAAAAACCTTACTCACATTCTATTACTTAGCTTATTCCGGTATTAGCTCCCACTAGAGGTCCGCTCGGAATAAAAAGCAAAAATATTCTAGTTCAAACAGAGGCTGAACTAACACACGGCGAACGTTTTCACCAAGGACGGCAAGGTTCGAACATTGGTACAGCGGCAAAAAGCTACATGCACTCTTGGGTGGCATTTGTTGGAATTTTCAAGAGGAAGAAGATCCCGAAGACGACAAGAACGTATCAAAAAATTAAATTTAAAAAAGTTAAGAAAACTGTTAATTTTTTAGGAAAAAATGAAGATAAATCACAATAAAATCAACTGAATCCATTTAATTTTCTTTTAAATAGTTTCTATTGTATCTATATTTGTCGATGCGATGTTTATTCGATCGATTTCAATCGATTTAAATTCAATAAATGGACAAGAAATGATAATAAAACTGTTTTTTTGTCGAAATGAAAAGAAAAATAACACAAAAATGTGAATGTAGCTGTCGTTTTTCGGTCTTGATATGTTCGGCAAAGTTGTTTGTCTTGGCTTGCGCAACAACTTTGCTGAAAAGAGCAAAACGAAAATCTTAATGGTTTGCGACCTATCAACGTGAAAATGAGTGTATATTTTGACAAATTTTTGACTCAGAGCCAAAACATGTCGAAAGCGATATCTCAAAACTGGGGACTTTGAAATGAGACTAGCACTATTGAATTCAGCATACTTGAATTAGGTTTACCCCCTGGATGCCCAGCTTGTCACAAAAAAAAGTTTGCGATTTTGAAATCCACAGTCCCATTTTGTAATCGAACCTGGATTGCAGGTGAATAAGACGACATATTGCACAATTTAAACGAATCTCTACTCAAAATTACATCACTATGACTATCACCGAAAAGAAAAACGTTCAGCTTTTGAAACGGCATATTGCACAATTTAAACGAATCTCTACTCAAAATTACATCACTATGACTATCACCGAAAAGAAAAACGTTCAGCTTTTGAAACGGACTTTCCGGATGACTGTGGCTAAATGGATTGGCGTATGACAGCTGGACTACCCAGGCAAGCCGAAATTATAAAGGGTGACGCATAAGTAACGTTATGATTTAATTAGTAAATAAATTTTTTGTTTACGTATTTTTATGTTTTTTTTTTGTCAGAATTAACTTTAAAAAACTTGGGAAATTCATTATGGAATGACTTAGCACAGAACAAAGAACCAAAGTTGTTCAATTTTATTTTGAAAGTCAGCATTCGATTATTCTGACACAAAGATCATATCGCAATTTCTTTCATTTTCGAAATACACCTGGCGCTCCAATAATTTACCGATTGGTTCAGCGTTTTCGTCAACAAGGGTCTGTCTGTGATATTCCGCGTCCTGGAAGACCTCGTGCAGTTCGAAATAATGTGGACATTGCTCGAGTGCAATCAAGTATTGAAGAAAACCCCGAAACTTTCACAGGCAACGTTCGCAGCGAAAAAAATGCAATTGGTGATGTCTAGGCGGCCTTTGCAAAAAATTTTACATAAGTTACACCTTTTCCCATATAAGCTTCAATTGGTTCACGAGTTAAAACCAAATGATGCACAACTACGCATTCAATTTAGTCACCGTTTTAGTCACCACAATTCTTGGTGCCTAGAAAACAACAAGTTTATTCACAAACTCATAATGAGCGATGAGGCTCATTTTTAACCTCAATGGTCAATGTTGAAGATCAAATGCATCCACTTACGGCATTTAATACCGGGCAATGATTGAACATTTTTTAAGGCCAGAGGTAGAGAACAATCCAGAATTGTGGTTCCAACAAGATAAAGCCACAGCTCACACAGCTCGAATAATATCGCGTTTTTCTGATTTTAACTGGCCACCGCGTTCGCCTGATTTAACGGCTCCCGATTTTTTTCTTTAGGGCTATCTAAAGGCTAAGGTGTATGCCAATAAGCCAAGAATCATCCAACAGCTTAAGGCCAATATACTAGAAGAAGTGAGGGCGCTAGGATCTGAAACTCTAAGAAAAGTTATGGAAAATGCCCTGGAAAGAGTACATCAGGTCAAAGCAAACAATGGGCACCATTTGAAAGATATTATCTTCAAAACATAATGTGAACATATACCCAAACTATAATCTAAATTTTAATAAATTAAATAAAATCAGAAACAAAAAAGTTATTAATTAAATAAATCATAACGTTACTTATGCGCCAACCTATATAAGCTAGTTATTAGGCAATGATTTGGCACTCAGTCATGGCGAGTAAGGTACTTTCAAGTATCAGAGCAAACTTTTAACCATCGACTTCTTAAGTGCCTGGAATCGGGTCGAGCCTATCACTAACCTACTTCTATTCTTCCGAGGTGTATGGTGGGACCCGACCAGGACTACTCGTCTAGTGATTGGCCACCAGCAGTTGAGCTATTAACATCTTTGACTAGAGTGTCAAATCTGACCTATATGGATTGGTGCAAAACTTATATAATATAAATATTAGCAAAGAAGTAAAGATAGGTGGAACCATTTAAAAAAAATCCGTTAGGATTGCATAAACGTGAATATTTCACAATCACATGGATGATAAGGTAAGGTAGAGTCGTCATCAAATTTAGTGGAGCTGCATATTAAATGTCTTGTTTATGCATACAGGGGAAAATTTGTTATTGCAAAAATCAAATAGGACCTAAATTTTAGAAATTGAAGGCTTGAGCTTGCATAGTTTCACTACATATAGTTACCCAAGACTGTTAATTCTATTAACTTTTGAAGTATGTACAGTGATATTCACAAATTTCATACTTGAATAACGATGGTTTTAGATTACGTAGGTCGAAGAAATATTTCACCCCGCCTTGATTTATTTTGTTGGCGAAGTAACAACAATAAGAAAATTATCTTCGTTTCTTTCTGATAATTTTTATATAATCGAAGTAATTTCTGGAACAATTGAAAATGGGTGTGGCGAAATGTGAAAAATGGAGTACAATTCCTTCGAAAACATTAACTCGCCAAGGCAGACGCTCTTTGGATTTAGAGCTTAAGCTTGATACTGGTGATGAATAAGTATTTCGGTGTAAATAAAAATCATATATTTTCTCTTTAGCATTAAATTATTTATTCACACATAAAATTTTTTTATCATTATTTGTTTTCAATATTTATGATAAGAAAGTTGATTTGTAATCTATATACAGACGGTAACATTCATCCACGTGGTTTCAATTTGTCAATGCATCTATAGATAATGAATTATTATGAAATCACTTAATTATATTATGTATGCTGATTTTTATGTATCGTAGCAAGTCGGAGAAGTTGAATCTCACTTTAAAATAACAAAGCGATGAGACCACTTCTCCACTTACTCCAAATACTGCTTGGATTTTATCTATGTATATGGACTTTTCACTTCTTATATAATACAAAATAAATATGGCTGCTATTTCACTTTAAAATTCGAGGATATTTCGGGTAAATGGCTCAAAAAGAGGGTATAATTAGATCTGACAATCATTATTCTTTCCGAATCGGAATTTTTGTATTTGAGGGTAAATGATCGGTTGATTTATGATTAAAAATGCCATGATCTGATATACCCACGAATTGAACCACCCATATCACACGTGTTGCTATACTCGTATACCTGATAAACCAAGAATATATCACTCCTAATTTCTCAAACTAATTTAAAATAATTAATTTAAAATATACGAGGAACTTAAACTCACTGTTGATCGGACACATTTTAAATTCGATACTAAATTACTGAAAATAAATTGTATCGACTTTATATATTCGTTTAGTGTCCCCAAAAAAAACTCTGATATCTGATAAGAAGTTGTGAATTTGTATGCGTGTCTATGAAAATTTATTGGAAATATATTACAACGACAACAAAAAGCGATTTTCTTATCGCAAACTTTAGAGTGTGATTGATAATCACCGGTATCAATTTTTTTTTTTTTGGAATACGTATTTGTTGATAAAGCCCTGTATTACAAATATAGGTGAATACACATATTTTTTCTGTTAAAAGTCACGCACACTAAATTCCCTTTGGTACTTGGTTGATGTCAAACAAATTACAAAGCGACATCGCCACATACCATTATTCCTGTGTAGTAACATTTCTGACACCATTTGCTAAAAACTCATTAAAGTTGTACGAATCCTTTCCTTACACAAAAGTCTATCCTTAAAATAAAAATTTATACATACAACTATTCGGGACCGTCGTAGTAATGCTTCTCGATATACCTATCTTGTTTATATACTAGCCCTGTAGAACATGCCACCACTTTTCGTTTTGCTATTCACAATGCTTCTTGTACCCTTTAGTGACGTAAGAAACGCAAGTGTGTGCATAGAGCTGTAATATTATAAACTTTTTCAATCCAGGATGCTCCAATAAATTAATTGACTTTAGAATACAGTGCATAAAAGGTTATTTTTCAGGTGTACTGCCTTTTAACAATTAATTCAATTGCGCTAAATGATTTTTTAATTTCGAGCAACATGAGGAGGCGGAATCTCTTCTTAATTATTTAATATAGAGTTAAATTTACCAAAATTTTATTAAGTTGCTTTTCAACAAATCTTTTAGTTATCAAATCTAATAATAACGGCACACAAACACAAATTTCTTTACAATAAAATGATAACAGAAGCTTAGACCTTATCCTATCGAAAATATCCATAGTTAAAACATTAATTTCTGGCATTAGCAAAGCAGTTCCCGTTTTCCGCTTCGAACCTGAACCTTTAGAAGCAGGTCCCCAAATATTCTCGCTTTTTTACCGTAGAAATTTGGCTTTATCTTTCCTGACGCTATGACGTTCTGTTTGAGTACGCCTAGTGTTGCGAACCAACAATTTCTCACCTTTCGTTTTTTTTTCGACGATTCTGAATGTTTGATGGAGGTTCATAATTTTCATTGTGCTGATTTAGATTTTCAGTGATACCTGATTAGTAATGAATAATTGAGCAGAACAATCTTATGATCACTGTTCATGTCAGCGTCTGTTTTTGATCTAACGCATATATTCTGATAGAATGCCTCTTCGAGATCATGACGTGATCAATTTGATTTTCCGTTCTCTTTTCATTCGATTCTGCTTTTTGCGGATTTTCTTATGTTGAAAGAGCGAACTTAATACAACAGGTTATACATTATAGCCAGTTCGGTGGCACAGTAGCCATTGGATTTATTTACTCAGCTGATGCAAACTGTATGCGCCAATATGAAATTGAATAAAAAACTCCTCCTACCAATTTATGCATTGACGTAGCCCACGATTTTAATAACGTGGTGTGAGATGCTACGCATGATGCCTTCACCAATTTTGGTGAAAACGGTTTTGATCAAAGCTCTTCATTTCTGCTAAAATTTTAGAATGATGATCTAAAACAATTTAATTTAGAAGTGGCAGCTTCCATTGGAGATTTTTCAGTTTTTTGTAAATATTTTTAAAAGTGTATTATTTGTGAGAAGAACGACTATAAACTAAAAGATACTAAATTAAATTTGCAACAACATTGGCCCATATCAGTTTTCCAAAATTTGAGCTCATATGAAAAGCATTCTCGTATTTTATGGTATTTTGCAAATATTTAAAAATTATAGAATTTAAGAAAAAGCCATTATTGATTGATTCATAGATTTCGACTGTAGGACTAAGTATTGGACAAGTAGCTCGGATAACATCCAGCCTTTTCCTACAATCTGTGTACACATAACGAGAAGGAAGGATAGGAAAAGTATTTGTTTAGGTCGTCAGTTCGTACGACATAAGGCAACACAAGTCTAATCTACTAGGAAAAATGACATAGGTTTAATGGTTAGTAAAGATATTTGTCTTCATCTGGACATTTTCTGAAATCTAATTCTAAATTAATACTTTTCAGTTTCCTAAACATTATAAAATGTATTAAGTTAATCTTTCCTGAACTTAATTAATGAAATTAATACAAACGATGTAGATGGAAAGGTTCCCAACACCTATCACCGTGACATAATAATTAATGCCGAGCTTATTGTTAGCTGCACCTGCAACTAGAAAGCTCGTAATGTACATAGTTACTGAAATAATATTTAAAACAAAGTGAATTCCTGAAACCAGAGGTTATTTAAATAAGATTACGCTGTAAGGCAACCCTCGAAACAGCAATTTATCTTTATTGGTCTATCGGTTGGTAGCAAATAATAATTTCTTAGCAGCGATTTTGCTAATGTGGTTGACAAAAAATTCGTAATATTTACTAGTCTCGTCCAGCATTCAAGTAATAGGCTCGTTCTGACCGTAGGCCGTTTTATGAGGAGCAATTTTATAAGCAGGTACCGTTCTCAAAGCACGAGCATTTACATTAAGAATTATTTGTTTTTCCAGTAGAGCTATAGACTCTACTCCAGAAGATTAAAGTTGATGAATGAAAGTGATGTCTGCAACAGATCGTCACTTACTGAGTGGCTTTAAGTTAATGAACTCCAAGCGGTCAAGATAAGGAGGCAAGTTATAAATGTCCACCCATCGAAATCCGCGCAGAGCAAAGCGCAGAAAATTACGTTGTACAGCTTCAATTCTCCGTATGTGCATTTCATTGTATGGATGGTATTGAGACCAAACCTGACTAGCCTACTTGAGCAAAGGCCTGATAAATATCATATAAATAGCCCTCATAACATAAGGGTTCCAAAAATTCTTTGGACCAACGTTTGACAAATTCACAATAAAATCGATATGTACTCTAAAGTTCAGTTCGCGGTCACAAATTATCCCTGTCTCGTATGGCTAAGACTCTGGCAACAACAGTGCCATTGATGGTATACTCTTGACTAGTGGAGTTTACACGTGTTCTAGAGTATGTAATGGATTGGCATTTACTCACATTCAGATCAAGACTATTTTTAGCACACCGTTATGATCATTCTGTAATAGGTTAACGTCGATGGAACTTGAAATTTGTCGGTAAATTTTCATACCGTCTGCATAAATGGAAATTGACGAGTATTTAATCACGAAATCAACGTCGTTGATGGATAAGACGAAAAAATAGGCCCAAGATACTGACTGCCTTACAGGTACCCTAGAAGTGATTATAAATGGAGCAGATATTGATAACTTAAAGATCACCTGATAGGTAACGGGATCCCTCAGATAAGAGCCCATCAATAGTAAGAATTGAGGTGCGAAACCAAGAGGCCTAAGTTTAAACAAAATTACCTTATGGGAAACTCTGTTAAATGCCTTGCTCAAGTACATGGTAATAATATCAAGCTCGTTTCCACCCTCCATAACGTTCAAAGAGATGCAAATTCGGTTAAATTAGTTGTAGTAGATCGTCCTCTAGGAAAGCCTTGCTGATTCACTGAAAACAATGTTTTACATTGAAAGTAAAAGGAATCATTTACAATACTTTCAAGTAACTTCTTGAACTATTTACAGATAGCTATGAAAAAGCGCATAAAATATCATCGTTCTTGTGAAATAATTAGCATTTACTAGCATTTTTTGAAAATCCCTGCAATACAAGGAAGACTTCTCTTAACAGCATAAGCGTTAAGATTTAAGTTCATTTTCCTATCAAGAGTAACGCCAAGATACACAAATGAATCAATTTGCTCTATCCGACAACCACTACAATAGATATTTAAGATGGGACTGTTAAACAAATAAATACGGCGTTCCAAAGAGAGCGGAAGGTGCACAAAGTCGTTGATGAAAATTAGAAGCAGTATTGGCCTAAGAATCCTACCATGCGGAACTCCACAATTGATTGGGAGTTTACTACAGTTTGCATTTGATGCATATACATGTTGGGTGCGAGTTATTGTTAAAGAAAGGTTAAATCCACTGTAACGGAGACCCATCAGTACCAATATTTTTGCAATTTCTTGATTAATATGGCTATGTTGACTAAATCGACGGCCTTTTGCAGGTCAAGAAAAATGGTAGCGGTTTTAGATTCCCGAAAAATACTGGATTAAATGGCCGATCACAAATCGTATAGGGCGATGGTGGTATTAGACTTAGTATGAAAACCGTATTGTTGTTTTCTGAGCACATTATTTTTCTCCAGAAATAACTGAACAAATAGAAATAATTTAATTTATCCGTATTTTAGCTTTTTTATATTTGTACTAAATAAAATCGCTCGCTTTACTGGTTTAGGAGTTCTAATAAAATTTTAAGTAACTCTGGCCGTATTTTAGTATCTTAAATAACTGTATGGATTTAAGCTTTGGTTCTTAATTGGGAGCGTGAGTTCGAACGCAACACTCGCTAAGTCTTTTGTTTAAAATGAATTATGTAACCAACTCGGCGCCAAACATCTATTGTTTAACTGAGTTATTACAATTTGAACCAGAGCACTACCGCCACCCTCGTACGTCGTGATATTATATGCTCCATCATGCGACATAACCAATTTGGAACAAATTCAATGAACTAAAATAGTCATTAATCCGAAGAGAACTTGTGTATTGTAACTTGGATGAGGTAATTTGAATGAGGCACTACAAAAAATTAAAGAAATCATTTTCAGATAACATAATATACTACGAGTATTCACAGACTATGTTGAACGTGTGTTCATCAACCAACCACTGGATATCTGATAATCTGTCACTTATTATTTCAGAGACTTGAGTAAAATACTTATACTGAATCTCATTATTTCATGCTTTCGCTCTTCTATATTCTAAAGTTGGTTAATTTTATGAACTTCATGTTCGCAAATAATCTCACTCATTCAACACATGCATGTCTCCTAAAATCACGTTGATCTTGTAATTTCGTGATGCCTCCAAATCTGGCGAAAGTATTTTGTATTTTAACATCTGAATAAAGATAACAGCACATTCGCACAACCCATTAGCTCGGCTGGTTAGAGAATCGTGTAATTAACGCGAAGATCGTAAATTCCATTTTCTCATAGGCAAATAATTTTTTCTCTTTTTATGAACACTGCAGTTTTAAAAACTTATGGATGTACCTACTAACTTCACAAGTCAGGTTGGCCGAGTTTTCTAAGGCGCCAGATTTAAGCTCTGGTTTCCAATTGGGGGCGTGTGACTTCGAACCTCACATCTGACAAAAGAAAAAAATTTTACAATGAACTTTATAACCCATTGAATTCAAAGTGTGTTTACAGGACTAACTTTGGACTGTGTTTACGCCCATCCTCCCTCATCTTATATTTTGTTTGTTGCCATTTGAATTAAAATATGTATCCCGACAATTACATTCATTATGCACTATATGAATACCTAGCCGGAACCATGCCAACCGGAGCCAAACCAACTGTGGCACAAGTAACACAATGCATTGTACAACACTGCTATATGATTTTTCAGAGAAAACCATATAAAGCCGGAAGTAGCGCAAGGCATTATTTATCATTGTGCACTAACTTATAATGCCATTCGAAACCAAACCAACTATGGCACAAGTAGCACAATATACATTGTGCATCATTGTATACTATCTATCAGCCGGAACTAATATTAAACCAGCCTTGCAGCCGGAAGCAACCCATTACAAGCAGTAAAATATATTGTACATCATTGTGCATTATCCGTTTTTTCAGTCAGAGTCAATATGGAGCCAGCCGGAACCATTTAACACTCGCCGGAATCAGAGTTTTATCCCGAAATTATTTTAGATGGTTTTTCAACACGTAAACTTTCAACCGGAAGCATAACAATGTCACTCAGAACCACTACAATGTCAGCTGGATCCATTTGAAGCTAGCCGGAACCATACCAGCCGAAACCAAACCAACTATGGATGGCATTAGTAGCTCAATGCGGAACCATATAAGCCAGCCGAAACCATACCATCTAGAACCAAGTCAGCTATGGTACAAGTAGCACAGTACGTATGGTACAATCATTGTGCAGAATCAGATTCTTCAGTCGTAACCTTGTAATGTCTTATGCCAGGCGGAGCCCCAAACCAAATCAATAATGTCACAAGTAACACAATGCATTGTGTAATCTCTGATTTATCAGCCGGAACATTAATGATTTTGTGGGGAATGTTAAACAGCTAGTTTGTAACAACACAAATATAATTAACAAGGGACAATTGAAACATAACCAACATGAATGGATGACAAATCATATTTTATGTATCATCAATGAAAGGGATATATTTTTTTATTTAAAACGATTATCTCCTCCAGATGTCTACATAGTAAATCGTCACAAAGACCTGAGCTTGTTGGTAGCTTTAGACATAAAAAAGGCAAAGAGAAAGCTAAATTCAGATTTGTTCAGTATGAATATGCAATATATTCAACAAAACTTGGTCCACCAAACATTGGACTTCAGTTGACAGGAATGTTATAGTTACGAGTAATAATGAATAGCCAATCTTTTTAATAACTACTTTGGTAACATATCATCTACCTTGGGCCAATATTGTCAAGTGTTAGTTCATACAGATTTTGATTATATAAATTATAGAATTATTTATCCGCTACAATTAACGTATACCACCGAACATGAAATGCGAAATATAATATTGAAACTAGAATGGATGGAATCGCTGCTAAATTTCTACAATACACAGTTAGCATTATATCTCCATTGCTGACTCTTTTCAGACGGGCATATGTCCAGAGATTCGTAAAATAGGTAAAGTAGTACTTCTAATTCACAAAGCTGGAAGTGAAATAGATATATCTATAACTACCGTCCTAAAAGTATATCGATTTTATCTTCCATTTCACAAATATTTGAAAAAATTGTATTGCTTAGACTAAATCAGTTCTTAGAAATGAATACTGTAATAAGTAAATGGTAATTCGGGTTTACGACTAAGTCCAACACCCCAACTGCGTGCTTGAGTTTAACGGTCTGTTCTAAGATATTCGCAAAGCCTCTGATATGGTACCTCCTGACATTCTACTAATTAAATTAAAAATTATGGTGTTTACCAACATACAACTAAAATTGTTTGTTAAAGTTATTTACGTAACAGGTTGTTAAATTAGAAGAGAGTAAAAGTAATGATATACTGCTGAATCTTGGAGTTTCCCAGGGCTCGATACTATAGGAACCACGCTATTCATAATTTTTGTTAATGATATTACCCACATTAGTCAAAAGGGATGAATACAATTGTATGCGGACGATGCTGTTGTTGCTTATGATACCAAAATCTTAGAATCTCTGTTATCAAAAATACACATGATTTGAGAACACTAGGCAAGCTTGTTTTGAAAACAAGCTGTTGAATCCTAATGTGTTAAATATGAATCCAAGCACTTATAACTCTTTTGTGATTCAAAGGGTTACTAAGTGGAATTTTCTAGGTCTGGTGAAAGATTGTAATTTAAATTGGTCGTGTCACGTCGATAAAATAAAAAATTCATGCTTCTCGTACCATATATATTTGCCATAAACAGAACCAAACACATTCTTCCTAAAAAAAACCTTGTTACTCCTGTGCTTTGCATTCATTCAATCGCGTTCGGTTTGTCTAAGCCCGATTTCGAGTGGCTGTGCAAATTACATGGTAAAAGATTTAGAATTATTGCAGAAACGAGCTCTGAAAAAGTCATATGTGCGCCCATACGTCATCCCACACCAAAGCTATTTGAAGAGTTTCAATCTCTCCATTTTCTCATCGATCGAGAGCTACTAATCTTATTATAAAAAATAGTAAATAATCACAGTTTTCATAATTGACCAAAATTCACGATCGTCACAGCTTTGAAACAAGAAGGTTCAATTTTGTAATTGATTATTTTACATCAAACGCATCCAATAATAACATATTATAACGGGGTCTTAATAAATTCCATCCACTTCCATCCAATATTAAATATATTGAATCTCTGAAAATGTTTAAAATCAAACTGGCCGAACATTTGAAGGGTGAAAATAATTAGCGATTTTGGATTGAGGACTTATCAGTAAAGTTTATTATTGTTATAAAATCATGAATGCTATATGCTTTAGATGGTTTTGCAGCAAATATGCTTTCAGCCGGAACCATAACAAGGTCAGCTGGAACCATTATATTGTCAGCCGGTACCATTATTGAAATGAACACTTTATGGGTGAAACTGTAAGAAGGTCGGAAACTTTGTACTCGAAATTGGACTACGCCAGTATCCATTAACAGAAAAGAGCCCATTATAGCTATTTCGAAGAGCAGCCATTGATCCGCTAGGTAGAATCGGTCAGGGGCGTGGAGTTTTCGTACTATAGCGGACGTGAACAGCTGCTGCTAATTGAACAAAGGTGGAACACGACTGCAGCTAGAATCAACGAAATCATTCATCCCATTTCCTCCCATTCATTGATAAAAATGTCAACGTTATACAAAAAAATGAGACATAATGGTAATAATAACTGAGGTTCGTGAAAATCGCTCTTTCGAACACAATAAATTATTTAAATAAATATATAAAAAAAACGCCATATGTATATCGCCTCGTCGAAGCGCTTCTCCAAGTTTAGATATGGGTTGAAATTGTTCTAAATTATTATGTTAGTAATAATATATCCTGTTGATAATTTGTTAATTTTCACGTATGCTGCTAAATTGCAGTTATCTCCGTTCACACTTTTCTAATAATTATATTTTAAGAAATTATATCGAAATTAAGAAAACACTACAAAATAGTAACTACATGAAATTAAAATTAATCTACCAAACTAGCATTCATTCGTCTAGACACAAATTAAATTAGTTTTAGATAAATTAAATAACTTACTAGCCCGCGAATGGACTGCCCCACTTATTTTCACCGATGGCATGCATAAACATGTCCACATGCGTTGTATTTTAGATATTCATTCACCCACGCGATCTCCGTTTGGAGTAAAACAGATGAAAATCTTTAATTTTGAAATTATTGTCGGCACATAACCGGTAGATGATTTGTTTATTCCAAATGAGGTCGAAATGTTTGCCCCGAAGCCTAAAACGACGGCGTCTTATCCACAATTCACGCGTTTTTGGTTCACTATGCACAGACTAAAATATTACCCGTAAATTAATTGTTTGTTTAATTAACACTGATAACTAGATAATTACCCGCAGTATATGATATTTAGAATAATTAAATTATTCTAAAAGAACGACGGCCTTGGTTGATGCGATGAAAATATAACGGTTGTCTATTTTGTTTTTAAGAGTTACCTGATGTTGATTGTATAATTGTATTAACCGTTGTGTAAATTTCGACACATGCAAGCGGTGCATTGTTGTCAATTTGTGTGATTAAAGATACCACCACTCATTAGTGTATTTTTATTTACCTACATATCCCAATTGATATGATATGATATGATAGAGGCGTACAGGCCAGCCATAACAGCGATCCTAGGTACGTTACCATAATCCTGAAATATCAACAATCAAATAACAAATTATATCTGAATGCGAATAATATTTCAGCATCATGCGGGCCCAGGCCCTGCCTGCATCCTTAACAGATAAGGTTAATTAGGAGAGGATGTTAGTCACAGAAACGACTAGGGCGAACCGCAGCAAAGTCATTTTCTAACTACTTAAATATATTAGAATGTCAGTCTCAATTAAATTCACACTCTATATTAGAGTTTGTTAGTTAATTAATGTAAGTTAGTTGTGTTTGAGGTAAAGGATACTAATATTCATCATATGTAATCGGCATCAGTCCTACTAGACTGGTTAGGGTATTCAATTCACATCTATGGGTCATCTCATCATATACTGCTTGTAACCTTAGTTTGCCCTATCTTCCCATCCAACACCATCTAACCGAGGGACTTCACGTTCGTAATGACACGGCAGTATTATCATACATATGATGACCTAAATATTTGGTCAATAATGTCAAAATAAAAAAAAATTTAGATTCGGTATTGTCATTCAGCTACCTATATTTAAATTCATCCAACTAAGCAGGGTTAATTTATATCTAACATTCACACAACTTCACTAAAACATAGCCTGAATTCAACCAGAAAGATCGTCGAGAAACAACATTCCATAGCAAAAAGTCTTTGGATCGTTAACATATTTAATTGTATTGAGTTTATGCTCAAAGCGTAAGTAATTAAATAGACCCCCTGATCAAGAATGTTGCAATCACAATCTTCCGTGACCTTCCGGTATGTAAGAAAAAAAAATAATAAATTTAAATAATAATAAAAATAAATTGAATTATATTTGCCGACAACTTTATTGTTTTAAATCAGGACTTTCGACAAAATTTCAATTTATAGAATTGTTTAAAGTAAGGAAAAATTATTAAAATATCAAAATAAAACAATCAATTAGATAGATAATTAAATATACATAAATACACATACATATATATATATATATACATATACATACATATGCATACATACATACATACACACCGGCACATACACACACAGACACACACACACACGCACGCACGCACACACACACACACATACACACACATACACACACACACACACACACACACACACACACACACACACCCGTGGGAGTTGCAAGTCTCCTATCGGGCACGTCCCCAGGTGGCGGATAGGGGGATGCCCTCACCGGTACACCGGCGGGTAAGTGGGAAATAAAATACCACTCGTGGACCAAAACTTGCAAGAAGCGTCTGTTCACCAGGAGGTGCGGCTTCAAACAGCGTCTGTTCCTCATGTAAGAGGCGGCTGAATTTCTTACCTGGCAGGAGGTATACAATGCTAGGGGATGGACACCCCGATTAAAAAACCACCATGGCTCAAGAAGGGGAAGAAATGTTTAGGGTGCAGGGAGTCGGAAACCCAGTACCGGCGGTATTGTTGAGTGAGCAAGCGGTCTCAACACCGTCGAAATCCAGCGACCGCAATGCTTCTGCAGTTAGAAACTTGGCTGTGGTTGCAGATATAACTACAAGTTTTCCTTCCACCCCAGCGACGAACCGTAATCCGTTCGAGCAGCGGAGTAGGCTACCCCGATCGCCTAAGTCCGGTTCAATAACTCACGGGCATACAAGGACTAGTTCAACATCGGATATCAAGGATTCTGAGGCTCTTCAGTTCGGAAGGAGGATTGAGCCAATGGAGCGCATGGGTAGGCAATTGGAGGAGCTGACAGAGTTCATAAAAGGGAAAAGCAACGTCCACCACGAAATACGAAGGATCGTTGGTCTTTTAAAATCCACATTCCGGCATGTAACTCTCAAGGCAAGGAACGGCGTTGACGTCGCTGTGCAAACGGAGGACGCTGTTCAAGACGAAACGGCTAGAGAATCGAACCAGGGTACTCTAGCCAGTAAGAATAAGAGGCAAATAAAATGCCTTTCACCTCTGGACACAGCTGATAGCCCTCAGAGAACGGGAAAGAAGGCAAAGAAAATGCAGACTCCAAAACCTGTGGAAGACCAAGGAAGCCGAAGCATGGATACACGCCCTCCACTGGGCACAAACAAAAATCCTGAAGAGACCCGTGGGAGGCAAGTAACAGGTGAGTGGCAGGTGGTAGGGAGAAAACCGAGGAGGCGCCGCGGAAGACCTCCGAGACCCGCCGCACTGATGATCAAAACCACTAGCCCAGCCTCGTTCGCAGAGGTTTTGAAAGGAATAAAAATAGATCCTGCCTTGGAGAGTGTCGGAAATAGTGTGACCCAGGTCCATAAAACCGAGAGAGGGTATCTACTGTTGAAAATACAAATGTCGGCATGCGATAGTGCCAACCTTGATACGATGCGCGGTAAAATTGAGACGTACCTTGACGGTAAACTAGAGGTTGCGACTCTTGCCGATTCCGATGAGCGCACACTGGAGATATGGGACATTGACGAGGTGACAACAAAGGGAGAGGTCTTTAACGCTATAACTATGGACTTCGATGACGGAAAAATCCTCGATGAGAATATCGTGACTAGTCTTAGACCTGCGCACAGAGGTACGCAGATAGCGGTTGTCAAAATACCAACGGCTATAGCTCGTAAAATGGTTGAGGTTGGCAGAATCCGTATAGGCTGGGTTAGGTGCCGTATACGAGAAGTAGTTAGCCCAGTGAGATGCTTTAAATGCTGGAGATCAGGTCACAGAGCGGCCACATGCAAGAGCGAAGTTGACCTATCAAACCTTTGCTTTAGGTGCTGCAGAGCTGGCCATAAGGCAAAAAGCTGTGAACAGGAACCACAGTGTGCATTCTGTCGCTCGGGGAATGGAGAAGCTATCGGTACTCACATCACCGGTAGGGGTAATTGCCCAGCACGACGGTTGGTGATGGGAGGCAACCGTAGAAGGTGAAGCTACTTCAGCTGAACTTAAACCACTGTGAGGCTGCCCAGGACCTCCTATGGCAGGCTATACATGAAGTGAAGCCAGACGTCGCAATACTATGTGAACAGTACAAAAATTTGGATGATGCTGCATGGGTGAGGGACCATAGTGGCAAGGCAGCAATCTGGGCATGCTCTGGCTTGGCCATTCAAGAAAGCCAGCAAGGTTCCTTCGGATATGTTCGAGCAAAAATTAATGGCATACATATCTTCAGTTGTTATGCCCCTCCAAATGAGCCAATCGAGCGATTCATCCACTTCTTAGATTGCTTGGTTCTGGACGTAAGAGGTCGTAGTCCCGTAGTAATTTCAGGAGACTTCAACGCGTGGGCTACGGAGTGGGGCAGCGCTCCAACAAATAGAAGAGGTCAGGCCCTTCTGGAGGCTTTTTCAGTTCTGAATGTTGTCCTGTGCAACACCGGCTTTGCATATACATTCAGCAGGGGTAATGCTGGTTCTATTATAGACCTAACGTTTGCTAGCGAATCTCTCTGGAGGAGAGGAATAACTTGGGAGGTTTGCGACTCTTACACGCACAGTGACCACCAGGCCATCCTGTGTGAACTGCATGGAATACGCCCAAGTAATACTATACAAATTGCGGGATGGAAGACAAACGCTTTCAATGAGGACATCTTCAGGTTTATGCTCCGAGGCTCTAACCTGACGGACACCGCTAACACCAAGGCGTCCCAGTTAATAGGCAGCATTACCAATGCATGTAACGCTACAATGCCTAAAAGAAGGTTAAATCCAAGACGCCCTCCGGCCTACTGGTGGAATGAGGAAATTGCGTTGCTCCGGCGAAAGTGCAATCGTGCAAGGCGCGTTTCCCAGCGGGGTAGAAACACCAGCTCCTTCTTCAGCTTACAACAAATATACAGGGAAGCGCGGGGTGCGCTTAAGGTGGCCATTAAACAAAGCAAGCGACGATGCTGGAAGTCCCTCTGTGATGAGGTTGAGGATGACCCGTGGGGTAGGCCGTACAAGATGGTAATGTCCAAGCTTAAACTTGCAAGAGGTGCAGCACCAACATGCCCTATTCTGATGGATACTATAGTATCTTCCTTGTTTCCTCGCAAACCAGTGACTATTCACTCGAGTGTCATTGTAGTGGACGACGTTCCGCTATTCACGATTGATGAACTAACTTCCGCATCTAGGAGAATTCCCAGCAAGAAAGCGCCAGGTCCGGACTATATACCAAATGTCGCCGCGATTCTTGAAAAGCCCGAGGAGTTCCTGGAAGTGTATAACTCTTGCCTAAGAGAAAGAACATTCCCAGATATTTGGAAGAAGCAGATGCTGATACTGATCCCAAAGGGTAAAGTACATTCGGAAGATCCTTCATCATTTCGCCCAATCTGTCTGTTAGATGGTGCGGGGAAATTACTTGAAAGGCTGCTTGGTAATCGGTTAGAAGAAGCTATCGTATCATCTGGAGACCTTGCCCATAACCAATACGGGTTCCGCAAAGCGCGCTCAACTCTTGATGCTATTCAGCTCGTTACCAAGCTGGCAGAAGACGCCATCAGCGGCAGCAGATGGAAAGGAGGCCGTAAAATATACTGCGCTATTGTTACGCTAGATATTAAAAATGCGTTTAACACAGCAAGATGGGAACATATTATGAACGCCCTTAATATCAGGAATGTGCCTTGTTACATCAAGCGGGTAATCTCAAGCTACTTTAAAGACCGCACTTTGCAGTACCGCACGAATGAAGGGTGCAAGGAGTACACAGTTACATGCGGGGTCCCCCAGGGATCTGTACTCGGCCCAATGCTCTGGAATATTATGTATGACGATGTGTTCACACTCCAGGTCCCTGAGGAGGCGACGGTAGTTGGGTTTGCCGATGATATCGCCATCGTAGCAGTTTCAAAATACAAGGAAGAGCTGGAAAATATTTGTAGGGATACGGTGGATATAATCCAACAATGGCTGGACTCAGTTGGGTTGCAGCTGGCGGAACAAAAAACGGAAGCAGTGCTTATAACTAGCAGAAAGGTTTTGGAGACCATCTCTATTACAATCGGAGCACATACGATTTTCTCGCAACCCTCGATAAGGTACCTAGGGGTACAAATCGATGCAAGGTTGTCATTCAAGGAGCACATAAAATACGTAAGTGTGAAATCAGCCAGAGCTAGCAAGGCTCTGTCCCGTATAATGCCGAATGTCGGCGGACCGAGCCAAGGACGACGAAGATTATTAGCTGGTGTAGTAACATCTATAATGCTCTATGCGTCCCCTATATGGGCTCGAGCGCTGCAGGTACCATCCTATCGTCGTAGTTCTAACTCCGTATATCGCAGTTGTGCACTTAGAGTGATTAGTGCGTTCAGAACTCTTTCGGACGAAGCAGCCTGCGTCATTGCGGGAATGTGCCCATTTGATCTCCTGGCAGCGGAACGGCAACAGTCATATTTAAATAGCCTTGGAGGAACACCGGATAGACCAATGGTGCGAGCGAACAACACAAGAACGTACAGTGGGGATACTCTCCTTGATTGGCAACAGCGTTGGAACCGTTCGGAGAAGGGACATTGGACTCGACAACTAATTCCTGAAATAGGCCCGTGGATAAACCGTAAGCATGGCGAGGTTGGCTTTTACCTAACACAACTCTTAACAGGTCACGGATGCTTTCGATCATACCTTAATCGTTTTGGGCATGATGATTCACCGTATTGTCCATCCTGTAGAGATTCCGTAGAAGATGCTGAACACGTGTTTTTTGTATGCACACGGTTCCAGGGAAATAGAGAAGTGCTGGCTGGAGTCATCGATCAATTTGATATTACCCCAGAGAACATAGTTGAAGTGATGCTGGCATCCCCAGAGGCATGGATTGCTGTAGCAAATTTTGCAACAACAACGATTAAGGAGTTGCGACGGTTGGAACGCCAACGTCGCCAAGCAAGATAGCCCGTACCCTTAGTTGCGTGGGAGATGTGATCGTACAATTAGTACAGGCGCCTTCCCTTTCGAAGTAATACCTAGCGGTCGTTCCGGGGGGAAAGGATGCAGGAGGTGGTTTTAGTGAGTAGGAGTCTCACACCGTTGTGGTGGATAGCTATGTTATCCCCTACATCGTCCATGATGGATTTCCACCTACCTTATAATAAAAATAAAAAAAAAAAAAAAAAACACACACACACACACACACACACACCGACACACACACACACACACAATTTAAAACACACACACGGGCGCATACACATCGTAAATTCAATGATCATTTTCATTTTTGATCATTATGACGCTAAAACACAACACTGCATTCTCTTAAATTTTATTTTTATTATTTATTTACCTACACATCCCAATTGTATATAAAATCTATGTATACTCGACGCCCAAGGAGAAATTATGCAAAACAATATTAGAGTAGCTTAGTTTATACAAGAAATGTTAAACTGCCGGTGTATGCGTCATTTGAACGGGGAGAGTATATTGTAATAAAAATTCCATATATATAATATACATATACAATTATAGTTGGCGTTTAAATTGAGATGAATTATGAAATTAGAGTGCGCTAATGTATTGGAAATTCAATCAGGGTTTAATCATAAAATATCGTTAGGACGTTTCATCTAAGACGTATCTTAAAATATTTAAATGAACTGATTGCACAGAAGCAGAGTTTTATCAGCTGGAAGCTTGCACATTTTACATTAGATGGTTGTACAAATAAAATTTCAGCAGAAACCATAACAATGTCTACCGGATCCACTACAATGTTTAGATATGGTTGTTCAACATATACCATAAATATGCCAGCCGAAACCATATGAAGCTAACCGTATGCATGCCAGCCAAAACCAAACCAAACTTTAACACAAGTAGCGCAATGCATTGTGCACTATCTGATTTTGTTCCCGGCACCTATATTAAGCCAGCCAGTTTTATCAGCCGGAATCATTTTAATCTTGCACAAGGAGCACTATGCGCTTTAAATGTTAGTGCAACGTATAAGCTTTCAGACGGAACCATAAAAATGTCAGCCGGAATTACAACAATGTCAGCCAGAACTGTAAGACGCTAGCCAGAACCATGTCAGCCGGAACCAAACCATCTATAATAAAAGTAGCACAATTCATTCAGTGCGAGTTTTACGAGCCAGAACGCTATCATCATATAAGCTTTCAGCCGAAACCATAACATTGTGAGTCGGGACCACTACAATGTCAGCTGAAACTATATATGAAGCCAGCCGGAGCTATATATAAAGTCAGTCGGAACAAGAGTTTTACCAATCGGGATTACTATGGTTGGTTCAACATTGTAGTGGTTCTGGGTGACATTATTATGGTTCCGGATGATAGTTCATATACTTATAGTGCAAGCTTCTAATTGTTGATAAAATTTTAGTTCCGGCTGATTGTTGTAAGTCTAGATCCGCAATAGGTGTAAGAAAAGTTAAAATTTAGTCCTAGTGATTTAAGTCGACTGTAGTGTTGTTTTTAAACTAATGGCATGAGGGATAGTAAATAAAGGAGATACTGAAATCCTTATTATTGATTGATTGAACTTTTATGGTTTTAATTTGCATTATTTCTGTTTCGATACCGGGCTCTTCGTACGTAATATTTGATATTTTTCTTAACCACCTCTAGCGTTTCCTCCTGAATGAATAGCATGAAGTAAATGAAGTTTCTATGAAATAAGCTGGGATAGTATATTCGTACTCCAAGTGACTATTTTAAGTGTTCTGTTTATTTAATTAGCATTACAATGATGTTATCTCATTTGTGGCTTCTTGCCTTGCTAATCCTTATAAATATATAGGTTAAGGACCACTTCTTACTTTGCTAGGCGTGCATTTATGGTTTCTGACTTCGAAATATCCTTTCGAGTGAATTTTTAATAGTAGTATAAGTTAACAACTTACTGGCTAACAAATCTCATTGTGTGACATAAAAAGATGTCTGATTTTCTCGATGACGACAAACAAATTTTTCAAAATTAGGAGTATATTTAGAAATTTGTAATGTTTATCATTTCCGGGTTTGTCAATTTTCAGACTGAAGTTCTTCAGACCTTACTAGGTAAGATTTCAGCCCCTAACGATTTTTATGCTTGAAATTGTGGATGCAGAGGGTGACCTATTTATCGTCGTAGAATAAAATTTACCTGACCTGACATGGTGACGATCCGGTAATAACAAAAAGAAAAAATTCGTTACGGATAATATGTCGAATCCACAGAAACTATAGCCTAACGCTTTCTACCTGCCCTGTACCATCAACCTATTTAAATTGTGTTTTGTTGTGGATCAGTACAGTTATTGTTAAGTTTGAGAATCCATCCCGTTTTCATTTTCACAAAGCGGATTATGGACAACTCAATGAATCGTTAGCTAATATTGATGTTAACGTCATTCTAAATGTCACTGATAACGTTGAAAATCAAGCTAATAGTTTAAGCAATTCGTACCGTTAATTCGCGGCAAAACTACCTTACCGCCATGGTACAACAGAAAATTGCGAACATCTTGCGACCACCTGGACAATGAGATATAGTCATTGTAAAGTTCTTGAGATAAGTAGTTAAAATCATTATAGATGTCCAGGTGTTTTAGCTGCGGCAGGCAATTTTCGTGCTCTTCGACCATTTTATGGTTGTTCATAATCGTCCAACTAGACGCACTATTCGCGAAAGAATCAATAAATTTCGAATCACTTTTTCATTATTGGATATTCACCAACCGACTAGAGTGCGTACAAGTCGATCATTTGTGAATATTGCTGCTGTAGCTGAACGTGTACGTGAAGACCGTAATCAATCAATTCGTCGCCGTTCTCAAGCTCTGCGTCTCTTGTATGGCACATTATGGCGTTCAAAAATTCAAGATATTGTTGTAGCCGACTTGTGCTTTCAACAAGACAGTGCAGCGTGCCACACAGCAGGACAAACCATCGATTTATTGAAAGAAAATTGTAATGAGAACATAATATCAAGAACCGGACCCGTGAATTGGCCTCCAAGATCTTGTGATCTAATGCCCTTACATTATTTTTTATGGCGGTATCTGAAATCACTTGTTTATATCGAAAAACAACAATCGATTCCTGCATTAGAAGCGAACATAACACGCGTAATTACGAAATATCGTCCGAAATACTCGAAAGAGTGCTCGAAAATTGGAGCCATAGAATGGATCATTCAAGAGTTAGTCGCGGACAACATTTAAAAGAAACTATTTTCAAACACTATATATATATATATATATATATATATATATATATATATATATATATATATATATATATATATATATATATATATATATATTTAGGGGTTTTTGCTTCAATTTGGAAAGGAAATATTTTTTTAAATCCTCGATCCATAAGAAGGGCTGCAAGTCGGATGTCAGTAACTATAGACCAGTTTCTGTAAGACATTTGACAGGATTTCTCAAACAATTATTATATTTAAACTCAGAGCGCTTGATTTCTGATCACTATTTCTCCTATGGGTGGAATCGTACTCGAAAGATCAACATCCGAAGTACCTCGAGGCAGTCATTTGAGGCCTATTTTGTTTACGTTGACGTTGAATGCATAGTAAAAACTCGATCATTTCGGTATATGCCAACGACATGAAAATTTGTAAAAATATTTCAACCCCAGCTGACTCAAATGTGCTTCTACAGATCCACCTGGCTCACTTCGTCATGCGGTGCGTAAAGAACTGTCTTGAGTTGAACGTGAGTAAATGCCAGTCTAACACGTACTCTCGTCAACATACCCATTATACCACTCACGTGATTATTACATCGACAAAGACGTGGTGGCCAGAGCTACTTGCGTGCAAGTTTTGGGCATCATTTGCGATAGCGAACTAAACTGAGAACACATTGACAATATTGTTAACCGAGCTAACTTTGTGCTTGCAACAAAGCATTAAGCGGTTGTCAAATTCAAGATCCGCATGTCACGAAGGAAAATGTCGAATACGACATTTGTTCGTCCCCTGCATGTTGTTGCAGATGTTTTATTTGTTCACCAAATACTGTCTGGTAAAATCGATTCTCCTGAGCTCCTCGAAAAGATAAATCTACACGTGCACTCTTGAGAGATTAACCAAAATTTCGAATTTTTCGACCAAGTCTGAAACCAAAATTTACGATTTTGAGTATTTATTAGTGTCAACGATTATCTTTCTGCAGACTCAGTTAGAATGATTCCTCGTGATTGCGGGTTATTTATTTTTGGATTTAGTAGGATTTTACTAGATTTACCACAAAAGTTGTTTTTGCACAGAATTCGATAATGAGTGGTTAGAGTTTTTGATATCCTCCAAAGTTTGTCAGGGTAATTTGATTCTCAAGTGGTTCAGAATTCCACGGCGAGGTTTGTTGGAATCTAGTATGACGTATGGGTGGTATGGTCAGCTAAAATGTGGCCAATTTTTAATTTCATTTGTAATGAGGGGTAAGAGGCGTCGGTCTAGAAGGTCAATATACCAGCTCAAATGTCAACCTCATCTGCAATTGGTGTTCCCAGGTAATTAACCAACGAGGCTCAGGCGACCGAGAAACGGCAGGATTACCGAACGCCGAGAATCTAGCAAATGATGTTCTCTCACTGCCAATTTCACTAGTTAGATTGTTAGCTGCTTCAATAATCAGCCCTCAATGCAATGAATTTACAAAAAAAAAATAATTTTTACTCCAAGTGGTACCCCAACTGCTCAGTTGGTTAATCCACCATCTAACGAGGCCGGCTCAAAGGATTCTGGGATGAACCAACCATTGCAATGCCCATTCAATCGAAGTTCAAAAATATCTAGATCACCACCTAGACAAACACAGTTCGCGACTCAGTAGGTGATTGAAAATGTTGAACTACGCAGAAGACTGAATGAAATAGAAAAACTGGCATCATCACAACTTAGCAATGAAATCGTTAAGTTAAAGCAAGAAAATGAAGAACTGAACAAGACCAGACTAATAGAAGCTTTGGAAATTCCTTTTATTAGCTATAACGATATCAGCACACTTGGCTGTACTAACGCTGACTTCCATACAGATGATGAGGAACTTAACGAGAAACTGACGGATGCACCAACAAAAGACAAGACCAAGGAAAATTCGAAGAGCAGAATTCTCGCCAGAATTTGAGGAGAACTCGCACGCAAAAGTTAATGAAACTACCGAACCAATGCCTGTACCTCAACATCACCAGCAACAAGAACAAAGCAAGGTTGCAATGAAGACTAAGGCAACACTACCAATTAATGTGATAGGTATTACTGAGTTTGCGAATATCCAAGCTCCAATGAAAAAATGAAAGAACTGCAAATTCAAGACACAGTAAATATACTTAAACGAGAGAAAGTTTAAAATAGCCAACGAACCAAAATCATTAAAAGAAGGCTTCCGCTGATATTTAATATCAACACAATACTCTTAAAATAGGACCACTGAAAAAGAACACGAGATTAATACCACAATTCAATAAATGCCAATGTTATAACCACACCCAAAGATATTGCGGGCAAGACGTTAGATGCATAAAATATGCCAACAGACACAACGCGAAAGTCTGTATGTTAGCCGAACCGAACCTGGAAGGTGCATAAACTGTAAAGCACAATACCCAGCCAACTATAGAGGATGCGAAGTAGCGGTACAACTGTAAAGATTAAGAAGAAAACACGCCAATTGACTCAAAACGCTAACGTTATAAGAGAAAGGATTCCAGCTACAACTAGAGTGCCGGCACAACCAGAGAGGAGTTCCTACTCGCAGATAATGCAACAAATAACTAATAGTACTAAAGAAAATCCACTGGAAAGGATATTCCGAAGTATAGACACGATAAATGCACGCCTAGCAAAACAAGAACGTGGTCTAGAAGCTATAAGCGGCTGAATGCACAAGAAACTACTAATGAGCTTACATCAATGCTATACTAATCAAAAGAATTGCACACTTAGAATTGTTATTTGAAACGCGAATGGATTACCACAGCATGTTCCAGAGCTAGACATTTTTCTAAACCTAGAAAAAAATAGACACATATATGTCTTGTATTGGAAACTCATTTAACAGAAACTTCATTTATTAAAATACGTGAGTACGAATGCTACCACGCTATTCATCCAGGAGGCATAAACCAACATATTTGCCTGCTGACATACATAAAATCTTCTTGGCTTCTATAACAAAAGGAGTTTTAGATTACTACACGTGCAATGAATATAGTGAAGGACTATCATCTGACCACTTATGACTGAGTACAATGATGATCATGTCTCTGAGTACAATGATAATAAAAAAACATAATTCATCTAAATTACCAAACAATAAAACCATTTGAGATCTATTCAAAAAATTAGTAGAATACGGAACAAATCTTGGCGAACCAATTAGAACGAAGGTGCAGCTGGAAGAAGAACTAGAAGCATTTAATAATAATATCCAACAAGCAGTTTGGGAAAGTTCACCGATTTGTCATAAGTCCACAAGGAAACATAAATATCCTTTTGAGGTCAAACAACTAGTTAAAGCTCGTAGAATCTGGCAGCAGACTTGTGCTCCGCAACACAAAATTATTCTCAATTTAATAATGGAAATAAAGAACAAAAACATAAATAAGTGACTTCGAGGCCTTTCTGAACTAAAGGATGACTATTACTCGCTTTGGAAAGCAACGAAGCATTATCAAAAATGATGACGGATACTGGGCTAAAAGTGACGAACAGAAAATCACTATTTGCTGCTTATTTAGAAGAGAGTTTTCAAGCGTTGGCGAGACAAACAGCAAATGAAAAAACAACGGTCGTAAACAAAGTAGATGAGCTTAATATAAGACATGTGACCTTATTAGGACTTAAAACTCAAATCAATAATAACTTAGTTATCAGAAAAGCTCCAAATTATGGCTTAATTACTGGGCAAATTGTGAAAGCCATTCCCGAGAAAGGCGTAAATTACTTCAAATAGTTCAAATAATTAATGCAACCTTTCGAGTGAATTATGTTCCACATCAATGGAAGGTGCTGAAGTAATTATGATTCCTAAACCAGGTAAACCAGCAAACGATAAAAAATATATAGACCGATATCACTACTTCCGGTCATATCAAAAATATTTGAAAAACTGTTGCTCAAGGGACTCAAACCTATAATAGAAGAGAGATGCTTAATTCCACAACACCAATTTGGGTTTAGAGAAAATCACTCTATACAGTTGAATAAGTTCACATAATAACGGACGTGATTGAGGATGCACTTGAGAATAAGAAGATATGCTCTAGTATTTCCTTAGATGTAGCTCAAGCTTTCGATAAAGTTTGGCATCAAGGGCTTGAATTTAAACTGCATCGAGACCTCCTGTCTATGATTGAAAATGAGTACTCTGAGCTAAAAAGAATATCAGCAGGTATACCACCAGGTAGCGTACTTGGACCGTACTGTTTATTCTTTATACGAGAGACTTACCGAATATTCAAGGTACTACAGTAGCAACATTTGCAGACGATACAGCTATACTAGCAGGATAGCTTCAAAATAAAGTTAACACTATGAACAACTGGACTAAAACGTGGCGCATCTTATTAAATGAAGCCAAATCAGTACACGTCAACTTTACAAATCAAAATGTAAACAGTAATCCCGTGGTTTTCGACTCAAATCCCTTAGCATGACCCTAAGCTGGATAGAACACATCAAGCAAAAAAAGAGGAGTTCTACATCAAATACAGGAAAATGTACTGGCTCATGAGTAAGAGTTCTGAGCTCTCAATACACAGCAAATCGCTTCTTTACAGGAAAATGCTAAAACCTGTGGTTTTTTTGCCAAGAAAACCAATGTACAAATGATATAATACTTTCAAAATAAAGTGGTTGTCCCATGGAACATTAGCAACGACAACCTTCATAGAGACTTGAAGATGAAATACGTCACCGATGAAATAATGAAACAAGCAAGGACACACGTACGGCAATTATCCCGACATGAAAATGCAGATATCCGTCGTATGTTGAACATCACCAATGGAGTGAGGAGTCTCCAAAGGCAGAAACCGCTGGAGCTGGGCAGTTCTAATTAGAATTAGAAATTATTGTAAAATTAGTAAAACCAATATAGTTTACTCATCTTCAACTGAGAAACTAATTTAAGATAGATAAATGATCTCTGAATCAGTTGTAATGTTGAATAAAAATAAAAAAAAATTATTTTTAATTGATTCGTTGTAAACGTTTTAAACGACATTAATAACCTATCCCCAAGGGGATAAGGCAAACATATTGTATAAGATTTAGTATTCCAGAAGTAGCCTTGTTGTAGTATGTAATGGAATGAAGATTCTACCACCTGTAATATTACATCAGACCGTAATAAATCATTTTATGCCAAATTCAATAAAATTAGCTTGAACCGTGATGTAAATTTAAATTTTTCGATGAATTGAGCGATTAAAAACTCTTCAGCTGTCTCATTGTTAACGCTGTTTGATAAAATAGGCCTCGTCGCTTGTTTTTCTCCATGGTCACCTCGAACGACTATACTTGAACTTTATGTTATTTCTTGTCATTGTAACATTTGAAGTAATACCAAATAATAATTTTTCTCTCGCTTGAGCGACTGTTGGTTGGCATAGCAACTTGAGCGACTGTTGGCAAAAAGGGTAGAATTGTGGTGATGTTTAAACTGAATTTTTTAAGATAAAATTCTTTCAGAATTGCTTAGATTCAATCATTTTGTAATTTTGACAGCACATTCTGTCACCTTATCCACCAGGTCATTGCACCTGTATATCAGGCTTCGCATATCTTACCCAGGGTGCTTTGTTTTAAACTCCATGTTTCTTTTAATTTTTCTTTATCTAAAGAGGACCTCTCAGAATCGTTACGGTTCTGGACGAGGACTGCTTTATTTGGTTAATACTGCGCCAATTGGCAATCCCTGGTATTTGGTACGTTATTCTGAATACTATTTTACCGTGAATTTCCTGCAAAGCGGATGAATTTGTTTTTAGTCACTTCTACTAGCAGCATGTTAATGTTCTTGAAACTTGTATCGCAAATGCTTGATACCATGTCAAATTAAAAACTGGAGATAGCTTTGCTGCACCCATTTTTCCAGTGATTACTTGTCCAGAGATTTACTTAAATTAACAATTCTAATAATTTTTGTAAAGCTACCTACTATTTTGCGTTGCCCTAATTTTTATTGTCGCTCACGGTAAAGTGTATCTGTTTATATTTAATAAAAATTGTTTTGCCTATGAACTCAGATTCGTTTGATGATCAAATCATTTAACTACCACGGCAGCTTAATTATAATAATTGGTGATGACATAATATAATTGGTTGTAGTATCTTGCATCATTTTATTCTTAGTATAGACCAGAGAATCTGCAGAGTTGCATCAACCGTAAACTTAACTGCTCTATTGTATGGTCGCTTGTGGTCAAACTCCCTATAACTGATCAGTTAAAACTCTTCTCAGCAGACCGCCTGATATGAATGTAATGTAAATTTTTGACTCCTCGTTAGGGCTATATGCGCTTGGCTGGCCACTTAAATTTACTTTGAAGTGGTCGCTTCTTAATACCAAAGCTGAGACAGCATTAAAGTTGGGTACAATTATATGAGGCTAGTAGTTTAGGTTATTTATGATATTTTGTAGTTTGTATACATATGTCTAACACAATTTTCACTCAACCTTGCGAAATGTAGAATGCGTGGCATTGTTATCTTGTAACCCTAATAAAATGTTCTATTCTGCATAGACAAGCGGCAATATAGAGTCGTATTAAATTATTAATTATGATTATGCTTCTGCGGCGTCCCTTCAATGACCTAATTGAGCACTCCAGCGTCTTTTTATACAGCGTTGAATCTATGTTTCAAGTCCGCAGTGGATATCCTGCAGAGGCGGTTTCTTAAGCGCAATGTTTAATTTATCTGGGTTAAGAATTTCTCGCTATGTTTTTCTTACTTCTTCACAAGGTGAACACTTGGTTAGACATTGGTTTGAGAGTGACAACGCTTAGCGGTTGCATTTGATGCTTTGAGTTTTGGAACTCGTTTTAATTTAAGCCGGTGCTTTAATTTGACGGAATTATATTGTATGTTCAAATGATGTTTTTTTTTTCATTTTGCCCATTGCGTCTTAATAGCAACTCAAACTATCTCTTTTCGTTTGGCTAGTCGTATTTTGAGATTGGTTAGCTCTAGCCCCATCATGTGGCCAGCATCACATATATAGCTACTATACATCCGAGTTTGAAGCGGTCTGGACTGAAGCGGTCATTTTTGTAAGTGGTGATTGTGGTCAACCGTGTCTGCATCGCTTTCAGTGAGAGTTTTTTTCCAGATATTTAGTTCATTTTTACTTTATAAACTTATCTAATCCAAGTGTACAATAGATACAAATTATGCCAAATCACTGTGAATTCAATTAGAAAAGGGCTTCACAACGAAATGTAATATAAACCATCGTGTTCAATACATGTATTAACTAAGGGTGGGCTAGTCTGAAAGGATAAAGTTGAAGGAAGTGAACTTAACGTACGTTTAACGAAAAGTTTAGCTTCACAAATTTACGGAAAGTATATTTACACAATAACGAAAATTGTACCTAGCAAATTTTTGCTAAAAAGATCATAAAAATCATATATTAGATGAAGTATCAAAATAATTATATTCTATTAGCTTGGGCTTATTAATGATGTTGCCAAGTACGGGCATATGCCCTCTAAGATTTTTAGTCGCTTCACGATAATCTTTAATTCGATAAATTTCAGAAAAATTCAAAATTAGTAAAACTGGTTGCTTCACTATGGCCGATTTCACTAATCTCAGAAATGCATATGCCTCTAACAGTGAACGAATTAAACTATTCAAACCAGTTCACCGCTTTAGAATAAAATGGTTTGAAGTCGCCCCACACAAGTTTTAATTCGTCAAATTTTAAAAAATATTGAAATATTTCTCAGAATACTTGCTACACTTTCCGAAATCTAAAAGAGGTTACCAAGTGTGAGCATATGGCCTCTAATATTGGACGAATTAAGCCAAATGAGAAGATTTGGGATTGCTCCACGATAATTTTCAATTGTCTTCTCAAAAATTTGATTAATTTAACTTATGTGGAGCCACTACAAATCGTTTTATTTTAATGGGGTTAACTGTTTTGAAAAGTTCAATTCGTCCGCAGTTAGTGGGCATGTGCCCACATTTGGTAACACCTATGAGATATCTAGAATCGGCCAAAGTGTCGCAAATATTCTGAGAAATATTTGACTAGCCATTGTGGGCTAGCCATTGTGCATAGCGTCAGCTACTTAATTTACTGCGATGCAGGTTCATCATATTTTAAACGAGTCGATAATTTGCTGGGTGTAGATTAAAAGACCGAATTGTTTCTCTCGAGTTGTATATGTCCTGCCTTAGTTATTACTTACTTTATGATGCACTTATTAGACCTGTGTTAATTTTTAGAAGTTAAAACTGAAGCTAGGCCACCAGTTACTAAAGAATGCTTTATACATTTAAGTGTTAGTTAGCAATGAAAATAAATATAGGAAGTTCGAGGGGTCAGCCTATCTATCTGGAGAGCACCCCACACCGATAAATGACAAACAATTATTATGAGCAACAACCGATATATGTACGTTGCTGGGGCAAACCCATACGATTATATACTCGTAATACAAGAACAAAATTTTTCTCGAGTAATCAAAAGAAGAGCTTCGATTATAATTATAAATTTTATTCTATTGTTCGATCCTTATAACTTATGTTAGATAACTAACATAATATTCGAATAATTTGGTTCGTAAATTGGCATCTAATCTGTTAGTAGTTTTCTTTATATTAAAAGTTGCAAAACAACTTTGCTGGTATAAAAGATCAAAGGCGAGAGTTTAATTTAATCTAAGACAGCGTTTGTAATATTGTAAGCCAAAATATCTTATAAAGTATGACATATTAGTTTGTTCGGATGTTCAATTATGTTAGCCTGCAATAATAAAAGATAGATCTAAAGAAAAACATTAAAGCACAACTACAAAAATTTTAAATCTGAATACGAATTATTGTTCAATCTGATTTATAGTGCAGAAGCGGATGCAAGTTTCTCTATTCTCTGGTACAGTAGTGTAAACGATAGATATCATCAGCAAAAGGGATCTGATCGTCTGATTCACATTTTGCGCATCAAGGTCCGTCCAAGATGTGAGCTGACAAATTGTCGATTCTATCATAAACGATTCAATAGAGCAAAACTAACGTAACGTGGAAAATAATAAATTGTGCTTGATGGCCGAGAATAGTCCAGTGGTGTACATTATAGCAAAAAATGTTCTGATTAGAGTTACAGGTTCGACTTTTTTGTTGTTTTATCGATACGCCTTATCAGTACTTATTACTATAAAATTTATTTATATATGAGTATTTAATAAAATTATGATGGAAAAATTGAAAGGAATTATATTGTTTCTTATCAGTAAGTCAATAACGGTTACCTTAATTTTTCTTATCAAATAAGACGACATGTCGTCAATGTGTGTTTCTGACTGTGTAAAGTGATTTTCGATCAGATTTTGTATATTTTCGATTTTATTGCGTAAATCAGTCAAGAAAACTATGTATGTGCATGAATTCTATACTTAGTATTTCTGTGATATGCAAACATTTTTACTTTAATTTAGATTTCCAGCAACCTGTAATGATATCAGTGTGTGACGTCTATAGAATATGGGTGAGAAAACAAACTTATAAACAAACTTGCAACTTATAATTTCAAATATAGCGATAGTATACACACCTTGATTGTGTTATCTACGAGTAACAGTGAAATTGATAAACAATATACTTATTTTTTTATAAAATTCTCCACACCTTACCTGATTTCTTTGCCGATAACCCCGAAATTATTCTTATTTATATATTTTTATTACATTTTTGTGATATAATCGATAAGTAAATTTGAAGTGCGCGCTTCAATGTCACGCGACCACGATTTATTTTTCTGTCAACGTGAACATTTGGTATATTTTATAACGTCATCTAGTAGAGAGCATTGAAATTATATTTTATTTCAAATTTTTTAACACGTTGGCAACTAATGTACCGGTCACTATAGAAACTATTATAAGTGTATTTCATTACTAAAATAAAATTTAGTGAATTTAGAGAATTTAGTGAATCTAAATTTTTACCAAAGCAACTTAAAAATTTTGTTTGAGTACATATCAAAAAAACTAAAAAATCGTGTCCTAGTAGCAAGCAATTTAACTAAGAATTCAATTTAAATTATGTAAGTCTAAATATTTTTTCATTTTAACAAAAAATTTCTCAATTTACAGCTTTTATTTCAAATAGAATAAAACAAGAAATAGTTTTATAATATTACTAGATGACCCGGTGACCTTCGTACCACCTAAAATTGATTTAATTGTAACTCTTCATAAACGATTATGAATCCCAATCAACCTTCCAACTCCAATTGATTGGGATCGGCAATATTGGCCGCACTATGTATGGTCTGAGATTCGTTTGGAGATTAAATGAAACTCGTTCGTAATTCAAATGAATTCAATGTCTTTTATTTACATGGATAATAAACGAGGTTAACATTCAATGCAAAGCGTTGTGGTAAACTACGTTTTTCGTTTTGTTTTCTGGCACGTAAACAACCAAAGAAATCAATTTCGCTAACTCCCAACCTGGCCTTGTGATTTGTTGACGTTCATCGCGAATGCCAGACATACAGAGAGTATGTCTCAAAGACGTTTGAACTCGAATGGCAAGTTCGTTGTTCAACAACAGGATGCGCAGAATCAAAACATCCTCCCCTTTGCACTTTCCCTTGATAATCGTCGCCCCGATCATGTTATTCATAAACTTTTTCACAGCCAGTCTCGTCCCATTGCGCAGTCAAGGTTGATTGATGTTACGAAACATGATGATGACTGAACCTACTTTCAATTGCAAATCGTGAGGTGGTAATCCGAGCAATTCCAGCGGATTCAAAAATTATGCGAGAGAGTTGACTACTTCATCCTGGTTGATAACTATATCAACCGATTTGAATGAAAACTACTATCCCGGAATGAAATTTTGAATGGTCGCATTGAGATCGTCGACATCTTAGTTTTTCGGCTCCAATATGGCTCATTTGCTCATTTGCAATTATGGGTTTTTAAGTATATTCGGAAAAACACGTCGAATGAGCTCTGCCTTCGATTCGGTCAACCGACAGAAATCAGTGACCAGTGTAATGAATCCGGTCGAGATGTCAACTGCGATTTTCCCATTACCAATGTCCAAGAATTGCTTCGATAATACATCTGCAATTCGATCTCGTTGCAAAAACACTCGCATGTTAATCGTCTTCATATGCCGTCCCAAATTTGATTTCAAGCACGCGTTTAGTTCATCAGCTGCAGTTGAACGTGGAATAACAGGAAGAGTCTGGCGAAAATAATCGGATAACAGAATCCTGGTTCCACCAAAAATGTTTTGATTATGCCACGAAGATTTTTCATCTTTCTGTCCAGCACCTCCAGTGATCTTTTGTGGGCCATCGTGCATTTGCCTCAAACGATCAATTTTCATCTCTGTAGCATCTTTGCCATTGTACTGTTTTTGGCCATGTTGCAAGTTGATGTCTCGTTGATTTGCATGTTCAGTGGCAATTTCAGTGTAGAATGTGCATTTCGTCCACCTTCTAACAAAGTCGCTGCTATGCCAGTTGAAGCTAATGTCAGGGCAATTTCATGCTATGAACGAATAGACGCCGAAAGCAATGAAATTAAGAACGTTTTTTCAGTCCCTCCAGAAGCCTCCAAGAAGTAAATGCCACCAGTTCCATTGTTTATAGTGTCTATTAAAGAGTCGTACGCAGTCTTTTGTTATTGATTCAATTACGGAACATTTGTATGAACTGCTTCGTTGTTCTCTTTGTAATTCTTAGTTGAATGTATCGTGAACCTAACATAAATTTAAAATAAGAACAAATAATAATATAGTTTATTAGTATGTAGTATATCTAACTGTGTTCCATTGGAGTGAGCAGACTACTCACAAGTACTTGTTTCTTCTTACATCCACTCATACTCAAATGGTGGTGTAGATCTTGAAAGCAGTTACCATAGAATTATATACTATAGAATGAATGTAATGATTTTTCCCATATAAGATTTGCTGTTTCACGTGTCACAAGCCAGAGCAGGATGGTTATATAAAAAATGCATATGGCGGTCTCATATGTCAAAGATTCAACCCCCTCAAACCAGTTTTTGTTTTTGTTTTAAATTACGCGTTTAATTTTGTGCTGTTAAAAAATCGTGAAAATATTAATTAAAAGAATTAAAAAATAATTAAAATATTATTAAAATAGTTAGTGGATTGTGTGTAGTGTATCATTTTAGTAATAAAAATTAGAAACATTTAATAAAATGAAGTGTCTCGTGAAAAACTGCTAATTACGCCTCAAAAATTACAAGATGAAATTTCGTACCATCAGTAAGTGTTTATAAAAAAATAAAATGTAAATTATGTTGAAAAGAATGTGATTTGTGGTAAAATTATCCTTAATTTAAGTTATAAATCAAATAAAAATAAGAAAACAATTTTGGTTATTGGTGTGGGTTGATGCTTTTAATAAACATATGTTTTTACCAGTGCCGCATTTTTCTTATTTTATTTCATGTGCTAAGTGCTTTGCTTTTCATAATTTATTTTTATTTTGGAATATGTACTGTAAATACAATTTTTTACAGAAATTATAATGTAAACATTTGTTTTTAGTTTACCAAAATATGGAGAATTGCAAAAGCAATGGTTGAAGCCTCATCAGATGATATTTCTATTGACCAAGAAATTTCAAAAGTAGACGAATCGAATATGTATGATGAAGATTTTCTTGGATACCCAATTATACTAAGTGAATTTCCAATTAATGTTATTGAATGCATAGGAGGATTTATAGTTTGATATTTATTTAGAAAATTGAATTGTGAGGACTGTTGCACATTAAAACAACAATGTAACTCTTATACCTCGCTAATCAATTTAAAAAATAAGGGTGGTCTGTTAACTCCTTCGTCGTCAGTATTAAAAATTTGTAAATATTCAGAAGCTGTATTAAAACGGGAATTGGTTATTGCGGACTACAAAAACATAACGCAACTAAAATCTAGTTCTAAATTGTTTAAAAAAATAAGTTATAACGTTCTTCACAACCTAATAAGTGTAAATATTTTCAATGATGAAGATCAATATAGTCATTCTCAAGAACACGTTAATTTGTTAGCTCATTCTATCATAGAAAAATATTATGACATCCGAATGAATTATTTTTGTAACCAAAGGTATATGACCTTAATTAACGAATTAACGAAAAGAAACAAGTTTATTTCTTTATTACATTTCAAAGGAATGTAAAATAAATAAGCGTAGTGGTTTTATAATTATTATTTTTTATATTTTATATTTTTTATATTTTATAATTTTTTATTATATTAATATTACATAATTAATGTACTTTATTAAAGAAATAAAAATGTAATTAAATATAAATAATTTTTTAATTTAAACTTCCTAACTTCACTGCATTCGATCGAAAAAAATTCTAAATACGGCCCTGTTAATTTATATGCTTTCTCTTTTACCCTCCGAATTTGTGACGCTTGACAGTTCTTTACATTCATTCTATATACTCTATTTCTATGTTTTTACTACGCTACCCTACTAACAGAATGCTGTGCAATATGTTTGTTGAAAGATGTCACTACTTTATACATCTCCCTCTTTTACAATTACTGCGTTCCATTCCGCCGTCATAATATTTTTCTATGATAGAATGAGCTAACAAATTAACGTGTTCTTATATAATACTATATTGACTATATTGATCTTCATCATTGAAAATATTTACACTTATTAGGTTGTGAAGAACGTTATAACTTATTTTTTTTAAACAATTTAGAACTAGATTTTAGTTGCGTTATGTTTTTGTAGTCCGCAATAGCAAATTCCCGTTTTAATACAGCTTCTGAATATTTACAAATTTTTAATACTGACGACGAAGGAGTTAACAGACCACCCTTATTTTTTAAATTGATTAGCGAGGTATAAGAGGTACATTGTTGTATTAATGTGCAACAGTCCTCACAATTCAATTTTCTAAATTAATATCAGACTATAAATCCTCCTATGTATTCAATAACATTAATTGAAAATTCACTTAGTATAATTGGGTATCCAAGAAAATCTTCATCATACATATTCGATTCGTCTACTTTTGAAATTTCTTGGTCAATAGAAATATCATCTGATGAGGCTTCAACCATTGCTTTTGCAATTCTCCATATTTTGGTAAACTAAAAACAAATGTTTACATTATAATTTCTGTGAAAAATTGTATTTACAGTACATATTCCAAAATAAAAATAAATTATGAAAAGCAAAGCACTTAGCACATGAAATAAAATAAGAAAAATGCGGCACAGGTAAAAAACATATGTTTATTAAAAGATGCTACCCACGTCAATAACCAAAATTGTTTTCTTATTTTTATCTGATTTATAAATTAAATTAAGGATAATTTTACCACAAATCACATTCTTTTCAACATAATTTACATTTTATTTTTTTATAAACACTTACCGATGGTACGAAATTCCTTCTTGAAATTTTTTAGGCGTATTTAAACAGTTTTTCACGAGACACTTCATTTTATTAAATGTTTCTAATTTTTATTACTAAAATGATACACTACACACAATCCACTAACTATTTTAATAATATTTTAATTATTTTTTAATTATTTTAATTAATATTTTCACGATTTTTTAAGAGCACAAAATTAAACGCGTAATTTAAAACAAAAACTGTTATGAGGGGGTTGAATCTTTGACATATGAGACCGCCATATGCATTTTTTATATAACCATCCTGCTCTGGCTTGTGACACGTGAAACAGCAAATCTTATATGGGAAAAATCATTACATTCATTCTATAGTATTTAATTCTATGAGTAAAAATAAATAAAGGCTACCCAGTATCCATTTTTTCCACTGTGTGGAATAAATAGCTTTAATTCCATAATAAATGCCGTACTTACAAAATATCAAAGACTCAAAAATATCGATTTTGGACAAAAATAATTTTCTTTCTCTTTCTTCTCTCGTTTTGTTATGTATTTTGAGTTGTATATGACTAGTCAAAGAGCGATCACATACACGTGCACATTTTTTTTAATTTTATTTATTTAGTGTTTAATTACAATGTGTATAACGTGTTGTTAATTATAAAAGTAAGTTGTCAAATTTAGATAAACTGAAATGTCAATAAGTGCTAGCTATCATCAAAATTGAACTGAAAAGATATACAAATTAATTTTAAAATTGTGTCGTCATATCCATACATAATTTTGATGACGCAAATTTGTGTTGGTATAATTTTCTTGTTCTAATTTTTTTCAGATGCTCATCTAAATATGCTGAAGATTTGGATGGTGCATTACGGATGCCAATAAAGAGGCGAAATGAAATCTAAATAAAAAATTATATTATTATGTATATTTATCTAAAAAAAATTATATAAAATTAAAACAATTTTTAATTTCGGAAGAAAATTATTATTAATTTCAGTTAAAACCATTATGGAAATTTGCTCTAGTTTCATACAGAAAAATGATAAATTGTGAATTAGAATGAAAAAATGCGAAATTCCAACAAAAATCCACCTCATTTCCAATTTAGTTTTTTCTCTTTTCTTTTAATTTTTACTAATACATTCATGACACAGGAATTTTGGGACAGTTTTCTTTGACAGGATAAACGATATTCCGTGGTATTTTTATGTTTCTTTCCAAAGAAACATTATGTGTTTTACGCGAAAAATGAATGAAATTCCTTGTGAAATGTTTATTGGGTAATTAGCCTTTCCACACATTACATTTTGCAACAAAACTCAAACTGCACTTGCCTCTTTTCACGCAAATCTTTAGTGTGGCTCATGTGAAGCAATAGAATGTTTTGTAAAGATTTTACTCATATACAATTTTATATTTCATGTGTCACAAGGCAGAGCAGGATGGTTATATAAAACATGCATATGGTGGTATCATGGCACAAGGTAAAATCCTACCAAATCAGTTTTTGATTTTTTTTAAAGTGGCAGCGAAGTTTTGTGTTTTTAAAAAAATAATAAAAAAAATAATATAAAACTGTTAGTGGTAAGTTTACCAAGTGTTTTTATAAAATAAAATGTAAACTATGTTGTTTAGAAGAAATTGATTTGTGTTAAAATTATCTTTATTTTAACTTATAAATCAGTAAAGAAGTGATCACTAAGAAATGAATTTTGGTTGCTGTCGAGGGGTTGTTACTTTTTTATTCTATTTACATGCAACCAACATTTTCTTCTGAAAAATGAAAGAGACATAACATTGACCTTTTGCACATGAGAGACAAGAAAAGAAATATATCCATTCAAAATTTTGCACTAGAGAGCTAAAACCACTATAAAATTGAAAATTAACCATAAAATATATTCGATCCGAGTGTTTTTATGGTAACAATTTTAAAAGAATCAAAAAAACAGTATGTTTATGAATGTTAAGGATTCATAATACAAACAGACGCCATAGATAAAAATGTAAATTTTTCATTTGAATTAATTAAAAATAAATTAATAATAATCCTATAAAAAAGTTATGGCATTATATATGTTTATTTCTTTCTCGTATTTTGAATATTTTTATATAGCCGATGTTTCTTATTTACCTGCAAAAAGTTGCAGACGAAAACAATTTTCTACATGCAAGTGCTCCATTTGTCAACAATTAAATTGTTTGCTCGTTGCATTTTGAAACTAAATATTTTATGCCGCAGACAAAATAGAATCGGTAAATATTTTTAAGAAACGAGTCATTCTCTTCTTGTTGATTAATGAACCAACCACTAAATTTGACGGCAATAAAAATAATATTAAGTTTATTTAACTACTAATAAAATAATAATAATAATAATAACTATTTGGATATACACAGGTTTAAATCTACATTATATTGTGTTTATGGAAAAATCAATTCATTTTTTGTACTAGATGAATAAAAATATATATAATTCAATTTACATAGATATTTTAATTTTAACTTCCTAATTTCATTGCATTCGGTCGAAAAAAAAATTTGAATACAGCGCTGTTAATTTATACGCTTTCTCGTTTGCTCTCCAAAATTGTTGCGCTTGACAGTTGCTTACATTCTATACATGGTGTCCCAAAATGAATGGATAAGCCTGAAGCACCTTATAGTAGTGCTATTGGGCAAAATAAAATACAAAAAAAATGTATCCTAAGTAGTACCTAAGATATATCATTTTTTTTTAAAAAAAAAGTCCATTTTTTTCTCATTACTTTACGTTTCCGATCACCATAAAATTTATTTGTAGCCATAAATTAAATACGTCGGTTTTTTGGTATTATAATATTCTTAATGGACTATACTAATAGATATGGAGTAAATAGTATGAGAAGCTGTTACACTTTTTTTGAAAAAAAAATCTAAACTTTAATTTTCAGCATGAAATGCGGTAAATATTTTTTTTATACAAGTTTGAGCGTCTTTGGTGAAAAAAAATGTATGAAAACCTAAGTGGCCAACTATTTTAAAAACATATGTGTTTAATGCAGATTCTAAAATGCTATAATTCATCATTTTATCTAATGTAGATACGAGGTTATTGCTATTAGTATGCAGAAGGAATAAATTCGATTAAATAACAAAATTTTAAAAATTGGATTATTTCTTGTCTTAAACTGTATATGATGTTAAGGGCTTCATAAAAAACAACGTTACACATTGATAATACTTTATTTAACCAATGTACTATTGTATTTTATTTATTGTATTGTTGTTTCGATTGAACCGTTTGTTATGTTATTTTTTGGTTCGTTCAATACAAGTTACAATATTTAGGTTGAAATGAATCAACCAATGAACTTTAGGAAACTAGAGTTGCAATAATTGGATTCGATATACGAGAGGGATCGTTGCTGAAGTGAATTTATTTAGAAGCGGATAAAACGGCGAGAAAGTGGATGGACTAAAGAGGCCTTATATGAAGTGAAAAAAGGGCAAAGAGGTGAAAAGTTCGGCGAGAATTGTTTCCTTGAGTAAAAGTTTTATTTATTATGGAGTACACCCTAGATGGGTGGATGGTTAGTAAGAGATAAAGATTTGTTGAAACGTGCCAACCTAGATTCATATACTGTGGTGTGAACCACTACTTCCATGAACCTCCTCGCTTTGCCGTGCGAGGTAAAGAAGGGACAAGTCAACAAACCGGTGCCAGATTGTTAGTGGTTGGAATACTTACCAATTTTCTTGTTCCGTGATGGTGGTTCTCCTTTTCTTTTTTTTTTTCGCGCACAAATACTAAATACTGCCTATTTTTACTTTTATATTATTTATTTGTATGTTAGTTTACTTTTACAATATTTAAGATCACTTATGAATACTTTGATTTTCTTAAGTCGAACGCGGCTTCGGTGTATGACGATTAAAAATGAACTATTGGTAAAACTGAACTATGCTACTACCGTCGAGGTTAGACCTCTAAGGGTTCACGATTCAGTTCTACCATTTGACTGCGATTAACTGATTGTGTATTTTTTTCTGATTTTATTGAACAATTTTCGGTTCTTGTATACTAAATATTTGGTAGAGTTCTACCAACAATTCATTTTTTGGAAATTCGACAATTTTATTTAAAAACGTATAATTTAGGACGCGTGTTTTTATATTTTTGAGTAGCTTTGCATTTCCAAATTAAAATTAAAAAAATGTATTTTGCAAGAATTATAAGTCGATGAACGATATTTATTTTTGAATACAACAAACAAAATGTATAACACATATAGGTCATGTATTTTGATACTAACGGGTGATTTTTTAAGAGCTTGAGAACTTTTTTTTAAAAAAAAACGCATAAAATTTGCAAAATCTCATCGGTTCTTTATTTGAAACGTTAGATTGGTCCATGACATTTACTTTTTGAAGATAATTTCATTTAAATGTTGACCGCGGCTGCGTCTTAGGTGGTCCATTCGGAAAGTCCAATTTTGGGCAACTTTTTCGAGCATTTCGGCCGGAATAGCCCGAATTTCTTCGGAAATGTTGTCTTCCAAAACTGGAATAGTTGCTGGCTTATTTCTGTAGACTTTAGACTTGACGTAGCCCCACAAAAAATAGTCTAAAGGCGTCAAATCGCATGATCTTGGTGCCCAACTTACCGGGCCATTTCTTGAGATGAATTGTTCTCCGAAGTTTTCCCTCAAAATGGCCATAGAATCGCGAGCTGTGTGGCATGTAGCGCCATCTTGTTGAAACCACATGTCAACTAAGTTCAGTTCTTCCATTTTTGGCAACAAAAAGTTTGTTAGCATCGAACGATAGCGATCGCCATTCACCGTAACGTTGCGTCCAACAGCATCTTTGAAAAAATACGGTCCAATGATTCCACCAGCGTACAAACCACACCAAACAGTGCATTTTTCGGGATGCATGGGCAGTTCTTGAACGGCTTCTGGTTGCTCTTCACTCCAAATGCGGCAATTTTGCTTATTTACGTAGCCATTCAACCAGAAATGAGCCTCATCGCTGAACAAAATTTGTCGATAAAAAAGCGGATTTTCTGCCAACTTTTCTAGGGCCCATTCACTGAAAATTCGACGTTGTGGCAGATCGTTCGGCTTCAGTTCTTGCAGGAGCTGTATTTTATACGGTTTTACACCAAGATCTTTGCGTAAAATCTTCCATGTCGTCGAATAACACAAACCCAATTGCTGCGAACGGCGACGAATCGACATTTCACGGTCTTCAGCAACACTCTCAGAAACAGACGCAATATTCTCTTCTGTACGCACTGTACGCATTCGTGTGGTTGGTTTAATGTCCAATAAAGTAAACTGAGTGCGAAACTTGGTCACAATCGCATTAATTGTTTGCTCACTTGGTCGATTATGTAGACCATAAATCGGACGTAAATCGCGAAACACTTTTCGAACCGAACACTGATTTTTGTAATATAATTCAATTATTTGCAAGCGTTGCTCGTTAGTAAGTCTATTCATTATGAAATGTCAAAGCATACTGAGCATCTTTCTCTTTGACACCTTGTCTGAAATCCCGCGTGATCTGTCAAATACTAATGCATGAAAATCCTAACCACAAAAAAATCACCCTTTATATGAAGAATGTCTAATGTGTGTATGACGTAGTATGACTAATGTTTTGTTTTGTTGTTGCTTTTCATACTTTTATGTATCGCGTCGATCGCGCTTACTATGCTTATTTGTATGCACGTAAAGAATGTATGTTATATGTGTTTCGATATACATATGCGATATCGTTTGCATTATCGTAGCGATTTTGTTTTTAATTGATTAGATTTTTTATTTATGATGATGGAATTGATATTTGGCATGGGTGAGGTTGTGAATATCACAACATATCTTTCTGCCGATGTGAAAAAATAAAATTCCTGAAGGGGATTTTATTTTTTTTGTTATGATAATATGGTATTGTCGAATTTTCTATTTATTAAATTATTATATGTAGTAATGAATAATGAATTGCTTATTGTATGGTTCATGCTTATGAGATTTTACATAATGTTTTTCTTTTTTTTTTAATAGATTTTTTATATAATTGCAACCAATTTTTTTATACTTTATTGTTTGGTTTTATTTTTTTTGTTTGGCTTGGTGGGCCTTTAATTTAAAATTAATAAATTCTTATGATAAAGTTTTTTTTTTTTTTTTTTTTTTTTTTTTTTTTTTTTTTTTTTTTTGCATGGATAACTTTAAAGATTTCTATTTACTTTGAAATGTACAAATGAATGATGAATTTCTTACTTTTAATTGATTTGATGAATTAATGTAATATATGAATTTTTTACTTTTGACTTATGTGAATGTATCTTCGTTTTAGCATGACAAAAATTGATTTGTAAGAAAAATGAATATCTTTAAATTATGTGTGCGGTTTTCCTGAAGGGAAATAATGAAAAAAACTTATAATCTATTTGTTTACAATTTTGTTTGTTAGTTTTTGGTTGATGATTTTGATGGTCCTTTGTTGATGAGCAGGTTATTTTTGATGATGGATTTGTATTGTGCATCGTGTTTTGTAATGACTGGTTTTGCTGGATGATGAATTTTTGTAATGATAAAGTCTGCTTCATTTATGTTGTGCTTCTTGATTAGTTTTGGTAAATTTTGTTTGATGGTGAATTTTGTGTTAAGCATCTTGGTTTGTAATGACAGTTTTTCCTTGAAGATTGGTTTTGTCTTGTGCATCGTGATTTTCGATAGATTTTCCTGGATGGTGAATTTCGTGTTGTGCATCGCGATTGTGTTAGTATATTTGCTTGACGGTGAAGTTTGTTAAACATCGTGATTTGTAATTGTAGATTTGTTTGAAAATGAATTTTTGTTAAGCATTGTGATTGGTAAATTTGCTTGAAGATGGAGATAAATGTTTGTTGTACATCGAGATTTGTATTTGAGGTGATGCATTTTTGTTGTGCATCTTGATTTGTAGTACTAGTTTTTGCTTGATAATGTATCGTGATTTGTATTGGTGGATTTGTACATCATGTAATGACTGGATTTGTTTGATGATGGTTTCGCGTTGTGCATCTTCGTTTTATAGTTTAAGTTCTGTTTTATGTTGAATTTGTGTTGTGTATCGAGATTTGTAATGACAGATTTTAGTTGATAGTCGATTGTTGATTGATTATTTGATAGTTGATTGTTGATGAGCTTGTTGTTTTCTGGATTCTGTGTGCTTGAGCTTTCATATTGATTGTTTTACTGGTCACGCTTCTTCCTTGTTGTTTCTTGATTTACTTTTGTTTTGTATTCGTGGCTTCGTATTGTCATTGGGATACTTAGAATGATTGTTTGAATTATGGTTTACTGGCGGGATGTTGATTTTGTTTGTTTTCAGCGGCTGGGCTCGTTTTATCCAATTGATGAGAGCGTCTGGGCTCGTTTTGTTTATTTGCTGATGAGCGTCTGAGCTCGTTTAGTTTATTTAATGAGTGTCTGGACTCTTTGTTTTGTTTCTTACATACTAGGTTGCGAGAGCTGGTCTCGGCTTTGTTTGAAGAGTGTCTGGACTCGTTTGATTTGCTTCTTATATACTAAGTTTGCGAGAGCTGGTCTCGTCTTTGTTTGATGAGTGTCTGGACTCGTTTGATTTGCTTCTTATATACTAAGTTTGCGAGAGCTGGTCTCGTCTTTGTTTGATGAGTGTCTGGACTCTTTGATTTGGTTGCTGAATGGCTGGACTCTTTGTATTCGATTGCTGAGTGACTGGACTCTTTGTATTTGATTGTTGAGTGGCTGGACTCTTTGTGTTTAATTGTTGAGTGGCTGGACTCTTTGTATTTAGTTGTTGAGTGACTGGACTCGTTTGTTTTCTTTTTTTTTTTTTGATGATCTGCTGCTTTTCTCCCATGTATGATGTTGTTCAATCATTGTTTTGATATTTGAATGAAGTTTTTTGTGTTTTGATTTGACGTGTATATTGTGTGTGTTTTACGTTGTATTTTCTTTGTATCCTTGTCTATTCTCTACTGCTTGAATCCGTAGTTACTGCTTGACGTTGTGTGCTCAACCATTTTCTTTTAAAATTGTTTTGACTGTTATATATTTTGTGTTATATGTTGTTTGATGCATTCGACTAATATTGGATGTTGTAATATATATTCTTTGATGGAGTTTATGGTATCTGTCTGATGTATTTGATGCTCTGTTTTGATTAAGTTTCGATGCGGTTTCGATGCTGTTTTCAATGCTGTATTCAATGTTGTTTAGTTACTGTTTTTTTTTGATATTGTTCGATGCTGTTTTGATGTTGTTTTCTATGCTGGTTCGATGCGGTTTTTTAAATTGTTTCGAAATAGTTGTAATGGAGTTTCGGTACTCGTTTTCTATGCTTGTCCGATGTGATTTTGATGCTCTTTCGTAGTAGTTTGTAACGGTGTTTCGATATTCGTTTTTGGTATACTTTTATTGATATTTTGGTGGTGGTTTTCGTTAATCTTCTGATGCTGGTTTGATGCTTGTTTTGATGTGGTTCTGTGTTTTCAAAGTGATTTTCGATGCTGTTTTGTGTGTTGTTTTGATGCTATTTTCATGCTGTTTTTGTTGTTATTTCGGTACTGCTCTTCATGCTGTGTTTTGATGCTGGTTGGACCTTCTTGTTGTTGTGGCTTATTTCTCCCTGTGTCATCGTTGTCAGATTTCGATTTGAATTTTTTCATTGTTTTTTTTTTTGTTGTTTAAAATGGGAAATTTTGAAAATTTTTTGGCTCATGGAGCTATTTTATTTCATAATGTCCGTATAGGGAGTATACTTATTTTATAGTTACGAGATTATGTTGAAATTAACGTTGTATACAATTTATATAGAGATGGGGAATAATGTGAATATTATTGAATGTTATGTGAATAGTGTTAGATAAAATGGTAGATGTCGATGATGTTGATTATAATTTTTAATGTTAAATATGAAATTTATTCGATAGGTTACTAGAAATAAATCATTAATTGGTTTTAGGGTATCAAGGTGAATTTGTGTTAAGTATACTAATAAATGTTAGGGTTGTAAATAAAATATTTGATGGTTTTCATTTAGAAATGATTAAATGGAAAGATTTTAATAAAATATATTCAATAGGTAATAATTTGAATGTTATTTAAATATTCTATCTTGAAGCCAGAAGTGTATAAATTTTGAACGTTTTAATAAAAGATGGTGGATTTTAGGAATTATATTAGGTTTTATCCGATGTAATCTTTTTTTTTTTTTACTACAGTGCCATTAAATATGTTGGCAATTGGTGTTTTGAAGATAAATTTAATTGATGAATGTTCTTGTGATTAAATGTGTTATGAGTGTGGGATTTTGTGTGAGGAATGTTGATTGGTAAAAAATGTATTAAAGGTGCAGGTGGGCACTATATTATATCGTTTGATGAATTTATGGATTTGTAAAATTTAATAATTAGATTCAAATATGTTCTTTTTGTTTTGATTGTGTGATTATTTTGGGTTTACTTAAGGTTCGATCTCTGCAGTTTTAAATTATATTAATTAACTGAGATCCTGTCTACAGCGCCAATTTATATTGTATTTTATTTATTGTATTGTTGTTTCGATTGAACCGTTTGTTATGTTATTTTTTGGTTCGTTCAATACAAGTTACAATATTTAGGTTGAAATGAATCAACCAATGAACTTTAGGAAACTAGAGTTGCAATAATTGGATTCGATATACGAGAGGGATCGTTGCTGAAGTGAATTTATTTAGAAGCGGATAAAACGGCGAGAAAGTGGATGGACTAAAGAGGCCTTATATGAAGTGAAAAAAGGGCAAAGAGGTGAAAAGTTCGGCGAGAATTGTTTCCTTGAGTAAAAGTTTTATTTATTATGGAGTACACCCTAGATGGGTGGATGGTTAGTAAGAGATAAAGATTTGTTGAAACGTGCCAACCTAGATTCATATACTGTGGTGTGAACCACTACTTCCTTGAACCTCCTCGCTTTGCCGTGCGAGGTAAAGAAGGGACAAGTCAACAAACCGGTGCCAGATTGTTAGTGGTTGGAATACTTACCAATTTTCTTGTTCCGTGATGGTGGTTCTCCTTTTCTTTTTTTTTCGCGCACAAATACTAAATACTGCCTATTTTTACTTTTATATTATTTATTTGTATGTTAGTTTACTTTTACAATATTTAAGATCACTTATGAATACTTTGATTTTCTTAAGTCGAACGCGGCTTCGGTGTATGACGATTAAAAATGAACTATTGGTAAAACTGAACTATGCTACTACCGTCGAGGTTAGACCTCTAAGGGTTCACGATTCAGTTCTACCATTTGACTGCGATTAACTGATTGTGTATTTTTTTCTGATTTTATTGAACAATTTTCGGTTCTTGTATACTAAATATTTGGTAGAGTTCTACCAACAATTCATTTTTTGGAAATTCGACAATTTTATTTAAAAAAGTATAATTTAGGACGCGTGTTTTTATATTTTTGAGTAGCTTTGCATTTCCAAATTAAAATTAAAAAAATGTATTTTGCAAGAATTATAAGTCGATGAACGATATTTATTTTTGAATACAACAAACAAAATGTATAACACATATAGGTCATGTATTTTGATACTATATGAAGAATGTCTAATGTGTGTATGACGTAGTATGACTAATGTTTTGTTTTGTTGTTGCTTTTCATACTTTTATGTATCGCGTCGATCGCGCTTACTATGCTTATTTGTATGCACGTAAAGAATGTATGTTATATGTGTTTCGATATACATATGCGATATCGTTTGCATTATCGTAGCGATTTTGTTTTTAATTGATTAGATTTTTTATTTATGATGATGGAATTGATATTTGGCATGGGTGAGGTTGTGAATATCACAACAGTACATTTACAGTAAATGCTCAAACTGTCTGGATACGCGCCCGACATCTCCGAATAAAAGCTCTTTTGAGAAGTCGCGCATAACGCCGTTGAGTAATTTTTGAAGCGGCTTCCTGGACACGGCTACGTATGTAACTCTTCTAAACTCCTTATCAGTTTAGAGTACACCTCTTCTTTTAGACAGCCTCAGTAAAAAAAAATCCAGCGGATTTAGGTCCGGGGAACGTGAAGGCCACAAAATGGGCCCCAGACGGCCAATCCATTTATCTGGATATGTGGAAATCAAATACGCCCGAACGTTTACTGCATAGTGCGCAGGACACCCATCATTCTGGAGCCAATGGGATTCTCTCATCTCCTAGGACACCTTTTCCAATAAATTTGGCAGATCATTTTGAAGAAAGTCCAAATAGCTTTGGCCAGATAAGTTCCCGGGCAGTTCAAATGGGCCAATTATCTTTCCGTTCAATATGCCGATTCAATAATTTATTTTGAATTTGTACTAGAATCTGTTTTCTCGCATTAGATGAGGATTCGAAAGTTGCCAGCTGTGAAGATTGTGTATGTTAAAGCATCCATCTCTATTCAGTGTTGATTCATCGCTCCATAGAATATTATTAAAGAATTGCGGATCTTGTTGCGGATTTTCTCAAGCATCTGTCGGCAAGAACACAATCTTGCTTAGTAGTCTCTTGGTTTCAGAGTTTGCACGCGTCTAATATGGTAGGGGCGGAACTTATTTTTTTTTTCAATGCACGGTGCACGTTCGATTTTGCGATTGCAGTGCGTCGTGCTATTGCTCTTGTAGAGGTAAACGGATCTCGCTCAATTTCCTCAAGCACCGTTTCTTCAGTGTCAATATTAGCGACTCTTCCAGTGCTAGTACCACCAACACCGCTGCCAGGTAATCTTCCTTCCGAGTAACAACCGTGGACTCTGATAAATACGCGATAATCCGGGTGACGCTCGTTTGGGTATCTTTCCCTATAAAGGGCTGCAACTGCATTTGTGTTACTTCTGCATTCACCAAAATATAATGCATGTTTGCGTATTCTTGTGACGTATACTGATTACGTGGCATTTTGATACACAAAAATCCGCCCAGATACAAGCCAGAAAAACGGAATAAACACATGCGATGTCGAACAAGTCGAGTGACGCATTAAATTAATGTTTAATAATGTTAATGTTTAATTATTTGCCGTTTAATACATTTTATGAACAAACGATGGGTAGTGCAGAGCACGCTTAGGTATAGCAAATATTAAGTTTATAAATCCCTTATTATCAGGTACAGTTTAAGACAAGAAATAATCCAATTTTTAAAATTTTGTTATTTAATCGAATTTATTCCTTCTGCATACTAATAGCAATAACCTCAAATCTACATTAGATAAAAGGATGTATTATATCATTTTAGAATCTGCATTAAACACGCATGTTTTTAAAATAGTTGGCCACTTAGGTTCTGAAAATTGAAGTTTAGATTTAGAGCTACTCATACTATTTACTGTATATCTATTAGTATAGTCCATTAAAAATATTATAACACCAAAAAACCGATGGATTTAATTTATTAAATTTTTTAAAATGGGCTTTTTTTTAAAAAAAATTATATATCTTAGATACTACTTGGGATATATTTTATTTGTATTTTATTTTGAGCGCCGTTAGCTCTACTATAAAGTGCTTCAGGCTTATCCATTCGTTCTGGGACACCCTGTATAATATGTTTCTATGCTCGTGTCTATGTGTGTGTGTGTAAAATAATTTTCATTGTGTTGAATGCTTGAGCGAAACTGATAGAAAAAAACAAAAAATAAAATTTACAAAATCTAGTAGGTATTGAAACAAAATGTAAAATTTATCACATTTGTTCAGGCGTTTATTTTCTACCAAACATCATTTTCATACTAATCGCGTAAAACACACGAAATCAGCAAATTTCTTTATCTAAAATATTTTTTTTACGCTAAACAATTTTGCACGTATATACGAAACGATAAAATGCGTGAGCGCAATGTTTAAAACATACAATTATTTTTGAAATAAAATTAAAAAGGAGTGAAGATTTTTTTCGTTTTGGTTGCCATAAAAAACGTTTTTTTAACAAAAATTATGGTAACACAACACAAATAGTCCGTCTATAATTTTGTCTCGTTCTAGTTTTACTGAGAAATTTTTTAGTTCCGTCATAAATAAAAAAGACAAAGATGAATTATGCAGTGTAAATCTCTTCATTGACACCAGCGCGCGTGTCTATCCTTTGAACCATAATAAAGATCGTTTTGAGTTTTTGTTGTTGTTCACGTAAAATTGAAGGTCGGCAATTGGTTTTTTTTATTCGTAAACACATGTGTCGACGAAGTGACGAAACGAAATAGAGAAATTATGTTATTGTTTTGTTATGGAGAGAAGGGAATTGAAGGAAGACGAACAAATATGTATAAAAAAATATTTTTGGTGTTTAGATCAACGAATGTAATTTTTTATTTTTTCCTATGAATGTATGTGATATAATAAACTTTTGTTTAGGACGTACACACATTCAAATATTTTTTCTTTTGAAAATGACGTAAAAGTTAAATACATGATGTATTTTAATTAAATAATTTAACAGACCAGAATGTTACAACAAATGATTTTGCATTCATTTCTGTAAAAAATAAATAAAAATAATTGGAGTGAATTAACAGACCAGTACCAAACAAAGTCTGGTGTTGGCCACAACATTTTCACCTCTCCATTTTTGTACAAAGTTTTCTGACATCAATGCACTTTGTATCAATAAGATTAGCAACACAGACGCAGGGGTTCATGCGTAATGTTTACAAAAAATTTCAACAAAAGTTTGCTTTACATAGTATAAAGGTTAGGAACATGAGACTAAGTAACCCGTATTATGGAATTTTACTGGAAAATAATAAAATGTCATTTTCATCCCAAGCTTCTGTTAATTGCTCGAATTTAAAAAAAATTATCGAATTACCTTACATTTAATTGTTTGACGATATTCTAGAAAGTTAAACAACAATCGTTAAATAATCCAAATATACTCATTTACTAAGTTTGGTTATGAAATGACCAGTTCAATTTGGTTTGAATTTATTCCGCAACTTAAAACAAAAAATCAACGATTCTATATCCAGCCAATCTCATTAGATTTTTCAATTCGAATTGAAATTAGTAAACAATTTCCATATTTCAGAACATCGCTTGAATAAGTGAAGTAATCGCACCTAAACCCACCAAGTTGAAATCATTCATTCGACAAAGTACTCGTAATGAGCAATAATTTAAGGGCGAAATTTACAGATATTAAACTTTCGTTACATAATTCAATCGTTGAACCGCTAAGAAGATTTATTTAATTTGGACGTATTCCAGTTCATATTTAAATCGTTAAAAAGGGCTACTAATGTATATTACATACTATAATTTGTTTGTCATATTAAGAACCAGCTATTTATTATCAATAGAATATTTTGAAGTACACGATCAATGTAAAATAATAAAGAACATAATAGGAATTTAAAATTTCGTTTTTCTGTTCATAATGTTTAAAGGGCGAGAGGAAAAATAATTTTGTGGAAACAACAACACATCATGTATTTTACTTTTACGTCATTTTCAAAAGAAAAAATATTTGAATGTGTGTACGTCCTAAATAAAAGTTTATTATATCACATACATTCATAGGAAAAAATAAAAAATTACATTCGTTGATCTAAACACCAAAAATATTTTTTATACATATTTGTTCGTCTTCCTTCAATTCCCTTCTCTACATAACCAAACAATACATAATTTCTCATAATTTTTCTGTTGGTCTATTAAAAAAAATAAAAAATTGTTCATTCCTTCCTATTTCATAACTTTGTCCTTCAAGTCTTACATAAAAATGTATGAGTAAATTGAAACAACAACGGTACCATGTCACATAATTATGACACATATATATAAATTAAAGAAAATGAGAGAAAGAGAATTTGTTTACTTTATGTTGTTTTGCAGTTGTTGTACTTCACGATCGTAATGTTAGTTCCAAAAAGTAATATACTGGATGCGTCGCTAGCCGCGTTTTGGATTAAATAATTCATTCTTGTTAGGTTATCTTTCTCTCTTTTATTTATGGTTCCGTGTATTAGCGAGTAATGCCGGAAAAATTTGGTTCCGTCGATTTCCGGCTTAATGGAGTTTCAGTTGTCCATTTATTATCACATAATTTGGTCACCTGGGCATCTATCGTATTATCAGAACATCTATCGGAAAAGTCTTTAAATATTTTGACATTCGAAATTTGTTTTGTTATGTTTTCGATTTAACTAATATGGCCTAAAATTGTTGCAGCCAACCTAATCACAAAAATAAAAAAATAATAGTGATGCGCGTCATGTCACTGTAAGCGATTTTATAGAAGAAAATTTCGTGGTGTATTTTTTGTTTTAGAATAAAATAAAGTTAATAAAAAAGTTATAATATTCGTTTTTAATACATATATTTATAAATAGGTTTTCTAATCTAAATAATTCGTGTTCAATTACGTGTGTGATTAAATTTTATGTATTGTTGAAATTGTATTTTGTACATTTCCTATATTAATTCGGGAACACTTCACACTCAAAAGTATAAGAAATAGTGATTTATCTATGTTTAATAAATAATATATTCGTGAGTTTTAATATAAGTTGCGATGTTTTGTAATATATATAAATAGATTATTTATATATATACTTCAAGTGTTCAAATAAGTGTTTTCGTAAGGTCGATGTAAAATAATTACAAATGGTCGGCCATATTTAAATTTATTCTCTTGTATTTTTATTTATTAAATGTACAGGAAAATTCATGTTTCATGCAAATGGTTCATTTTATTATGGATATTTAGTATAATTATTAAAAGGGGGAATTTTAAGGATATGTATTATAGTAGACGTTTTCTGGCGATATACGATCATCGGGTAGGCGGGTCACGCCTAACGTTTCTTTATTATGTCTTGTTTTAAGTGAAATCAGTGTGAAAATTTATTGTTGACATTTGTAATTATATTGTTGCATGCGCTCGACCTTCATTTCAATTTTTATTTTGCTTATCTAGAAAAATGTGAAATACATTCTTTACATATTAAGAATAGATACATATGTGTATCTATCTACATGTATGTATGGATAAATGTATATATCTAAGACATAATAATAATAAATCAGCCGGAAGGACTTAATAAAATATTAATCAATATAAAAAGGCATACAACCACACACGAGAGAGCGCATCTAGTCAGGTAAATAGTCGATAACTACCGCAAAATAATAATTATATTCTGTTAATTAAAATTCCAGGATTTTTGATGCCTTGAAAATGTTTCGAATTTTGTATATATTGTTGCTGGCAACACTTGTTTCATGCAACAATATAACAATACAATCAGCTAACCAATCCCATTCAACAAATTCAAGTAGTAATATAACTAGCAATACTATTACTCATCAAACTATTTTTGATGCCAAATTAAATCATTTAGTTGTTGATCGTAATACAGGACGTGTAAGTATAATTGTTGAATGCCATGAAAAGATAAATTAAATGTTGATTAAATAATTTTTTTTTTTAATAATATATAGGTCTTCGTAGGCGGAATAAACCGAATATATCAGTTATCACCCGATCTAGATATTGTGGTTACCGCAATTACCGGGCCCCAAAATGATTCATACGATTGTACATTACTGGAATGCCCATCGAATACCGTGAGGAAACTAACTCCGAATGTTAATAAAGTATTACTGATCGACTACAGCACAAGTCGATTAATTACGTGCGGTTCAATATATCAAGGTATTTGTACCGTACGTAATTTGCAAAATGTCAGTATTGTTGAACAAGAGGTTCAAGAGGCGGTTGTCGCAAATAATGAAAATGCATCAACGGTCGCGTTTGTTGCGCCTGGTCCACCAACTCCACCGGTAACCAATGTGATGTATATAGGTGTTACTTTTACGGGCAATTCACCATATCGTAGTGAGGTGCCGGCAGTGGCATCTCGTAGTCTCGAGAAAGATCGTATGTTCCAAATTGCATCATCGCATGTCACGACCGGAACCCGCATTTTCATTAACTCCTACGCCCGGGAATCATATTTAGTAAATTATGTGTATGGCTTTAGCTCAGAGAGGTTTTCATATTTTCTGACTACCCAACTAAAGCATAATACCCAGACTGTACCCAAAGAGTATATAACAAAATTAGTTAGAATATGTCAAGATGATTCGTATTACTATTCGTATACCGAGATACCCGTGGATTGTATATCAGAAGCCCAAGGCGGTAAAAAATATAATTTAATACGGGCTGCATATTTAGGACGGCCTGGTGCCGACCTAGCCGAAAATTTAAATATCACATTACTCGATGATGTATTATATGCAGTATTCTCCGAAGGGAAGAATGGAGTACACACAAATCGAACAGCTCTTTGTGTCTATTCGTTGAAAGCAATTCGCCGGAAATTTATGCAAAATATAAAAAATTGTTTTAATGGTGTTGGTCCGAGAGGTTTGGATTTTATATCTCCAAACATGGCATGTGTGTCAACTAAATTACAAACGATATCAGAAGATTTTTGCGGTCTTGATGTTAATTCGCCATTGGGTGGAGAGCAACCAATCATTGCAGCTCCTGTTCTACTGTTCAAGGCACATCTAACGGCAGTGGCCGCAACACAAACCAGTTTTTATACGGTAGTGTTTATAGGTACAAATGACGGGCATCTTAAAAAGGTCGTTGTCGAGTCTGGTAGTACGGCTATAGAATACGCGGATATAGCGATCGATGAAGGATCTGCAGTCATGTCCGATATGCATTTTGATACATCAAAAATGCATTTATACGTGATGACAAAAAATAAAGTGTCTAAGGTTAAAGTGCATGATTGTACGGTTTATAAAACATGCAGCGAATGCCTAGGAGCCAAAGATCCGTACTGTGGGTGGTGCTCACTTGAAAATAAATGCAGTCTCAAGACAAGCTGCCAAGACGATTCAAACGATCCACTATTTTGGGTTAGTTATAAAATGGGAAAATGTACTACAATCACAAGTGTAATACCACATCAACTACAACGCACAACAGCTCGAACGCTAGAACTGCTCATTGACCATCTTCCCGCCTTAAAAGAAAATCTAGTATGTGCATTCACCACCCAAGACAAAATGATAGTTACAAATGCGACTCGCAAACGATATGGTGTAAATTGTACAACACCACGGACTGATCTCCTACCACAAATCGCACCAGGGAAACATCACTTTACAGCTAAGTTATCAGTTCGTACTGCAACAGGGCCTGATTTAGTCACCACGGATTTTACATTTTTCGATTGCAGCACTCATTTATCATGCACACAATGTGTATCATCACAATTTCCATGCGATTGGTGTCTAGAAGCGCATCGATGTACGCATGATACTGCAGAAAATTGTCGAAATGATATCCTTGTCACGGGAATCAGTCGGATTGGACCATCGTATCGCTCAGGACCCGGCTTCTGCCCGACCATAAACGCAACTGGTGATGGAAGTGAAATATTTGTCGCGGCCGGATTGAAAAAGTCGATTAAAGTCAAGGTACATTTAATCGGACAATATCTAATGCAAACTCGATTTTTATGCCAATTTAATATAGAGGGCCGAGTATCTAGTGTTAATGCACAGCTACTTGGGGACACAATATACTGTGATGCAATGGAATTTGTATATACATCGAGATCACCGAATCTAACTGCAACATTTGCGGTTATTTGGGGTGGATCGAAACCGCTTGACAATCCACATAACATTCATGTCCGGATATACCGGTGTCGAGAAATGTCGGACAGTTGTGGAATGTGCTTAGCTTTACCAGAAAAATATAATTGTGGATGGTGTTCTTCTTCTAACGCGTGCGAGGTGGAGGAGCAATGCAGCAAACAAACAGAGGGTAAAAATGACTGGTTAAATCGAATGCAAACATGCCCAAATCCGGAAATACATTCATTCGATCCGAAGACGGGACCATGGGAAGGCGGGACCAATATAACGATCCGCGGAATTAATTTAGGGAAGAACTTCAGTGATATCTATAAAGGCGTAAAAATTGCTGGGATTACATGTATGCCATTCGAACATCTTTACATTGATACTAAACAAATTGTGTGCAATGTGGACGGACCAGGGGTAGAATCATATCGATCAGGCAGGATCGTAGTGCAAATTTCGGATTATCGTGGCGAATCCAACACCGATTTTGAATTTGTCGATCCCAAAATAGATGATTTTTTGCCTAAATTTGGCCCCGTCTCCGGAGGAACTCAAATAAAAATTGTTGGTAAATATTTAAACGCCGGGTCTCGCATTCAGGCTTTTATTGATGAATTGCCCTGTGAAATATTAAGCACTGACGAAAATCAAGCATTGTGCCGCACAAGTCCAGCTAATGTTCAACACAAAGGAAAACTCAAAATGAAGTTTGATGGTGGAACCAGAGAATTTAATGGCGGCGTTTTTGAATACGTTGATGATCCGACTATCGAATATGCAACATCCGGGCCAGTTGGCCCGTTTAAAGTACCTAAGGGAATTCCAGCTGGTGGTATAAAAATCACTGTAATCGGAAATCATTTTCTATCGATACAAAATCCTAAAATGTATGTCTATTACCAGGAAAAAGTGTTCCTCAGTCAGTGTGATATATTTTCTAACACTGAAATGTATTGTGATTCACCGATCATTGAAGCAGATAATAAACTCCTCGATGCCGATCATCCTAAGCAGTTAGAATATGGCTTTCAAATGGACGATGTGATCGGAGTACAAAATCTCTCAATGAGGAATCTAAATCATTTTGAATTGTATCCAAATCCCGAATATTACGAATTTGAAGAAAATGTAAAATATTTTAAAAGTGAATACCTTACGATCAATGGTAAAAATTTGGATCGAGCCTGCAAAGAGAGTGATGTCATCGTAATGATCGGTAATAAAATTTGCAATATCACTTCATTATCTCGACAGCAATTAACATGTAGACCACCAATAGAGGCATCTGACGAAAATGAAGCACCCGAAGTTATTGTGAAAGTCGGAAGCAATTCTTTGCCTTTTCCGATCGGAATACTAAGTTACGCAACTCCAAATCCACTCCACGGATTAAGTCGTAAAGCTATGATAGGTTTGGCTGTAGGTGGATCAATCCTTCTGGTGATTTTTATTGCGCTATTGATTGCGTATCGTAAAAAAACGAGCGAAAGTAATCGTGTACTTAAAAACATGCAAGAACAAATGGATATCCTAGAACTACGAGTTGCGGCGGAATGTAAAGAAGCCTTTGCCGAATTACAAACCGAAATGACAGATCTAACTGGTGATCTGACTTCCGGTGGTATACCATTCCTGGATTATCGGACATATGCTATGAAAATTTTGTTCCCTAATCACGAAGATCACGTAGTTCTACAGTGGGAACGTCCAGAACTGCTACGGAAAGAAAAAGGCCTGCGACTATTTGGTCAGCTTATAATGAATAAAACATTTTTACTGCTGTTTATCCGAACGCTGGAGTCCAATCGATATTTTTCAATGCGAGAACGTGTAAATGTTGCATCGTTAATAATGGTTACACTACAATCAAAACTCGAGTATTGTACCGATATTCTTAAAACGTTACTGGCCGAACTGATAGAAAAATGTATCGATGGAAAAAGTCATCCGAAGCTATTACTTCGGCGCACGGAAAGTGTAGCGGAAAAAATGCTCTCTGCTTGGTTTACATTCTTGTTGTACAAATTTTTAAAAGAATGTGCCGGCGAACCGCTTTATATGTTATTCCGGGCTGTTAAGGGTCAGGTGGACAAAGGTCCAGTAGACGCGATAACACATGAAGCTCGTTACTCCTTAAGTGAAGAAAAATTAATTCGGCAATTAATTGAATTTAAATTAATGACGGTGTACGCTTCAATTACTCAACAACCAATCTTCTGTAACAATATCGAAATGCCGACAAATACCGAAAATGTGCCCGTTAAAGTACTCGACTGTGATACCATATCACAGGTAAAAGAAAAGTGTTTGGATACAATATATCGAAATACGCCATGGATGCAACGGCCGCGTCGTGATGACCTAGATTTAGAATGGCGCACCGGTACATCAGGTCGCGTAATCTTATACGATGAAGACTCCACCTCAAAATTAGAAAGTGAATGGAAGAAATTAAACACTCTGCATCATTATCGAGTCCCTGATGGTGCGTGTCTAAGTCTCGTACCCAAACAAAGTTCCATTTATAATTTGTCAATCTTATCCGAAAAGAATGACAAGACTCATAAATACGAAACACTTAATCTATCGAAATATACATCATCAAGTCCACCATTTAGTCGTGCCGGTAGTCCTCTTAATACGGATAGTCAAGAAAATGGGATAAAGTATTGGCATTTAGTTAAACATCACGACACCGATATACAAAAGGAGGGCGAACGGGTTAATAAAATGGTGTCGGAAATTTATTTAACTCGCCTTCTGGCGACCAAAGGTACGCTACAAAAATTTGTTGACGATCTGTTCGAAACAATATTTAGTACAGCACATCGTGGTTCCGCACTCCCATTAGCTATAAAATATATGTTTGATTTTCTCGATGATCAAGCTTTACTACATGGCATTACAGATCCAGAGGTAGTTCACACATGGAAAAGTAATAGTTTGCCATTAAGGTATGTAAATTATTAATTCACCGATTAACCCAAATTCTAATTCAGGTTTCGTTATTTTCTTATTGTTTTAACAGATTTTGGGTGAACTTAATTAAAAATCCTAATTTTGTGTTTGACATACATAAATCAAATATTGTTGATTCGTGTTTATCGGTAGTTGCTCAAACATTTATGGATTCGTGTTCGACTTCAGATCATAGGCTAGGTAAGCAATATTTTTCATTTATTTTTTAAAAAAGTGTAAAACTAACAATGGAATTCACGAATATTTTATTAAATTGTTGTCATTTGTCATCCTCATTTCAAAAAATTTAGGAGGATAATGTAAAAGCAAGCAAATTGATTGAGGGGCTATTTTTTTTTTGTTAACATATTTGAAAATTCCTTATAGCAGGAATTATGAAAAAATATTTAAAGTTTACAAACATTTTATTATTATTTTAACCTTGGTTCTTAGTACCTTTAAATTGAAACTGGATTCATTCATAAATAATGTCAAATTGAGCATTGTAGGTACCGGCTACGCAATATTTATTGCGAGCAATTGAAATGTAAAAGATGCCTGTCCTTGAGGGCTAACATCCGGTCTTCGATACAACATGTAAATAGGAGTAAAATATTTTGGTCGTGTTGCGGGCTAATTACGCAGTCATAGTTCATTGTTACTGTCAGAGCTCATGTAACAAACGCTCAGAAATATACTCGTGTAATGTATTTAACCGAAACCCCTCCACTTTACCACACTATTCGCAATTTAAATCCTTACGAACTCGCAAACAAGTGCTTGTTCAGAGTATGAATGCCCAACGAGAATGCACAGTAAAGTTCTCATAACGCTAATGTGGTATAGAATAAGTCACTCCTAGATGTTTAAATCGACAAGATATTTTATAACCGACAGATGGAAAGTTTTTCCCACTATGTTCGATGTAGGAAGTATTTTTGATCCTTTTTAAAGTACGACGCCATCGAAAATGAAAAAAAATATATTTGTTTTCAAATTAATTTATAATTTTATTTAGTTATTATTTGTAATAAAATTGGAGTGAATTGGAGTGTCTTTATAACAAGTGCTTAATGATTTGATATTGACTTGTATAGGATAATCACTATGTACATAAGGTGTGCAAATATATAAGGATTCCCAACGACGCAAAAGATGAGTTTCCGAATTTGTTTTAATTTTTATTTATTAATTTTTTTTACCCACACACATATCAAATATTTCCCGCAGCTTGTGTTATGTTATTATATGCGTCCACACGGGATATAATGATAACGGTATCAAACTTCGTTTCTTTCCCCTAACCGATTGTTTGCGACGCAATAAAACCAAACCGCTTTTATAAGTAAAGGGGAAGAAAACGAAGTTTGATATCGGTATCATGATATCCCGTGTAGACGAATAGATTTATGATCATGCTGGGGGAGCGGACCATGATTTCATCACAATCGATCATAATATTAAAATATTCTCTTCTCACAATGTGTTACTGTACTCGATCCATATTCTTATTCTAAACTTCGTATGTAATATTTTGTTTTATTATTTATGAGTTATACATACATGTAACTCATCCACAAGAATATCGTAGCAAAATTCTGCAAATTTATCTCTTTGTTTCGTTCCGAACGAGATGAATATTTATTCGTTGTATGTTTAATTTTAGCGTTAATCTAGATAAGCAGAGAGTATATTCCCACAATTTTTAGGAAATAATTTTATGTAGTTGTAAGTGCTAATCCCGTAAGAAGAAACGAGAAGAAAAATATAATTATTTAGGTATAAATATTCAATCGAAATACCCTCATCTGCAAGGTGAGTCGAAGGAAAATACTCAACGGAAACATTCCAATTAACTTTCTTACTTTACTTAATATGTATAACAATTATTTATTGACACGGAAATTTTGAAATGGTAATTGTACATTTGTGACTGAAACATTTGTGGAGAAACATCAGTTCGTTCAAGTAGTTTTTCTCATTAGTTAGAAGATTTAACAAATCTTTATCCTGTAATATTTGAGAACCTCGTATGTTCAGGATTCCTAGTCAGCTCGGACACCGAAGCGTGGCTTATATAGCAGATTTCCTTGAATAATTAGGTGATAATCGAATGCAGTAGTAAAGGGTGTTTTTTAGAGTTTCACAATTTCAAATTAAAATAGAACAAAGAAAAATATTTTGAATACCAGTGAACATTAATGCTTGAATATGACTTCGGCCATGTGGCCACCGCGGCTGGCGCGTACATGACATAATCTGGAGGTCCAATTTTCGATCACCTCGCAACAATTGTGGCCGTATCTCGCTAATACTCGCCGAATGTTGTGTTCCAAGTGTTCAATCGTCTCTGGTTTTTATCGGCGTAGACAAGTGGCTTAACATATATCCAAAGAAAATAATGGAGTTAGATCACACTCGGTGGCCAATTAACAGGACTATTACGTGAAATTAGTCTTTCATCAAATGTTTCTTTGCGTAAATTAATTGTGTCTCGCGCTATGTGGCATGTGGCACGGTCCTGTTGGAACCACATATAAGCAAGATTTATGCCAGTCAATTAGGGTACAAAAAAATTAGAAATCATGTCTCTATACCGTGCACCGCTGACTATAACATTCCGTCCAACATCGTTTTTGAAAACATGGACCAATGATTCCGCCGGCTCATAAAGCGCACCAAACTGACTTTCTCTGGATGTAATGGTGTTTCGGCAAAGGCTTGTGGATTATCTTCTCTCCAAATCCGACAATTCTGTTTATTGACGTACCCATTCAACCAAAAATGAGCTTCATCGCTGAACAAAATTTTGTTTGGAAAATCAATATCAATTTGTGCTTCAGCCCTTGACCGAATGGGTGGGATGAACGTGTGCGATGGCCGAATGGCTTTAATTCCTGCACAAATTGAATTTTATAACCACGTAATCCAAGATCCTTAGATAAAATCTTCCATAAAGTGGATGGATACATCTCCAATTGCTCAGAACGAATTGAATGATTTGGGACTTCCTCAACGCTACGCTATACAGCGTCGATCGCTTGTTCGGTGCGCACTGTTTGACGTCTTACTGGAAGCGTATTATCATTTAGAGTATACGTGGTGCAAAAACGATCCATAGTTTACCGAATTACCCGCTCTGGTGGACGATTATGGCGACCGTAAAATAGACGTAATGCACGATGAGTTTGGCGAACAGAATCATTATTTTGATTAAAAAAATCAACAATTTGCAAGCGTTGCTCTGGCATGAGTATTCATTATGAAATGGCAAATCAAATGTCCGCTGTCAAATCGGTTGTCAAATAAAATAGTGTTGTCAAGATGTGAACCTCTAAATAAACACCCTTTACTAATATGCATGTGCTCAAAAAATTCAGTTGCTGCGTTGTTCGGTAAAATGTGTCAACATTCAGACATGGGCGTGCTTTGCATAAATTATATTATATCTGACCAACCTAACAGATGATGTTGTAAACATCATTTAAAGCACGACGCCATCAAGCAATCAATGGTTATTAAAATAGTTTAATTATCTAATGCAATGCATATTGAATGACTCTTACAGTCGACTGCAATCACTTAGGCAACTGATTTCAGTATTGCATAAATTTAAAAAAGACTGGCGTAATTTCCAATGTAATATATAATACCAGTGGTTTCCTGTTAGTCCTAGTTTCAACTCCAGGCCACCACACAAAGGCGACAAACAAAACGTGGTGTCTGAATATCGAGACGTACAACCAATATTTTGATAAACTCCGTGATTTTCCATATTTATGTTTAAATTCTCGTCTTCTCGTGGAACGAAATATTTAGTACGAATCGCTGACGGTAATACAGGATAGGAGAACTCTTCCAAACACTTGCACTAGTTGTAGTGCTACTCAAGTTACTGGTTTCTTAGAACTAAGCATCACCATCTTGCAATTATAAAATCTTACTGCTGTCGATCTCATAGCATTAAAGGATGCATTATCAAATATGCTTGAGGGGCATATTTACAAGAATGCTTCCAGAATAAATTATATGTTTTCAGTGGTATTTAATTCATCCAACGACTTCACGAACCGCTCTACCAACCTTTTTGTAAGCAAGTTTTCTGTGTCGTTGATCTTAGAGCGTTATATAAAAGAGATGCTACCACATTGCGTTTCTGAATTCGATTCTCCCCGCTGACTAAAAAAATATATCAAGTTATAAAAACTGCACCGACACACGTTAAAAATAATTGTACAATTCACTCGAAACATTTAAGTATCATTTAGGAAGGACTCATTTCTTGGTTTCCATTATTAAGTTAATTACCTTTATTTTCCTCAACGTTCTGGCATTTATATACATCTTCGCAAAATGAATATCAAAAAATACATTTTTGATATTCTTTTTGGGAGGATGTATATAAATGACAGAACTTCGAATTTTCAGTTTTTATATTTTTAATTCTCATTAACTCGCACCTTACACGTTTGTTTCTTGGAACTGCCCAACTCACTGGTAGACCAAGGCATACCAGTTCTTTTGGGTTTACTAAGAGAACAGCTCCTATCAGAACGGAGCTATTTATTGCGAAAGTCCTCAGTAAGATTTCTGGCATTTGGCAAAACAGTATTGAGTTTCCGCTTGGAAGGTGATGTTTTCGGTACAGGACCTCAATTATTCGCACGGAGATATTCTGTTTGAGTTCTGCTAGTGTTACTAGCTGAACATTTTTCATGTAGCTTTCGTTTTTCAATCATTTTGTGCTCTTGGTAGTCTTTTTCCAATTGCATTTTCCGCTGCGACAGTTATGGCTTATTGGTGATCTAATAATATCCGCATGTTGTTCGAACATGAGAAAGCCGATTCAAAATTGTTACATATGTTATGTTCACGAGGTTACTTATTTGAATAAGTATTCACAAAAAAATTTGCGAAACTATCCTGGCTCAAAGAAATTTTGTGTTTTGAATCTTGTGATCTAGAAACATAATTTATGTTGTTGCTAAGCATTAAATGAATATATTCTAAAGATAAATCTAAGAATATTGCTTGGGTAGCCAAAAAATTCAGTTTCTTTTATGCAAAATAATAACACCCGAAATTAGTGAATGCATGCATTTGTATTAATGTTTCTAAAATAATTCGCGACTAAAGAAACATTTAGTTGTAATTTAGAGTTCTACAAAATGAAAATATTTTACTATAAATGTTTCATGGAATAATTATAGTTCAACCCATTAACTTTCAGAAAAGCTAACTATTTGTCTGCAACACTAAAAATTTCGTATTTCATTTGTGATAAAATTTATAATTAAATAAAACACGCTGCATTATATAATGAATATATTTCAATGTTTTATATTACACTTCTGTTTCTTTGTACAGTCCAAAGCGATCTACTTATAAAGGGTGTTTTTTTAAGAGGTTGCCGATTTTTTTTTTGAATAAAACACATATAAAATTATGAAATGACCAAAATTTTTTTTTATTTGGTAGATAATTTTTTGGCATTTAACATTTAAACACAATTTCTGGCATATGGCTACCACGACTATTTTTCACAAATGTCATTCTGGAGGTCCAATTTTCCAGCACTTTTTCAAGCATTTGAGGGCGTATGTCAGCAATGACACGTTGAATATTGGTTTCCAAAGCGTCAATCGATTGAGGTTTATCCACATAAACCAATGACTTCACGTATCCCCACAAAAAGTAATCGAGTGGCGTCAAATCGCACGAACGCGGAGGCCAATTCACCGGACCATTTCTCGAAATAATGTTGTCGTTGAAAGTTTCTTTCAATAAGTCGATTGTTTCACGTGCTGTATGGCAAGTGGCACCATCTTGTTGAAACCACATTTCATTCATATCCATATCTTCAAGATTTGACAACAAAAACTCATTTAACATGGTTCTGTATCGATTTCCATTCACGGTAACGCGTCGTCCTTCCTCATTTTTAAAGAAATATGGACCGATGATCCCACCAGCCCATAGACCGCACCAAACAGTACATTTATCAGGATGCATTGGTAATTCTAGAACGGCGTGTGGATTATCTTTGCTCCAAATGCGACAATTTTGTTTGTTGACGTATCCATTTAACCAAAAATGCGCCTCATCACTGAAGAGAATTTTACGGTAAAAAAATGGATCTTCGTTCAATTGATTTAACGACCAATCACTGAATTCACGGCGCAAACGATGGTCGTGTGGCTTTAATTCTTGCACCAATTGAATTTTGTATGGCACCAAACCCAAATCTTTACGTAAAATTTTCCATAAAGTCGATGGACAAAGTCCAATTTGCTGAGCACGACGACGAATCGATAAATTGTCGTTTTCTTCGACACTGGCCTCAACGACAGCAATATTTTCTTCTGTACGAACTCTTCTCATTCTTGTCGGTGGCTTGGCATCCAAAAGAGTGAATGTAGACCGAAATTTGGTAATTACGTTCTTTATGGTGGTCTCTGACGGACGATTATGTGCACCATAAAATTCACGAAGTGCTCTATAAACATTTTTAATTGAACACTGATTTTGAAAATAAATTTCCACGATTTGAAAACGTTGTTCTGGAGTTAACCTATTCATAATGATTTGCCAAACAATACTGAGTAGAAATGCCACTTTGAGCTGTCAAAACAACTGTCATAAAATAAAACGACATCTATCGGAAAAACAAACCTCCTAAAAAAACACCCTTTATAAAACAAAACAAGAAAAACACAAGAGACATAAAAGACCAAATACAACTTGTTCCCTATCTACCGTGATATGTTAGATTGTGAATCACATTATTCAACAGCCCTCCTCAATCTAACAATCCTAACTCTTTTCTTAAATACAATAAACTGCTTGCAATTCAAACTCTTCGTCATGATATCAGCTACTTGTGAATTTGATGGAATATATTTTACAACAATTTCTCCATCTCCAATTACTTCTCAAACAAAGTTTTGTTTAACATCAATGTGCTTCATACGCTTATGATCGCTCAGCTCTTCAGCAATTTTTATGCATGACTGATTGTCTTTATAAATCATGATCGGATCAAAATTACAATAACCCAATTCCGTTAATAAAAGTCGTAACCACACTGCCTCACACGCCGCCCGACTCAATGCCACATATTCTGCCTCTGTCGATAAACTAACCGTTATTTGCTTCCTTGAAGTCCATGACACCGTTGAATCAATCACTTTGAAAACGAATCCGCTCGTTGACTTTCGATCATGACTATCACCTGCCCAATCCACATCCGCAAAAGCTTGAAGCACTTGGTTGTGCGTTGAATGGTTGTGCGTTGAGTACTATCTCTTTTTAGATTGAGATTCACTTCCATAGGTGTTGAAATTTGCTTGCATTCTTCCATCCTAAACTTCCTTAGCACATTAAGCAGATACTGCTTTTGACTCAACTTCATAATTCCATTTTTCTTATCACGTTCTACATTGAATCCCAGAAAATATTTCAATTCATTCATGTTTGTCATTTCAAACTCGTTTGATAATTTCTCCTTCACCAAGCAAATGAAATTATTTGCACTGTTACAAATTAGAATGAGGTAAGAACAATAAAAGAATTTTATTTCATCTGACGATTTTTCATATAAACGCGAATCCGAGTTCGTTCGTCCAAACCCCAATCTAACAATGAAATCATGGAAACGCTCATTCCAAATTCTCGGCGCTTGCTTCAATCCGTACAAAGCTTTGTTCAATCTACATACCAGTCTCCTATCCGAATAACCCTCCGGTTGATTCATAAATATTTTCTCTTTCAAATATTTCCTCGTTCAAGAAATCCGTTTTTACATCCATTTGATGAATCAACAATTCTTCCTGATTCGCAACTGCAAGCAAAACACGTAACGTACTCAACTTAGCAACTGGGGCATAAGTTTCATTGTAATCGAAATCAATTTTCTGTGAAAACCCCTTTGCCACAAGTCTAGCTTTGTATTTATCAATACCACCATTTTCATTGGTTTTTATTTTGAATACCCATTTGTATTGTATTGCGCGCCGATCACTTGGTAATTCTGTCAATGTCCAGGCATTGTTCTTCTTCAATAATGTTAGTTGGTATGATATGATAGAGGCGTACAGGCCAGCCATAACGGCGATCCTAGGTACGTTACCATAATACTGAAATATCAACAATCAAATAACCTATTATATCTGAATGCGAATAATATTTCAGCATCATGCGGGCCCAGGCCCTGCCTGCATCCTTAACAGATAAGGTTAATTAGGAAAGGATGTTAGTCACAGAAACAACTAGGGCGAACCACAGCAAAGTCATTTTCTAACTACTTAAATATATTAAAATGTTAGTTTCAATTATATTCACGCTCTAGATTAGATTTTGTTAGTTTATTAATTTAGGTTAGTTGTGGTTGAGGTAAAGGATACTAATGTTCATCATATGTAATCGGCATCAGTCATAATAGACTGGTTAAGTTATTTATTTCCCATCTACGGGTCATCTCATCATATACTGCTTGTATTTTTCCCTATCTTCCCATCCAACACCATCTAACCGAGGGACTTCACGTTCGTAATGACTCGGCAGTATTATCATACATATGATGACCTAAATATTCCGTTGATATTGTAAAAAAAATTAAATTCGGTATTGTCATTCAGCTACCTATATTTAAATTCATCCAACTAAAAGCAGGGTTAATTTATATCTAACGTTCACATAACTTCACTAAAACATAACCTGAATTCAACCAGAAAGATCGTCGAAAAACAACATTCCATAGCAAAAAGTCTTTGGATCGTTAACATATTTGATTGTATTAAATTTATGCTCAAAGCGTATGTAATTAAATAGACCCCCTGATCAAGAATGAAGCAATCACAATCTTCCCTGGCCTTCCGGTATGTTCAAAATTATTTTTTTAATAATAATAAAAATAAATTGAATTATATTTGCCGACAACTTTATTGTTTTAAGTCTGGACTTTCGACAAAATTTCAATTTATAGAATTGTTTAAAGTAAGGAACGAAAAATTATTAAAATATTAAAATAACTATAAATAAAAACAATCAATTATTTGATTGATTGATTGATCAGAATGTACGGCCAAGACTACGCAGGGATCATGGATACCCCGGACCCACCGTACCACATTCTGCAGATGCGGAGGAGAAACCAACCCCCAGTCACCCAAGCATAAACTCTGCTCATCCACCCTCAATCCTGACAAACTGCTTTCACTCTCAAATCAATCCTCATTCAGAACTTCACCATTACCCACTATGACGTCTCTCATAGTCCCTCAAAATTTCTATATATGCACGTAAAGTGGATGACCTCGAGAAGAAAAACGAACGAAACCCCCATTCTTCAAGCATACGACAATCACGCTCTACAGTCTTTATACGAGATTACCAAATCAAAGGCATCACCGCTGAAAATGGTAAATAAACGAAAATTACCCCAAAATACAAAACAATTATCCTAAACCGAAGATAAATAAAGTTCACGCTTAGGAGAATGTAAATCTATCTCTTCACCGCATCTACAAAAAACAAACTAATAAAATCATAAAAAAATATTCAAAAAATCCATATCATCCGTACGACTGTGCGTTTATACTCGCGGAAACCAGCGCGGCACCTACATATCACACTCGCTCCCGCAGGTATATATTCATATCTGCGCAGCGAGTGCGACATACCAGCAAGTATAAACGCACAGTGAAAGCTCTTTCTCGTGTCTACGCTTTATATACATATGTATATACAAAGTCCATACATGGCGAGACGGCCGAAAACGCATATATAGGCATAGGTTCATCGATTATTATATATTCATTCTTGTACCATACACAAATTATATAACTATACAATATGTATAACTTTTCAGTTCACTAATTAAATTCACACAAATTATTATTGACATTATTATTTATTTGTCAACACATATATGTATATTATTAATTTATTCGTTAATTTAAACTGATTTGAATTAAAATATTAATTTATTTAAAGGAGAGAGACAAAAACACGTCTCTCCTCTACGACGATCAATCGCCGACCGTTCTTCTTCAATGATGTTAGTTCTTCATAAATTGCATTTTGCCATTGGGGCTAATCGCTACGTGCTTTTGCCAATGTTTTCGGATCATTTGCTACATAATTTTCCGTGTTTAAAGCAAAGTTTAGATTTGAAGACAAATCGTAGTTTTGAACCCATTCCGGTTGTCTCCGAATTCTCGAACCTCTTCACATTTCCACATTTGTTTTCAATTCACCATCATCTTCCTCGACATGGTGTGGCAATGAACGCAATGAAATTCCGATATAAATGCTTTAAATGTGGAAAGATTGGTCACAAGAAATCAGAATGCATCGTTAACATAAAACCCATTAACAATAGAACGCACATTTAGTCAACTGTTACGAATGATGAAATTTCATTTTGTGTGGCAACGATAGAAGAAAATAAGATTGACAACAGTGTACGTGGTGTATGGATTCTGGAGCAACAGATCATATGATAAGTGATGCAAGTGTTTTTGATGATTATCATGATTTGATTGATCCAATTAAAATCGCTATTGCAAAGAACGGTGTTTTATTAACTGCATTAAAAGTCGGTAATATTACTGGAACTGTAATTGCAAATGGATTAGAAATGTCACGTATAATTAAAGATGTATTGTTCGTAAAGGATGTGAAATGTAATCTATTGTCAATCAGAAAATTGGAGGAAAACTGAATGAGGGTTGTATTTGCAAACAGTCAAGTGTGCGTGTATCGTCAAGGAAAACTCATTGCGGTTGGAAAAAGAATTAATAAATTATACGAGTTGGAATTTAGAGTCAAATTTCAAAAGTATGCTGGAATTTGCGGTTTTGAAGAAAATATGGACATTTGACGTCGTAGAATGGGACATTTGAACGCGAACGATCTGATAAAGCTCATAAATGGAAATATGGTGGAAGGAATCTTAGGGATTAAAAATATAAAAATTTTGTGAACCTAGTCTTGGTGGAAAACACAAGAAAACCTTCTTACAAATAATGGAAAATCGTTCAAGTAGGCCATTGTAGTTGGTACATAGCGATGCATGTGGACCATTAAATCCAGAATCATGGTCTAAAGAAAAATATTTCGTATCATTTATAGATGATTATACTCACTTTGTTGTGATATACATAATAAAAAATAAAAATGAAGTATTTGATATGTTTCAAAAATATGCTGCAACGGCGGGTATGGCCTATTTTGGCGGTGAAACAAAATTTTCGAAACTTAGGGTGGACAATGGTGGTGAATACTCATCAGAAAAGTTTAAAGAATATTGTTCACAATTGGGAATTCAAATCGAGTATACAGTGTCGCATACACCGGAACTGAATCGTGTTGCGGAAAGATTAAACAGAACAATTATAGAAAAGGCAAGGACAATGATATGTGATGCAAAATTGGATAAGAAATTTTGGAGCGAGGCCAGGCCGTCTTAACTTCTGCATATTTACTTAATAGAAGTCCGACGCGCGCGTTAAAAGGTGATCGTGATTGTTGCACACCAGCCGAATTATGGTACGGAAATAAACCAAACCTATCAAAAATAAAAATGTTCGGTTGTGTGGCATACGTTCATATTCCGAAGCAGTGTAGGAGAAAATTGGATGAAAAATCAGCTCGCAATATTATGATGGGATATGCAATCAACGGATATAGACTGTGGAATCCAATTCAAAGAAAAATTATTACGGCTAGGGACGTTGTGTTTAGGGAAGATATACAGCGTATAGTTGACAATCGGGAAACCAAGGATGAAGAATCCGAGAAAGGGAATGAACCGGAAAATGATGACTCATCAAATGAAAATTTGTGCAACGAATCAAATGGTGTGTGTATTAATTGGTTTTATGTTAACAGTGCATTCTAATTTCTTGTGATCAATATTTAAATTATTTTGATCCATTGTTTCCAAAGCAGTCACCAAAGAATCATACGAACTAGGCAATGTTAACAACAAGTAACATACGACGTCAATGTCTTCTATCGAAGCTAGTGGTGGTTTTCCATTTCATCATTTTCACTCAATCCAACATCAATCCAATTGTCCAGCCACACTTTTCCGTTCGAAAATGGCTACCAAAGCGTCAAAAATTTCTTTCGTTCGATTTTTGTCCTTAACATACTCTAAGTGACTATCAGCAATATACTGAATCAAAATTGATTTGCACTTTCGCTCATTTTTAGTATGAATTTTACTTTCTCCTGTTTTTTCTTCGATTGTTAATTCAAGTTTCTTTTCTACATACACCAATAATACTTTTTCCTCCAACAATATCTTAATTCGATATTTCCAATTGAAATTATTTCCGTCGAACTGACCAAATCGAAACCGAATTTCCTCTGCCATATTTATTCAATATATATCACGACTGGACCCATAACCTGATAAAATTTATAATTATAAATTTCATTTCAATGTTTTATATTACACTTCTATTTCCTTGTACAGTCCAAAGCGATCTACTTATATAAAACAAAACAAGAAAAACACAAGAGACATAAAAGACCAAATCCAACATTATTCAACAATTTGTACATACTTCCGAATTTCTACACATGATTGTAATTGATCAATTTTGGAATTAAATATTATAATTTACAAAAATTTTATTTGAGTAAATGCTCAGAATGATCACTGTTAACTGTTACACATAGTCACAGTCACCACCAAATTTTTGAGTCTTTTTTTAATGATGAGATTGAAAGTTAATCAGCATTTAATGAATTTAAACGAAGGGTTGCTAAAATTAAAATTTAATAAAAATTGATTCCTTCAATCTAGTGGTCATCCTACAAAGAATTGAAAACGAAAAGAAAGAAAATATTTAAAAAATTAATGATATCACTTTTTTCATTTAATCCGAAAATTTCTAAAAGCGGTTACTTCACAGTTAATCGGCACATCCTATGAAGACGTCAATCAATATTAGCACATAATTCTGAAAGGGTGTTGCATGAAAATAATAATGGTCTAACGACTAGCGGTTTAAAATTTGCAGCAAAAACCGGAATATCAAAATTCGAGTGAACAGATTAAAAAATAACTATTTAGATCCGTTTTTCTACCAGACAACAAGACTTTTAAGCGATAAATAATTAAGAAAACATTTTTGTCAATTGATATTGGGCAGCAAGATTTTTGGTTCCCCAAGAAAATATTTTTTATTGGCGAAGCTGCTTTTACTTAGGACGAATGTATGAAGCAATCCTCATTTAAGAATTGTGAACAACTATCAATGAAAATATACAGTTAATGTTTGGTGTGGCATTTTTAGGGATGAATTACTGGAATCGATCATACTTCCAGAAAATTAGATGACCAAAAATATTTCGATTTTTTTCAAAGCCAATTTGAAAAGCTTTTGGAAAATGTTTCATTGATAAATTTGTAATGTATGTGGTTTTTGCATGATGGTGCTCCACTACATTTTGCAATAATTGTACAATCGCTTAGATACTACATTTTAAATGCCGTGGATGACTTATGCAATGGTCCGCAAGGTGATTGGATCTACATCCGTTAGATTTGTAGCTCTTATGTCATTTAAAATCTAAAGTTTATTCTTCATCTATCATATACGAGTAGGTAAAGAAATTTTAACTTTCAGAATGTAAGAAAATTGTAACGAAATTAAACGAAACGGGAACGTTTCTGTAAAAATTCGCCATTCGTTTATGAAGAGGCGTTTGAAATCCGTAACGATTAACGGTGATCATTTTGAGCATTTATTGTAACTATTTGTAATCATATTTAATTCAAAAATTATGGTAGAAACTTGGGCGTAATAAGAAAATACGTAATTTTTATTAGTTTTACTAGATAACGTATGGTTGCAAATCTGATAAATCGTTCGTTTTGATTGTTTCTTTAAGTACGAATTTGCTAATTGTAGAGTTCCATGCCAGTCTACTATAGTACTGTCAAGGAATCGGCTCATGAGTTCTGCACTACGATAAGGGGTCATATCAGTGTTAGCAGCCCATATCGGGATTCAAACCCGGTTCCTTTCGATCAAAACGCCAAGCTACGGTTTTGCATTTTTTTTTCTATTTAAAACATTTCTACCGCTGAATAATTGTTAATATCAGAACACTAAGGTCAGAACACAAACAAAATATTTTGTTAAAACTATTTCCTGAAATATTGAAGATTATTTAACACAATGTGCTGCATTGGAAGGGTTCTCATTAAACCTTTAAATTGACAGGAGGTCATCACGGGCAAAGTGATACAGCTATTCGTACTATTCGTGCCAACCCCTTGCTGGAAATCCTGTATATTACTATACTGTTTAGTTGAATAAAACTTCAATAACTCTGGCGGTTTTAAGTTATTAATTTTTAGTTCTTTACGAAGCAAAATAATGAAGTAGTAGCATAATCTTGAAAATTTTCATCAACTGATCGAGATGAAACTTCAAATTTAACCTTTTTCCATAAATTTGACGGTTCTAGCAATTTTTGGCCGAAACCGGTCCACCGGAATTGTCAATTTCCATAATAACTTTTTGGTCGTTTGTTCAATCATTGCAATTTTAGAGGTCGTGCAAAACGCAAGCAATGCGTGAACGACAGAACTATTAAAAGGGTTAAAGAGACTGTGCCTACCCTGCTTCCGAGGGATGGCGCTGAACTGGAATGTATAAATTTCGATAGTTAGCCTGTTAGTATTACAGTTATTCAATTCTAAAATGTGCAGGGATTTAGAAGGAGCTGTAAAATCATACTCGGGACTAAATACTGACAGATGAATTTTTTGTTTCCAAAACAGTATTTCTCTTGGGTAAGGTGTACTTCTGTGTATTGGCCTAGATGAGGATCTGTCCCATAGCTAGAAGCTGTTGAGTTGAAATCCTTGTTCTTTCTTATAGTAATCACTATAAATGTGTCTCAAAAATTGAAAGTTCAGAAGACAATGCCCTCCATCATATCATCTTGATTGGAGCTGGTGTTCAGTGTATACAGATGTTTGCAGTCCTCAAAAGCGTCTTGATCAGTTTTGGAATAGCGCATACAAACCTGCGTATATTTATTTTTAGTTTTATCATAAATATTAAATAAAAAAATATTCATTAATTTAAATTAAAGATGAAAATATTAACAAATGAAGAAAAAATTGAGATGAAAAGGTTCATCAAATCAAAAAAAATTAAAACCATGTTATCTCCCGTTTGTAACCAATCAATGCTTTTTTGGACAATAGTTTCTGCGGTTTTCGAGTTATTTGGTTGTCTCAATTTAACATTTATCTGACAGTTTTGTACTTGTTGTATTTTAATTCGTTATAGCTTTTGTTGTATAAAACATAGCGAGTTCGTATATTGTGACATCTCTGCAATTTTGGAACAGTCAATTTTAGCAAAATTGTTCCAAAAAAAAAATAATATTTCCAAAGAAAATGGCTTGAAAAGTTTTTCAAACATATTTCGATGGGATAGGTACGATTATTATATCTCACCTCATAACTATTAGAGCTCTACAAACTGCGACTTAATAAATTTGATTTAGCAGTTGTTTTTTATTTTTTCGGTTGCTTGTAGTTTTTTCATATCCAAAATAAGCTAACTCGAGTTTATAAAATCGCAGTCTGTCGTGGCTATAAGACTATAAAAATAAGTAGCTATATTAAATCCAGAAATTTCAAATCCAAAATGTAATTTAGTTGTTTTTTCACCATCAAAAACTTCACATTATTCTAAAATAACTGTTATATTTTATTTATGAATGAAATGTTTTGTAAACATACATTTTTGATTATTTTACCAAAATGACACTTTCCCTCATAGACATGATGGAGTTAGTAATTAAGTTTTAGTGGCTGCTTGCGCCTAGTTGAACCGATGATGGTTCATAAGATCTTACTCTTTTCCTACCTATGCAAAAGCTATTCAATCAGGAAAACTGAACTAAAGTATATTCCTCCTTCTCGACCTGCAGCTTCTATAGGAGTTATTGTCCTGTGAGAATCAACGTTTTTGAGCGCCCCAAGTCCAGCTTTGATTAAATTTGTCTTGCTATAGTGCATGTGAAGATGTTCGTCCATTTTTACCGATTCATCCGCCTCTTTCGAGAGCGCTAGTTTAACCGTTGAGATGGGTTTCGTCACCTTTGCTCATTCAGGTCATAATTGGAGGATCGTACCATGCCTAAAGTGAGTTTGTTTGCCATGCAGTTGCCCTGTACGTCCAAGTGACCGAGGACACAGATTATCTGAATATTGAAATGTTCACCCATCTTGTTGAGAGTTGAGTAGCAACTTAACTTCACTATAGACGTCAAAGCAAATACATAATTCCAACAACTTGATTGCCGCCTGACTGACTGTTCACATAAATTATAATATCAATCGAGGATACTATATTATGTCACATTTACAAAGAGACTCTCCTCAATCGCTATCAACTCAGATTGGTGTACACTGCAATGATCAGAGAGGCCAACTGATATACTCACATTTTTGAGCAACTCAAGTCCATACTTGTCTTGCTGTGTTGCATGTGAAGGTGTTCGGCCACCCTTATCGAGGGTCGTGCCATTCCTAGGGAGTTCGTCTGCCATGGAGTTACCTTGTATTTCTGAGTGACCGGGGACGCAGGTTATCTGGATGTTAAAATGTTCACTCATTTCGTTGGAAGATGAGTGGCAACTCGACATCATTGTAGAGGATACTATATTATGTTTCAATTACAACAGAACCCTCTCAATCGCTATCGCCTCAGGTGGTATACGCTGCAATTATCAGCATCACATGTGACTCCAGCTCGTCGTCCTCTACTGTGTAGCTTTTAGTCAACAGTGAAAAATTGTATCGCTTCATTTTTCGGTGCAGAATCGCTCTTTTGCCCCAGAATTCACTGGAAGGGCAAGCTGAAACCTTTTATCGAAGCATAAGGAAGGTATAGTGTAATCAAGATTCATAGCTCGTCTTTTAGTAAATAAATTATTGTCGAGTGTCCTATCCGGACTCATTTCCACTGACAATCGAAAATATCGACCGTCAGACGGTGCAACATAACTTCTAAGTACGCATGTTGGGATTATACCCAACTAGCTCGAATATATACGTCTTTCCAGAGTATTCAGAAGAATCTATCGAGTCAGCTTTCGTGTTATATAGGTTAATTTGGATTATAAGCCTGAGAAAGAAGGCTACCCATCTCCTCTATTAGCTCCCATCTCATCATTGGACCGCCCGTATAAGGTAGGTTTCCCAATTATCCGGATTGACCTCCTTTAGCCTTGTCGGCTCCGTCCTTACTGTATAATGTAAGAGTTATTAAAACGAAGCCGAAGATATAAAACCGTGTTTAAAAGGTGGACTAGGGGATACCTTATTTATTAACATAGTAAAATAGCTTGAGTCCCCTTTAGTCTAGCCCCGTTTTCCGACGATTTTCAAATTTTTGGTTTGGAGATTAGGATTGCTGGCTTGAATAATCCCCAGAAGCCAAACGCGTACCCTTAGTCTGCCTTCTTGCTAACAGCCATGAGTTTGCGCCTGGCCACCACTGATCAACTTCAGATAATGCCTTGTTGTAAAGGTTCGCTGAGCTTTGGTTCATACATGTAATCAGCTTTACACGCCATTGATACCAACATGCATCCCACTAGATGAGGAGAGGTCCCGTTGATCCTCCCGTTTTTTTTTACTTTCGTCAATGATAGCTAGCGTTAGATTATGTTCATACAATCAAATTGGTTTAATCATTGTGTTATACAGGAGAAGTTTGTATTCTAGGTTAATGGTTGAATATTTCCCCATCAACCAGTGCATTTTATTCACTTTCAATTTGATATGGTCTCGTTTCATTTTAATATAAATCGCCAAGTTAACCGTCGGTCTAGATAGACGCCTAGGTATTTTGCTCCATTTGCTTGAGGGATTTGTATTCCGTTCATTGCGACAGACGGACAAGTAAGCTTATTTAATGTGAATGTTACGTGGATATATTTCTTTTCATTGACCCTTTATCTTCCATTTCTTTAGCCTGATTTTGATGTCATAGATATGTTGTTGCAGAGTTTCAGACGCCGTTTGTGGATTTTTATGGGTACATACGATCGTCGTATCATCTGCGATAGTAGACGTCATAATTTGCGAAGGCGTTAGTAAGTCTCCGAAAATTAAATATAAAGTTGGGCCCAGGACAAGACCACAAGACAGGTACTCCAGCCAGAATGTTTTTCTCGTCCAATTTAGAGGAATTGTATTTGCCATAATATCTGTGATTTGACAAATGCGACGTTGGTAAATTTCTGCAGTATATTTTCTCTTCGTATGCCTTATTCGTATACCTTATTTCTGTAACTGCTCAACTCTGAAACCAAATTGCTGTTTAGGGATGATATTTCGTAGTTCCCGTTTAATATTTTCGATAATTGCTTTTTCGAATACTGTCGAGATGGTTGATAGTAGACTTATTAGTCTATATGACGAGACTTTGGTAAGATTCTTGCCAGGCTTCGGGTTCATATTTATAGTTGAAAGTTTCCAGCACTCAGGGATATATCCTGATTCATAAATTGAATTCAATATTTCAGCCAGTCGTCCAAAATCACACTCAGATAGTTCTTTAAGCATTTAGAAGGCTTTAGCTTTTACCTCGACACTTTTAGCAAATTCACCGGTAGAAAGATGAATTGGCGGGTTTGGTTGCTGAGGCCGTTTAAAGTATTTAGTGGTCTTCCCTAATGAATAGTTTGGGTCCGAATGGGGAAAAAATTCCTTAATGCAGTTTTGCATATAATCCATCTGGGTTTTTGTAGTAGGCTTTCCCGTTTTCTTTTCGCCTGGTTAATGTTGTGTTTTGCATCTGGTGGCGATCGATTAGAGGATGTTATGGAGTGTCTTGCATGCTTGCTCTTTGGTTTAGGCGAGGCTGAAGTAGCTGCGTTGACCAGTAAATAGTTAAATACTTTCTGCAGTGGAGACGTCAGGTTAATATTCGAACTGATGTACAACTTGAATTTCAACCAGTTAGGGAAGGTGTTCGTTAGATGGTTGTTTGGAGAACATGGCTTTTGATCAGCCCAGTAATGTAGTACGATCGAAGAATGGTCAGAAGGTAATTCTAAAATTGGTTTAGTCTGGATTATTTCTCGGTTTATTTTACTTGTGACTGCAAAATCAAGAAAGTCAGGGATTTTTCGACGATCAATAGGTCAATAAGTTCGATGGCCACGCGATGCGACATCGTATTCGTTTTCTTGAATAACATTTATTAATTGACGTCCCTTTGGAGTAGTCAATCTTCACTCCAGTAGATCACTAGTAGGTATATTTGGCATTAAAGCCATCGGCGACCATAAAACGTTGATGTATGATTGCAAAAAACTTTTTGTAGATATCTGCCAAAACATTATTTGGAGGACAATATGATGATTAATATGATTGAAGCGATGATTAAGCTTTCTTTATCGACGTCAACACATACAGAAGTTGCTTGGATTTCCTCAGTCATTTAGACCATAATGGCAAATCGGCCTTTTAATAATAATAGCAGTTTCTCCTCGACTTCTGCACAAGGGATGTTTTGTGTCATAAACATAAAGAGTGTTTTGTGTCATTTCATTCTGAAATTATATTTATCGGTTAAGTGAGTTTCAGAAACTAGCATAAGATCAATTTCGTGTTTTACTATTATAAATGTTCTAATTCGAGTTTGTGCTTATACAATCTGCGTTCCAGTGGCATATCTTCAGATAATTTATCGGAGACATTTTAATTTCTGTATGATAATGGTTTGATTTTGTAGCATATTTTGCATTGTTGTCATTAACTGCTTCATCAGTTACATGCAGTTATTCAAGGTAGGTTCATCATTTGAGGATTCACCTTGGAGAACCCTTGCATGCGTTGGTTTGCTAGTCGATGTTCTGGTATGTTATTCTGGGCATCTGGTAGTAGTTTTATACTGCCGCCTGGGACGTAACAATTGAATAATACTTCTGTAACTGGGCATTCCCGATTTGATTTTGGGCAACTTTTGGTATGGTGTAGGTCACCGAATACGACGCACACTGAGATTTCGGTTGTTTCAACTTGGACATCGATGCCTTTAATAACGACAGAAGGACCATTTGAAGACTTCAATCATAATAGTTTCTGTTGTGAGCATCGTAATAATTAATGACTTCTCTATAGTCGTTAACCGCGTATGTTTGAATGTTTACTTCCTGTATTTGCCACATAGGAAATTTGTCACGTGCAATGTTTTTCCATTCGTTAGCAGGCTTGATTTGAGTTCTTGCACCACCTTATGTGTATTGGTTTTACGCAAGCAGATTGGAGGTGGCTTGTATTTTCGATTAGCTTGTTCTTGAATATTTACATTTACAGTTTTGCTCTTTTCTGCATCCTTTTCAGTGAACGTTTCAAATCGGTTTTTAGCGGTATTTTGAATTTTTCGACGTTTGATTTCTTACTTACCAAAACTTTTTCCTTATTTGGGCTATTTATTTTTCGTTTTACAGTAAAATAGCGATCGATGTCAGTTTGTGTCAAATGTACATTACGGTTAGTGCTCACTTTAAAACTTGTGTCGCTACTGTGCTTTTCGAGGAGTATATTCATCGGGTCATCAACTTCTGGCTTCATATTCAACATTGAAGTTGAAATTAATCGTTTGACAGTACTTGCAGCGGACGGTTTTATAGGCGATCTTGTCACCATACTACTTCTTAAAAAAGGATTGTTCAATTCCGTAAAGGTGTTTGTACTTTCGAACCACCCACCAGACTCAATCTTAAAGATTTTGCTTGCAGCTGTATATGGTGTAGTGAGTGGGTATTAATGAAAAATTTTCTTTATTTGTATTAACGATGTATTGTAAAATTTTGTCAAAAATGATTCATTTTGGTACGCGACTTTTCTTTACTATGGTATAAGTTTGAATTTTTTTGACTTATAGATGGCTAATGTGTAAGAATCACAACAATCAGTTTCGAACAAATGAGACTATTGATTTGAAAAAATCAGTCTTCTCATCAGGTCGCGACGACTGATGTTGTATTACTCTACATTGGAATATTGTCTATATATATAGAACATACCATGTAGTTGTACTACTAGCGAATTACTGCATAGCGTACGAAATTTTTGATTCTTTCATATTTCCATCTATATTCAATTTTAACAATTAAGTTTTTTCGCATTTACGAATTTTATTATATATTTTACCTTTGGTTTTTGCAATTGTAATGGTGTTATTGTGATTGTTCTGTATATTGGTATATTTCAGCACTCTCGAATTAAATTCACGAATCATAGGAAATTCTTCCATTTAGCGTCACTATCTGTGTGACAAACGAATATGATAATCGACACTTACTTATACACAATCAACTTCCCAACCACCCCATACTTGCTTTCCTTTTAACGCCGGATCGCGGATAAATTTGAATTTTTTTGACTTATAGATGGCTAATGTGCAAGAATCACAACAATCAGTTTCGAACAAATGAGACTATTGATTTGAAAAAATCAGTCTTCTCATCAGGTCGCGACGACTGATGTTGTATTACTCTACATTGGAATATTGTCTATATATATAGAACATACCATGTAGTTGTACTACTAGCGAATTACTGCATAGCGTACGAAATTTTTGATTCTTTCATATTTCCATCTATATTCAATTTTAACAATTAAGTTTTTTCGCATTTACGAATTTTATTATATATTTTACCTTTGGTTTTTGCAATTGTAATGGTGTTATTGTGATTGTTCTGTATATTGGTATATTTCAGCGCTCTCGAATTAAATTCACGAATCGTAGGAAATTCTTCCAGAGTAATACAACATCAGTCGTCGCGACCTGATGAGAAGACTGATTTTTTCAAATCAATAGTCTCATTTGTTCGAAACTGATTGTTGTGATTCTTACACATTAGCCATCTATAAGTCAAAAAAATTCAAATTTATCCGCGATCCGGCGTTAAAAGGAAAGCAAGTATGGGGTGGTTGGGAAGTTGATTGTGTATAAGTAAGTGTCGATTATCATATTCGTTTGTCACACAGATAGTGACGCTAAATGGAAGAATTTCCTACGATTCGTGAATTTAATTCGAGAGTGCTGAAATATACCAATATACAGAACAATCACAATAACACCATTACAATTGCAAAAACCAAAGGTAAAATATATAATAAAATTCGTAAATGCGAAAAAACTTAATTGTTAAAATTGAATATAGATGGAAATATGAAAGAATCAAAAATTTCGTACGCTATGCAGTAATTCGCTAGTAGTACAACTACATGGTATGTTCTATATATATAGACAATATTCCAATGTAGAGTAATACAACATCAGTCGTCGCGACCTGATGAGAAGACTGATTTTTTCAAATCAATAGTCTCATTTGTTCGAAACTGATTGTTGTGATTCTTACACATTAGCCATCTATAAGTCAAAAAAATTCAAATTTATCCGCGATCCGGCGTTAAAAGGAAAGCAAGTATGGGGTGGTTGGGAAGTTGATTGTGTATAAGTAAGTGTCGATTATCATATTCGTTTGTCACACAGATAGTGACGCTAAATGGAAGAATTTCCTACGATTCGTGAATTTAATTCGAGAGTGCTGAAATATACCAATATACAGAACAATCACAATAACACCATTACAATTGCAAAAACCAAAGGTAAAATATATAATAAAATTCGTAAATGCGAAAAAACTTAATTGTTAAAATTGAATATAGATGGAAATATGAAAGAATCAAAAATTTCGTACGCTATGCAGTAATTCGGTAGTAGTACAACTACATGGTATGTTCTATATATATAGACAATATTCCAATGTAGAGTAATACAACATCAGTCGTCGCGACCTGATGAGAAGACTGATTTTTTCAAATCAATAGTCTCATTTGTTCGAAACTGATTGTTGTGATTCTTACACATTAGCCATCTATAAGTCAAAAAAATTCAAATTTATCCGCGATCCGGCGTTAAAAGGAAAGCAAGTATGGGGTGGTTGGGAAGTTGATTGTGTATAAGTAAGTGTCGATTATCATATTCGTTTGTCACACAGATAGTGACGCTAAATGGAAGAATTTCCTACGATTCGTGAATTTAATTCGAGAGTGCTGAAATATACCAATATACAGAACAATCACAATAACACCATTACAATTGCAAAAACCAAAGGTAAAATATATAATAAAATTCGTAAATGCGAAAAAACTTAATTGTTAAAATTGAATATAGATGGAAATATGAAAGAATCAAAAATTTCGTACGCTATGCAGTAATTCGCTAGTAGTACAACTACATGGTATGTTCTATATATATAGACAATATTCCAATGTAGAGTAATACAACATCAGTCGTCGCGACCTGATGAGAAGACTGATTTTTTCAAATCAATAGTCTCATTTGTTCGAAACTGATTGTTGTGATTCTTACACATTAGCCATCTATAAGTCAAAAAAATTCAAATTTATCCGCGATCCGGCGTTAAAAGGAAAGCAAGTATGGGGTGGTTGGGAAGTTGATTGTGTATAAGTAAGTGTCGATTATCATATTCGTTTGTCACACAAATGGATGTAAATGGAAGAATTTCCTACGATTCGTGAATTTAATTCGAGAGTGCTGAAATATACCAATATACAGAACAGAACAATCACAATAACACCATTACAATTGCAAAAACCAAAGGTAAAATATATAATAAAATTCGTAAATGCGAAAAAACTTAATTGTTAAAATTGGATATAGATGGAAATATGAAAGAATCAAAAATTTCGTACGCTATGCAGTAATTCGCTAGTAGTACAACTACATGGTATGTTCTATATATATAGACAATATTCCAATGTAGAGTAATACAACATCAGTCGTCGCGACCTGATGAGAAGACTGATTTTTTCAAATCAATAGTCTCATTTGTTCGAAACTGATTGTTGTGATTCTTACACATTAGCCATCTATAAGTCAAAAAAATTCAAATTTATCCGCGATCCGGCGTTAAAAGGAAAGCAAGTATGGGGTGGTTGGGAAGTTGATTGTGTATAAGTAAGTGTCGATTATCATATTCGTTTGTCACACAGATAGTGACGCTAAATGGAAGAATTTCCTACGATTCGTGAATTTAATTCGAGAGTGCTGAAATATACCAATATACAGAACAATCACAATAACACCATTACAATTGCAAAAACCAAAGATAAAATATATAATAAAATTCGTAAATGCGAAAAAACTTAATTGTTAAAATTGGATATAGATGGAAATATGACAGAATCAAAAATTTCGTACGCTATGCAGTAATTCGCTAGTAGTACAACTACATGGTATGTTCTATATATATAGACAATATTCCAATGTAGAGTAATACAACATCAGTCGTCGCGACCTGATGAGAAGACTGATTTTTTCAAATCAATAGTCTCATTTGTTCGAAACTGATTGTTGTGATTCTTACACATTAGCCATCTATAAGTCAAAAAAATTCAAATTTATCCGCGATCCGGCGTTAAAAGGAAAGCAAGTATGGGGTGGTTGGGAAGTTGATTGTGTATAAGTAAGTGTCGATTATCATCATATTCGTTTGTCACACAGATAGTGACGCTAAATGGAAGAATTTAATACGATTCGTGAATTTAATTCGAGAGTGCTGAAATATACCAATATACAGAACAATCACAATAACACCATTACAATTGCAAAAACCAAAGGTAAAATATATAATAAAATTCGTAAATGCGAAAAAACTTAATTGTTAAAATTGAATATAGATGGAAATATGAAAGAATCAAAAATTTCGTACGCTATGCAGTAATTCGCTAGTAGTACAACTACATGGTATGTTCTATATATATAGACAATATTCCAATGTAGAGTAATACAACATCAGTCGTCGCGACCTGATGAGAAGACTGATTTTTTCAAATCAATAGTCTCATTTGTTCGAAACTGATTGTTGTGATTCTTACACATTAGCCATCTATAAGTCAAAAAATAAATTCAAAAAAAAATTCAAATTTATCCGCGATCCGGCGGTAAAAGGAAAGCAAGTATGGGGTGGTTGGGAAGTTGATTGTGTATAAGTAAGTGTCGATTATCATATTCGTTTGTCACACAGATAGTGACGCTATAAATGGAAGAATTTCCTACGATTCATGAATTTAATTCGAGAGTGCTGAAATATACCAATATACAGAACAATCACAATAACACCATTACAATTGCAAAAACCAAAGGTAAAATATATAATAAAATTCGTAAATGCGAAAAAACTTAATTGTTAAAATTGAATATAGATGGAAATATGAAAGAATCAAAAATTTCGTACGCTATGCAGTAATTCGCTAGTAGTACAACTACATGGTATGTTCTATATATATAGACAATATTCCAATGTAGAGTAATACAACATCAGTCGTCGCGACCTGATGAGAAGACTGATTTTTTCAAATCAATAATCTCATTTGTTCGAAACTGATTGTTGTGATTCTTACACATTAGCCATCTATAAGTCAAAAAAATTCAAATTTATCCGCGATCCGGCGTTAAAAGGAAAGCAAGTATGGGGTGGTTGGGAAGTTGATTGTGTATAAGTAAGTGTCGATTATCATATTCGTTTGTCACACAGATAGTGACGCTAAATGGAAGAATTTCCTATGATTCGTGAATTTAATTCGAGAGTGCTGAAATATACCAATATACAGAACAATCACAATAACACCATTACAATTGCAAAAACCAAAGGTAAAATATATAATAAAATTCGTAAATGCGAAAAAACTTAATTGTTAAAATTGAATATAGATGGAAATATGAAAGAATCAAAAATTTCGTACGCTATGCAGTAATTCGCTAGTAGTACAACTACATGGTATGTTCTATATATATAGACAATATTCCAATGTAGAGTAATACAACATCAGTCGTCGCGACCTGATGAGAAGACTGATTTTTTCAAATCAATAGTCTCATTTGTTCGAAACTGATTGTTGTGATTCTTACACATTAGCCATCTATAAGTCAAAAAAATTCAAATTTATCCGCGATCCGGCGTTAAAAGGAAAGCAAGTATGGAGTGGTTGGGAAGTTGATTGTGTATAAGTAAGTGTCGATTATCATATTCGTTTGTCACACAGATAGTGACGCTAAATGGAAGAATTTCCTACGATTCGTGAATTTAATCCGAGAGTGCTGAAATATACCAATATACAGAACAATCACAATAACACCATTACAATTGCAAAAACCAAAGGTAAAATATATAATAAAATTCGTAAATGCGAAAAAACTTAATTGTTAAAATTGAATATAGATGGAAATATGAAAGAATCAAAAATTTCGTACGCTATGCAGTAATTCGCTAGTAGTACAACTACATTGTATGTTCTATATATATAGACAATATTCCAATGTAGAGTAATACAACATCACTCGTCGCGACCTGATACTGATTTTTTCAAATCAATAGTCTCATTTGTTCGAAACTGATTGTTGTGATTCTTACACATTAGCCATCTATAAGTCAAAAAAATTCAAATTTATCCGCGATCCGGCGTTAAAAGGAAAGCAAGTATGGGGTGGTTGGGAAGTTGATTGTGTATAAGTAAGTGTCGATTATCATATTCGTTTGTCACACAGATAGTGACGCTAAATGGAAGAATTTCCTACGATTCGTGAATTTAATTCGAGAGTGCTGAAATATACCAATATACAGAACAATCACAATAACACCATTACAATTGCAAAAATCAAAGGTAAAATATGGTATAAGCGTTAAGAAATGTTGTTGTATTCCTTCTTCAAAATACGACTGATAATAACGGGTGGCCCATCTAGCGTTTGCAATTTCAACTACTGGTCCGAGTGTGTGGCAACACTTACGTCATTCGTGTTATGACATTTACGAAATGGGTCGCTTTACGCTTGAACAAAATTGGGAAATATTGAAAATTTACTATCAAAGTGGTGAGTCTTTTACCCAAACTGTAAGAAATTCACGTGAAAAATTCAGTAGAAATGAAATGCCTACAAGGCAATTTGTGGATCAATGTGTGAAGTGAGTTCGTGAAATTGGATTATTACTGATATGATATGATATGATAGAGGCGTACAGGCCAGCCATAACGGCGATCCTAGGTACGTTACCATAATCCTGAAATATCAACAATCAAATAACAAATTATATCAGAATGCGAATAATATTTCATCATCATGCGGGCCCAGGCCCTGCCTGCATCCTTAACAGATAAGGTTAGTTAGGAAAGGATGTTAGTCACAGAAACAACTAGGGCGAACCGCAGCAAAGTCATTTTCTAATTACTTAAATATATTAGAATGTTAGTCTCAATTAAATTCACACTCTAGATTAGAGTTTGTTAGTTAATTAATGTAAGTTAGTTGTGTTTGAGGTAAAGGATACTAATATTCATCATATGTATTCGGCATCAGTCCTACTAGACTGGTTAGGTTATTTAATTCACATCTATGGTTCATCTCATCACATACTGCTTGTAACCTTAGTTTGCCCTATCTTCCCATCCAACACCATCTAACCGAGGGACTTCACGTTCGTAATGACACGGCAGTATTATCATACATATGATGACCTAAATATTGCGTCAATAATGTCAAAATAAAAAAATTTAGATTCGGTATTGTCATTCAGCTACCTATATTTAAATTCATCCAACTAAAAGCAGGGTTAATTTATATCTAACATTCACACAACTTCACTAAAACATAACCTGAATTCAACCAGAAAGATCGTCGAAAAACAACATTCCATAGCAAAAAGTCTCTGGATCGTTAACATATTTGATTGTATTAAGTTTATGCTCAAAGCGTAAGTAATTAAATAGACCCCCTGATCAAGAATGTTGCAATCACAATCTTCCCTGACCTTCCGGTATGTAAGAAAAAAACAAAAAATAAATAAATAATAAATTTTAAATAATAATAAAAAACAAATTGAATTATATTTGCCGACAACTTCATTGTTTTTAATCAGGACTTTCGACAAAATTTCAATTTATAGAATTGTTTAAAGTATGTGAAAATTATTAAAATAAGTTATGAAAATGTAATTAAATTTAAATAAAAACCCAAATGGATAACACAATCCAACATATTTCAGCTCAAATGATAAATTTCCCATGGCAGAAAACTGTTTCCTCCTTTCATTAACATTTTGAACCCATTTTGAGTATACAAATTTTCGCTTATTGGGTAAGTTACAATTCGATCTGTTGTAATTTCAAATTTTGGTTTCTCGGGTACCAATATTTTATGTACTTAAGTACATACAAAGGGAATTCCCTTGAAATGTCAGTTTCTATGTATACGATTATAAATTACTGTTCACATATATGTAAATAGTTATAATAACAATAATAAATAATTAACTTTTATATAATTAGAATGAAAATTAGAATAAAAAGATACTTCTCTGATTGTAAATGTGTTGAACGTAATTTTCATAATAACTGTCTCAATTCACCAGTATTAACAGGTGAACTTCTAAAGAACAAAACTCACTCAAAAATAGCACATCACTCTCACACTACACATTCCTAAATTGATTTGAATTAAAATATTAATAATAATTTATTTAAAGGAGAGACAAAAACACGTCTTTCCTCTACGACGATCAGTCGATCTTCCTCGTGAAATTGGATTGTTACTGAATAAACAAACTCGTGCACGTGCATTTACAGCGCGTACTGCCGAGTATATTGCAGTTGTTGCTCAGAATGTGTCTAAGCATTCATCAACATCAACTCGCCATTGTGCTGAAGAATTGAACATTTCATGCAGTTCTGTAATGAGGATTTTGCATAAAGACCTCGGTATAAAGGCATGAAAAGTTCAGTTAGTGTAGGAACTGAAGCAAAATGACCGTCCGCAACGTTTTCGGTTCGCTAATTGGACTGTGGACCGCTTGGAAGAAAATGAGCATTTTTACCGAAAAATCATCTTTTACGACGAAGCTCATTTTCATCTCCGAGGCTACGCCAAAAAGTAAAATTATTTGCTTGAGGCGCTCAGAAAATCAGAAGTTGCCATTGCAAGTCGAAGTTGCCTTTGATGAGAGAAGAGCCCAGACAATTGGAAATGTTCTGAAAAATTGGGTTGACAGAATTGGGTACTGTAAAGCTAGCCGTGGAAGTCATTTGAATTAAATTGTGTTCCATACTTTATGGCAATGTATACTCTTTCTAATATAAAATAAACCGCCTTGAAAAATATACATTCTTCTTTGAATTAGAGCCAAATTAAATTACAAACGTTAGATGGGCCACCCTTTATTATCTTTATTGTGAATATGCAGGCAGGGCCTGGGCCCTCATAATTCTGGAGTACGATTCGTTTTTCAAATATGCTTTTGATATTGGACTACGCTTACCTAGGATTGATATTATGGTTGGCCTATACATTAGAGAGGCAAATATAAAAATGTATGCGATTTTAATATTTACATTATTTCTTCATTAAACGAAATTAAAAAAAAATAATTTTATTTTTTCATAAACATTTTTTGTTCGTACAAAATACCTCGTCTATGCCCTATTCTCTTTGCTATTATTAAGCAGCAATTTGGAAAAAATAGACAAAACAAAAAAATTGGCTTGGTAGTTTCTGTTTTACCAGAAACAGATCCATCCAGGCATAAATCCATTTGTTAATTTTGTTATAATTATCGGTTTACTTGTAGACAACAAAACAAAATTTCACTTCCGGATTTTCCGTGATTCTGCAGAATGTGTAAAAATGAGATGGTAGAAAATGTATGAATTTTATGTAAAACATAGAAAACCAGAAATCAGATCTGCAATTGAAAAGTGATTCAGCGAAACAATTGTATGAAATTTTCTATATTTTCATTAAAATACAATATTTACATACGGGTAACACGTTCAAAATTTAAATATAAAACTTATTCAATTAGTTCAAAAAACTACTAATTTTATAATCTAGCACTTCGAATTTGTTGGAAAATCGTATATGATTCAAACAAAAATGAATACAAATATATACTTAAATGATACAATAACTCTATTTGTTCGAGTTTATCAAACAAACTTTTCTGATCCGTTCGTTCAGTTCTCTGATTTATCGATCCATTCCCCACCAACAACTTCGATCTTCATTAACGAAGATCAAAAAGTGTGGTATGGGATAGCAAAGAAGGTGAATGATGTTTCAAAACTCAACAGCTCCTATATGGGAGAAGCCGCCCCCTTAGTCAGTCGCGAAAGCAAAGCAGACGCGAAAGCTTCCTCTCTGTGTTGATGACAAAATCACTACCGGAGCTTTAGGGAAGATAGATGGGATTTTTCTAGAACTACATAGTCAGCAGCTCTAGTAGACATCTAATAATAGTGGAAGAAAATTTACCTATCGAGCAGAAAACGGGTTCTATAGAGTGGCAAACGGCTACTAAGAGGTGGGGTGACCAGAAAAAAATTGTGATGGAGCGTCTTCTTTCTCCAAGTTCAAAACATTGAGGTCGTTTGTTTTCTGGTCTTTTGGAAGAAAGACTGAAATTTATCTTACAACGCCTTTTACACATCTTCAGTACTTGTTTGGTCTTCCGAAGCGAAATTTCCATCGTCGTGGAGAAAAGTCATGGTATAACCTTGCTAAAAGTTTCCGGTCTATGCGCTATGCGTCTGTCTGAACCTAGTAATAACCTGGTGTCGTGAAAATTAATAATATTAGTCGGTTTTTCAGTAAATCCTAAGATAACTGAGATAGTCCTTTTCAGAAGACGAAGGACTTTGGGAAATTTCAATCTCCTATAAATAGGGGATCTTGCATTGCATTCCACTAGCTTTGGAGACTAGGTATTTTCGTTTATTGTACGTCGTAGTACTCAAAAGCATTATCTCATTTGCTGGGAAACAGTCTGTAGAGATCGCTCAACATGCATTGCTGCATGTAAAGCTGCTTTAAGAACTATTGATTCCAAAACAGTTTTTTTTAAACTTGCCCAAACATTGAAATATAAAATCTGCTCGACAGACAAATTTAAATTATATGTACTTCTTTGGATGCTCGGTCACAGAGCCATCCATAAAAGTAAAGAAATCGATAAAATGATAGAGAGAGCACATCTACCTTCTTCTGAACCAGCTCTCGACATGATATATTACGTTAAAATAGATCGCCAACATCAAACATGGTGGGACAACTCTCCCACCTATCGTTTATTTATATTTTCTCTTGAATTAAAAGATCAATGAAAACTTTTAAATTGTGAATGATGCATCTTGAGGACAAACTGCACTCTCACTGGATACTGACTGTACTTAAAACAAGCATTTGTTTAGACATCGTAATAATAAGATAGAGAGGAGGAAGAAACGGTTATTAACATCACTTACGCTACCGGGATTTTGGAATTCATCATAAGTTAAGAAACGATCATTTTATACACGAAAGGAAGAGGCTTTGATTAACATTTTATGCCATAATCTGCGTTGATTGTTAAGTGCAGAAGGTTTTTAAGCATAAATGCCTAGCTAATATTGTTTCATTTGTTTTATATTTTTACAATGAATTTGAGATATTTAATGAATTCTATAACAATATATATATTATGCTTAACAGTTTTTATATGTGTAATTCAGTTTGTTCTATTTAATGAAAAATTGTATTCACTTCCCACTCCACATGTATTGCTCGAGAAATTTCAATTAATATTAAGAAGATTGAGAACTAAGGATTAAGTACTCTTACGCATCTGATTCTTTACATATATATATTTTTTTTTGCAGGTAAGGATTCGCCTAGTTCCAAATTATTATATGCCAAAGACATTCCACAGTATCGCGATTGGGTCGAACGGTATTATTCGGATATAAGAGATATGCCTGCAATATCAGATCAGGATATGAATGCAATGCTCGCCGAAGAATCAAGGGTATTACAAGAATGTGATCATCAATTTTGCTATTGGAATATTTTTAATCAATGTGTTTTTATTTTTTTCTCCTTTACAGTTACATACAACCGAATTCAATACAAATTGTGCCCTCCACGAATTATATACTTATGCTGTAAAATACAACGAGCAATTAACCGTAACCCTAGAAGAAGATGAATTCTCACAAAAACAAAGACTTGCTTACAAATTAGAACAAGTACATAATATTATGTCGTCTGAATAATAAAATTTTATATAAATAATTACAATTTTATATAAGTTTTCTACTTTTTCGTCGTCCTCGTCTTTTTTTGTCTTTTATATAAAATTCTCTTCTAAAAGTAAACGTAAAAAATAACAATCAAAAAACCTGACTGAAAATGGTTTCAGTGGATATAAAAAAATTAGCTGCTTCGAATATAAAAAAGTTATATAAAAAAATTATAAAAGACTTAATTTATTGTATGTTGTGATCATTCCTAATGTATTTATATACTTGTTGATTTCTTTTTTTTTATTATGTGAAATCTGAATGTGTGAATTAAATATACCTATATGTATATATATGTACATATATAGTTTATATATCGCACCACCGCAAGAAAAGTGACAATTAAATACCTGAAGTCAAAGAAGAGGTATGCAAATTTCAAATGCATGTCTTAAACCTTCAGTGATTAATAAAATAATTTATCTAGAAAGAGTTAATTAACAATTTTGGCAATTTAAATACATGTAACATTTGATCAAAATTATTGAGTAATTATAAATGTATAAATATGACTAGGTATTAACAAATCATAATATCAGTAATGAACCAGGTTGGCGATAAAAATGTTTCACGAAAACATCATTTATATTTTTCTATTTATTTTATTAGAATAGAAATTTTCTTAAATCGGTTATCTAGTTTCACAGTAGCTTACTGAGAAAGCATAAGATTGTATCGAATGTGCAAATTTCTTAGTCTTAACTGCAGAATCCAAAACTGCAAACATTTGTTGTTGTTTTGCGTAACTTGATTTTAGCCAAGATTGTTGAGCGTGTCGATATAGTGCCTTTTATTTTACTTTATGCAGCCTCTCAAAGCAATGGATAATTTTTGTTTATTTTGTCCCATATTACAAATGAGTAAATTATGAATTTAAAAAGAAGTCGATAGAAGTGACGTACTAATATAGTAGAATACTGTGATAAGTTTTTTTTTAAGACAATACATACTTGTACAAGATAATTAATAATAAATACATCGGTGCGCTTGCAGCCTGTACTCTAATATGAATGATTTACATACCCATATCGAACAGAATTTTTAAAATGTAATTCCTTACTAAAGCTTTGTTAATATGAACAATTTGAAGTGTTAAGTAACAGAAACAATAAAACATTATATTGGTTTAGATTATCGAATCTTGGAAACATATATTGTGGCGAGAATCGATTTTATATAAAAACTATGAAAGCAATAGAGAATTCCGAAAAGGCTGTTGGATAAAGGTAAAACGGCTTTATATATAAGGAATTTTGGGTTGTCATAATTGCGACTCCTTGTTGTTCTACTCGGTACACATTTATAATTTCGAGATACAACTCAGTAATGATACATTTTTTTTTGTTTAGAAAGATTGCAAAATTAGTTAGTCTCAAAACTCACGACCGCAAGAAATTTGAGTACCGTACTTCCATCAAAAGTGATTATAATATTAAGATAAGGGTCAGAAATTATAAAATTGTTTTGGGAGGGCAAAAATTAAAAAATATTTTCTAAATTTTAACAAGCATAATTTATATTAATAAATAAGTATAATAAAAGTTAGTTTGGAATAATTTAAAGTTATGTCACTTTTCTTGGAGAGGATTGGTATATGTATGTATTAAAAGCATTTCTTAAATATATACCGAAAAATTAGCAAGTCATTCTTAATCGAGAAAATTTCGTCTAAATGGAGTTGTGACTATTTTAGGTTCAATGTTTAAATAATTAAAAAAACAATATGTAATTACTGAAAACTCCACCATAATTATTTATTAATAATGGTTCTGTTCTTCTATCGATTGACGTTGTTAATTGCAAGATAATCCATAATGAAAATCTTTCAGTTACTAATACCGTAATAATGGTAATTCATTATTAGTGGTGGTGTCATGGCTTATCAATAAATATTATTTTTAACAAATGAGAGGAATTTTTATATTTTAAAATGTTCAAATAAAAACTTCTGCAATTTAAAAAACTAATTTTACAATTTAAGTTTCGTTACAATGATATTAAATATTTTTAAATATTAAAATACACGAAAAAGACATGACCATTCGTCCTTTCTCACATTTTTTGAGTAGTTAAAAATTGATAAAAGAATGCTCGAAATATGTCGGTTTTAAGTACTTAAACATTTAATGTGATATTCTATTTGCCAAAAAACATCAAAAAATTTGTTTTATATTATTTGACCGAAAAAATTAATTTTTTTATGTACATCAATTTTAAAACATTTACATTTTTTCGTAAATCTTTTTTTGAGGGAACTAATCCCAATATGAAAAGAAACTTCAATTTTTGTTTTCTACAATTGGCAATAGGTGTGTTAAATTATAAATAAATTAAAGCATGTGTTTCAAATTTAATTGAAATATATTTTAATTGCTCACAATTGATGCCGTTTTAACATGACATTTCCAAACTTCAAATAAACAATAAAATCCTGTTTAATATCTCCAATATATACATAAAACACATAAATTTGTTTTTTTGTTCAATCATAAAATTGACTTTGATTTGAAAAAGTAAATAGAAGAGGACATAAATCTGTAATGAAAGTTGAACTATAAAATTAGTATGTGCGTTTTAAATTGTAAAACTTTAAATTTAAATATATTTAAAAAAATAAATATTAATTGTTCGCAATTATTAAAAATAATGTTATAACAGGCTTGTTTTGAAAATTCGATATAATTTTATAATATCGAATCTAATATAACTGTAACCTCGCATTTCCCCCAAAAACAACGATTATTCTTAGTAAATAATTATTAATTGTTTTCTTAAATTATACAAGATTTACAAACGATATAAGAAATGATATTTTATGAACGACATAGATTTTTTCTAAAACGAAAATTTTCAAAACGGTCGTATTAGTTAAGCAATATAAGTTACAAATTATTTTAAAGGTTATAAACTATTATTATAGTAGGGTTTCGAAGAAAAAGTTATAAAGTTTAAATTTTATTTAAGCTCTTCTAGTGAAAGAAAATTTTGAATCTACTTATAAAATTAAATTTCAGTTTCTGCCTAAAACAATATTATGAAGAATGCTTCATCTCGTGAAGCTATAATGACTCGGAACAGTTTGGCTAAAACGTCAATTAATAGTAATATATATCAAGAGGAAGCTTCCTTTGAATCCTTATCATATAATTTTTCCTGCAACACATCTAAATATATCCTTTTTTCGGATTGAATTATTCCGTATTGTTTGAGATTAGGTACATAATTGAAAAAGCTGTTGTGCAGAAGAAATGATTAAAATCGAAAAATATTAAACAATTCGATAGTTATTTGAAGATACCCAATGCGCGATATTAAACAAATAGTAAAAGAGTGGTGCTGTTGATTATTCGGTATTGAAATGTCGACACAGTTAAATTTTTTTTAATTAATCGTGTCAAATTTGTCAAAATGTTAATAACTTTACATATAATGTTTTATATTTGTTTGTTTGTATTTTGTATTGTTGATTATTTCTTGTTGTTAGTTTGGCCTACATCACAGGCCAAACAAACAACAATAATAAATATTTTAATGAATGATTTTAAAATCATAAAGCAATAAATATCAATATTTGTCTTTAAAATATT